>OY997271.1:104578053-105209555 GCA_963921465.1 Triticum timopheevii
TAACGAAGAAACAAGCATCATGTCTGGGTTGGAACAATTTTTGCTCACTTAATGGTAAAAAATAGCAGTTCAATAGCTTAAATTCAACATTTATCCAAAACAGTACCAATACAAGTAGCACAACATCTCAAAGCGCACTGCACCATCATGTGTATGAAAGTCGGTACTGACCTTTATTGACCAAGATTTGAAACAGCCCAGGAGGAGGATTTGAACGAAATCCCAACACATATATGAAAATCCGATCTCCTTTTGAGCAGTTCCACGAAAATTAAGCAAAGTCACCAGTGTCACATTCAGGTTGAACTACAAAAAACACTCTTAAAACATAAGTGTTTTGCGTAGCGAAGAAAAATGTCGCAATAGCAACAAGTTGAATAGATATTCCTGTTTAAACAGAGGCAAAAAAGGAATCAATTACTGGCTAATAAAGGGGGATGAAACATGCGGCCACAAAAATGGTAATCCCGCCAATCCCTAACAAGTGTTGCAGTTTGGAAATAAGATTCAATAGTTAATTATGAGAGTGGCATTGCTTAATTTTACCAGCGGCATTAGATTAACGAAAGGCATAAACAGTTCCAGGGGAGAGTGGGCGCAACAACAATATGTGCTTCCATCTACTTATAAAGGGGGTGATGCAGAGTTTGTTGTAACAAAGGAACAAGCATCATGTCTGGGTTGGTCCCATTTTTGTTCACTACTTAATGGGAAAAGACAACAATACAATAGCTTCAATTCTGCATTTATTTAAAACAGTACCAATACAAGTAGCACAACATCTCAAAGCACACTCAAAATCATGTGGATGAAGGCCTATACTGACCTTTCATGAGAAGACCAAGATAAAATACAAATCTACCAACACGAATAGGAAATCCAATCTCGTTTTGTGCAGTTGCACTGAAATCAAGCAAAGTGTTTCGCGTAGCGAAGCAAAATGTCGCAATAGCAACAAGTTGAATAGATATCCCTGTTTAAACAGAGGCAGAAAAGGAATTAATTCCGGGCTAATAAAGGAGGAAGAAACATGCGGCCACAAAATGATAATCCCGCCAATCCCTAACAAGTGTTGCAGTTTTAAAATAAGATTCATTAGTTAATTCTGAGAGTGGCATTGCTTAATTTTACCAGCGGCATTAGATTAACAAAAAGCATAAATAGTTCCAGGGGAGAGTGGGCGCAATAACACCATGTGCTTCCATCTACTTATAAAGGGGGTGATGCAGAGTTTGTTGTAACAAAGCAATAAGCATCATGTCTGGGTTGGTACCATTTTTGTTCACTACTTAATGGGAAAAGAGAGCAATACAATAGCTTCAATTCAACATTTATTTAAAACAGTACCAATACAAGTGGCACAACATCTCAAAACACGCTGCGCGATCATGTGGATGAAGGCAAGTACGAACCTGTCATGACCCACACAAGATCACCTACGAATCTGCTAACACGAATAGGAAATCCAATCTTGTTTTGTGCAGTTGCACTAAAATCAAGCAAAGTGTTACGCGCAGGAAAGCAAAATGTCTCAATAGCAACAAGTTGAATAGATACCCTTCTTTTAACAGAGGCAAAAAGGAAACAATTACTTGCCGATAAAGGAGGATGAAACAAACGGTGACAGAAAGAAGCATCTAACTTATCTTGATGGAAAACAAAGTAGTAGCATTTCTAAAACGGTTCCATTGATTCATATTAACATAGACATTCTCATAAAACAACATTCGTTAAAAAAATGTAATTTACTTTTAACAGTGGCATTGCTTCAATTTTCCGGCGGCATTCTTAGATTAACAACAGCAAAATAGCTGTATGGGACATAACAGCACCATGTGCGTCCACATGTATAAATGGGTGATGCAGAGTATGTAGCCAAACAGCATATCTGCGTTGATCCCATATTTGTTCTCTTTGAACCTTTTTCATATGTGAGGGCAGCAAATCTAGTCCTGCACAAACTACCCGACCCCCCCGTTTCTTTCCCTTTTCAACAAAGAGATCGGTTCCTTACAGATGTGTGTACTGGGTTACCCCCCTTTTCCCTTTTCGACCAACAAAGCGAATGGATAGCCAGTCTATACTACTTTCCGTCCATTCTTTCCTTATTGAACCACGTCCTATATTCATGCTCCACCCCACCGCAACCTTCTTTCCTCTTTGAACCAAGACCTAGATTCGACTACAGATTGAAAAAGATCCACTTGCAGCTAGAGCAATGACGGTTTCAAAGAAACTTATACCTTAGGGTCGTTGGGATGTGGCAAGGCGTGCGGCGGGAGGCTGGATCTGCCCACACTATGTATGACAGCGAGGAAGAAGGGGTCGGTGGCCCTCCCACATTGGCGTTGGGTGAAAGAGAACAGCGCAGCCGGCAGTGGATTGCCTCCCTCGCCGAAGGCGATAGTGTGAACGCTGCACCTCCTCCCCTTCTCGGTGCGACGGGATCCGGACACCTCCTTCACCAGCTGTGAGGGGGGAGAGAGAGACAAGAGGCCAATACATTCTTGTTTAGATCTGGTGGAGAGAGGGTGAGAGACTGTGAATATAGCAAACCCTAGCAAAGGAACACTGAGCCTCCAGCGTGCATATATATATGTAGTGTGGCGAGAGTGTGGAGAGTGCAAACCCTAGAGAACAAGCGCTGAGGCTCCAGCTTATATATATACTACTGTAGTACGGACTGAGCTCCGATGCCTTAACTGCACCTGCTTTTGGCTGTATGACAGGTGAGCCAACCACATTTTGGGCCCACCTGTCATAAACCCAAAGGCAGGTGCACTAAAGTCAATGAAGCTGCGTCCATATAGTACTCGTGTATACGACTAATATATATCGGTGTGGTTTTCTTATTCTCTCCATAACAATCGTTTTAAATTGTGTAAGTACGAAACGAAACACTTTATTTAACGTACAGTGAAGAAAACTACTACTACTTCCGATGAACTAACGATCCAGGCGTCCTGGTCGCACTTCATGTCCTTCAAGTGCGGTACACTACCCTCCCTTAAATGAACAACCACACATGCGCCAAATTATCAGAAACGTGTGAGAGTGTTTACAAATAAAGATTTTTTATTTCAATTATCGGAATGGTTTGAGAGTATGTACAGTTTGCCCTCTCTAATAATTATGGTTTGTTGTGTTCGGCCTAAACTTGGTCAAACTTTACAAAGCTTGACTTCAGTCAAATCTAATATGCGGAGTAAATAAAAATGGAGGGCTACTACGTCCATCCGAGTTTTTAGTCCACACCATTTTTTAAATCAAAGTTAATAGTTGGACAAATAAAATTACAGGGGAGCTTGAGACAAAGTTGTGAGAAGGCTTAGAAATCAATACAAAACTTATGCTCTTAGTACCAACATCGATCCTTCTTCTAGGAAACATTTGGTTCATAGCCAGTTGTGTGATAAAATTGCACCAACGTGAAAGACGACTGCGTCTCCAATGCAACCAAGGTGAACTAACGAAGGATATCATCTTTATGCATAACAAGCAAAGAGCACTTGTGGAAGACAACTTGTTTTTCATTTAAAATCAATCAGCTTCACCAGCCGATGCAACCATGAGGCGCAACCATGAGCATCGATAGGTCATCATGGTGATGCATCAGCCATTTGGCATCAAGTTTGGGTGAGGCACCTATGAAGTTCGGCAAATCCTCACTGTGGTCTATTTCTTCTCAGTAATCAAGATCGAGGAAGGAAGAACCACGTGATAGAGGATAGTGAGGCAGAACAACAATGGCAATCCAATTTTGTGCAGTTCCACTAAAATTGAGGAAGACATGCCCGGGTTTGGAGATACGCATCGCTATTTCCAAAAATATAAAAAAGGGATATTGTATTGTTACTTTGTTTTACAAGATTAACAACTACATCTCAATTGTCAATAAGAATTAATGAAAAGTACACCAAACAAATAGAAGCATCATGATTATCTTGATGGGAACTAAATCGGGATACCCGAGAAAAAAAGCATTTCTTCATTTAACTAGTGATAGTATTAGATTAGCAGCAACAATAGGAGCATATGGACAATGACCGCACAACCATCATGTACTTTTTGTCAAAACAACATGTATACCTCCACCGAGGCATAAATCAGGACAACTTTTAGAGTGGCATTTCCTCTATAATATTAGGTGATGTTGGACTAGCCGACGAACCTTAGCTACTATACATGGGGAGCTGGGGAGTAGTCGCATAGAAGAAACCCGCACGCAGCGACCTAGGGAGCTGGACCAGTACAAGAAGATATACCTCAGGTGGGCGAGATGTTGTTTAGGCGGTCGGGCGGGATCGGCCCACACGACGACAACGAACAAGGGCGCGGAGGACCTTCGTCCGCGCTGGCTCCGAGAGGACAGTGCACATCTGTAACACCCCAAAATTTTTAAGCTTGTTTTATTAATTAAAATTTTTGAGAGGAAACTTAAACTTTTGTTTTCTGGATTTTTTTTGATTTCAGAACCATTCTTCCCTTTATTTTTATGGAGTTTTTACCTCAAGTGAAAAACTTTCCAATTTTATTGGACTCATTTTCCCTCTCAAATAAAACAATTCTTTTATCAATGGGATTATTTGCATAATTATTTTCCCTGATGCCTTATTTCTGTAAAAATGATTTTTCTAAGCTTCAAGGCCTCTTTTACACTGCAACCCTTTGATAAATTCGTTTAAAAATTCCACCAAAAATTGGAGATGTCATGTGATGTTTTTAAAACTCTTTTATGCAAAAATATATTTCATTTCTTGGATATTTTGAGTTATACACCAAGTTTTCAAATCTGGTCCAGAGGACAGTTTTGCACTACAACCTATTTAAATATTTCTTTAAAACTTCCACCAAAATTTTGAGATGTTAATATGAGTATGTTAATTATCTTTTTGCAAAAACCCAGTGATGTCCTTTGAAAAATTTGAGTGAATCAACCTCTTTTCCATTCTGGTCCACCTTGATGATTTGTACAACAACTATATTTTAAGTTGCTCCTTTATCCATGATTTCTTTTCCTACTTGCAGTCCTCCCTGCTAAACCCTTAAGTCCAGAAGAGTGGACCCATTGGAGGATTTTTAGTGCATGCAACCATGCCTTTTTCTTTTTGTCCAAAACTGAAGTTTTGCAAAACTTGCACTAACAAGTTTGTTCTTTTTACAATCTAACCTCACCACTCTCTCTTTCAACTAAAGAGACCCTGATCCGGAAGATTTGACCACCCCAAGAATTGCCTAGATACCTTTGGCATTTTGTCAAACACCCTGTGTGCATGAACAGATCTGGCATGGTTGAAGGTTTTGCGTTGTGAACTTTTCCCTTGCCCCAAACCAAGTTGTCCAGTAGCCTTCTGCATGTCTCTAACACAGTCCTGTGGACTTGTAGTGGCTCTCTAGCAACCTTAGACGCCCTGGCTTTTTGTCGAGCACGTCCCGTGAGTGCTCTGGGCGCGAGCAGAGCACGCGTTTTGCACGTGCCGCGCCCGAGCCGCCACGCCGCGCCCCTGGTTTTGCCCACACCACAGAGCTGCGCCACGCACTCTCCCTCTCACTAGAACACGCCAAGCAGCCCTGGTGCCCTGCATCACCGCCGTTAGAGCCCTTGGCGGCATGCCGGCATCCGCAGCGCATCTCTGCCAGGTCGGTGCCGCCCAAGCCTCTCCCGCTCGCCACCTACCCCTGGAACAGCTCAGCCTCATCCTCTCACGTGTCCTCTAGCTCTCGTCGCCGCCACGACGCCCTGCCGCTACAGGGAGGCGGTTCGCCGGAAAACTTATCCACGACCGCCGCAAACCGACCTTGTTGCGCTATATAAGAGGCCCCCGAGCACGTTCCGTTCCAGAGGCAGCCTCGGAATGCTCCCCTAATTCTCCCGTGGCAGCCAATCGACCCGGGGAGGTCTTCTTCCCCATCTCCGGCAACCGCAGCCGCCGCCACTGCCCCGGCTATTCCGGCGCCACCAGAGCCTCCTCCTCTCCACTCTCTTCACCAGGAGCTTCCTCTCCCCCTCGTGAATCCATCCCCCTGCTCGAATTTTATCGGGACTCACTGCGGGAGAAAAATCACTTTGCCCGACGACCACCGTCCGCTGCGAAGCTTGCCGCCGGCAGCTCCGTCCACCCCAGAGACCGTATCGACCACCGGAGTGACCGTCTCGATCCCCTGAACCCGCGGATTGCCTCCATTTCCCGAACGGTGCCGCCATTCACCGGCGAGCATCGGCGGAGCTCTGCCTCTGTTCGGTCGGAGGGGGCGACGCACGCGTGGACTGGTCAAACCTGACCAGTGGGCCAGGCGGGTCCACTGTCAGTGACCCAGTGCCGATCCATGCAGGCATAAGTGGAAATGTATTTTTAGAATACACCTTCGACGTGGTCAGTTCGAATCGTTTTCTTTTTATTCTGTTTTATTTTTTTCTTTTTTAAACAGATTTTGACCACAGGTTTGACTATCTATAACTTTTTAATTATAACTCCAAAGGAATTGATTATTTTTCCTACCTCTCTCAAATTTAATCTAGTTTATTTTAAGATTTATTTGAAAAGTTTTCAAAACAACTTTTTGTGCTGTTTTGTATTTGTGTGTTAATTCAAATTTATTTAAAATAGGACTTTGGAGAGAGAGAAGAAAAGTTTCAAGACTTTTGGATTGCACCCTTGCCTCCCCACCACTTGAAGGCAAGCATCCTAAACCCTGGTATAATATTTTTGATGTGTTGGTTGACACAATTATAACACCACCTTATTTCGGAAAACTCGTTATTTTATGTCGTGATACGATCCTTTGCATGAATGAATATTAGTGATTTCCTTGCTGTCAGAGATGAATATACTTGTGGTGGTAATCATCCTCATGTTCCTCGCATGCATGCTGGAAAGGAATACGGGAAAGCCTCTGCCTTGGGTAGGCGCGAGCTTGACGCCGGTCTCTGTCGGGACGGTTTTGTCCGGTATGGCATAGTAAGGTGTAATGAGCGGTGATTCTGTTGGTTGAAATATGATTGTTATACATGTCATACAGGGAAATTATAAACCTCCTGAGTCGACCATAGATCGAGTCTTGTTCCAGTAACGCCCTCACTTGTTTCGTGCTACCACTTGTGCCTGCCACAGGTAGGGTACGGTTCAGTAATTTGTCAACCCCTTTCTAGCACACACCGTACAGAGGGGCCGGGATGAGGGTACCAAGGCCATGGATTAAAGCCAGTCATCCGGTCAGGGGGCATGGGTGTTTCAGTTGTAGCCGAGGGGGTAGCTTCCCCAGTTTTGCGCGCGGTATAAATTTTGTGATCCCATGCTAATCGAGGTTGTAGCCTCCCCACTTAGATTTTTGCTTAACGAGTGTCGTGGGTGATTCCAGACACCGGTGAGTTAAGCTGGTGTGTGCAAGTCAGGTGCGTTTTCAATTAAAAGAACGTAGACGAAATTAGTCCCGATGGACTAAAGGAATCCGTTACTCGTGGGTAAAGAGTACACCCTCTGCAGAGATTAAACCTATTCGAATAGCAGTGTCCATGGTTAAGGACTACAGTCTGGGTGGGTCAAGTGTCGGTCTTAGTGTCGGTCTTCGGAGGAGAAACCGTTAAAACAAAACTTGGATCATGACTTGTGTTGATTATGATGATCTTGATTATTATTATGGACTAAGCCATTATATTATTTGAATTATTGAGTTTCCCTGGGACGGTTCTACCCCCAGATATTCATTGTGATTATTTGTTTTATAAGCCCTTTATGTGGTGTCGCTGAGACGCCCGACTGTGGTATTACTTGTTATTTATTTACTTTACAAGCCCTTTATGCGGTGTCGCTGAGACGCCCGACTGCGACATTGCTTGTTTTTTACTTACTTTATAAGCCCTTTATGTGGTGTCGCTGAGACACCCGACTGCGGCATTGCTTGTTATTTACTTACTTTATAAGCCCTTTATGTGGTGTCGCTGAGATGCCCGACTGTGGCATTGCTTGTTATTTAATTACTTTATAAGCCCTTTATGAGGTGTCGCTGAGACGCCCGACTGCGGCATTGTTTGTTATTTATTTACTTTATAAGCCCTTTACGTGGTGTCGCACAGACACCCGACTACGGCATTTTATTTCCACTCCATTATTGCTCATTCATGTTGCATATTAATAACCTGTTTGCATGCATAAGAGATTTTATTTAGGACTGAAGATGTGATCATAGGATATTTCAGTGCATGATTATCATTTATATTATCCCATTGTTCATAATGTTTGCGAGTACATTCAAATTACTCACTGGCTTGTCCCTGGCTATTGTCTTGGCCAGATTTCTTGCACGGAGAGGAGCGACGCGATGACAGCCCCGGAACCTAAGCAACGGTGATAGCAGCCTCATGAAGATATGAGTTAACCTAGTCAGCTGTTCCTGTTGGGAAATGGAATCCCATAGACGTTGATGATCCACAAACCGCTTCCGCCTTCAACCACTAGAAACCATTTGTTGTACTCATAGGCCAGAATGGTCTTGTACTTCATATTTTGTATTTTTCTTGGAAATTCTGTATCAAGTCGGTGTCTCATCAGCTAACAGTAATCCTGGGGCTGGTGAGCACAACGGCCATTTTCTGGAAATTAATACCTGGAAAACCGGTCTCGACAACATCGGCTTCCTCCATCACCGACAATGACAACATCAACGCTGCACCTCCTCACCTCCTGCAGCGGACGGGATTTGGCCGGATCTGTGACCACCGGTGAGGAGAGAGATAGAGTGGACACTGTCATCTTGTTTTGATATGGAGAGGGTGAGAGAGCGAGACGCGAGAAACTCTATCAAACAAGAGGCTATAATGGAGTAAAAAAAACTCTCCACATCAGTGGTTTTAAATAGAATACGCGTGTTCCCGGAAAAAAGAAACGAAAACTGGCGGACAATTTTTTAACATACCAAGAAAGAAAACTCGATCAAAAACACGCCCCCGCTTCCAGGTCACGAGAGTCGTCGCGCACACACAAATAGACATAGACATGCATATCCGTGTTTACGTAAAATTTCATTTCCATCTCCATCTCCAATCATATTTGTCCAACTAGCATATTATTTTCGTTTAATTATATACGCAACAATATTAACGTACAACATCTCTTGTTTGCGGGCGTCCGAACCGCTGCCACGGCCGCTCCTGACCAACCCGAACCATCTTCATCACCCACGCATGCTTCCCGCCCGAAATGGTCAGTGCCACATTCATGCCCGGCCAGAGCGGACGCGGCCTCTCACTGGCGCCGGCATTGAAGCGGCGCGCTGGCCGAGAGAGCGTTGCCCGTGCCGCTTCCTGGTGCACGCGACTACTCCGTGTTCAAAGGTCGTAATAGCCGGCCACAACATGCATGTAAAAAGTTCTTGGGAGTCCATGCTACAACTAGCTGTCCTCCCCCAACTCGTCAATCTCTTCCAGTAGTGCTAGTACTCCATGGCGCGATCCATCGACAAGCAGGCGGTTAAGTTATCGTATACTCAGTTTGCGGTGAGTGGCATACCGAGCGACTGTGTGGGGTCAAGCCGTGGAGGAGGGTGAGACACGAACACGACAGACGTGATTTAAATGTTGGTTTTGCTCGATGGTGCGATCCAACAAAACAAAACATTGGTTTCTCTCCGTTTCCATTTTTTCTCCGGAAAAACAAAAACTTTCCACTCCATTTTTATTCCTATTCCAAGATTGCCCCGTTACAACATTCCATCAAATACAAAGGAAAACTAACATGCATGCTGATGCATCTCAATGATTCATAGATCATAGCCAATATTTACTTCACAACTAAAGACAAAAGTCGTGAGAGCGTGTCCGAAAAAAAACTACTGATGGGGTCACTACGACTTAGACCCTAAATCCTAAACAGGATTTAATTTCCTGGCTAGGTAGAACCTGTCGAAGGAAAGACAGCTGGCACCCTCGGATCATATGATGCTTTTGTGCAGTTCCACTAAAATCAAGCTAATCATCCCTGATGGCAAAGATATTAAAGAAGTGTGATTAGAATAATAGTACTGGCACTAGTTCATGAGACATAAACTCATCACAAGTAGAAGCCGGTAGAAGTAGAGAAAGATCAACATGGAAATGGAGCTACGTGGGGAGCTGTGGCAGTGGAGCAAGCCGGCTCCAAAAGGAAGATGGACTACCTGGGACGTCGGGCTGTAGCTAGAAGGGCGGTTGGGACGCGGCATCGGCCCATATAGCGGTGACCCCTGATTGGGATGCGCCGACTATGGGTTTTCTCCCTCGCTGATGTTGACCGCGTCTACGCAGAACATTGTTCCCTTCCCTCAGCTGCGGGAATAGGCCGGATATGTGACCAGCGGTGTGGCCACCGTCGTTCTATGCTTGTGAAGAGAGCAACCCAAGTAAGCGGGCTTGTAGCTTAGGCTCTTGCTAGTGTATATATAGTGGTTTTATTTTTCTCTCCATATCAACCATTTTATATTGCGTACGTGTCATTGAAGACTCAAATGATGGTTGCTTCTTCCGACTAACTTACTGTGTGATTCAACTGCTCCTTAGTGCCCCCTACATGTACTCCCCCTACGTGTATGCAACAGTCACACATACACATGGACGCAAAAACGCGCATGACACCCTAATGCATGCATGTCCGAGAACACGACGGAGCACACACGGTCATGCTCAAGTGCTCAACCTACATGTGCATGCACACACATACTCAGCCAGGGTGAGCTAGCGACCGTATAAACACCAAAAAATATATATATTGAGCGCAATGAGCGTATTATGAAGTCCACTGACCATATTTTTACAAATATACAGTGATAGACAGTGTATTTATCTCGTTTGAAATTAAGCCATATTAACCGAACAGGAGGCAGTATGGACTAGCATTACTTTGTTGTGTCCTGTCAACTTGCCAAACGAGGAGAAGCTTGCAGCACGGGAGAAGCTTGTGCGCGGTGGCTCGCAGGACAAGGAGAAACTTTTGACTAATGCAAGCTCTCCCTCGCTCAGGCGATGGACGTGCAATAGTTAATTCAGTGTCAGATTTCCAGAAGCATACACTATACTAGTACTATTATTGTTCGACTTCCCGAAGAGGCGAACAACCAAGCGCAAAGTTTAATAGTACTAGTACTACTACTATAGTATATAGAGGTATGTACTATACTAGTACTAGGAACCGGATGGAGGAGTGTCTGCACTCTTATTATAATTGTAAAATGTGATAAAGCAATCTTCAACACATTTGGTTCTCTTCGAGGGTTCTCGCATGTGATAATGGAAGTTGATTGCATGGAACACTCGCCACAATTCTCACTTAATTTTGGCTCATATCCTGTTACAAATAGGAGCGCTCGGTAACATTTCCTCTTTTTTTGTTATTCAGCATGTAAACAGGTCAGCAAACCCTTTATGCGAACCATGCTTGCTGCACTTTGAATGCAGCTGAGAGCTGGCTTGATGAAACACCTCGCTTCCTACTTCTTTTTTTGCAGGGTACCTCGCTTCCTAGTGGCCAGTGTCTTGGCTGATCGCCCTAAGAATGCTTATATATGAATAAAGCTCTCTCATTTACCTGCAGAAAAGATTAAGCCATATTAACCGGAAAGGAGGGAGTATGGACTAGCACTACTTTTTGGTGTGTCCCGTCAACTCGCAGAACTAGGTGAAGCTCGCTTACGCCTTTCGACTAATGCAACCTACCCTCGCGCAGGCGGTGGACATGCATTAGTCCATTCGGTGTCAGATTGTTAGAGGCATACACTATAGTACCCAACATGCGGAGTACCATCATTGTTTGACTTCACGAAGAGGCAAAGAGCCAAGCGCAAGGTTTAGTAGTACGTGTAGTACTACTACTAGAAGCGCATGGTGGAGCGTTTGTACTCTTCTTTTTAATCTATGATAAAGTACACATTTATTCCGGAGAAGAGTGGAAAACGGCGGCCCAACATGTAATGATGATATCGATCAACCATGCTCGAATATATCTTGGCCTCCGTGCGAGCCCATCTGTGTGTTCTCGCTCCTCGTCTCTCTCAAGGAATGGCGGGTTGGCCATTTTGCCGTCAATTGAGATCGGTTTGCTCACACTCCTGTCCCACATGTCAGTGATATGCCAAGAGTAGGTGCGTTAACCGACTGGCCATACACGTACTTGGTTTTGCACCTTCATACTACTCCTCCCTCCGTCACAGTTTACAGGGCACGCTTCATTATCATTCATTTCTCTCAATGCATTTCCACCACCAGAGAGACTTTAGACGCATTTGGTTTAATGTTCAATTAATTAGGGCGTGGTAACCACAACGAAGTCCACAATTTTCTCTCAATGTACTACTACGGAGTGGAGTAAGTGCATGCATGTGTGTACCCGGGGTGGAAGCACTGCATGCATGTGTGTACGCATTATTTCCTCTAGTAATAGACGCCGTGCTATAACTACCAATGCTATTTTTCAGGCCGATCGCTAGTCGCCTTGGTCCCATAGATTTTTTCTTTTTTCTAAAGCACCCTCTATAAACAGTGACGGATGGAGTAGTATGAGCGGATTCAGAGAAGAGCCTATTGATGGTTGCTTCTTCCGAGCAACTTACAGTGAGAAAGGTGGGGCTTATGATTTGACTGCTCATTACTCACTATTAATGCGGCGCAACAACCGGGCTAAGTCTTCCATGCGATTGTGCACTATCCCCTCGGTTCTTAAATATACTCCGGAGTATTTGTCTTTCTAGAGATTTCAACAAGTGACTACTCAAATATTTGTCTTTCTAGAGATATAAATGGACTACTACATACAGATGTATATAGACATATTTTAGAGTGTAGATTCACTCATTTTGCTCTGTATGTAGTCACTTGTTGAAATCTCTAGAAAGGCAAATAGAGTATTTAGGAATGGAGGGAGTACACATACGAAGCAAAATGTGTGAATCTAGACTCTAAAATATGCCCATTTGAAATTTGTAAAAAGACAAATATTTAGGAATGAAGGAGTATGATTTTGTGCATGGCACATGGACCCGGATGCTGAAGAGGCTTTTGGCAATGCTATCAAGCTTCCAACATTTATTTACATAATTGATGTATAAAAACAATTTTCCAGCGACATGAAATTGTACAATGGTGTGAGCTTTCATCTTTTATTTTGTGTGTCTTGCCATCGATGCTCTTTCGGAAACAATAAAAAACTAACTTCCTTGCTAATGCATCTCAATTATTAGCAGATGAGAGCTAATATTTACATCACAACCAAAGACAAAGTTTTGAGAAGGTGTTAAATTAAAATTGATCCATGTTTTCATTGGCAGCAACGCCCCCCAGCTCTGTCTAAATCAACAAGGCATGTTGGGAAAAAAGTAGGTGTCTGGAGCATGCAACATTCCGATCATTTTCTGTAGTTCCACTAAAATAGAGTTGAGTGTCCCTGTTCCAAAGATATTAAGTGTGATTACGATAATAGAAGACTGCTGATGAAACAATAAACACACAAATAGAAGCCGGTCACCTTTGTAGTCTGTCAAAAGACTAACTAGTTGGAGAAGATTAGGCTCGGAGTTGGATGAGGAGGATAGAGCAAAACCAATCTCCCTTTGTGCAGTCGCACTGAAATGTAGAGACGTTGCCCGTGTGACATTTTAGTACAACTACACAAAACACTCTTAAGAAAAAAAGTGATTTGTGCAGTTCACGAAAAGGTCGCAATAGCAACGAGGTGAAATGGATAGCACTGTTTGCAAAAAAGAGGTAGAAAGGAAACAATTACTGGCCAATAATAGTTGATGACACATGCGACGACAAAAAAGAAGCATATTCCTTGTCCTAAGGGAAGATAACAACACGGTTGTGTTTGTCTAAAACGGTGTGAGGACGAGATTGCAATATGGAAAATACGCTGGACGAGCTACATTTTGGGCAAAGAACTATGGAATATCCACATGCAGCAACGTGGGAAGACGGGCAGTGGAGCAAGGTCGGAGGGTATACCTGTAGGTCGTCGGGATGTAACTAGGTGAGCGGCGGCGGGCGGAGTTTGCCCATACTGCCGCAGCGAGCAGGTGGCGTAGGCCCTACCGCATCGGAGCTTGGTCAGAGAGAACGGCGTGTACCGCAGATTGGGACATGCTGCCTTGGCGCTGTCGAACGGAGAAACGATGCACTTCGTCCATTTCCGCCGGCGGACGGGAAGCGGCCGGATCAGTGACCAACGATGAGAGAGAGAGAGAGAGAGAGAGGCCACCGCAGCCTTGTGTGAGATACTCTATAGAGAGACAAACCAGGCAGGCAGGATCCATTGTATATAGTTGAGCGGACTACCTTTTTCTCCATAAAAACCGTTTTATATTCTGTGTACGTGCCATTGAGCGCTATAACTTATTTAAAAATAATGCGCCAATGCGTCAAGTCGAACTTTGTTTCATACACGCATGGTACATGACCTCCCTAGGTAAACAACCGCTACACGCGTTCAAATTAGCACATGGACTGCCATTTCGTACAGAAATGAGCTCCACCGTGTACCCACGCAGGTGTGGCTGGGCACGAAGCATGAGTACGTGCATGGTGCACCTATTCTCTTATTGTAAACGCACACGTGGGGTTGTGTGAGAGAGATAGAAACCTAGAGAGATATAGTGTGTGGGTTCGTGAGAGTTTTTTTTTGGGGGGGGGGGGGCAATCAAAAAATGTAACATATGCAATGTGTGTGAAATAGAGTCATGGATATATCATATATATAGAGCAGGTGATCCACGAGAAGAGAGTGGAGGTATCATCGGCTTGAGGTGTCCATAGAATTGAAAAGAGGGATGATGTGTGTGTGTGTGTGTGTGCGTGCGCGATCGATAAAGAGTGGCATCGAATTTGTGTGTGCCCACGTCAAAGATATAGAGTGGTTGGCCTACTCAAACGTGAGAGGGGACATATGCAGTTTGTCTCTATGGCATGGATACCTACCTACAACGCTCGACTATCGGTGTGTGGTGGGGGGAGAGGGAGGCCTAATTAACTATTGAGGTACAATGGCTGGTATATGTGTGGAGGAGGAGAGAGGCCTACCTCATGTATTAAGGAGATCGATCTACGTCATGTATTAAGGGAGATCGATCGGCATCCATGCATATGTCTAGGAGAGGAATAAGGTTGGGAGAGACAGAGCTAGAGTGTTGGAGGGGGTGGTAGTGGAGTTGCTTCTAACAAATGGTGGGATAGGCTTGCTAGACAAACGGAGGGCATGCCCGCAATATCAATAAGAGAGGAGATGGTTGCTTGTATGTGCACGTGCATGTGAGATAAGGGTCAGGAGGCATGCACGAATGATGAGGGGGGACGATATGGCTGTGGTAAGGAGACATAACTACATAGGAAGATCAATCGCCCTTTGTTAGATAAAGGAGAGACATAAATTGTGAGGTACGTTGATCGATGGGGGGGAATAGTTAAAGTTGATTTAGGTATATGTTGGGAGATCGATCGATATACATGCATGTGTGTGTTAGAAGCAAATGAGGCACGGGGAGAAGGATAGAGAGAGAGGGATGCATCTAGAAGGTGGTACGAGAGGCATACTATATCGAGGGGGAAGGAGTGTGAGAGTACGAGATCGATGAAAAGAGTGGTGGGAGTGAGGCAATGCCGGTGATAAGAGAAGAGGGGAAGCTTGTGTTTGTGCCAGGCACACTTGGCTAGAGAGGCATATCGATCGATGTGTGCCGTAAAGAAGGAGCTGGGGGGGCCTACACACACCATGGGTGAATGACCTCAAGTGAAAAGACGAATTTGCGCGATGGAGCTAGAGAATGCCGAGGGAGGGTGAGAGGGATACGGGCGTGTGCATGCATGAGAGAAAGTTAACGCTAGCTACAAAGATAATAGGATTGTGTGGGTGTAAAAGACGAATAGAGATCATACTTCATTATAAAAAGCGAATTCGGATATTTGAAGAATTTATAATAGTGTTTTAAACCGACACATGTGTGAATATTTATAACGGTGATACACATGGTGTGGTTATGAACATGTTATACTACATACAATATATTTTATATCTACTCTTATAAAAAAACAGAGTTGTTGATGATGGTGTGCCTGCCATCCTGCAATATAGGCCGTCCAATTTATATCTAGCGGATAGGAAGGAAACTATGGCAATTTTTAAAAAAGATACCCACACCCTTCTCCATATTTGCAAATAAGCCCCCCCCTTGATCATGTTGATGTTCTATGGAACGCATGGGCATCTTGCTAGTACTACATATAATACATAGAACATTGATCATAATTTGGGCTAAGTGTGTGGCTTTTGCAGCTCAGGTCTAAATACTTGTCATAATGTAGGGGGCGGGGCACTATACTGTGTGTGATAAACACGGTGTACGTATGGAACATGGTTTAGATTATGAATATATAGTTAGTACATTAAATGTACTATTATTTGGAATCAACATCAAGTGTATTCAAAAAATAGAATTCGAGTTCATGTAGTACACATAGTTCATATCTATCTCTATAGTAATCAAGTGGTGTGTTATTAAGGTAATACACGAATGATGGTTGAAGTTGGCAACAATCATGATTGTAGATTCTTATTGAAATAGAGAAACGAATGCAAATTTAGTTTGAATTGCAGCGGTAGTATAGACATTTGGAATGCACTAAAATGTTGGTATGAATAGGTTACATGCATTATACATCAAGCGGAAAAAATTAATTGGACATAACATGGATTCATACTCCCTCCTTCCATCTATATAGGGCGTAATGAGTTTTTTAGGACCGCCTTTGACTATTGACAAGATTAATAGTACATGACATGCACAATGTGAAAATTATATAATTGAAAGAACCTTTAACAGACGAATTTAACGGTGTGCTTTGTGTAAGTTGCATGTCATATATTATTGCTCTATTATTTGGTCAAAGTTAGCATAAAAAAAGCATTAGACCCTATATAGATGGAAGGAGGGAGTAGCTCTGGATAGCATTTGTATAGTAAAATGGGCAAGACTCACTCTTTGTGTGGTGTGAATAGTTTTATTTTTTTCATTTTCTTTTATGTTGAGGGAAGTGCGAATTGATTTGGTACGTGCAAGTACAATATTATTACACATTAGGCTTGTTCCTAAAATTCAACCCGTGCCTTGTTATATCCCTAAAATTCAGATATCGTGCTCCCAAAACTGGCTCCTTCACAACCCGCGCCTTGCTATCCCGAAATTACAACACGCGCCAAAACTCCCTCTAGCTGCCAAATCCCGACACGTGAAATCCCCTTTCTAACCCTGAGCCGAAAGGGCCGCTAGTTCAAATCGGTGGGGGGTACTTTTGTAACACACCCTACATTTTGGACAAGCGCGCCCCTAAGTCATGGTTCATCCCCTTCCATCGCCCCCTTTTCGCCATTCGAAATCCCAGGCCACCATAACCTCTCCGCTCCAGCCGCAAAACCCCACCCTCCTCCGTCCGCCACCTCACCGCTGCCCAGCCGGAGCCTCTTCCCCAACAACATCGTCCACCGCAACATCTCGACATCCCTCATACACCTCCCCAGATGAGGATCCTTGTCCATCGCGTCGTCCCACCGGTTCAGCCGCCCCGTCCTCCACCTCCAAGGAGCTGCTCCAACGATCGCTTCGTCTATCGCGGCTGCTCCATCCCCACAACGCTGCCTTAACCTGCTTCACCGAAACCGCAGCATCCTCACCGACTCCTTGGACGAAGCCAAGGCTTACTCGGCGCCACCAAAGAGGTTGTACACTCATCGCATCGCACCTTCTCCTTAACTCGACCTCCCGCACCCCCATGGAGCAGCTACCTTGAAGTCGGCACCATGGGCGACATCTCCACAGCGGCTCTCCCCCAGTGCGAGGCCCCTTCGGTGGCGGTGTCCATACTAGCTGGATCTGCTGCTGCTGCTCCGGCTCTCGCTCGCTCGTTCGTGCCGCTACTGCCGCTCTCCCCCTCGCTTGTGCTGCTGCTGCTCTGCTCCGATTTAGCTACACTTCAGTCGACTGAATTGACTTTTGGGTCAGTCGATTTTCAGGGGGTGGGGGGATCGCGGAGTTAAGGAAGAACCACCCGCAGCGCGGACGGGGGCTCGCCGGAGAGGTACCCCACTATCTATCTTAGGGTTCAGGGTGGGGGGGCGGGGGGCCTAGAGGGCTGCCCAGGGCGGCGGTGGACTAGCGGTGGGGAGTTGTTTCGGGGCGGCGAGGCGGAGCATTCTGTCGGTGGTGGCTGGCGGCTCAGGGGGTGCAGGTTGAAGATGAACTGCAGGCCCTCGCTAAACTACATGTCAAGTGCCTCTCTTCTACCATTGCGTTCAGTTTTGACAGTAACATTCAGATTCCATAGTAAATTTCAGTTTTGACAGTTAAGTTCAGAGTCAACAGTTTTTACCTCATCTATTGTAGTCAGGTGGTTTTTGGTGATGTAAATTTTACATCTATTTTACATCATCTATTGGAGATGCTATTAGAATCCCACTTGAGATTGACGATGTCTGTCTTGTGCTACTTCAGCCTTGACGTCTTACGGCTCACCGGAGCTGCTCCAACGACAGAACAATCCATCACAACAGAGCAGTGCCATGGACGTCGTCTACAGATTCCTCAGATCTTCCGCCACACCTCCTACAACCACCTCTGCCTCAACTGCTTCAGCGATCAACCCAATGATAATGAGGTTGATACGGCTACGGCAAAGAGGTTGTACACTTGTTACACGACTTATTACTATACATTCATGTCGATCCATTAGGGCTATTTTGGTTCAAAGGAAAAATATAGCAATAGGGAATTTTCCAATGGCACTCTACTATTCTATTATTCATGCATTTTGTTGAAAGGAATGAAGCAAAACATCCACCTGGACCTACTTTCAAAATCCTATGCATGAAAACCAGAACAAATGCATTAGTGGCAGAAAAATATTCTAATTGTACACACTTTCATATGTTTCACTTTATTTTGGCCATGTTTCTTTGCATTCCTCTGCTCTACCAATTCCTGTAAACCAAACACCCTAGTTGACAGAAATCATGTGTTTACAAAAGCTCTGTTTACCATGTGCATTCCTATCCTATTTTGGTGTTTTTCCTATCCCTGCGTTTTTAGAATCATGCAAGCCAAATGAGCCCTTACAGAATTACTTCAGTTACAGGTAGGTGTCGAAGCGAACTTTGTGTGGTTTGTCCTGCTCCTGCCGCGACGTCATCCACCTCACCTAAGCTGCTCCATCGATAGAAGCATCCACCAAAACTAGACATCATGACTCCTGATCTTCTTTCGCCGCCTCAGATCTCCTTTCCTGCCGCCGGCACCCACCGCAATGGCATCACCATCATCGACTCAGCAGATGAACCTGAGGAGTACGCGGGTCCACAAGAGAGGTCGCATTGCTTAAAATTACTTAAAATTACCTGCTACTTTATCGTCCTGTTCACCTCCTGGACTCCAAGTCAGGTCCAAATTAATGATCAAACTTGAGTTCTAAATTACTTGTGGGGCACATATCGAGGCAGCAATGAATAGTATGTCTGTCTAATATCTGGTTCAGCTAGGGTATGCCTATGTTGTTCATCTTGGGTGGGAAACAAATAGTAAAGCAATCATCATCTGTCTTTTTATTAAATTAAAGCAATCATCATCCTGCTATCATTATTTTTGGATCCATCCTGCAATCATCATCTGTCTTTTACATAATCTCACCATATTTTTTCGTATGCATGTCAGATATTGTACATAGTCGTGCTGAACATGTAGAGAAAAAGAGAAGAGTTTTATGCGGCAATGCAATGTCATGCAGACATCGCTCCATGGTGGGTTCAATGGCAAACCCTCCCCATCCCTCTCCAGATTCTAATCCAGAGGAAGATATCTGTTCTGAGGCGGATTCAGACGCCGCTGACCACTCCTATTTACCCCCCCAAGGTGTTTGCTCTACCTTGGCATGATGATGTTAGTCATATCGTGCATATGTTGCCTTGTAGTGCCTACTTTTGACATCATATATGTCATCTGCTTAGTTTAGACATGTTCTGTAACGCCACCTGTTTAGTTTCTATATCATATATGGGAATTATGCAGTCTCATGTCTTTTAGCCAGCCATAATATATGTGAAATGTGCAATGCCATCCTATTTAACCAGGCATCATATATTTGAATGACATCTTGCCCATTCTTTTCTTTATTACATTTCCATTTTTCGACAATGTTTGTACATTAAACTACTCTTCTTGTGAATCAGCCATTTGGGTGGGAGATGGAAAAATCTGGAGTGAAAACAAGGCCTTCAGAGAAGACAGTGCTACCTGTCGAAGCAGATCTCTTGTTGGGTCCCGATAGCTCCTCAGAGATGGATTTAGAGACAGATGAGCAGTCCTATTCACCCTCCGAGGTGTATGCCCTAACTTGGCACAGTTATGCTGCTCATATCATGCATATGGTGTCTTGCATTGCATAGTTTAGACATCATATACACAATATTCAACACCATGATCTTAGTTCAGACATCATATCGAATGCGCTCTATTTAGCTTATAGATCACATATGTGAATTAAATAATGCGGTCCTGATTACTTAGATTACATGTAGGTGAACTATGTCATGCGATCCTGTTTAGTTATTCATCATATCTTTGAATTATGTTATGCTACACTATCCAGTTTAGATAGACATCATATATGTGAAATTATGTCATGCTATCCGTTTTAGCTAAACAATATACATGTCAACTATTTCATGCCCTCTTTTTTCCACACTATCTATTGCATATGTCTCTCATACAATGTCTGTACATTCAACTATGTTTCCTGTTTATCAGCCATTTGAATTGGAGCAGGTGATGCCAGTATCTAGCGGACTAAAAACACGGTCTTCAAATAAAACAGTGCTACCTCTTACTGGAGATAGCACCCCGGTTGTACATGCATAAGAACCAGCCCTACCAGACATAACCCAAACTCTTGTAGATTGTACCCCTACTATGATGGACAGAGAACTAGCTTCACCCAATCTAACCCCAACCCCAGCAGATAGTAACCCAGTTCCTGTTGACCCAGCACCATCTCCACCACAGAGCTCCCAAACAAGAGCAGTTAGTAAGGCAGCTCTAGTGTCCAATGGGCCAGTACTACCACCGCGGACCCCAACTCCACCAGTTAGTACGCCTACTATGGAGGAAGCAAAACCAGCTAGTCTTAGTTTAGCATCTATCGCATTTGATGTTGTTAAATAATACGTGCGTATCTTCCCATCTTGGAAATATTATACTGAAGATGAAGGAAAATGCCAGTTGCAGGTGTTTATCTAGGAGTTATGTATAAGTAATGTTGTTCATGGAAATTACTTTGCTTTCTCCCATACATCCTACCTCCATGATGGTTATAATACAACAAATTTTCCCATTTTTCTCTATAGAGAAGGACATATTTGGAAACTCGGGATGAGATAACCTGTGCTAATACCTCTGCTATTTTCAAGAATGCTTGGTGGCAGTATCGGAATTACCTGAAGAAAATGTACTTCACCAGCAAAGAAACTCATCAAATTCCCTTACATTCTCCTGAGACACATCTACTGGACAATGACTGCGAACGCCTTGTTCTGTACTGGTCCCGAACCAAGGAAGTAATGCAGATAAGGTTCAAGATAGTGACACATCCTTGTTGGTCTCCAACAAAGCTGATAAAACAACTAAGGAAGACTATCTTGAAGACAGTGAGACAACCCCAAAGTCCTATCTTGGTTTAGTGTTCGAGTTACTGGCCACTACCGCTTGCACAAGCTATTCAAGCTCACTGCCTGAATCATTTTGGTTTCTTGAGTCTCAACTACAAGTTGAAAGACATCAATCAGCTGTGTTGCGACAAGAAGCGGAAGGACTATGGAAGTCCCTGGAGCATTCAGATGCATACTTTCTGGTGCAACAGCAAGCATTGGAGGATTTTAGCGCCAAACATGACAAAGCTAATAAGCTTGCTAAGCTTATTCCCCTCATGGTGGATACCCAGGATAACGTTTCTTGAGCTCTTATGAAATTGTTTCAGTTATGCTCTTGTTTTGCTGCCGCGTTTATTTGCACAGGTGGCCAATTTTGACGGCCAGTGTATGTAATATGCTGCTTTGTTCCCTATATTTGCACTGGTGGCGAACTTTGATGCCCAGCAGATGTAATATGTGTAATAGCGGTAATAGGCTAGCATTATATGCTTGCTTATTTATTTCCTTATTGTCTTGTTTAGTTGTTTGCTTGTAGTCACTGCAGTTCTTTTTCTGTGTTTTTCTAGTGGCGACAATAGCCTATTTTTGGTAACTAGGCCAAAATAATCATGTCAACACATGGACTGTTGTAACCATGGGCCTCCTGCAGGCTGTATGATCCATGAGCCTTCTACGGGCCGTATGATCCATTGGCCTTCTATACGGGTCGCAGGGTCCATGGGCCTTCTATGGGCTATAGGGTCCATGGGCCTTCTACGGGCCGTACGTTCCATGGGCCTTCTACGGGCCATACGATCCATGGGCCTTATACAGGCCGCAGGATCCATGGGCCTTCTACGGGGCGTATCATCATTTCACCAATCATGGGTCGTACTATTCGTGGACCATAATGGGCCGTTAATAGGCCGTATTTGATAACTCTATGAAAACAGCCCAATGGTTTTTTTTGACATGAAAACGGCCGAACATATTAATGGTCCACAGATGGGCTGATTGTAACGACCGGCTGAATTTGGCCCACAAGCAAAAAAATAACAGTAACGGGCCGTAAGTAACCGAATGCTGGAAATGAGCCCAAAAATAAAGGGGCCCTGAGAAGGCTGAAAGATAACTTGGGCTGGAAACGGCCCAATGGAATAATGGGCCGTTAATGGGTATAAAGTGATACACTGTTCATTACGGGTCAGTTTCACCACAAGCCGTTAATGGGCCAATAGTTACAAAGGGCCTCATATGGGGTGAAAGAAGTCATGGGCCATACATGGGCCGGAAGTTGAAACAGGATGGAATCATATTGGACGGCCCAGATGACGCTACTGGGCCTAATTCAAAGAGGTCGTAACGGGCCCTGGGTTAGTGGGCTGTAAATGGGCTATATGCGAACATGCCGTTAACAGGCGTTCCGTGGGCCGGCCCGCCACCTTTTGACCAAGTCAAACAGGCCGGTATTTCCACGGGAATGGGCCTCTATTGGGCCGTGCCACGTGTCGACGTATCATAGGCGCCTTGGGTCCAATCAGTGGATAACATCTGTACCAATGGTGATCTGACACGTGTTTCCTCCAGCCAATGATGATTTTACACGTGGAAAATCCCCATTGGTTGGGGCTGTTAACGGGTTATCGGATCCAAAACCGGACCCTGTAGCTTAATGGTGTTCCATTACGGTGGATGACATTTGCCGGTCACCCTTGACGAAAGCACTTCTATGACACGCGATTTATCGTCATGGAAGTGGACACTTCCGTGATGATAATTCTGGTAATGTCATGGAACACTTCTATGACAACACAGGTATGACTATCTTGATTTTGTCATATAATCGTCATGGATGTACATGCATGACAGAAAATATGACCTACTGTGACAAACACGTATCATCACGGAACTGTATTTTTTTGTAGTGTGGGCATGTTCTCCATGTTCTACCCCATTCTGAGACAGGATGTCAGAGGCGCCTCCCCATTGTTCTCCAGAGCACATTCTCTCAGCTATTTGCCGAGATACGTATCTGGAGAATAGTGGGGAGGTGCTGCCGAAAATTTGTCTCGGAACGGGGAGGAATGGAGAACATACTCAATCCAGACATCCTCAGGTGGGTTAGGACCCATCTTTACCTATTAGAGATGTAGGTGGATTCAACACGGTACAAAATGAAAATTTGATGTGATTAATTTAACTGAATCCTTAATTATGTCGTGTGGCTTACAAAAGAACAGAGGATGGCAGATAATTAGTGGATGTACAGTGGTTTTATCCGTCGGAATCGAGTAACATCAGAGTGGATCACGAAAACCGATGTCTATTTGAAGGAGATATTCCATTGTCCAATGAGAATTATCCCACCATGCCCCTGTGCGAGATGTGCCAGACGTCACCGTAGAAATGAGAAGGACATGACTGACCACCTTCGCACGCACGGATATATGCCAAATTTTGACATGCCGCCGATAAACTTAGCTGAGCAGGACCGTGGTAGAGAGGAGGTGATGCAATAACGCATCGATGGTTATGAGGACAACATGGGCAGGGACATGCTAGATGATGTCATTGTTGCAGAAATGGCAAATAGACACCTTCAGAGAATGAACCGGAGGAGCCAAAGGCAACCGTAAAGGACTTCTTGGAGGTCTTGGCCTCGTCGAAGAAACCTCTTTATGTGGGTGCGAAAATGTCTTAGCTGGATGCCATCTCGCAACTGATTGCAGTCAAGGCTGAGTACGACTGTAGCCAGAAATGCTTCGAAGCATTCCTGGGAGTATGGGCTAACAACCTCCCTGAGGATCATGAACTGCCGAAAAGCGTGTACACTACAAAGAAAATCATGAAGGCACTCTCTATGGATTATGAGAAAAAAGATGTTTGCCCGAAGAATTGCCTTTTGTTTAGGCACGAGTATGCGGATGACAAGTACTGTAGGGAGTGCGGTTCATCTTGGTACCTTGCGGTGGTCGGTGAGGATGGTGAGAAAAGGTAGGTAGCCATGCCCTCTAAGGTTCTTCGGTAACTCAAGTTCATAGAAAGACTGCATCGCCTTTCCATCATGGTGGAGTCTGCAAAAATGATGAAGTGGCACAAGGAAGGTATAAGGTACAATACAAATAAAATCTTACATCCATCGGAAGGCGAAGCATGGAGGTCATTCATTGATGAATACCCCGAGGAAGCAGTCGAGGTTGGGAATGTCAGAATAGCCATATCAGCTGATGGGTTCAATCCATATGGTATGTCGTCTGATCCATACACCTGCTGGCCTGTGTTTGTAATTCCGCTCAATCTTCCTCCCAGTGCCCTAATTCAACGCAAGTCCATATTCTTGTCGCTCATCATTCCAGGGCATGAATACCCGGGGAAGCAATTGTGTGTTTATGCAGCCATTGGTGGATGATTTGCACCATTCTTGGTACTTTTCGAGCTTGACATACGACCGGGATCCACACAGAAATTTCTTGATGAAAGTTTGGCCATGAGCTAGGACCACTGGAGAGCGGCCCTCCACGCAGACCATGAGACCCATGCCAAGGCCGTGATCACTACTTTCTGCGTGAGTTGTCTTCATAAGCACAAGTCCATTCTGGTTTCATGAATGATTTAACTCATGGCTTCTTCCATTCTTGTTTCATGCATGAATGTAGAAATTTTATCGAGCTCTTTCGGAGCACAAGGCCAGAGCCCACCAGATCGTGATGCGCCAAGCCAAGTAGAAGGCCCGCCAGCTCCAGTACGAGGTGCGCTGGGTGGCCATCTCAACATACTATCATGATGCTCTTGGTGTGAAGATGACCAAGGAAGAAGTGCGGAGGATGGGCATTACCTTGGAGAGGCACGAGTACTTGGCGGTAAGTATAAACGAGTACATGCCATTATGCTTTAATTATGCAGGTGTGTCCAAATTAGTGTTATGGAAAAGACGAGTCCTGGGCGGCATTGGTGGATATTTGGTATGATAAGGATGGAGCCTGGGTGGCTACGAGCATAAAAAACAAGGCTAACCGAGGGAAGGAGGGAGTACATGCTCAGGGAAACCGAAACTACTTTCTCCACAAGACACTTAATGTATGACTAACCTCATTAAACATTCTTCTTCTATTTACCGTCACTTTCTTATGTATGACTAACCTTTGTTTGGTGGTGCAGGAGGAGAAACTAAAGCGACCGCTCTCACACATGGAGGCATGGGAGATCGCCCATACGCGGAAGGACTCCAAGCCTGGCGAGCCAAAGTACTACAGCAAGAAGACCGCGCAGAGGAAGAAGGCCTACTCCAATTGGTATTTGAGGTTACATCCTAGAACACCTGACCCCATTGTCGCGGATCTGGACGAGAGGGTGGTTGTGGGCATGGGGCCCAAGGAGCATGGTAGGGGGTGGTTCTGGATGCTATGATCACTCCTTCTATCTCCTACACATAGCTCCGAGCTATCGACCCAAGCCTGAGCCAGCGCACGAGCACGCCCATGACCAGTGCGCAGTCATAGTCCCTCTTTCTGGAGCGGCAGTCTGTAAGTATTTTCCCTCTTATCTTCATTGCTCACTTTATTTTCCGCATTGAGTAGTTTTATGAGTTCCATCATGTCATACCCCAGGCCTACATGGAGTACACACGCCAGGAGACCATGGCGTGGAACGAGAGCCTTTTTGCATTCCATGAGCAGAACAATCGCATGATGTTGCACGCTCTTCAGGAAATGGCGGCTGGCGGGGTTCCTCAATTGCAACCAGCACCATCTCCTCCACCACAACCAATGCTACTTACCTTTGAGTAGTTTCTGGCACAGAACACTGGCCCCTCGCCGGTTAGTTCATCCCCAATCTATTCACCCAAAGCATATCATTTATTCAACACAGTCATATATCTCGTTAACATGTCTTTTCGACATCCTGGGAACCGGTGGATCTACCGTTGGTGGTGTTCTTCGCAGCACTCCTGAGTCATGGAGCCCAAGCACTCCGATCCACAGAGGCGGAGGTAGAGGCGGTGGCGGTATTGGCGGTAGCGCTGCCGCTAGCAGTGACGACCTAAGCTTCGACGGACTTGGCGGTGATGACCTCTGCGGTGCTCGACGTCCTGGAGCTTAAGCCTTTGGCTAACTTGTGGCGGTCTTGGCGGTGATGATACTTATATGCTTGTGATGTTACTTATTCTTGTTTGTGAGATTCTTATATGCTTGGTGGTGATGATACTTATATGCTTATGCTTTGCGATGCTTCTTATGTTGTGTGATGATGCATATATTGTTGTGTGATGCTGCTCCTTATTGTTGTGTGATGCATATGTTGTTGTATGATTCTTATATATGTTGTATATATTGAAAAGAATTGAGCTAAAAAGAAAGATGATAAAGGAAAAAAACAGACACAAACTACGCCGACAACCTTGCTGCCGACATAGTAGCCGCCACGTGGCATCTATGCCGATGGCAAGACCATCAGCATAGGTGCCATGTGGCGGCTGCTGGGAACTCCTGAGGCAGGGCTATGCCGATGGCCAAGCCGTTGGCATAGTTTTAAACTAAGCTGACGACTTGGCTGTCGGCAAAGCCCTGCTCCAGCCCAACCAAGAGGCGCCGCATGGCAAGGCTATGCCGATGGCCAAGCCATCGGCATAACCTTGCCACATGGCACCTCTTGATTGGGCAGCACTTGACGGCACCGCCGACAGCCACCATTAGGCTAGGGACTATGCCGACGGCCCGGTCCGTCGGCATAGACGTATGGACACGATCGGGATAGCATCTATGCTGACGGCCTTTCTATGCCGACGGCCTCCGGTGGTACGCCGATGCATATGTTGCCGAAGGCCCTATGCCGATGGGGGCCGTCATCATAGGCCTGGCCCAATGGGAATCAGGGCTATGCCTACGGCCAGGGCCGTCGGCATAGGGGTCGATTCATGCAGTGTGCGGTATTTATCGAGAGCAGACACCACCTCCGTGTGGTGACTGGTTTCCAAGCAAGAAAGCAAAGTATCTGTCTGTACATACGTGGCTGCAATATAAGCACTGTGTCTTACTTCTGCTTCGGTAAACTCCCTTCAACATAAGGATGGCCATGATTGTCCGATACCTCTTCATAACAAAGGACACGATGGGCATAATTTCAAAAAGAGGTCGCCCACCCGCTCGCCCGCCGAAGCGTATACGTATACGAACACAGGTGTTTCTTTTCTTCCAATCAGCATGCCCGCCCGCCAGCCAAATCGTCTCAGCCGCCTGCTCACGATCATGGCCCACATGCAGGGCAGTTTAATTCCCACCTGCTCGTGATCGACGCAGTAGCCCGTAGTCAACGCGGTATCGGTAGTCGTGCGTTGCCTGTCAGTGTCAAAACCGGCGGATCTCGGGTAGGGGGTCCCGAACTATGCGTCTAAGGCTAATGGTAACAGGAGGCAGGGGACACGATGTTTTACCTAGGTTCGGGCCCACTCGATGGAGGGAATACCCTACTTCCTGCTTGATTGATCTTGATGATATGAGTATTACAAGAGTTGATCTAACACGAGATCATAGAGGGTAAACCCTAGAAGCTAGCCTATGATTATGATTGTTGTTGTCCTATGGACTAAACCCTCCGATTTATATAGACACCGGAGGGGGCTAGGGTTACACAAAGTCGGTTACAGAGAAAGAAATCTACATATCTGAATATCCAAGCTTGCCTTCCACGCAAAGGAGAGTCCCATCCGGACATGGGACGAAGTCTTCAATCTTGTATCTTCATAGTCCAGTAATCCATCCAAAGTATACAGTCCGGCTGTCCGAGGACCCCTTAATCCAGGACTCCCTCAGTAGCCCCTGAACTAGGCTTCAATGACGATGAGTCCGGCGCGTAGATTGTCTTCGGCATTGCAAGGAAGGTTCCTTCTTCGAATACTCCATAAAAGATATAGAACACAAGAATCGTGTCCGGCTCTGCAAAACAAATTCCACATTCCACCTTAGAGATTATAATATTCCACAAATCTAATCTGCTGACAGGTTTTTATGACATCATGCCACAGTCCAGTCTTTATTCGAACCATTTTTCATAACCAGCCACTACACGTGCTGCGAGGCGGTTTTATTGGCACGTCTTGTCGAAGCAGAGATCGTGTCCCCCTTATCACGGGATTCTCATCAATACAGGTGTGGGTAACCCAACCATGTTTGTTTAATATGACTCCTCAATTTTAGGTAAGTCCCAAACGGTCATGCGGGGGACGCTTGATATTCGTCCTCTTTATAAAGGGGCCAAAGCCTATCCTTTTCTTCCCACGGTTGATCCTTCCCCTCCCGCACCTCGAGTTCCAACACCCAAGGCTCAAGCTTAAGCACTTCGGTCCTTCGACCATGTGTGGATCCAATCTTCAAGGCCGGTGGAGGGCCTCCTCCGTCACAGAGGAGGACATCCGAAAGCTTAGGGAGGCCAGGTATCTCACCGCAGAAATCCCGCACAGGCTGCCTGCTCAAGGGCAGGTCATCCCCACTCCCGAACCCAACGAGAGTGTCGTATTTCTTTCCCACTTCCTCCGAGGGCTAGGTTTTAGTCTCGATCCCTTCGTGAGGGGGCTTATGTTCTTTTACGGGCTAGATTTCCATGATCTAGCTCCGGATTCCATCCTTCAAATTTCGTCGTTTATCGTTGTGTGTGAAGCCTTTCTCCGCAATACTCCCCACTTCGGCCTGTGGCTCAAGACCATCAATGTGAGGCCGAGGGTGATTGACGGGCATCACGCGGAGTGCGGAGGTGCTATAATAAGCAAAGGCACCGACGCCCCATGGCCAAAGGGTTCTTTCGTGGAGACTTCTGATTTATGGCAGCGGGAGTGGTTTTACATCACTGCTCCCCGAGGTACAAAACGGTTGGCTGCTCCAGCGTTCCGCCCGGGCCCTCCACCACAACTGGCGTCATGGGTCAACAAGGGGCTGGACTTGGGGCCGGTTAATGACGTGCCGACCTTGCAAAGCAGCATCCGAAACCTTCTCAAGAGGGATGTCAATCTTGTCAAGATAATGCAAGTGATGCTGGTTCATTGAGTCCTGCCCTGCCAACATCATCCCCTCCGTATGTGGGAGTTCAACCCGGAAGGACGGCAAACCATTCAACAATTCTTCGGCATGACGCCCAAAGAGATGTATGAGTCATTCTTCGGATCACGAATAAAGTGTCCGGACACCACCGAGGACGCGGGTCTTAATTGCAATCGCCCGGATACCCAGGTAAATACTTCTGTTAGCGAACACACCAGCCTTTATGTTTATTATAACATCATTCTAAAGAATTGCTCTCTGCCAGGACTGGCTGAAGAAGGCGGAGAGGATCAGGTGTCCGACCCCTCTTCCCGAAGGCTCGCCGAATCCTTTGCTGAACAGGATGCTTGAGCGCGTGCTGTATCAGGTGCCATCAGGAGAAGACAAGGGGAGGAATAGTGAAGCCACAGATGGGCTTCATTTTTTACACATCCAAATTGGAAGAGTAATTGCCTCCGCGAAGGAGGACAATCAGGGAGGGGAATCTAAAATCCCTTCTCCTCAGGGTAAGAAAAGGGCCACCTTCGAAGATTTAGAAACGGAGCCTTCCAAATGAGGGAAGAAAACCTCGCAAAAGGACCCTGCCCCAGAGGGCGTCCTTACCGCACAACGCCCACAAGGGGGCCAGCCCTCCACCGAGCCGTAAGTGAAAGGGTACTTTGGTAAACATATCCCATTTTGTCTCTGACGATAATGACCGAAACATATTTGTTGCAGTCCGGCTCGCAGCCCTTCCCCACAGAGTTCGTCCTTGGAGGATCTTCCTCCGGAGATGATGGAGAGCAAGACGCCTCCCCCTGCCTCCCCGTCACATGGGGCAGACGACCCCGAGATCTCGTCACCGAGGATTTCTCCTGATCCACCAAGGCCAGAAGTTGACACTTCGGCTGCCGGGAGTCTGGAATATCCGGCTCTCAAAGAGATCTTCAGGAGGAGTCCGGGATTGTCTGGCGCACAGCCGGACACACTAATGGGCCTACTGGAGCGAGCGGCCATCTCAGAGACACATCATGCCTTGATGGGTACGGTGGCTGAGAGAATTTCTTCCATGAAAAGCGGTTTGAATGAAGCTTTTACGAGTCTACTGAGAGGCTTTGAGGTATGCAAAAAAATGAAATTTTGATGGTACCGCACATGCTAAGTGTGCTCTGTATAGATAGTAGCCCCTGAGACTCTGGTTGCCATCGACATGAGGAACAGAGGATCATAATCTCTGGTAATAAGCTCGCTGCTTTATGTGCAGGTGGCTGAAAGTCCTATGGTCGACCGATCTGCTAATTTTGCCGAACTAAAGCGGCAGCTGGACGTGTCCGATGCCAACATTGTGTTGGTTAACAAGAGGCTTGATGAGGCCCAGGGTATGTATATTCGGCTTGTCATCAAATGTTTAAGAGGAGCCTGATGCTAGTATCTGTAATATGTTGTGATTGCAGATGGAGCTGCTGCTCTAGAGACCCTTTGGGCAGAGCTTGCCCGAGCCAAGGAGCAAGCCCGAAAAGTGATGCAGCCGCTCTGAAGGCGGTCGAGGAGTTAAGAGCCGAACAGGGTGCTCATCGCCGAAGCGAAGAAAAGATAGCCCAGATGGCTACCGAGCTGGAAGATGCCGCCAACCGCCGTGAGCTCCTTGAAAAGGATAATCAAGCAAAAGTGGCTGACCTGAAGAAGGCCTTGGAGGCAACCAAGGAAACCCGCTCTAAAATGAGGGGGATGAGGGAGGAGCTTCGTGAAGCTGGAGATATCGTGGCTGGGAAGCCCTATCTGTTGCGGATGAAATTCGGAGATCCAAAGTATGCCCCTCTGGATCAGTTGTGGAGTGCGGCGGACTCGTCTGCGGACCTGGCAAAGAGTGTTGATGATGCGACTGAGTTTTTCAAAGATTAGAAAGACCATAAGGCTGAAAGGTTATTCTGGTCGCAGTTCAGTGCCCCGACGCGTCCGCTACCATTGAATGAAAGGATGGCCACATGGGCCGAACTCCACAGGTTGTCCGGGCTTGCTATGAGCTCTATCGTGGATCATCTTTGGCCACAAGGACCAAGGCCGGACAACTATTTTGGATTGGTGCAACAATATCTTGGTGTTGTGTCACATATCGATGCTGCGAAGAAGTCGGCATGCTTAGAGGGTGCGCTGATGGCTCTTGCCCGTGTTAAAACATACTGTGCTGAAATGGAAACCACCGCTATTGCAACCTGGAGCGCAGCAGACGGCCAGGACCCGGCCGAGCACTTTTTCAAAGAAGTCTTAGAAGGCGCCCGTTCAATAGAGGCTCAGTGCTCGAAGAGTGCTATGCTCGAATGACATGTATCACGATTGTAAAGACAATGCTATTTTGATTACAAAGGTTGTTCTTATACTTTTGCCCGAAAGTATTATAGTGACTCCTGTGAGGCCATTTAAGTATGTATATAACCTGAAAGTTTGCAGTTGTCGGCTTCAGCCCCCACGCATATAATGTGGGGGTGTTCGAGAAAACGCGTAGTCACACCTTATCCAACGTCTTGGTCCGTTAAGGAGGTGATAGCGTGGCGAACCAGGCAATCGGACTATATAGCTTTAACACTTTCACTTAGCCATAGGAGTTTGATGGTGGGGCTACTATATAGCCCCTGGTACTTTCGCGTTCAGCCGGATATGGTGCGCGTATGTACATGACCGGGAAACCGGTCCTTCGATAATGCGGAGGAATCGCAAAGATTCCGCTAGGTCATCGAGTGGTTGACCAGTCTCGCGCTGTATCATGACAGTCAGTTTTCGGCTTTCACTACTGAGGTTCTCGTCCAAATGAACCGGGGCACAATCGTAGTAGTTCTCCCGGTGTCGCCTTAGCCGATAGAACAAAACATAAGGTAGCAAAACACGGGAGCCGGGCAAACCCAACATTTGACCAAAGACATGATTCTGAGCTGATGCATATAAGGCCAAACTCGCGACGCCGAACACTCCCTAAGGTATTTGGACTTTATAATGTGTACTGGGCTGAATAACGCCCTTGACAATAAGCCCTGAGTTTCCAGGTACGAGCAGTAGTCTGGTGTGACAAAAATGCCGAAAACGCCAGTATCCCTCCCGGTTGTATAAAGGTTCCAGAGGGGAGGAAGCAACAAGAGACATTAAAAAGGTTTACGCAGGGTCTTAATCTAAAAAGAAACCTTTGAGTTGGGCCCTGCTTCATGTCTGCGCCTTTATCTTTGTTGTGCAGTATCATGGAAGGGTGTAGCACGATGATCATCTGTAAAAGGAAAAAATCCAGGTGAAAGACTACGTGGTAGGAGTTCATTAATCTGAATGAACCATGAAAGTGCAATTATTTATTGTATGGAAAGAATCGGACCAAACTATGGGCTCTTTTGTGGGCAGCCCCTAGTATCTTTTATGGGGAAATCCCAACTGGGCTGTTACATTGGGTGGAGCGCCGGACTCGTCTAACCGTGTCCATGGTCTTGACGACCGACCATTTATCCTAATTGGAGGGACCGCTCAGTGTTCGGCTGCTAGAGCCTCCATGTATTCTTCTGCGCGTAAGGAACACTCTATATTTCCACTAATTGTGATGACGCCGCATGGACTGGGCATCTTAAGTTTGAGGTAGGCGTAGTGCGGTACTGCATTACAATGAGCGAAGGCCGTTCTTCCGAGTAGTGCGTGATAGCCACTTCGGAATGGAGCGATGTCGAAGGTTAATTCCTCGCTTCTGAAGTTGTCGGGAGAACCTAATACAACCTCTAGTACTAGGGAGCCCGTACAGTGGGCCTCGACGCCTGGTATCACTCCTTTAAAGGTAGTGTTGCTTAGGCTGATCCTTAATGGGTCTATCCCCATTTTGCGGACAGTGTCCTGATATATCAGGTTTAGACTACTGCCACCGTCCATAAGGACTCGTGTGAGATGGTATCCATCAATTATTGGATCGAGCACCAAGGCATCCGATCCTCCGTGCCGGACACTATTCGAATGGTCCCTGAGATCAAAGGTGATCGGACAGGCCGACTTGGGATTGAATTTGGGGGCGACGGGCTCAACAGCGTATACATCTCGGAGTGCATGTTTGCATGTTCTCTTTGGAATGTGAGTTACATAAATCATATTCACTATTTTGACTTTTGTAGGGAATTTTTTCTGTCCTCTAGTGTTCGGCTGACGAGGCTCATCCTCATCCTCACTTGACATCTCCCTCCCATTTTGTTCGGCATTCAGCTTGCTCGCCTGTTTGAAAACCCAACACTCTCTGTGGGTGTGGTTAGCAGGTTTTTTGGGGGTGCCATGAATCTGACATAATTTGTCTAGAATCTTGTTTAGGCTAGACGATCCATCTCTGCTGCCTTTAAATGGCTTCTTCCGTTGACCGGGTCGAGAGCCCCTGAATCTGGCGTTGACGATCATGTTCTCTGGGCTGCCATCATTACTTTGACGCTTGTTTTTGTTGCGTCGCGGCTTCCCGTTGCCATCCTTGACTTCGGATGTGCTTGGGTCGCTCGTGCCGCTACGGGCCAGCCAGCAGTTCTCGCCCGCGCAAAAGCGGGTCATAAGGCTTCTTAAGGCTGCCATTGTCCTCGGCTTTTCTTGGCCGGGGTGTCTGGCAAGCCATTCGTCCCGGATACTCTGTTTGAAAGCCGCTAAGGCTTCGGCATCCAGGCAATCGACTATTTGATTCGTCTTAGTAAGAAATCTGTTCTAGAGCATTCGGCTGACTCTCCGGGTTGTTGAATTATGTGACTTAGGTCGTCTGCATCTCGAGGTGGGAAATAGGTACCTTGAAAATTGGCCCTGAAAGCATCCTCGAGCCCTTCCCAACTTCCAATTGAGTTTTCGGGAAGGCTTTTCAACCAGTACCGAGCTGGTCCCTTTAATTTGAGGGCTAGATATTTAATGGTGTGGAGATCATCTCCGCGAGCCATGTGGATATGAAGGATAAAGTCCTTGATCCAGACCCCAGGGTCTGTAGTTCCGTCATATGCCTCTATATTCACGGGTTTAAATCCTTTTGAAAATTCATGATACAGCACCTCATCGGTGAAGCATAGGGGGTGTGCGGCACCCCTGTATTTGTTCGTGTCATGGCATGCTGTCGACTGTTGTTGTGTTCGGTTCTGATTCCTAGCTGGTGTTCGATCAATGCGATCGTTCCGGTAGCTCTGGTTCTATGCCGGAGCATGCTTCCTAGATCCGTAGATGGATCTAGCCATACCGGACTTTCTATCCAGGAGCTCACGTAAATCGTGTGCTGACTTGTGTGCAGCACCATTAGTCGTCTTGTCACGCCCACGAGGTGGTCGGTCCGGCTGATCAGGCTCTACGGCCTCATTGTCAAATTGGAGCAGCAGCTTGCGCTTTGGATAGCTTTTTGTGTGACAATTGTAGCCGTATTTTTCTTCTGTGTTGAGCACTTTGTTCCACCTGCGGTTGAGCGTATCCTACGCGGCCTTAAGCCTTTTCTTCTGCTTCTTTAGGATCCTCGCTGTGGCGATAAGCCTTCTGTGGAGGTTCTCTTGTTCCATGATTTTTCTGGGATGATGAGTGCATCATCGTCTGGGCTGTCCTCCTCTCCGGAGACAGGTTTTTGAATTTTACCCTCGGGATCGGCGTTATTTGACGTCGGCTTTGGACTGTTTTCACCGTCCCCTGGCTCACCCTGATCCATTGCTGGGTCCATGGGGTCGTCGTTTCCTTTGGAATCAACCGGGGTATTATTATTTCTTGTGTTGTTGTCGCTGTTTTTACTGTGGCGTGATTTAGAGCGGCGTCTATGGCGCCGCTTTCGTGGCTTATCGAGGGGATTATCCTTTGTTGTATCGTCACCATCACCTTCTTTTGGTGTGTCCACCATGTATATATCGTACGATGAGGTGGCCATCCAGTGCCCAATGGGCGGTGGTTCTTGTTCCTCTCCTGCATCGTTGTAAATACCATCGACGTGTTCGGAGTCGAAATCGAGCGTGTCGGTTAGGTCATCGATAGTGGCTGTGAAGGGGGTGGTGGGTGGGGAACGAATTTCTTCGTCGTCCGCTTCCCACTCGAGCCGAACATAGTTTGGCCAGGAATCTCTTGACAGGGAAAGAGACCTTAATGAGTTCAGTACATCACCTAAGAGCGAGTGCTGAAAAATATCCGTGGCAGTGAACTCCATGACCGGTGCCCAGTCAGATTCGACAGGCACGGACGCACGCGGTTCGGATCATGTAGCTGGAAACGAGTCCAAGGGTCCGATGACACCACTCCCATAGGAGGTGGGATTAGTGTTTGGCTCCGATGCCGATGAGTGTGCGGCCTCCGTGGTGGGGTCCATCCACCCGTCCTCGGTAGGGACGATCTGCTCCAGATTGATTCCCGGCGCCACAGCAGGCGCAATCTCCCAAATACAGTCCGATGACAGATCAAAGTCATGCCCGTTGTGACCGTTCGGAGCGCCTGGCAAGGGCTCGAATCCGTCGAAGATCAGGTCTCCGCGGATGTCGGCAGTATAGTTTAAGCTTCCAACCTGACCTGATGGCCAGGGGCGTAGCTATCGATCTGCTCCAGATGGCCAAGCGAGTTGGCCCGTAGTATGAAGCCGCCAAATACGAAGATCTATCTGGGAAGGAAAACCTCCCCCTGGACCACATCGTTGAAGATGATTGAGGGAGCCATCAAGCCTTATCGTCATGACAAAGTGGAACTCTCAATGAAAGCACCAATGTCGGTGTCAAAACTAACGGATATCGGGTAGGGGGTCCCGAACTGTGCGTCTAAGGTTAATGGTAACAGGAGGCAGGGGACACAATGTTTTACCCAGGTTCGGGTCCTCTCGATAGAGGAAATGTTGGGGAACGTTGCAGAAAATAAAAAAATTTCTACGGTTTCACCAAGATCCCTCTATGAGTTCATCTAAGCAACGAGTGATAGGAGTGCATCTACATACCTTTGTAGATCGCGCGCGGAAGCGTTCAAGAGAACAGGGATGATGGAGTCGTACTTGCCGTGATCCAAATCACCGATGACCAAGTGCCGAATGGACAACACCTCCGCGTTCAACACACTTACGGAGCGGATGACGTCTCTTCCTTCTTGATCCAGCAAGGGGGAAGGAGAGGTTGATGAAGATCCAGCAGCACGACGACGTGGTGGTGGATGCAGCAGGACTCCGGCAGGGCTTCGCCAAGCAACTCCGGGAGGAGGAAGAGGTGTAGCAGGGGGAGGGAGGCGCCAAGACTTAGGGTGCGGCTGCCCTCCCTCCCCCCCTCCTTTATATAGGCCCCCAAGGGGGGCGCTGGCCCTGGAGATGGGAATCTCCCAAGGGGGCGGCGGCCAGGGGGGGTGGAGTGCCCCCCAAGGCAAGTGGTGCGCCCCCCCACCCTAGGGTTTCCAACCCTAGGCGCAGGGGGGCCCAAGGGGGGGGGCGCACCAGCCCACTAGGGGCTGGTTCCCCTCCCACTTCAGCCCACGGGGCCCTCCGGGATAGGTGGCCCCACCCAGTGGACCCCCGGGACCCTTTCAGTGGTCCCGGTACAATACCGGATGACCCCGAAACTTTCCCGATGGATGAAACAACACTTCCTATATATAATTCTTTACCTCCGGACCATTCCGGAACTCCTCTTGACGTCCGGGATCTCATCCGGGACTCCGAACAACTTTCGCTTTGCTGCATACATATATTAATACAACCCTAGCGTCACCGAACCTTAAGTGTGTAGACCCTACGAGTTCGGGAGACATGCAGACATGACCGAGATGGCTCTACGGTCAATAACCAACAGCGGGATCTGGATACCCATGTTGGCTCCCACATGCTCCTCGATGATCTCATCAGATGAACCACGATGTCGAGGATTCAATCAACCCCATATACAATTCCCTTTGTCAAACGGTATGTTACTTGCCCGAGACTCGATCGTCGGTATCCCAATACCTCGTTCAGTCTCGTTACCGGAAAGTCACTTTACTCGTACCGTAATGCATGATCCCCTGATCAAACACTTGGTCACTTTGAGCTCATTATGATGATGCATTACCGAGTGGGCCCAGAGATACCTCTCCGTCATACGGAGTGACAAATCCCAGTCTCGATCCGTGTCAACCCATCAGACACTTTCAGAGATACGTGTAGTGTACCTTTATAGTCACCCAGTTACGTTGCGACGTTTGATACACCCAAAGCACTCCTACGGTATCCGGGAGTTACACGATCTCATGGTCTAAGGAAAAGATACTTGACATTGCAAAAGCTCTAGCAAAACAAACTACACGATCTTGTGCTATGCTTAGGATTGGGTCTTGTCCATCACATCATTCTCCTAATGATGTGATCCCGTTATCAACAACATCTGATGTCCATAGTCAGGAAACCATGACTATCTGTTGATCAACGAGCTAGTCAACTAGAGGCTTACTAGGGACATATTATGGTCTATGTATTCACACGTGTACTATGATTTCCGGATAATACAATTATAGCATGAATAAAGACAATTATTATGAACAAGGAAATATAATAATAATCCTTTTACTATTGCCTCTAGGGCATATGTCCAACAGGTAATACCCTACTTCCTGCTTGATTGATCTTGATGATATGAGTATTACAAGAGTTGATCTACCACAAGATTGTAGAGGCTAAACCCTAGAAGCTAGCCTATGATTATGATTGTTGTTGTCCTACGGACTAAACCCTCTGGTTTATATAGACACCAGAGGAGGCTAGGGTTACATAAAGTCGGTTACAGAGAAGGAAATCTACATATCCGAATATCCAAGCTTGCCTTCCACGCAAAGGAGTGTCCCATCTGGACACGGGATGAAGTCTTCAATCTTGTATCTTCATAGTCGAACAGTCTGACCAAAGTATGTAGTCCGGCTGTCCGAGGACCCCTTAATCCAGGACTCCCTCACCGCCCCCGCCCCATCAGGTGCCGCTGGTGCCTTGGCTTCCGTGTCCCTGCCTCCTCATCGGTCGCGCGTCCCGGCCCCATCCCATTACCTCTCGCGCGCCTCCCGACACCCCCGCCCACCTCGCCCGCCGCTCGAACGGGCCGCCGCCTCATCTGCCGTGCGCCCCCTCCCCATCCCATTGTCTGCCGCACGCCTCCTCGCCTCCCACCCGCTGCCTCGTCCCATCCCGAGGCGCATTAAGGGCAATTAAAGTCTGGCGCCGCCTACCTCCCGTCATCGGGACGGGTATATAAAGCCTCCGGCTTCCTACGACGCCCTCACACCCAACCCCCGATGCCCCAGCGAAGGCGTTCTACTGCGGTAGCAGCATCACCAGCACCAACGACGACATCCCCGACGCCTGGCCATCTAGCCTCGATGGGTCGGAGACGACGGAGCTCCACCACTACTGCCTCCCCGTGCGGCCGAGTTGTCATCTTCCATGCAACTAGAAGAACGACCAGGACGGCTTCGCGACGCAAGGCCCCCGCACGACGGAGGAGGAGCTCTGAAGCCATTCCGGCGGCCGACACAACATCCACCACCGTCACAACTTCTAGCGCGAGAAGGACTACTGGGACGTCATCGCCGCCTTCCGCCTGGTGGCGTCCGGTGTCTCCCCCGACCTGATGGGCGGCAGCGGCCGTCTTCGCGCCCTAGCACCTCCACAGCACCGCCGTGGAGGTGCCCACAGCCACCGCCCCCTAGCATGGGTGCCCGCCCCAGCCGTCCCCCCTCGTTGGCGGAGGTTCAGTTGCCGCCGGAGTAGGTCATCCTACGCGAGGACGGCGATCCGGATGACACTTTGGGGTACCACGTGGCCCTAAGGGCTTGGGAGGTGGCGGCGGCAGTAGCGGCTGCGAGGGAGGTCACCGAGGTAGTGCCGTAATCAAAGCGGCAGCGGCGACGGCGCCCGAGGAGGCGAAAGAGCACTCCAAAAAAGACACATCCCGGTATCATCATAGATGTGGTGGCACCGAGGTAGTGACATTTTGGGCCGAACAATTTTTTTCTGTCATACTTATGATACTTCTATGAAGATAATTGTGACAAAACCCGGTATCATCATAGATGTGGTGGCCTCCTACTTCTATGACAAAAAATCATGACAGAAAATGGGCTTTTCATCCTGGGCGGGCCGGAGAGCAGCTGCATGACATTCTTTGGGTCGTCCATGACGGAAAAAACCGTGGTAGAAGCGAGGGCGAGGAAAATATCGGGGTGTTCCCAGTTACGGTGGGTGGTCGGGGCCGAGCGATGCACGGAGGTTTGCGCGTTTCTCTTGTACACACACGCACATGGTTGTGAGGCGTTGGGCTCTAACTGAACCAGAGCGAGGCGTTCGCCTACTGAACCCGAGCGATTGCACTGTAGGCTACGCGTTACTGAACCCGAGTGATCGATGAATGGCTGTTAACTAAACCCGATCGAGCGATTCCTTCGCTACTACTGCTAGATGAAGTCGATCGATGCTTCCTCGGAATGAACAGTGAGCGTTGTTGGGGGGTGGATGAATAGTTCTTGGTGGGGGTTTGATGAATAGGACCCCATGGTAGTAGAGGCTGTTGCCGCTGGATGAACAGGACCCCGATCGAGCCAGTTGGGGGTGGATGAACAAGACCCCATGGAGGGCTGGATGAACTAGACCCCGTGGAGGGCTGGTTCAATAGTAGCCGGTGGAGGGCTGGATGAACAGTAGCCCGTGGAGGGGTGGTTGAACAGGACCCCGTGGAGAGGGCTGGTTGAACAGTAGCCGGTGGAGGAGCGCGTGGTGGAGGCTGGATGAACATGATCCCGTGGATGAACAGTCGCAGGTGGAGGCTATATGAACATGACCCCGTGGATGAACAGTCGCAGGTGGAGGCTGGAGGAGGTCAACGGTGGATGTTCAGTAGCCTGTGGAGGCTGGAGGAGGTCGACGGTGGAGATGAACAGTATGTCATGGAGTCTCATTTTGCGGTACGCCACACACCTCCCGATAAATAGGACCCCCATTTCGATCATAGCCCTCCAACACAAGTCTGTTTCCTCCGTTTTGTGGTACGCCACACCCCTCCCGATCAACAGAACCCCATTTCAACCGTAGGACGTCCAACAGAAGTCCGTTTCCTCCGTTTTGCTGTACGCCCGACCCCTCCCGATGAACAGGATCCCATTTCGACAGTGGCCAGTCAAACACAAGGCCGTTTCCTCCATTCTGCGGCACGCCAGGCCTTGTTTCCATCGGCTATTCCGTCCAAGCCCTCTCGATGAACACAACGATGCATTCCATTCTAACCCAGCCGGTTGGCTCCCAATGAACACGATGACGTAGTTTATCCATTCTGACCCAGCCATATACACGAGCCCTGGCCATATGTATGCGCGAGTAGGCGTTCGAGACCTCACCCATATGTATGTATGTGACCAAATTTACTTTCTTGCACCCTGGCCGTTGTACGTACGTGAATATGCTACGTGCGCGCCTCTACTATGACACGTGTGCGCCTCTACTACGACACGTGCGCGCCTATACATTGAACACTATGTACGTACACGTTCGTGACCAGAATGTCAATGCTACGTACGCTTCGACTAGGTGGGTCTCGACTACAGGCACTTCCTTGCGTGCGAAGATGTAGCTGGTGGGTCCCAGCAATTAGGGGGGCGAATCATTTTTTTGCCCGTAATATGGATGCACTTCCTTGCATGCGAAGACGTAGCTGGTGGGTCCCAGCAGTCAGGGGAAATGTTTTTTTTCATGAAATACAATGGCCCATCCGGTGGGTCCCTGCAATCAGGTGGAGAAATAATTATTTTGCATGTAATAAGGAGCCAATTCCTTGCGGCTGCCATGGACCCAGCTGTCAGCCTCTCCACGTACAGTACTCTTCCGATGGAAGTAGTTCCTTGACCATGTTGGCCATGCCGCGCCGAGAGCACCAGGGCGATGGACGACGGCGAGGCCTAGGAAGGGGACGACGCGGAGCCGGGGAAGATGCGAAAGTGGATGCCCATGCGGCGAGGAGTACGAGGGTTCACTGGTTCGGCTGCAGTGTGAGGCTGCTGTCGCCGCAGAATAACAGGTGGTGTGGGTGAGTAGAGGGATGGCCTGGCTAGCTGTGGGAGTAGTAGGGGGCGGTGAGGCCGCCGCAGCTTCACAACCGGTCCCGGGAGACAGGAGCACGCGACAGGACCGGCGCTGGTTTGGGCGGCTGGACCAAGAAGACCAAAGGTTGAAGAAGCACTATGGCCGTTGGATGGACATCGTACGGTCACTGGAGCTAGAATCGCTCATATTGACTAAGTTGACAAAGCCCTCCGTCCCCGTCAACTTAGTTGGCCCACAAGTCAGCCTCCCACTATGGTGGGTCCCAGCTAGCAGGGGGTATTCATTTTTTTGTGCGTAATAAGGAGGCACTTCCTTGCGTGCAAATATATAGCTGGTGGGTCCAACCTGTCAGCGGGGGGAACGTTTTTTCATGAAATACAGAGGCCCTTCCGGTGGGTCCCAGCTGTCAGGTGGAGGAATCATTATTTTGCGCGTAATAAGGAGGCATTTCCTTGCGTGCAGTCGTGGACCGAGCTATCAGCCTCTCCATGCACAATCCACTTCCAATGGTGTCGTTCGTTGACCATGTTGACCACTCCGTGCCGAGCGCATCCAAGGTGGTGGAAGACGGTGAGGCCCCAGACAGCAACGAGCCGGAGATGGGAAGACGCGGGAGTAGAGTCGCAGACGAAGAGGTGTACGAGGGTTAACTGGTTCTGGTGCGGTGTGGTTCGACAGTCGGTGGATAAGAACAGGAGGTGTGGAGGGATGGAGGGATGGCCTATCCAACGGTGGAGTAGCGCTTCAAAGTGAAGCATGCTAAGCAGAGTTGCTAGAAGCGAAGGCGGGGGCGGGTGGTCCCGGCGGCACTGGAGGAAGAAGAAGTGATATTGAAGACGGATGTCGGTCGTTGGATATAAATTCAACGGCTAACGATGTCAGAATCATTTGTTGACTAAGTTGACAACGACTTGCGTTGGCTAGAACCTATTAGCCCACATTTCAGCCTCCAAAAATGTGGCATGTATTCAACCCATTTTTTCAGAATTTATAGTCTTTTTTTGCGGGGTAGAATTTACAGTCAATTTGATCTTTTTTTAGAATTACTGTCCATTAGTTGGGCTGGGTGAACAAATAATGTAGCGCCCATGCGGCCCATTTATTTTTTCCTAAAAAATTACACGCCATTTGCACTTTCTCGGAATACATGATTTTGTTGGGCTGATTCTAATTATATTCTTGGGTTAGGCGCAACAATGTTATCAAAAAATAAACAGGGACTGAGCATTTTGTTATAAATATGTTTAAATAGTAAGTGATTTATTATTACATTGGTCCTTAAATCTAACCAAGCTTTTGTACACAATCACCAGGATTTTGGTTGCCAAAAAAACCCAGAATTTTATTGTTAAGAAATTGTTTTTATAAGTTAATAAGATGTGGGATATTGTTTTCTTACATATGTAAGTATCTGTTAAATATATGATGACAATAACAATAATATATAATAACATATAAAATAATTTAAATATATATAATATAGTTAGAAGGGAAACATAAGTTGGACCAGGCATTCCTATTCTTATATAGAAAAATAGAACATACCTTTGTGTTTTCTTCAAAACCAATACATAAATTAGGTTGTCGATGTTTCAGGGAAAATAAAACCTCGGATGGGAGGTCCATAGGCTGGTTGATACATGGCGACCCTCAAGAAAATACAAACCGGCATGTCGTGTGCTGCGCATGTTAAAAAAGAAAGCCTAGATGGGATAGCCCAAAACCCAACTGATACTTGCCGCCCTAGTGATAATAAATGATACCTGCCACCTCCCCGACTTTGTTGTGAACTTATCTTCTATAATAACTAAGTTGAAGCACCAAAAAAATGTAACTATGTTGACAAACCCGTGGGCCCCATTTTTCAGAATCTATAGTCTTTTTTTGCGGGGTAGAATTTACAGTCAATTTGAGCTTTTTTTAGAATTACAGTCCATTAGCTGGGCCGGGTGAACAAATAATATAGCGTCCATGCGGCCCATTTATTTTTTTCCTAAAAAATTACACGCCATTTGCACTTTCTCGGAATCCACAATTTTGCTGGGATGATTTTAATTATAATGTTGGGTTGGGCCCAACAATGTTACAAAAAAATAAACAGGGGCTGAGCATTTTGTTATAAATATATTTAAATAATAAGTGATTTATTATTACATTGGTCTTTAAATCTAACCAAGCTTTTGTACACAATCACCAGGATTTTTATTGCCAAAAAAATCCAGGATTTTATTGTTAAGAAAACTATTTTTATAAGTTAATAAGATGTGGGATATTGTTTTCTTACATATGTTAGTATCTGTTAAATATATGATGACAATAACAATAATATATAATGACATATAAATTAATTTTAATATATATAATATAGTTAGTCGGGAAACATAAGTTGGACCAGGCGTTCCTGTTCTTATATAAAAAATAGATAGACCTCTGCATTTTCTTCAAAAAATACATAAATTGGGCAGTCGATGTTTCAGGGAAAATAAAACCTCGGATGAGAGGTCCTTAGGCCGTTCGATACATGACGGCCCTCAAGAAAATACAAACCGGCATGTCGTGGGCTGCACATGTTAAAAAAGAAAGCCTAGACGGGGCAGCCCAAAACCCAGCTGATACTTGCTTCCCCAGTGATAATAAATGATACCTGCCAGCTCCCCGGCTTCGTTGTGAATTTATCTTCTATAGTAACTATGTTGAAGCACCCAAAAATGTAACTATGTTGACAAACTCGTGGGCCCCAACGTTAGTATAGCATTAGGAGGAAGTATTTTTTCGATGAGGCACTTGCTTACGTACAGCCATAGACCTTGTGGGTCCCGACTGTCTGCCTCTCCACGTATAATCCTATCCAGATTCCTCTCGTTTGTATAGCATGTTCACAATGGGAGAAGGCGGCACCGCCGCGAGTGCACAAAGGCGTAGCAGGAGATCCGACCACCTGAGGAAGGGCCTTATTAGTAACGAAAGTACTGAACTAGCCTAGTGTCCAAGTGACACTACCCGACAGTTGTTCCGCCCGGATTCGATTCCACCTGATACAGGGAAAATATCTCCAAATTTTTTGCCTCTGCCTTTATTGACATGGGGGTCCCCATTTTCATCTACGCAAACCACGTCCAACACTTGCCAAAACTTCGTCCCTCGTTTTCTCTGATTTTCGCACACTCGGCATTGTGTGGGCATTCTGAAAATAGCATATCTTTTTGACTGTGCATCATATGAAGATGTGCTATGCATGAACGTTCATCAGCATGATGTTAACTGGATGGTATTTCCATTTTCGACCATGAATAAAATTTCAAACATGATGTTAACACTGTTTGAAAAGGCCGTGTTAATATAAATGCTCTGCCTCTGCAAGTTGCAGTATCTTATGTGAAACTGAACTTGCAGTTTCTTATCTGAAACTGAAACTTGCAGTTTCTTCTCCGAGAATCACATCGTCTGTACTTTTATATTCCTATGAAACTACATTTTTAAGTGCTAAAAATAGATCTCTAAAATTCATAAAATACTTCATATGCTCAATACTGCAAATCTGAAATTGAAAAGACATTCATATCTGAAAGTACTCTCAAAATACACAACACAAAACGCAATTCACAACCTGCAAATACTGACAACCCTAAGCTCCTCCTAACAATTCACAACCTTCCCTACTATTGGGCTTGGGGGGGGGGGGGGAAGTCCCCTCCTATTCCTCGGCAGCAGACAACTGCCCCGTGAGACGATGTCAATGGCGAGGGAGAGGATGGCGGGGAAGCGTCGTCAGGCCAACTGCTTTTCTCCTCTTGCAGTTGTGATCGGTCGACGAAGACTCCACCGGCTCGCTCTGGCATGACACCCTCACAAACGGCACCCTGTAGATGGTCGATCCTTCAATCTCTGGTGGATGCTCCATCTAGGATCGATAATCCCACCACCGCTCCCGCACGATCGAATTCTGTGAATCTCTTTGCTCCATGGCCCAGAGGAGCAGCTCTATGTACTCCCGCACGACTCCCTCCACGAGTATCACCGCCTTTTCGCTCTGTTGCAGATATTTGGCCATGGATGTCACTGTCGCTGCTAGTTGGTCCTTGTTGTCAAACCAAGACTGTATCTCCAACATCCTAGCTAGCTTCACAGGGTCGCCGTCTGCGATCCTCGTGTATCGGTTGTACTCCTCCATCGATATACTTCTCCACAGCACCTACACTCACGGCGGTGGTTTTTGAATGGAAGAGGAGAGGAGCAGCGCCGGTTTTGGATTAGAACGGGAGAGGAGCGCTGCTGGTTTTGGATTGGAACAGGAGAGGAGGGGCGGTGGTTTTGAAATGGAAGAGGAGAGGAGCGGCGCTAGATTTAGATTGGAACAGGAGAGGAGCGGCAGTGGTTTAAGAGGAGAAGAGCGGAAGAGTGGCGCTGGTATTGGAAGTATTTTTTTGTTTTGCGTATTTTGGGTCATAGTTTGACCATGTACTGTATTTGACAAGCAAAATGTGAATGCATGTCACCAAAAATTATATCGTTTGGTTCGTATCTGAATGTACTTTCAAATTATATTATTTTTGCAACATATAACATATATTTTATTTGCGAAAATCATGGTCAAATATGACCCAGAATAAAAGGGAGACTAGTTAATGTGGGGTCGCTTTGTTAATTGAAGGGTAAATTCATTTTGAATTTGATCCAGTCACAGCGCGCCGGCCCTCTCCTCCAATCCTAAATCGCTGCCGCACGCTCCTCTCCCTCTTCTCCATTGCAAAACCACATCCTCTCCTCTCCATCATCTCCATTCCAAAATCATCGTCTCGCCTCTCCCTCTTCTCCATTGCAAAACCACCTCCTCTCCTCTGCATCATCTCCATTCCAAAACCACCATCTCTCCCCTCCCTCTTCTCCATTGCAAAACCACCTCATCTCCTCTCCATCATCTCCATTCCAAAACCACTGTCTCGCCTCTCCCTCTTATCTATTGCAAGACCACCATCTCTCCTCCCATTTTCCAAAGCTAGCATCGGACCACTCAAAAGGACATCTATGGAGAGGATGCAGCAGCGAATCAGGCAGATCACTGGCGGCAACCAGGCAAACTTAGCCAGGTTGAAGGAGATCCTCACTTGGTTTGACAATGAGTTGGAGATTTCAAGGACGGTGAGGGCCATGTGGCAATGTATGCGAAAGAGCGAGACGACGATGATGAGGGAAGCGATTTACTCCTCGGGGCGGTCATGTTGCATTCCTCCGAGTTCATTGAGTATCTCCTCTGGGTGATGGAGCAGACAGATTCACCTGAGGTGAAAGTCAGGCGGAGGTGGTGGGCGTACAGGTCGAAGGTCGAGCATCTAGAGGATAACGAATCGATCGAGTACGGTGTGCCATTCGTGAGGGTGCAGAGCAAGTGTTCGTTCTCCCACCGCAAGAGTAGGCCGGATGGCGCGACGTCGCTTCCCCGCCGTTCTCCACGGTTCCCTCGATGCTCGCCTTGTTTCAACATCGGCGATAGGGTTTAAGGTAAGCTTCGCACTAACCTAATCTTCCATTTGCTCATGCTTACAATCAGTGTGACAGCTAATGAAAATCATGCTTACAATCAGGCTCCGAGTACTACACCAATCACCCTAAAATAGGTCTGGACCTTTGGGTCAAAGTTGTGACACTGTGTACAAATAAAGAAAAATAGACCAGTCACCAACATGGATGATTCAATTCATGGGACCTTTTGGTGCAGTTCACCTAAAATGAAGCAACGTCCCATGAGCTAGCACCTTATTCTTCTTTTTTTAAGAATGGGCTCCAGCCCTGGTTCCATTTCCATCAGAAAACGAAACACACAGAGCTTCTTCTTCATTAGTTGCAATAAAATTGAGCAACATCAAGGTTGGTTGTGAAGCTCCTAAAATGTTCAACAGTAATTTGGATATCATTTGTGCAGTCCAACTAAGGTCAGGCGTGAAATGTATATCTCTGTTTGCACAAAAAAGATGGAAAGGAGGGTGACTAACAAGTGATGAAACATGCATCAAATGAAAAGAAGCATATTCTTTATCTGAATGGCAATCCTATAAGGACAGTAGCAATTTCTAAAGCAACAACATTTCTACATATTAGTGTGGGCATTAGGATTAACTATGACAATCGTCAAATACGACATTACTTTAATGGTACCATTGCTTCATTTTACCAGCAACATTACATTAACAGCTACGACAGAGTCAGTATTTGGGCACGGGGGAGTAGGCGGACCAGGACAGTTGCATTTCTAACAAAAATAAGAAACTTATCTCAATGGGAAATTTAGCAGGACATGAAAAAAAGTGCCATTGATTCATATTACTGGAGGCATTACATTGAAAACAACATTGGTTTAACGCGTCCTTACTTTTAACAGTGCGACTACTACATTTTACCAGTGGCATTAGATAAGAGTGGCTCGGGGCAACAAACATCAGAACAGGATATCTAGGTTGGTCCCATTTTTGTTCGGTATAGCCACCTTATACTGTGTGAGCCTAGCAAATCTAGTGCTAGACTTACTCTGTTAACTTGTCCCCTAGTCCCCACATTCTTTCCTTTTTGACCAATAGATCGGGTTTATATTGAGTTTGTACTGCGTTTCCCTTTATTTTCCTATTAGACCAAGAGACCAGTTGGATAGCCAGTCTCTGCTACTTTTCGTCCCCATTATTTCCTCTTTCGAGTAACAATTCTTCCCCCACCCCCACCCCATTTCTTCCTTGTATGAACCAAGTAGTACTAGATTCGAGTGCATGAACTAGTTTTACCTCTTAACAGTACAAATTTAGGTCATTTTCGAACAGCCGATCGATCCTATCTACGAGGGGCCCTGAGAAATAGTAAAAGATATAAAAGCAGTGATATCAGGAGCTCGGGAAGTAGAGCAAGGCCGGTTTCGAAGGAAGTTATACCTGAGGGTCGCTGGGATGTCGCTAGGTGGGCGGCAGGAGGCCGGATCTGCCCACACTACGGCAGCAAGGAAGAAGGGGTCGGAGGCCCTCCCTCGCCAGTAGTGCTTGGGAGAGAACAGCAAGGCACGCTGATCGGGATGCGCCGGCAGTGGGTAAGAGCCATTGCCTAGGACGACCGCGTGAATGTTGCACCTTCTCACCTTCTCTAGTAGAGAGGATCCAGCTGGATCTGTGACCAGCAGTGAGCAGAGAGAGAGTGTGTGGCCACCACTATCGTTTTTAGATCTGGAGAGGACGCGACAGTGTGAAGAGAGCAACACTAGCAAGCAAGTGCGGAGGCTCCTGCCTATATAGTGGAGTACTAGTTTTCTTTTGTCTACCGGAGCCAGCTTGACCTCGTCAATGACTGTCGAGAAGTCTTCATGCACGTGCCCCGGAGGTGTAGTTGTCGTCGTTTTGATCTGAAGCACCGGATTATAACATGTAACACGAAAAAATGCCACATGACAAGAAATCATAACCTCACTGCCCAAAGGAGACAACATGAATCCCGACGGACAAACTAGACGAGGATCAAAGCTCAAATTAAAGATAAACTCGTAGAAAAGGGGTCCGTCGATAGATGTCCTAATTAACATAGCCAGCTTGACCAAGATGGCAGCCGAGTAGTCTTCGTGCATGTGCCCCTAATGACTAGCCCAACTCAGTTGTCGCTGTTTAACCCTCGAAGTGATCTGAAGCACATGATACCTATTTTGCGAGATGACAAGAAACCTTTTTTAGATTTCTCACCAGAACTACAGCCCTGTACAACACAGCCTGCACGATATATAGACGATAGCCAATCTAGGCGTCTCTGTTGAAGTCTGGTCACATGCATGGCCGAACTGATCTTCCGTGTCTTGCAGGGATCGTCTAGGCACCAACGTATGTACAACACTTCTCTAGTACTATCGCTCATCTCTCTCTTCTATTAACTCACCCGACTTGCGGGGCCGGGGACTGTGCCTATGGTCGGTTCTCAATTGCCATCACACATGTATGTGCAAACGCAGTATGACAAGCGTTCCATTTGGAGAGTGGTGTGCCAGACCGACCAACCATCTGGGTTGCGACGCAAACGCGACGGGCGTGATGTATACTCCGTACATGTGTACCGCCGTTTTCTTGAGGCTTTGCTCCATGGTGCAATCCATGGATAGAAAATTAGTATACAATACTATTTAAAAGTCAAGGGCGGGGCTTTTCCTGCGCGGTAGGCGGGGCAGTTCCGCCTAGTTGGTTCGACAAAGACGCGAGAATATGAGAGAGTAGGCTGCTGCAAACGTAGGGCTGTGTGATTTGACAGCGAGTTACTGCTGGACAGGTGGGGCCCCGTGATTTGACTTGCCATTATCATTTTAACTACGATGCTACGACCGGCGTGAGTCTCCCGATTCCTGACCACCTCCATACAGGTGCCTCTCCCAATGCTCCACCATGTAGAGGCTGGCTCTTGCATGAGAGCCCACTCCTCCACTTTTTCCTTGTCCCTTTCCTCCACATATGCAAAAATGCCATGTAAAGCGAGCTTATAGACCACTATTGTACTTACTTGCTCCTACAGGTGTTAAGTCTGCCACATAGGCATAAAGTCTGATGTGACAAGTTAGTTAAGAAGAGAGAGAGACTAATTTGGTGACCCAAGGAAGAAACGGTGCTAAGCGAGTGTACGTAGGTGAAAAAACAATTTTGAGTCTATAGCTAATTAAATGAAGCAAACTTAGCAACAAAAAACTAAGCACCTATGCATTGGGGACTTGATTGCTAAGCCATTTAATGCCCTTAGCACCTCATCTAAGAACCTATGCATTGGGGACTTGATTTCTAAGACATTTAATGCCCTTAGCACCTCATCTAAGCACCATTTCATCGGAAGAGGTCACTCCTTGGCAAATGTAATAAATACTGCGAAGAGAGAGATAGATAAAAGTAAAAAATACTCTTATAGCGAACCTTATAGCTAACCTTGTTGTAGTATGAGTGACTAAGTGATGACTATGTATGACATGCCAACATCAGATAGCCTAACTCACCGTGTTAAATCTCCAAGGGCGCGACCGCATGAGCGAGGCGACGACCGTGGTAGGCGTGACCATGATATGGGCTGCTGGCAGCCCTTAGATCTGAGATTGATCAATTGGATGCTAAGTTGCTGAAAATTTGCAGAATAACCCTCCAGGATAGGATATTCACCCATAGGTCTAGAATCACGCCATGCAACCGTTCGATCTCAGATCCAAGGGCTCTTGGAATCCCGTATCTCAGATCCAAGGGTTGGATGAAGAGTAAGAGCCAAGTGTGCGGTTCAATAAAAGAAGTATCGACCAAGAGGAAGAGGGACAAGGACGAAGTTGAGGACGTGGACAAGGACTCCGAGTAAGGTGGCAGTGTCGTTGCTCATGGTGGTTCTACACTACTAGGGAAAAGGCTACTAGCAGCGCAGGTAAAATGGCTACTAGTAGCGCTGGTACTCGCGCGCTACTACTAACTTTATTAGTAGGAGCGAGGGTTTAAACCGCGCTACTGCTATTATGAACCGCGCTACTACTAATGAAATAGTAGTAGCGTGTCTATAGTCCCAATGCTACTAGTATCCTAAATACTAGTAGCGTGCCATTTTATCCCCACGCCACTACTAACTTATTAGGAATTAAAAAAATAAAATCAACAAAATTCATTCTATCACACAGTTGTCGTATCTTCTCCAGTTCCTCATTGTAGCAGCAACTCATGTATAATTTCATTCTATCGCATAGTTACATAAGCAACTACATTCCTCCTTGTAGCAGCAACTCATGCATAATTCCATTCTATCGCACAGTTACATAAGCAACTACCTACGTAAGTTTTTATATCCCGATCCGAAAGTTGGTCCACACGTCAATGTGCGGCGCCTGCCCGGCCTGATCTCGCGGCCTACAGCTGCGACGAAACACATTGGATAGCCCGAAGAGCCACACCTAACTGACAGCAGCCGCCGCCTTGAGTTGCGACGCAGTCACGTCCCTCGCTCTGGCCCTCAGCTCCAACTGGACCGGTCGATGTCGCCCTTGTGCCTCGCCACCAGTTGACGGAGAATAGTTATATAAGAACGCATATAGATTTGACAAGTGCTTAGAAAAACATAAAGCCCAAAAGAAACACAGAATCAGGAAAATCATGCAACCACATAATCCGGTTAACTTCTATTTACTCACAAATCAAATGACATCAAAATCAACATACTGGCATTGGTCCTCGACACAATGGGTGCGAAAGAGGCTGACTAAGATCATAAAAAAATAATATAAGAAGGACCAAGACACTCATATTTCAGTACAGACATATACGAGGACATATCATAAGGCACATACAAAGTAGCAATGAATAGATAAGACATGCTGGATTGGTTTTCCTTAGTTAAATATAGTAACTGTTATGGAAGCAGTCATAGTGTACATTTTACACTAAAGCAATAATTTCTTTCAGCTTGAAAGAGAGACACCAAAAATGGAGGAAGTATCAGGCACACATTTACCTTGTGTAAAATCAGATACTCGGCATGCAAGCAATCTGAACAATTTCCTTATCAATGCCAAGTTCCTGCCCACCAAACTGGTTGCATGGGAAAGCAAAGATCTCAAAATCTGTTGTCCCATAAAATTTTTAGCATAACATATCATAACTCAAAATCAAGGACCAACCATATGCAGATAGATCATCCCCTGGTCCTTGTACTTCTCGTAAGTTCCATGTAACAAAAAGCAATTGGTTAGAATCGAACCAAAACCACACGTGTTGCATGATGGCGTCGAAAGCTCACTTATGGATCACCAAATGTGAAATCCCTATAGACTTGGTTGTAATTCTAATCATTTCTAATTACCTATTTGTAAAGTGCAAGACACAGGACATCCATTATGAATTCAGAAACTATAACATCGGGTATTTTTCTTCTGAAGTGCACATCTTTCACTTATTTGCATGTAGCAGCTGCCATGTATCCATTGTGAATTCAGAAACTATAACATCCGTTTGGTTGTTTTTTTGGCATGACAAAAATATTAAATAAGTTACAATACACGGCGAAGTGATGCAGTGCCAATTTCTCTCTCCTTCCCCTTCTGCATTTTTTATTCTTTTAGATGATGTGATGTACAAATTATCATCAGCCTATATGTACTTACATCTTTATAAATAAATTGTTCTGTTTATGAGTGCAAGCATATTTGATTATTATTGAACTATTATTGCATCTATGCTTAATTGGGAGCATACAATTGTTTAGGTTTTTGCATACTATTCTTAATTGTGGGGTCATATTGTTCTGAACCTTTTCTTATGTCCATCATAAGTTCTTGCTTTGTAATAAAATCAGTGTTTTTATTCATTCTCCAACTTTGAGTGGTGAATCATGCTAGAACTGTTCTGTTATGGCAGAGAACCATTGATGCCCTTTTTATGCCATAGAAAGTATTGTCAAATTATCATCACTAGCCAATTTGACATATACTGCAGATTTAGATCCAACAACAGAGGAATCATCACTAGCCAATAATGAAATCGTCACATACAAACAACCAACAAAGAAATCTGTCTTAAACCTACCTCCCAACTTCCAATAAATAGGTTTTAAAATCTCTTCCCAACTACTATCTGGCATGGGTGAACAACTAAATGTGTTCCATTGATGTAGTATAAACTATTGCAAATGTGATGCATACTCTGTCGCGTAGTATGATAGTATGATTTAATCTGCCAAGCCCTCTGGTGGCACCTTAGGTAAACTTGAGAACATTTCTATATTGAGAAGCAAATTCAGAGCTTTTTTACAGCTATATGTGTTGGCATGCCAGCGTTTATGCTTACACGCAATAGCACAACCATACAACCAAAAGGATATTTTCTGGCTATCTCAGACGCATTCCAACAAGCACGTGATGGGCATTGATCCACGGAGAGGCAGAGTCAACCAAGAACAAGTGGGAGGCATAGGAACATAGCTATTGGGGTAGAAAAAACAAAAAAGAGGAAGGCAGAGAAGACCTTGATCTATCACCTGAGGAGGACCTCGTCGGGGTCCTCGGCCGGGAGCAGCTCCGGCATGCCATCCGCGCTTGAGGGCAGCAGCACGGACACGTAGCTTTCGGCCTGGTCCACCTCCGCGAAGTGCCCGCTCCAGTGGGTCTAGTCCCACGCCGACGCCGATGCCGCGGGGGAGGAGGCCGCGGTGCAGCGGCATGCCGTAGCAGAGGAGGAGCTGGCGCCGCAGCGGGCGGGCACGTGCGCGGCAGAGGGGGGCGGGGCCGAGCAGCGGCGCGAGACGGGGAGCGGCGGGCACGCAGCCGCCGGCTTGGCGCACGCGGCGGGGGGCATGGGGGCAGACGGACGGAGGAGAGGAGGTGGAAGGGAGGCCGGCAGCGAGTAGGTTGGGAGAGGAGAGGAGGTTGGGGATCTGGATTGGGCTGCGTGGTTTTTTTTTTGAGACAGACGGGGGGTGGGTGGTATGGGAGTGTGGATCGGGCCGGGGTGAATGATACGTCTCCAACGCATCTATAATTTATGAAGGATTCATGCTATTTAATTATCTGTTTTGAATGATACGGGCTTTATTATACACTTTTATATTACTTTTGGGACTAAACTATTAACCGGAGGCCCAGCCCATATTGCTGTTTTATTGCCTGTTTCAGTATTTCGAAGAAAAGGAATATCAAACGGAGTCCAAGCGGAGATACTACTTCTCGTGGGCCCCTTGCGGCTCCCCCGACGGACTTCTTTCGCCTATATATTCCCTTATACCCTAAAACCATCGAATACGAAGATAGATCGGGATTTCTGCCACCTATATGTTGGACAAGGAAGACAATATAATGGGTTATGTTTTCTCACATCTTAGTTAAAGTATATTGTCATGAATCACTGAAACATGTTGAGCTTGCCTTTTTTCCTCATGCTAGACAAATTCCTTGCACCAAGTAGAGATACTACTTGTGCTTCCAAATATCCTTAAACCCAGTTTTGCCATGAGAGTCCACTATACCTACCTATGGATTGAGTAAGATCCTTCAAGTAAGTTGTCATCGGTGCAAGCAATAAAAATTTCTCTCTAAATATGTATGATTTATTAGTGTGAAGAAAATAAGCTTTATATGATCTTTTATGGAAGCAATAAAAGCGACGGATTGCATAATAAAGGTCCATATACAAGTGGCAATATAAAGTGATGTTCTTTCGCATTAAGATTTTGTGCATCCAACCATAAAAGCGCATGGCAGGCTCTGCTTCCCTCTGCGAAGGGCCTATCTTTTACTTTATGTCTTTTTACTTTATGCAAGAGTCAAGGTAATCTTCAGCTTTCCCTTTTTCATTTTGTCCTTTGGCAAGCACCTCCTGTTGGGAAGATCCTGATATATGTATCCAATTGGATGTAATTTAGCATGAACTATTATTGTTGACATCACCAAAGGTGAACACGTTGGGAGACAACACTATAAGCCCCTATCTTTCTCAGTGTCCGATTAAAACTCCATAACAATAAGTATTGCGTGAGTGTTAGCAATTGTAGAAGACAATATGGTAGTTGAGAAAGTTTATGGTCTATGCTTTAACATGACCCTTCCTGAAAATAAGATGAATTGCAATTGTTTGATGACTAAGAACATAGTTTGTTAGTTTTCAAGAAAGTTTATGGTCTATGCTTTAACATGTGAATTGCTTGTTACTTGTTCGTGAGAAGTTTTATGAGATGAACTACTGTTATGACTTATAATCAAAGCTCTGACATAGACCCTTCCTGAAAATAAGATGAATTGCAATTGTTTGATGACTAAGAACATAGTTTGTTAGTTTTCAAGAAAGTTTATGGTCTATGCTTTAACATGTGAATTGCTTGTTACTTGTTCGTGAGAAGTTTTATGAGATGAACTACTGTTATGACTTATAATCATGCTAGAAAAGGTGAATGAAATTATCATTGATCAAACTTGTGCACCTGCTAGCATTCACACTTCATAAATTCTTTCTTTTATCCTTTACCTACTCTGGACGAGCAGGAATTAAGCTTGGGGATGCTGATACGTCTCCAACGTATCTATAATTTATGAAGCTTTCATGCTATTTTATTATCTATTTTGAATGATTACGGGCTTTATTATACACCCTTATATTACTTTTGGGACTAACCTATTAACCGGAGGCCCAGCCCATATTGTTGTTTTATTGCCTGTTTCAGTATTTCGAAGAAAAGGAATATCAAATGGAGTCTAAACGGAATGAAACCTTCGGGAGCGTGATTTTTGGAACGAACATGATCTGGGAGACTTGGAGTACAAGCCAGGGAAGCTTCGAGGAGGCCAGAAGATAGGAGGACGCGTCCACCCCCTCTGGGTGCGCCATCTGTCTCATGGGCCCCTCGTGGATCCCCCGACCGACTTCTTTCGCCTATATATTCCCTTATACCCTAAATCCATCGAATACGAAGATAGATCGGGAGTTCCGCCGCCGCAAGCCTCTGTAGCTACCAAAAACCTCTTGGGAGCCTGTTCCGGCACCCTGCCGGAGGGGGAATCCCTCACCGGTGGCCATCTTCATCATCCTGGCACCCTCCATGACGAGGAGGGAGTAGTTCACCCTCGGGGCTGAGGGTATGTACCAGTAGCTATGTGTTTGATCTCTCTCTCGTGTTCTCTCTATGGCACAATCTTGATGTATCGCGAGCTTTGCTATTATAGTTGGATCTTATGATGTTTCTCCCCCTTTACTCTCTTGTGATGAATTGAGTTTTCCCTTTGAAGTTATTTTGTTGGATTGAGTATTTAAGGATTTGAGAACACTTGATGTATGTCTTGCCGTGCTTATCTGTGGTGACAATGGGATATCACGTGATCCACTTGATGTATGTTTTGGTGATCAACTTGCGGGTTCCGCCCATGAACCTATGCATAGGGGTTGGCACATGTTTTCGTCTTGACTCTCTGGTAGAAACTTTGGGGCACTCTTTGAAGTACTTTGTGTTGGTTGAATAGATGAATCTTAGATTGTGTGATGCATATCGTATAATCATGCCCACGGATACTTGAGGTGACAATGGAGTATCTAGGTGACATTAGGGTTTTGGTTGATTTGTGTCTTAAAGTCTTATTCTAGTACGAACTCTTGAACAGATCGATCTGAAAGAATAACTTTGAGGTGGTTTCGTAGCCTACCATAATCTCTTTGTTTGTTCTCCGCTATTAGTGGCTTTGGAGTGACTCTTTGTTGCATGTTGAGGGATTGTTATATGATCTATCTATGTTATTATTGTTGAGAGAACTTGCACTAGTGAAAGTATGAACCCTATGCCTTGTTTCCTATCATTGCAATACCGTTTACGCTCACTTTTATCATTAGTTACCTTGCTGTTTTTATATTTTCAGATTACAAAAACCTATATTTACCATCCATATTGCACTTGTATCACCATCTCTTCGCCGAACTAGTGCACCTATACAATTTACCATTGTATTAGGTGTGTTGGGGACACAAGAGACTCTTTGTTATTTGGTTGCAGGGCTGTTTGAAAGAGACCATCTTCATCCTACGCCTCCCACGGATTGATAAACCTTAGGTCATCCACTTGAGGGAAATTTTCTACTGTCCTACAAACCTCTGCACTAGGAGGCCCAACAACGTCTATAAAAAGAAGGTTGTGTAGTAGACATCAAGCTCTTTTCTGGCGCCGTTGCCGGGGAGGTGAGTTCTTGAAGGTATATCTTTAGATCTTGCAATCGAATCTTTTTGTTTCTTGTTTTATTACTAGTTTAGTTTATAAAAGAAAAACTACAAAAAATGGAGTTAAACTTGTCTCGTACGCTTCATCTTTTTAATATCTTTCGTGAGTATGATGGAAAGGAAAATTGTGCCCAAGTGCTAGAAGAAGAATGCATTAAAATGCTTGGTACTAAATCTTTGAATGATGAGCATGATTGCAATGTTTTTAGTATGAACTCTTTGAATATCCATAGTACTAATGATGATTGCACTAGTTATGATGAAAATATCTCTTATAAGCATGTCGATTTTTCTGGAGTAGATTGGGTTTGCAAGTATACACCAAATAGGGAAAATAGATATTGCAAGAGGCATAAGTATTTAGAAACTAAAGGTTGCAAGAAAGTCTTGATGTTTGTGCTGAAAAATTCAATATTTTTCACGCCCCTTGTGAACTTTGCAATGAACGTGGTCATTTAAATCTCCAATGATTCTTCACAGCAGAACATTGTGGTTGATGGGCCAGTGCTGGAGGGTGATGGGCCCCCCTTGAATCAAATTCAAATCAATGAGCCAGTGCTTGAGGGTGATGGGCCTGTTGGCCCAATAATCCAGCAGGAGGTCCATGGTGAAAATATGGTTGCCGGCCCACTGCAGCACCTAAATATACCTGCTGATAATGTCCTGGTTCAGGAGTTCCATAATGAGGTTGAGGCAGAAGTTCAGGTTAATGAAAACCTGATTGAAGTTCAAGCTGTGATTGAGGACAACAATAACCTGGCCATTGTTCTATACAAACCTCCCCTTTGACCACCACTTTTTGTTGGTGCTGCCACAGTTGTGTATGGACCAGTTATTCCACCTGAAATGATTTGGCAGAGGACTTTTGAATCCCCGTTTCCCTCCTTTCTGACTGCATCAGTACGCAAACAGCTACGGATGGTGATTGACAGTGATTCCCTTAAAAGATCCTAGTTGCAAGCTTTTCCCATGGGGTTTCCCTTTGTTTGGCCACCTGCACTGTCATATAATGAGCTTCAGCCACTACCCCGGCTGCCCTCTCCCCCCAGGCCAGTTGCCAGAAAGTTAACTTTTGAGGCTGAATCATCCAACACCACTGTAGCTGAAGTTTCTCTTGACAGTGTACAAGCTCCAACTCCTTTTGTCAGTGGACCTACGATTGCTAAGAGTAAAGGAAGAAAACCAAAGTCTCTAGTGGTTCCAAAGGCTAATTTTTTCTGAAAGGAGACTGACTCGAAGTGCTGCCAAGCTGCAAGGTTTCAAGCCCACGTCTGCAATTCCAGTCAAGCCCTGACCTCTATGTCAACCACACTCGAAGAAGCCCAAGTTGCAGGAGGCCAATGTTCAGCAATCCACTCCCATCGCGACAGAATCAAGCCCTACACCTATACCTATCCAGGTTATGCAGAATCTGGGTACCTCATTGGGCATCCCTTTGGAGAAGCTTTCTATGGAACAGCTTATGGCTGAGCCCAAACAATCTCATCAACATGACATGCCCAATGATGAGTGAATTATGATGTCTTTTTATAGGGAGGCAGGCCCTTTGTCCTGCCAGTTATTCTCTTTTGGGTCTGCTACTTGCTCCTTCAGACTTGTGTGACTGTTTTATGGCCGTGATGAGATCTTTAAACTATCTCCTGCAGTCCAATGCTTATGATATATGCCAGTATTATTATGTGATGTTGTGCTTGCCTTATTATTTAACATTGTTTATAATGAGTAATTATGTTAACAAGAACTGGAAAGTTCTGTGTTGGAATGTCAGAGGGCTTAATTCAGAAGTTAGGCAGAGGGCTGTTAGAGCTAAAATTGAGGAAAGACAGTGTTCTGTTGTTTGCTTACAGGAAACTAAATGTGATTTCTTTGATCAAAGGACTATTAGGAAATTTTCTCATAGAAGGTTTGATAATTTTGTTTACTCTCCTTTTGTGGGTGCTTCTAGTGGGATCATTGTCTCATGGTGTTTATCTGCTCTTGTTGGTACTCTGATCGATTTACAAAGTTATGGTATCATCATAAATTTCTCTTCAACACAAAATAACCAAACTTGGACTTTGGTTAATGTTTATGGGCCTTGCCAGGGAGAGCTTAGAGATGCTTTTGTGCGTTGGTTATATCACATCCAACTCCCACAAGATGATCTCTGGTTATTTCTAGGTGATTTCAACTTCATCAGATCAGTGGAGAATAGAAATATGCCAGGGGGGACATTAATGATATGTTTATTTTTAAGCAAATCATTGGCAATCTGGGCCTTATTGAGTTACCTTTAACAGGGAGGTCATTCACTTGGTCAAATATGCAAGAATCCCCTCTTTTAGAGCAATTGGACTGGTTCTTCACAACTGCTTCTTGGACTGGAGAATACCCTAACACAATGGTTTACCCTCTGGCCAAGAATACTTCTGATCATGTGCCTTGTGTGGTCTCAATCTCCACCTCCATACCCAAAGATAAGGTTTTTCGATTTGGAAACTACTGGGTTGAAATGCCTGGGTTCATGGAGTGTGTCCAAAGCTCTTGGTCTGCTCCAACAAGGCTGACCAATTCTGCTGCTATCCTAACCCATAAGTTTAAAAGGTTAAGATCAGATCTTAGAAAGTGGCATATAGGTTTATCTAGGCTGAAGTTGCTGATGAGTGCCTGCAATGCAGTTATCCTTGCCTTTGAGAACCTTGAGGAGAGTAGGCCTCTTTATAGACCTGAATTCAATTTCAGAAAGATTGTAAAATTACATCTTGAGGAGCTCCTTCACCTGCAATACATTTATTGGAAACAAAGGTGTACCATCAGGTGGATTAAAGTGGGTGAGGAAAATTCCAAGTTTTTTCAAGCTATGGCAACAGAGAGATTTAGAAGAAATTATATTTCTAGCTTAATTAATGATGATGGTCCGACCTTATCTACTCAAAGTGAAATGGCCGGTCTTCTCTGGTCCTCATACAAGGATAGATTGGGAGTTACTTGTGGAATTGACATGTTGTTTGACCTTGGGGTTTTGATCCAGCCTGTGCCTGGGCTAGAGGATTTATCAGGGCCTTTTACTGAGGATGAAATAAATGAGGTACTAAAATACCTACCTCTAGATAGAGCTTCTCGACCAGATGGTTTTACTGGTTTGTTTGTTAAGAAGTGTTGGCACATAATCAAGGATGATTTCCTCAAGCTGATAACTGATTTTTATGAAGGGAAAATTTCTTTGCAAAGTATTAATGCATCCTTTGCCACACTAATCCCCAAGATCTTATCTCCTGAAGGACCAAATTATTTTAGGACAATCTCTCTCACAAATACTTGCCTGAAATATCTGACTAAGCTCCTAGCTAATAGGCTGCAGAAAGTTATCCTCACATGCATTCATAAAAACCAATATGGCTTCCTTAAATCAAGGTCTATTCAGGATTGCATTGCCTGGAGCTTGGAATACATCCATCAGTGTCACCAGTCTAAAAGTCCAATCCTTATCATCAAGCTGGATTTTGCTAAAGCTTTTGACACTGTTGAGCATGATCTAATCCTACTTATGCTGAAATATAAAGGTTTTGATGCAAAGTGGATAGGATGGGTTAAGGGGCTACTTTCCTCTGGGTCTTCTTCCATTTTACTAAATGGTGTTCCTGGCAAACAATTTGTTTGCAAAAGAGGTGTCAGACAGGGAGACCCCCTCTCTCCTCTTCTGTTTGTTATTGCTGCTGATCTTCTACAATCTGTGGTTAACCAAATGCTACAGCAGGGATTGCTTAATCTTCCCATTCCTTCCAATGACCCTGATTTTCCAATAGTTCAATATGTTGATGATACCTTGCTGATCACTCAAGCTGATGAAGTTCAACTCCTAGCTCTAAATCAGATGTTGCTGGCCTTTTCTAAATCAACTGGTTTAAAATTCAATTTTCATAAGTCTTGGATTCTGCCCATCAATGTCTCCGAGGAGGAAACCACCAGATTGGCTGCAATCTTTGAATATCAGGTTGGGTCACTCCCTTTCACATATCTTGGTTTACCTGTGGGCACCACTAAACCTAGGGTGCAAGATCTGGTGCCAGTAGTGAACAAAGTTGAAAGAAGACTTTCTGCTAGCTCCTCCCTCCTCTCCCAGGGGGCGAGGTTACAACTGTTGCTATTTGTTCTTACCTCCTCGCCAATCTATTTCGTGTGTAGCCTTATCTTGTCAGCTGCTATCATTAATCAACTTGAAAGAATAATGAGGCAATGTTTATGGAGAGGAAATTCTGAAACACCTAAACAATCTTTAGTAGCTTGGCCAATGGTTTGTAAACCAAAGGATAAAGGAGGCATGGGGAAAATCAACCTTGCAATTCAAAATAAGGCCTTGCTCACCAAACACTTGCACAAATTTTATAACAAGGCTGATATCCCATGGTTTTCTTTGATCTGGGACACTTACTACAATGGAGTGGTCCCTCATGCAACTGTTCGGTGTGGATCCTTTTGGTGGAGAGATGTAATGAAATTAAGTGATGCTTACAGATCTCATTGTGTTATAACAATCAATGATGGAAATAGCTCTCCCTTCTGGCATGATACTTGGAGCTTAGCTGGAAGCCACCATCCAATTAAAGAGAGATTCCCTAGGCTATTTTCCTTCACAATGGATGATAAAATTTCTGTCAAGAATTTCATTGAGGACTTTGATTTTACCACCTTCTTTCAATTGCCACTCTCCCAGGAAGCAATGGATGAACTGGTATCTTTAAACTCTAATTTATCAACCTTGCAAAGAAGACCTCATAAATCTGATACTTGGTCTTGGACACCTAGTAAGGGTAATTACTCTGCCAAAAGTTTTTACATTTTGTCCCATGCACACCTTCCTGATGATGATCCCTGTAAATGGATATGGAAGAGCAAATGTGTTATGAAAATTAAAATTTTTGCTTGGTTGATGCGGAATGATCGGCTCAATACAAGGGATATGCTTCTTAGAAGGCATTGGAAATCAGAGGATGATGACAATTTATGCCCTATGTGTGTGGCCCAGCTGCATGAGGATATAGATCATCTCTTTTTCAAATGTTCCTTCAGCACCAGAGCTTGGAATTATCTGCAGGTAACATGGTATGCAGGGCTAGCTCCTCGCGAATGCATCTTGGCTGCTAAGAGAAGCTTCAACCAACCTTTCTTCTTTGATGTGGTTTATCTGGCTTCCTGGAGTATTTGGACCATGAGGAATAACAAGATCTTCAGGCATCTCAGGCCAACCTTTGGCAGATGGAAGGCCAAATTCATCCATGACATCACTCTGCACTCCCACGAGATGAAGGCATCGATCAAGCCACAACTTCTGGAATGGATTAATGCTCTGCCTTAATCTTGTGGCATATGATGTTGTACATTTGTATATATTTATAGTTGTACGTGTATAGGTAGGTCTTCTGAACCATAGTTAGATTTTATTTTTTGTACCCTATTGTACTTTTTGGGCTATATTTTTAAATAAAAGGCTGTGGGGCTGTTGCCTCACAGTGTTCAGTCAAAAAAATCTCCAATGCAAATTGTTTCATGATCGAATCGTGTCCAAAAATTGTGATAACTTGATTACCCTTGAGCATCATAAAGAGCTTAGTCTTCTTTTGGGGTATGAAGAAATGAAACGTATAACCGAGGGTATTCCAAAATTTAATCTTGATATATGTCTTGATTTTGATCTAGAGAAGATTTATTTTTATTGTGCGGTTAATTGCATTGAAAATCCTTATATTGCCAATTACCTAAAGAAAAGAAAGCAATTAGAAGATGAAGAGAATACTAATGAAAGGGAAGAGACTTCCCAATATCCTCCTATTATTTCTTATGATGAATCAAGTAACGAGGAGGAGCTTTCTATTCAATCAATCTCATCAATAAGGAGCGCAAAGAAGAAGGTTGAACCCACACATAATGTGAAGAAGAAAAAGAAAAGAAGGAGCAACAAAGGTAAAAAGGTATCTCTCTCAAATGAAGTTGCTCCTACTACTCATTGTGATGATGATAATTGATATACTATTGTTGCTATCCATACTATTAATGATGAGAGTGATTATGCTTATGATATGAAAAGTCCCAAGCTTGGGAATGCTACGTTTAATGAAGATGATATTTTTAGTATCCCATGTTTTGATATGCAAAGTTGTTATGATGATAGCATGCCTCTTACCTATGATGATTATATTGATGAAAGTGGGTTTGGAAGAGTGTCAACTTTAGGAAGTAGTGATCCCACTATTTTGGAGGATGTTGAATCTTATAATATTTATGAAAGTGGATTTGGAAGAGTGTCAACTTTATTTAGTGATGATTCCACTATCTTGGAAGAGGTTTCAATCGATTATGATGAGAATAAAGTTGCTACTTATGATGATTATTGTGATGAAACTTATGCTATAAAAAGTAGTGATGATTATATTTATAAAACTTGTCATGATTATGATTACCCTTTTTCTAAACATTACTCTTTTAATGTGGAAACAATTTATAGTATTCAAGTCTTTTATGATACTCCCACTATTATGAATGAGAAGAATTTTACTTATGTGGAGAGTAGTAAATTTTCTATGCAAGTAGATCATGAAAAGAATTCTTTAGGTGCTGGTTATATTGTTGAATTCATTCATGATGCTACTGAAAATTATTATGAGGGAGGAACATATGCTTGTAGGAATTGCAATAATGCCAAGTTTCCCCTCTATGTGTTGAAAATCTTGAAGCTATGCTTGTTTTGCCTTGCTATGGTAGCTGATTGTTGTTCCCATAAGTTGTTTATTCACAAAATCCCTATGCATAGGAAGAGGGTTAGACTTAAATGTGCTAGTCATATGCTTTATGATGCTCCTGTTATGTTTCAGTTCTTATCTTTTATGTGAACATCATTTTCATCATGCCTAGCTAGAAAGGCATTAAGAAAAGCGCTTGTTGGGAGACAACCCAATATTTTCCATTACTGTTTTTGTATGTACACATGATTGTGCTACTGTAGTAATCATGTTTTATAGCTTTTGTTTCAATAAAGTGCCAAGTAAGACCTTTAGGATAGCTTACGGTGATAGTTGTGTTGATCCTGTTGAGAATCAGAAACTTTTGCACCCAGTAAATTAGTTTTTATAATTCACAGAAACGTGCTTCTGATCTGATTATTCTTGCTATGGATTAGTACACAAATTTGTTAGGACTTCCTAATTTGGTGGGAGTTTTGGAGTTCCAGAAGTATATGTTTGATACAGGTTACTACAGACTGTTCTATTTTTGACAGATTTTGTTCTCTATGTGTTGTTTGCTTATTTTGATGTATCTATGAGTAGTATCGAAGGGTATGAACCATATATAAGTTGGAATACAGTAGATATTACACCAATATGAATTTAGAATGAGTTCATTACAATACCTAAGTGGTGATTTATTTTCTTATACTAACGGAGGTTACGAGTTTTCTGTTCAGTTTTGTGTTGTGAAGTTTTCAAGTTTTGTGTAAAGATTCGATTGACTATGGAATAAAGTGGCAAGAGCCTAAGCTTGGGGATTCCCAAGGCACCCCAAGGCAATGTTCAAGGACAACCAAGAGCCTATGCTTGGGGATGCCCCGGAAGGCACCCCCTCTTTCGTCTTCGTTCATCGGTAACTTTACTTGGAGCTATATTTTTATTCACCACATGATATGTGTTTTGCTTGGAGCGTCATTTTCTTTTGTTAGTATTTTTTTGCTGTTATTTAGAATGATTTTTTGCATCTGTATTTTCAATAAAAATGTCAAGGATAGCCTTTACCATGCTTATTTTGCTAGTATACATGATGCTGTTTGAAACAGAAAGTTTACTGCTGTTGCAAAAATTCCCTAGAAAAGTAAGAGAATGATATAATGTTGAAACTTTTTGCATAATGAGCTATGATAAATCTTCTACAGCGTATTATTTTTCTCATAAATTTTGGAGTTAGGGAAGTATGATGAATCTTGCATTCTTTACAGACAAACTGTTTTGGTAGATTGCTGTTACGGTTGCATTGTTTGCATATGTTTGCTTATTTAATGATTCTATTTGAGGATAGGAGTATTAAATATGTAGAGGCATTTAGTATGCAATGTTGAATAATAATTTCAGTGATTTGTTACAGTAGAAAATGATAAGGTTTTCGCATTGGTTTATACTAACTTATCTCAAGAGTTCTTGTTGAGTTTTATGTGGATGAAGATTTTGAGAAATAGAGAAACCATGATATGATAGGAATTAAGGAGACACAAAAGATCAAGCTTGGGGATGCCCAAGGCACCCCAAGATAATATTCCAAGAAGTCTCAAGCATCTAAGCTTGGGGATGCCCCGTTAGGCATCCCACCTTTCTTCTTCAATGACTATCGGTTAGTATCGGTTGAACCTAAGTTTTTGCTTCTTCACATGAGTTGTGCTATCCTTGAAATGTCATTTTATTTTGTTTTGCTTGCTGTCTGAATACAATACCAAGATTTGGAATTCTTAAATGAGAGAGAGTCTTCACATAGTTATATAATTATTTAGCTACTCATTGATCTTCACTTATATCTTTTTGGAGTAGTTTGTCATTTACTCGTGTGCTTCACTTATATCCTATGAGTAAATGGTTGAATGAGTTGATTGTCATAAATCTGAAATTATATATGTCTCATTTGCTTATCCCATGTGGAGTAGTGACTTCACATCTAAAAGTAGAGGTTGTAAATTTATCGAAGGTTAGCAAGCATTGTATTGGTCATTTGAACAATTCATGAAAGAATATTGAAGGAAGAGAGATTTCACATATAAATATACTATCTTAGACATCTTTTATAATTGTGAGCACTCATTAAGTATGACATGATAAAGAGTTGATATTGGACAAGGAAGACAATGTAATGGGTTATGTTTTCTCACATCTCAGTTAAAGTATATTGTCATGAATCATTCAAACATGTTGAGCTTGCCTTTCCCCCTCATGCTAGCCAAATTCCTTGCACCAAGTAGAGATACTACTTGTGCTTCCAAATATCCTTAAACCCAGTTTTGCCATGAGAGTCCACTATACCTACCTATGGATTGAGTAAGATCCTTCAAGTAAGTTGTCATCGGTGCAAGCAATAAGAATTTCTCTCTAAATATGTATGATTTATTAGTGTGAAGAAAATAAGCTTTACACGATCTTGTTATGGAAGCAATAAAAGCGACGGACTACATAATAAAGGTCCATATACAAGTGGCAATATAAAGTGACGTTCTTTCGCATTAAGATTTTGTGCATCCAACCATAAAATCGCACGACAGCCTCTGCTTCCCTCTGCGAAGGGCCTATCTTTTTTACTTTATGTCTTTTTACTTTATGCAAGAGTCAAGGTGATCTTCACCTTTCCCTTTTTCATTTTATCCTTTAGCAAGCACCTCGTGTTGGGAAGATCCTGATATATATATCCAATTGGATGTAATTCAGCATGAACTATTATTGTTGACATCACCCAAAGGTGAACACGTTGGGAGGCAACACTATAAGCCCCTATCTTTCTCAGTGTCCGATTAAAACTCCATAACCATAAGTATTGTGTGAGTGTTAGCAATTGTAGAAGATTATATGGTAGTTGAGTATGTGGATTTTTCTAAATCAAAGCTCTGACATAGACCCTTCCTAAAAATAAGATGAATTGCAATTGTTTGATTACTAAGAACATAGTTTGCTAGTTTTAAAGAAAGTTTATGGTCTATCCTTTAACATGTGAATTGCTTGTTACTTGTTCGTGAGAAGTTTTATGAGATGAACTACTGTTATGACTTATAATCATGCTAGAAAAGGTGATTGAAATTATCATTGATCAAACTTGTGCACTTGCTAGCATTCACACTTCATAAATTCTTTCTTTTATCATTTACCTACTCGAGGATGAGCAGGAATTAAGCTTGGGGATACTGATACGTCTCCAACGTATCTATAATTTATGAAGCATTCATGCTATTTTATTATCTGTTTTGAATGATTACTGGCTTTATTATACACTTTTATATTACTTTTGGGACTAACCTATTAACTAGAGGCCCAGCCCATATTGCTGTTTTATTGCCTGTTTCACTATTTCGAAGAAAAGGAATATCAAACGGAGTCCAAATGGAATGAAACCTTCGGGAGCGTGATTTTTGGAACGAACATGGTCCAGGAGACTTGGAGTACAAGCCAAGGAAGCTTCGAGGAGGCCAGGACATAGGACGGCGCGCCCACCCCCTTTGGGCGCGCCCCCTGTCTTGTGGGCCCCTTGTGGCTCCCCCGACCGACTTCTTTCACCTATATATTCCCTTATACCCTAAAACCGTCGAATACAAAGATAAATCGGGAGTTCTGCCGCCGCAAGCCTCTGTAGCCACCAAAACCTCTCGGGAGCTCGTTCCGGCACCCTTAAAATTTGAATTCAAACAGATTTGTTTTTGAACTTCGTTTGATCATAACTGGAGTTTTGTAACTCCGATTTAGTTGATTCTTTTTGCAAATCGAAGCTCTTGGCCTAAACTTTCTGATAAGGCAAAATTCACATAATTTTGGTACTGTTAGATATTGTTTTATGTTGCAAGAGTTATTTGCTTGGTTTTGATGTTTTCCGAATTGTTTTCTTCGTTCTTTAGATGCTTTTGAGTGATTGCTTATGTGTGGTTACTATTTCTTGCTTACGATATATTGACCGGAGTGTGACGCATAGAACTATCAAGAGTTTGAGTGCGAATCATCTTCATCAACAGTACAGGCAAGTTCACACTTTGATCATATCCCTTTTCATTACCTAGTTTTATTGCATTAGATCAATCCTCAAACGATTGCATGATTTGGATCTGATTAATATGTGGGTTTTGGGAAGTAGATGAGGTAGTACCTATCACCTATTTTATTATCAAACCCTTGGGAGTTACTTCTACATTTGCTTATTATGCCATGCTATGCTAGTAGACGTGGATTGGGTGAGTGTATCCATGACAGATGTGAGATTGTTAATTAATGGTTTATTTAAGGTGGAAACTTTAATACACATCTGGGTGGATTGAGGTACCTGGGTATTCCAGGATTGCCTGTTTGTTTTTCGACCGCCACCAAGTCTCAAAGGGATCATAAGATTCTTCATGCTAGAAACTTCCGTGTGCAGCCACATGCTATTCTGGGCTCTAGCATAGTTGACTAAGTTGTGCGAACTCTTATAGTGGTAGACAAGCAGATGTAGGGGATGTAGGTTGGTATGGTCTACCCATCGTAAGGTGCTAGCGCTTCTGAAAGACTATGTCTCGGCCCTCCGTTTCTCGAACACCATGTAGTGCGAGAATCACAACAGAGGAGATCGAGTCATGTGGGGAAAAGTGCGCAACCTCTGCAGAGTGTATAAACTAATCATGATTAGCCGTGTCCCCGGTTATGGACGTTTTGAGTATATAGTACTTGGATTATCATGTGAATCTCATCATGTTACTTTAATTAATCTTGTTGGGTTTTAATGATGATGTTACTTAATTGGGATTGAGAATGCTGTCAACCATTCTCAATGTTTAACAACCACCATCACTACAAGGGAAAACCTTATACACAGAATCTTAGCAGCAGCGCGGCACAAAAAGAAGCGCTACTGCTAATTAGCAGTAGCGCGGGTTTTTAACCCTCGCTACTACTAAGTTGATAATAGTAGCGCAGGTTTTTAACCCTCGCTACTACTAAGCGGTCTCTACCGTGCCCCCCGACACATGCCATAGTAGTAGTGAGGGGTATAAACCCGCGCTACTACTCAGTTGATAATAGTAGCGCGGTTTTATACCCCTCGCTACTACTAAGTACGAGGTAGGTGAAGTCGCCATATCCTCGGCCGAATCCCCATCTTCTCCCCCAAATCCCTCCTCTCTTCCACCACTCTCTCCTCTCACTTCCCATACGCTCTCACATGGACCTCTTGCCCATGCGCCCGTCCTCCTCCGTAGCACCGAAAGAGGCCGCCTCCTCACGCCACCGACGTCTAGGAGCTCGTCGGTCTTCCACCGACGTCTAGGAGGCCGCCGCCCCGCTCCACCACACCGGAGCACCTCACCACCGGTGACTAGCTCTGCTGCTCCCTACATCACCTTCCTCTCTCCCTTGGTTTTCCTTTTCTCTTTCTCCCTCTGGTTTGACTCACCCTCCCATGTCCATGCCCGTGCAGGTCGTCGCCATGGACGACCCAGAGCTATCTGCCATGGTCAGGAAGAGGAGCCCCACGCAGCGGTCTGGGTCTTCCATAGAGACGGGCCCACTCCAACAGCCACTGCTGGATCTGGTCTTCTGTTGTCCGTTCATGCCTGCAGCGACGCCAATCATCGCTAGATCGAAACACTCCTGCCATTGACAACACGCACGGGATCAAGATTTTTTGTTTTGTTTTTGAAAGTAATATCAGTAGCACGGGGTATAAGACCCGTTACAGCTAATTAGCAGTAGCACTATTTGCAACGCACGCTACAGCTAACCATGTATAGCAGTAGTGTGTGTCAACACGCGCTACTGCTACAAGTTAGTTGTGGCACCGTATCAGTAGCGCGGGCACCCATGCTACTGATACACCCAAAACCTGCGTTGCTGCTAGGCTTTTCCCTAGTAGTGCATGATAGTTAAATAAAATTTATTCCATTGCAGTAGGGAAAAATTGGCTTTTCGCAAAAACATGATAACCATAGAGCCTTGACCAGCCAAATATGCATGTACTGATAGCCTTTATTCATCATTACTCTATGGTGTGAATTTGCCAGTACATTCAATGTACTGACCCCTTTGTGGCTGCAACGTCTCATGTTGCAGGATCTTACGACGAGTAAGTGATACATTAGGGTTACGATTTCTACACTCAACTTTGCCGTTGGTGTTGATGGGAATCCACAACCTTGTTACTTCTGCTATTTGGATTGAGGTAATAGTATTTACGTTACTTTATACATGTGATTTACCTCTGTTATAAATCCTCGAGTATTGTGGGTGTCAGCATACCGATCCATGGATGACACTTAAGCATAGAGACTTGATCCATTCGGGTCAGGTCGCTACAAGATGGTATCAGAGCACATATTGACTGTAGGACGTGACCCTAGAAACTGGCAAGCCATAGGAAAGATTTTTCTCTACAACTTTCTTTTCAAAAGAATCTTTTACCTCTCTTCTCTTTTGAGCTTATTCAAATTTTCCATTTTAGTGAGACTATACCCCTTTCCCCTTTTGACCACTCGAAGATTCAACTGATGAGACCACTCCAAGGAGTACAAGATATTGGACAACTAAGACCACTTCGGAATGAAGAGGATTTTACCGAGCATTATAATGATGGAAACTACGACGGATAAAGACTTCGAAGACTAGGAGAATATGAAGAATTTCCATATTTGGTATGACCAAGGAAGGCTACACTTATGGAACTTGACAGACTATGGAAGCTGTCAATACCCAAGATCAAGGTGTATCAGAGAAAGACCTGAACATGGAGCATTAGAACTCAAAGTTTTGTCAAGAAAACCCTAAGGCAGGAGATATCAACTATGGAATAAAAGTTCAGGTCAATGACCAGGGCAGAAATATGGATATCCAAGATGTTATCGCCCTCTTATGCTATTATTACCGTGTTGAGTTAAGCATGTATTCCTTCAGAAGTATTGGATGGTAGAAAGCTGATGGAGCACCCATCAGCAAAGGATGCAGTTTTAACCTTAGCTGGTATATCGCCAGGATCCGGAGTATTACATCAAGGATTTTAAGATGGACTTTAGGAAGCCATATTTGACGAGGCAATTTGTGAAGAACTCAGGAACCAGAAGCTGAAGTAGCCAAACTGGAGGAACAAAACCTCGAGATATCGGAGATTTGTCAGGAACTGAAGGACATTAGGACCCTGGTTCATGCCAAGGATGTTGAAACACAGAAGTTTGGAATGCAACCCCAGAAATATTAAAGGATGTCATGAGAGACTTCGCGTCAACAGAGATGATTTGGCAAAAGAACTTGAGAAGGACAAGCATGATTAGAAGGAGCCATCGGAGACATGATCAAGACTTGAAGAGTTTGATGACGTTGAGATCTATAGACCATTAGAAGACCAAACCCTGTTGTACCTACGTTAGATGCGACGTTTGTGAGCTGTCATTTGTTTGTTGTTTTTCCGACAGCCACAATAAAACCTGTCTTTTCAAAACTATTGTTTGTACTATGTGCATCCCTCTCGATCTCTCTTATCCCACCCCAAACCCTTGGACCCAATAGAGGATGAATGGAGATGAGCTCGTATTTTCTGGACCGATGAGTCAATTGGAGATGGACCGATGGATTCAGAACATTGAGGATCACATGAAGAATAGCCCTGTAGTCGGAAAGGATATGACCCAGCATGCTCTTCGGTGCTTTGTAAGAGTTGCTGCTACTTGGTGGAGGATGTACCAAACCATCAATGGATGGCAAAGAGTAACCAATTGAGAAGAATTTAAGTTGACTCTGCAAAGGTCTCATCTTGTGTCCCAGAAGTTGAGGCCTTATGGAAAGGATATGAAGAAACCTTGTGCATACAAGCTTTGTGGAGAAATAGGACACAACCATAAATAAAACAAGGACAAATACCCTGATAAGCAGGGGATTACCAAAGGAAGTTAGCCGAGGATCTCAGGGAACTTCGGTTGGAGATAGTTCCCGAAGGTTTTGTTGCAGCAATGGAAGTTTAGTCTACATTGTTGGGAAAGATTTGTGAAGCTCAGAAGAATGACCAAGAGATTGCTGAGATAAAAGAGAGGATGAGCAAAGGAAAGGCCAAAGGTATTCATAAGGATGAGCACGGCATCTTATGGTTCGAGGACCGTGTATATGTTCCCAATAATGCAAAGATCAGGAAGTAAGTACTTCAAGAGGCTCATGACTCACCATACTCGATTCGCCCTGGAAACACCAAGATGTATTTGGATTTGAAGGAGTGTTTCTGGTGGACTGGTATGAAGAAGGATATTGCAGAGTATGTAGTCGTAGGTGATGTATGCCAGAGAGAGTAAAAGTAGAGCATCAGAAGCCAACAGGATTACTACAACCTATGCCGATACCCAAATGGAAGTGGGGATAAGCTTTGCATGGATTTCATTACCGGATTTTCCAGAACCCGAACGGGATATGACTCTATCTGGGTAGTAGTTGATTCGCTTGACCAAAGTGGCTCACTTTATCCCAGTGAAAACCACCTATACAAGTGTGAAGTTGGCCAAGATATATTTGACCAGGATCGTATGTCTGCATGGAGTTCCGAGGACCATCGTATCAGATAGAGGAACACGGTTTATCACAAAGTTTTGGAATCAGCTGCGCCACACTTTGGCTACTAGGCTAGAGTTCAGTACAGTTGTTCATCCGCAGACAGATGGATAGACCAAGAGAGTCATTCAGATTCTGGAGGACATGTTGAGAGCGTGTTCGCTAGATTATGGATCTAGTAGGGATGATAATCTACCTTACGCGGAGTTCTCATACAACAACAGTTACCAAGCCAGTTTGAAGATGGCCCCTTTTAAAGCTTTGTATGGGAGAAGGAGCCAGACACCGTTGATGTGGGATGAAGTTGGAGACCGTCAGTTGTTTGGATCAAATGTGATCAAGGATTCAGAAGAGAATGTTAAGTTGCTTCGAGATAGACTGAAGGTAGATCAGTCCTGGCAGAAGAGTTATGCAGACTCAAAAACGCAAGGAGGAAGTCTATGAAATTGGAGATAGAGCATGTCTTCGTGTGTCCCCTCTGCGAGGAGTTAAACGATTTGGAGTTAAGGGAAAGTTAGCCCCGAGATTTGTAGGACCATACCGAGTTTTGGAGCGTATGGGAGAAGTGGCCAACAAATTGGAGTCACCCGAAGGACTGTCAGAAGTTCATGATGTGTTTCACGTTTCCCAGTTGAAGAAGTGCCATGCAGAGATGGCCAATATTCCCCTATAAGGACGCTTGACCCTGGAAAGGATAATGATGTTCCACGAAGCGGAGTATGGACTTCATAAGTATAAGCTTTTTTTTATCTCGGCATGTGGGATATCCCACGAGGATGAAGAGATAAATTACTATTGGATATAAAGGAGGTATGATGTTGGAAATATGGATCAATGGAAATTCCATGATGAGTCTGAGTAATCACGTCTTAGTTTGGTACAAACAGAAGGAAGAAAGACATTACAATTGGATGGATTTTACGTATGCTAGGAAGATGGAAGTTGAATGTTGGAATAACGATCAGTTGCCCAGAGAATGAGTTCAAGGATTACAAGTGATGAGATGGGCCATAACCCACACGCCCAAGGACCTGCCAAGAAGCAAGCACACTCTTGCTGAAGGAAAAATCCTAGAAGAGATTACGACCTTACCCACACACGATTTTATAGGAGTAACGCAAAACCTGGGAGTTGTGTAGGACCGATAGATGTTTGTTTGGCTGGCAGAATCAATGGATTTATCCGAACTTGGTTCATCGACAAGAGAAATTCTGCAATGCTTATGAGGATGACCGAGTGTTAGAATGCGAGATTCGCTAAACCGTATACAAGGTAATGATTTGGGTGCGAGATGGATTGATCACCATACCGACTTACTCTTATTATTCGCCTTGCTATGTGGGATGGTAAATCTGAGTGACCTACCTATAGTAGAGTGACGACGATTAAAACCTTGTTTGAACATTAGAATGGTATAAGTATTCTTCCCTTGTACAAGGCAGTTATTGCCAATCGTAGGTCATACGGTGAGGTTCAACCCAGATCCATTTCCTGCAGGAGAAACCATAAATTGTTGACCACCATGAGATATCGATAGTTGTTTAGTATTGGTGCCAGACCCGTCAGCCAAGAAGAACCAGTCACAGAGGAACCGTACCAAGATGAAAGGGCAGAAGTATTGAGGAAAAGTCATGCCACTACCGGAAGAGGCCAGAAAGGAATTTCCCCGAGACCTGAGAAGACAGACACTGTCAGGAATAAGGATGGAGTATATGAGTTTTGATGGAACCGTAAAAATGCTTCTATGGGTGGTAGCACCCGAGACCCCGGAGACGATCGGTGGATTTTGAGAAGACCCCTACCCTAACCTATTTCTTGCTAGCCTCTTCGAATCTCAAAGACGAGATTCATTTTAAGGGTGGTAGGTTTGTAACATCCCAGAATTCTAAATTTTGGAATGTTATAAACAAATAGATAGTTTTGATTAATTGTTTTATTGATTGATTGAAAGTGAGTGAATTCGAAACTTTTTGAAAGTTAAATGAGAGGGAATAAAAGGACTTTCCCAAACTTTCATTTCCTTTTCTGATCTTCATGAATTCAAATTCATTTCAAATACAGAACCCTTGAGCAAAGATGATATGACTTCTTCCATTTATTTAAATGAAAGGGTCTTTGAAAATATTTGAATTTCACTTGGAAATATTTCCAATCCATAAAACTTCAAGCAACTCAATGATTTTCATGAGAGAAGATAAAATGACTTCTTCAACAAAAATATATGAAATATGAGTTGGGAGTTTCAAAGGATCAAATTCGAAGTCCTTTTGGAAATTATTTTTAATTTGGAGTTATTTGGGTTTTATTCAAATTATTTTTCACCAAAAATAAAATACATGGAAAATAGGGTAACATGATTCCCTACAATAGAAAATTGGAGAGAAATAAATTTGAACTCATTTTGGTATTTTAGAATGATTTTTGTTCGATTTTATTAGAGCAGCAGCAGTGTTTGTTTTATTTGAATTTGTGTGGATTTTATTTTACTCTAGAAAAATGTTCATGCTGTAGAAAATCTTTTTCTCAAAATTTTGATATATTATAAGCCTATATAATATATTTGTTCTATTCTGTTTTTATTTTTTTGAGAAAACATTTTATTAAAAAAACTCTTCGGACCGACTGGGCCGAAGCCCAGCCGGCCCAGGGCCGCCCCGGCCCACCCCGGGTCGTCCCCGATCTCCAGCGGGAGACTGAACCCCACATGAGTCCGCCGGCCGCCGTCGTCTCCTTCTTGGAGTCCGGCCGGACTCCGCGACCGCCTTGCCCCTTCCGCACGCAAGAGCCGCCGCCTCATCCCTCCTATAAATACGGCGCCTTGGCCCCGTCTCTCCTCTCCTCTCGCTTCGCCGCTGCCGCCCTCGTAGATCGCTGTCGCCGCCTCTTGCTCTGGCCGCCGCCGCACCGCACCCCGCCGCCTCTCGCCTCGCGCCGCCGCCGCCTCTAGCTCCGCTGCCCCGCGCCGCGCAGCCACTGCCCCACCCTGCCGTCGCCGCAGATCTCGCCGAAGATCGCCGGAAACTGCCGCCGTCGGTTTTTCGCTGTAAACCGCCCCGAACCGCCCGAGCCGTTATAACCGCTATAAAACCCTCCCCGGTTTTTCTTTAGTATTCGGTTTTATTCTTTTAGATTGAATTTATTTAGGTTTCGTCTATTTAACGAATGTTCGTCATTTAGACTTCTGTAGCGAATGGTTTCAGTTCTTTAGGTTCTGTTAGCGAGCGTTCGCTCGATAGAATTTTCTTATTTCTTTTTAATTTCAGCTAGGGACCCGTCTGTGAATATTTTATTTATGGATTAGCCCCTGGACTTCAAACACTCACAACTTTTTACTCGTTAGTCCAAATCCAACGAAACCAGCACCCACCTCTTCGTTATGATCTCCTCTATCAACTAAAACAACTTAAACTTGTTTTTGAAAGTTTTAAAATTTGAATTCAAACATATTTGTATTTGAACTTTGTTTGATCATAACTTGAGTTTCGTAACTCCGATTTAGTTGATTCTTTTTGAAAATCGAAGCTCTTGGCCTAAACTTTATGATAAGGCCAAATTCACATAATTTTGGTACTGTTAGAAATTGTTTTATGTTGCAAGAGTTATTTGCTTGGTTTTGATGTTTTCTGAATTGTTCTCTTCGTTCTTTAGATGCTTTTGAGTGATTGCTTATGTGTGGTTACTATTGCTTGCTTACGATAGATTGACCGGAGTGTGACGCGTAGAACTATCAAGAGTTTTGAGTGCGAATCATCTTCATCAACAGTACATGAAAGGTCACACTTTGATCATATCCCTTTCATTACCCAGTTTTATTGCATTAGATCAATCCTCAAACGATTGCATGATTAGGATCTGATTAATATGTGGGTTTTGGGAAGTAGATGAGGTAGTACCTATCACCTGTTTTATTACCAAACCCTTGGGAGATACTTCTATGTATGCTTGTTATGCCATGCTATGCTAGTAGACGTGGATTGGGTGAGTGTATCCATGACAGATGTGAGATTGTTAATTAATGGTTTATTTAAGGTGGCAACTTTAATACACATCTAGGTGGATTGAGGTACCTTGGTATTCCAGGATTGCCTGTTTGTTTTTGGACCACCACCCAGGCTCAAAGGGATCATAAGATTATATGCTAGAAACTTCCGTGTGCAGCCACATGCTATTATGGGCTCTAGCATAGTTGACTAAGTTGTGCGAACTCTTACAGTGGTAGACTAGCAGATGTAGGGGATGTAGGTTGGTACGGTCTACCCATCATAAGGTGCTAGCGCTTATGAAAGACTATGTCTAGGTCATCCGTTTCTCAAACACCATGTAGTGCGAGAATCCCAACGGAGGAGATCGAGTCATGTGGGGAAAAGTGCGCAACCTCTGCAGAGTGTATAAACTAATCATGATTAGCCGTGTCCCCGGTTATGGACGTTTTGAGTATCTAGTACTTGGATTATCATGTGAATATCATCACGTTACTTTAATTAATATTGTTGGGTTTTAATGATGATGTTACTTAATTGGGATTGAGAATGCTGTCGACCATTCTCAATGTTTAACAACCACCATGATAGTTAAATAAAATTTATTTCTTTGTAGTAGGGAAAAGTTGGCTTTTCGTAAAAACATTATAACCATAGAGCCTCCACCAGCCAAATATGCATGTAGTGATAGCCTTTATTCATCATTGCTCTATGATGTGAATTTGCCAGTACATTCAATGTACTGACCCCTTTGTGGCTGCAACTTCTCATGTTGTAGGATCTTACGACGAGTAAGTGATACGTTAGGGTTACGATTTCTACACTTAACTTTGCCGTTGGTGTTGATCGGAATCCACAACCTTGTTACTTCCGCTATTTGGATTGAGGTAATAGTATTTATGTTACTTTATACATGTGATTTACCTCTGTTATAAATCCTCGAGTACTGTGTGTGTCAGCATACCGATCCAGGGATGACACTTAAGCACAGAGACTTGATCCATTCGGGTCAGGTCGCTACAAGTCGGGTGCTTGATGCGGAGCTTCGCCAACTCCTCCTTCTGTTCCATGACGAGGGCCTGCAGCATCTTCATCGAGGAACTACTATTCTCATGCAGCTTATTCCATCTAGCGTTCTTCTCCTTCAGTAGGTCGAGCTCGTGGCAGAGATTCGCCTTGTCCTCCTAAAGTTGCAGGATTAGCTGGTCACCTTCTTCTCTGAGGCAATGCTCTTCTTCAGCAGCATCACCAAGGCGGCGGTCAACTCCCCTTGCTTATTGAGCTCAGCGGGCATGTCGTCGAGGCTCTCCTGCAGCAGCTCCACCAAGCCGTGGATGAACTCCTTCTGCTTATTGAGGTGCTTATTGAGTTGATCGGGCATGCCATCGAGGGATAACGACTCCAGCACCGCCAGCTCGGCATTTTTGCCTCCACAGCTAGGGCGCTCCTGGGAGCCATCGCCTGCTCGTGAGAGATCTTTTGAGGTCTCTGCGTGGCAGCGAGCCCTCTATTTTTTTTCCGCAGCCTTGGTTGTCGCTCCCCTTGTTACAAGTAGTTCTTGAGCTAGAGCTCTGCGCACCATCCATGGCAAGGACGGACAAATAAGAAGGACCTATGATGAGGAAAGGTAGAGTAATTTTCGGTTAGGTAGTTCCCCCTTTTATAACCTAAGTACTAGGACTAGTATTAATACCTGCATAGTGGGTACACGTTCAGGTTTGGTGCATACTAGTAGGTGTGAGTAGGCTTGCACTTAATTGTAGCACTAGTACTTTCAAATGTGATGGGAACAAGGTCAATTTTAATTGATGGTTTTGGTTTCGAGGCCCGAAATGGCTCCCGATGAGTTTAGTGGAACATAAATTTCAAGTAGACTACACTGCTCAAATGTGTAAATATTATGTTACTGTCAAAAATTGGCACAAAATACGAAGGAGACCAATGGAAGTACTACTAGCAACCCATGATTTAACTACTCGCATGCCGCAGTGGAGTAGTAATGTCTTTCTTCCGCCCTCATGTCCACTCAATATGCATGCGCTATATTAATTGACCATCAATGAAGTGAAGGACTTTACACGCGTCAAATTATCACATGGGGTGGATCTTTGTACAAAATTGCGTCCGGTCATGTACCCGCGTGTGTGTGTGAGGGAATGAGTGCATGCGTGGCGTGAGTGCACATCTTTACTTCGTGCATGTACCGTCAGTGTGGCTTAGAGAGGATGAGTACGTTCTTCTGGAACCAGCAGCAAGTCACTATGATCAATCCACACAAGGAGGTCCCGACAACGCCTCCACATGTGCCATGTGGCATCATGACCTGTAAGAGAGACACTGTGTAGCATGCCATTGGAATTCTAATTTACGTGTTTTGCGCATACTCGAAGTACTAGTAAGGTACACGTGCATTGCACGCATCAGATTTGGCAACCAAATTATGAATAAATACCACAATATAGCATGTAAGCTCTAAGTCATATATGCCTAATGTAGACCTTCGTTTAATTCTTATAGTTCATCTCATTTAAAATCAATTAGTTTTTATAAAAAAAGCTAGGGCCTCTTTGACTCGTAGGATTTCCAAAACGCGGGAATAGGAAAAACATGGGATTAGAGTGGAATGTCGTCTTGAATCCTACAAGATTGTACGAGTGTTTGATTGTGCATAGAGAAAACGCAGAATTCTTTCAAAGAGCTTTGAGTGGATGGGATGTTTCCTATGAAATCTAGTGCAAATGAATCATATGGAAAAATTCCTATGGTTTACAATCCTACGAATCAAACAACCAAGATAGGAAAAATTCCTAAGGATTAGAATCCTCAAAAATTCCTTTGAGAATCCTTTTAATCAAAGAAGCCCTTAATCTATTTTATGATTCATGGAATTATGCGTTGTAAAGCATAAAGTAAAAACAAATAATGGCAATTCAACTAGGAAAAAAGTTTGGGCAGTTATGATGCGAAAGATTCTAGAACAAAGGAGAACCATTGTTGTTTTGAGGTTTGTGCATTATGCTTAAGTTCAAACATGGAGTCTACTAGATTGTACATGGGGCAAAATCCATTGGGGGGCTATAAGATGGTAGGAGGGACCAATTAGAGGGAGACTATGAAGGAGTGCACAAGTGCAAGATCGACATTTAGAGAGAGGGGGCGAGAACGTGCGCTGTTGCGCGCAGTGGCAAAGCCATGAAAAATAAATGAGCTAGGGGGCCAAGCATTGCTAATCCTTTACGAGGAGGGCCAATTCATCATCTTAAACCATTTTACCAGCAATTTTCTAATGATCACATTAATATTAGCCTCGATATATAGTGATGTTAGGGGGGCAGGGCCCTTGCCGCCCCCTGTCTTCGCCATTGTGCGCGCGTATGAGAGATGAAGCGGAAGGCATGGATGATGAGAGGGGGATGTCGGATATATAATTAATGTGGGTGTATTAGCTATATATGTAATCCTATATAGATAGGTATAGATTGATCGATGTGGATGTGGGAAAGATGGTGAAACCTCACTAGATATATAGATTGATCGGTTTGTGTGGAAAACTATGAAAGACCTAGCTATATACACACACACAGAGGAACATCGATCGTTGTGCATGTACGTGAGAGATAAAGAATGCCCGATATGATGGAGAGGGGGAGGTGTGTGTGTGTGTGTATGCCTGCATGGGAGACCGGCCTAAAGAAAAAGATTGCATGTGTGCGATGGATAATGCCGACTGGTAGTGTGTGTGCATGCATATACGAGAGAAAGTTAGTGGTACAATTATAAAGAGAAGAAGATTGTGTGGATGTAAAAGACTAGGTGAGGTCATAATCAATGTAAGTTGAATTCAAATATTTGAATAAGATATGATGATGTTTGAAACCCATGCATGCATGAATATAACATAGATCTGCGCGGTGTGGTCTGGAAACGAGCATGTTGTAATGTATACACATTGAACAAGGTCAGATTGGTTTGAATTTGAGATACTGATGACACACATCGTTTGGCCACATTGCATCCGTGCATGGACACACTATTCTAATTGGAGATGATGGGTGGCTTTCGCATCACATATCGATATCTATACCCCTATATATATTATATATTTTTTTATTTTATATATAGTGTGCAGATAACATTAACTTTGAAAGATGGTCGTTGGATGAGGCCATCCGATGGTGCAGAGATGGCAAATTTGAGCACTACTGGCCGTTGGATATCATCTAGATTCCACCAGACTTTGCCACATGTACAATCTTGAAGACTCCATGGTTGAACTTAAGCATAATGGACAAACCTCAAAACACAAGCACTTCTTCTTTGTTCTAGAATTTTTCGTATCAGAATTTCCCAAATGTTTTTCTACATGATTTGCCATTATTATTATTTTTACTTTATGCCTTACAACGCACAATTCCATGAATCTTAAAATAGATTAGCTTTCTTATAAAAACTAGATGATTCTGAATGAAATGAACTATAAGAATTAAACGAACATCTACATCATGCATATATGACTCAAAGCTTACATGCTATAATGTACTCCCTCCTTTCCAATTTATAGGGATAATCTCAAAATTTTAGTTTTTTCATTTTATAAGGCTCAATTTGGTTGTTCCCCATCACATGTTTAGATTCCAAGATGCATTCAATCATTGCATGAAAGTATTAAGAGAAAATTGACCAATGCATGTAATTTATGCATGCATGCATTGCAATTAATGCATTGGTAAACATACTTTTTTGAGGAAAACAAGAGCAATAATTGGGTGCTTTTGTAAACTATAAAAAGTATTCCACCACTCAGCATATATCTTTGTTGGTGAGATTTTTGAATTGAGCCTTATAAACCGGAAAGGAGGGAGTAGTATTTATTCATAATTTGGTTGCCAAATCTCATGTGTGCAATGCACGTGTACCTTACTAGTCTAAATGGTGTTTGTGTGTGTTAAACACAATGTACATAGTATATCATACATGGTTTTGATTCCGAACATCTAGCTAGAGCATACATGTACTATGATTTGAATTCAACACAAAATGGATACATATATTGAATTTGAGATTGTATGTACATGTAGTTCGTATTTATATAGGAATTTACTTCTCCTATATTCATGTCATGTGTTGTGAAGATAATATTTAGATGGTTGTATAACTAACCAGAGTACAATCCCATTCAAACAGGGAAACTGTACTCAAATTTAGTCCACATGCTAGACAAAACACATTGTTTTTTTATTGTTGAGGGAAGTGCAAATTGTTTTGGTACTGTACAGGTTATGTTTGTTGTCCCGATTTTTTTTATTTTTTTTGTTGTATTTGAATGCATTTCTAGTAATATAGTAAAATGGGAGATGGCTGTCTCTAGTGATAAGGTGTGAATTGTCTTTTTTTGGGTACACGTTAAGCTTGTTCTTCCGAAATTTCAAGCCGCGCCTTGTTATGCCGAAATTTCAAGCTAGCGTCTTTGTCTATCATGCTGCAAAACTCCTGCCTCTTCAACCCGCACCTTGATACACCAAAATTTTTAAGATATATCTTTGTCTTGTTATGCTCCGAAAACTCCCTCCATCTCAACCCATGCCTTGCTATTCCAAAATTACAACGCGCGGGAAAACTCCCACCTCCTGTGAAATCCCGACACGCGAAATTGTCGCGACCAGACCTCAAATGTCCAAGTCTCTGTGCATCAGTGTCATCCCTAGATCGGTAATGCTGACATGCACAACACTCGAGGAATTATAACAGAGTTTCAATCACACACTTATTACATCGAGTCCTCATAAAGAGTATGATTACACAAAAATATCATGGCTGAAGGCCATCTAAACTAGATAATTGCAGAAGCTTCAAAGGTAAATGACTCCATCAACTCCAACGGCATAGCTGAGTGCAAAATAACAACCTATCGCACCTTATTCGTCGTCCGAGTAGTCTGCAACATGAGACGTTGCAGCTGTGTAGGTCAGCACATTGAATATGCTGGCAGAGTTACACTGTAAAGCAATGAAATGCAAGAACTATATCTACATGCAATATTTGGCTGGTGGAGGCTGTAAGTTTATGATTTTGCATAAAGCTAGTTTTTCCCTACAATAAAGGAATAAATTTATTTAACTACTCCCAAGTTGCCCATTATTTGAGAAGGAAACCCCAACTCAAATCCAAATTAAGAATATCATCATTAACCCAAATGAAATAAATTAAAGTAACGTGATGAGATCACATCAATAGATTCAAGTACTAGATACTGAAGATGTCCATAACCGGGACACGGCTAACCATGATTAGTTGCACTCTTCAGAGGTTGCACTTCTCCCCACAAGACTCGATCACATCCGTGATCGGATGATCGAGACATAGTCTTTCTGAAACATTAGTTCTCTACTCTGGGCGGACCAGTACACCTACTTTCCCCTACATCTGGTAGTCCACCTCTTCAAAAGCTCACGCAACTTACTCAACTATGCCAGAGCCCATAATGGCTTGTGGCTGCACACGGAAGTTTCTAGCATGAATAATCTTATGGTCCCTTTGAGCCTGGGTGGCATTCCATAGGAGAAATCACATGGGTACTCCGGGATTTCCAAAAACAGACAACACTGGGTTCCCCAGGTGCCTCAACCAATCCACCCAGATGTATATTAGAGTTTCCACCTTAATGTTATCCATGATTAAATAACTCTCAAACTTCCATGTGTAAATCATGATCCAATCCCCGTCTATGTGCATGGCTAAGCAATAATAAGCATAACATATATTCCCGGGGTGATCAAAAGGTATTAGGTTCCTACCTCAATCACTACAACTAAAACCACATGTTCCCAATCCTACTCATGCAAATATTTGAGGGGCAGAACTAATGCACAGTAAAAACTGGGTATAAAAGAATATGATCAAAGTGTAACTTGCCTTACTGACAATCTGCAAACTCTAGAGATTCATAGTAACAAGCTTCACACTCCGGGTAAACTAGTGTAGACAAACAACAGCATACATAAGCAATCACTCAAACGAAACACGAGAAAATCCAAGAAAAGATCCAAATCAAAGACAAAACAAGCAAACGACTTAAACTAGCATAAGTCAAACCTAACAGCAACATTATCATGTGGATTAGATCTTAACAGTAGGTACAAGTGATTAGCTATGATTTGCAAAAAAGATTCAACTCAAACAGAGAAACGAAACTCAAAACACGAACCAAACAAGATCGTTTATTAATCTAGACTAAACTCAAATTTTACAGTACCAAAATCATGTTCAAGTTGGTTAACTAGAAAGAACGGAACGATACGAAGATCTAGGCGCTGGTTTCATCTAATTTGGATAAACGAGTAAAAAGTTATGCTAGTTTAAAGATCAGCGGCTAAATCGTGATAAAACTACTCGCGGATAGGTCCCTGGCCGAAAATAAACTAAAAAGAAAAATCCTATGGCAAAAATCGTTCGCTAAAACGAACGAACGAACGGACGTTCATTAAATAAATAAAACCAGGATTAAACCGAAGCAGGTCGATGGTTTAATGGTTAACCGAAATAAAAACCGGTCGGCGGCGGCGGCGACTCAAACGACGGCGGCGGTGGCGAGCGGTGGCGTCGGCGGGATGCTGACGAGGCGGCGCGGCTCCTGGCGGCGGCGTTCGGCGGTGGTTACGGCAGCGCAGTGCGGCGCGGCGGCGGCGGCGACGCAAGGAGGGAGAGGCGGGGATGACGACGGGATCGGGAGGGGCGGCGGCTCCTTATAAAGCCCCCCCCCCCCCCCGAGGACTCCGACTCGGAGAAGGGGGAGCCGGGGCGAGGCGGCAACGGACTTCGGCGGGAGGCCGTCTCCCGCACGGCGGTGGAGGCGGTGGCGCAACGGGCCGGCCTGCTCGGCTGGGCCTATGGCCGTGTCGGGCGGGGAGGATTTTTTTTAAAAAAATCACATTTGTCCCAAAAGAAAAATCCTAATAAATTCTAAAAATTCCAGAAACAATCTTCACTATCCAAACCTAATATTTAGGATAAGATGAACATTTTTTTGGACTAAGATGCAATTTTCAAAAATGCAATATTTTCTAATTCAAATAAAATAGCAAATAAAATACCAATAAAATCGTAATTTGATTTTAAAATTCTTTCTCCGATAATTCTCTTGGGTTGAAGAAGTCATATTATCTTATCTCATATATTTTTAATATTGGGAATAATGGGAGAGAAAATAAGAAAATCAAATTGATCCTTTCTTCAAATTTGAAATAAATCCAAATTTGAATTTTGTGAAACCTCCAACTCTATCCTTGGGTCCTTGAGTTGCTTAAGATTTCTAGGATCTCAACCAAATGCAAGAATAAATATGATATGCATATGATGATCTATGTATAACATCCAAATTGAAAATTGGGATGTTACAGAAAGGCCTGTGATACCCCTGAACCGAAAGAACCACAACTAATCGGTGGGGGTACTTTTGTTACTTACCCCACATTTTGGACAAGTGATACGTCTCCGTCTTATCTATAATTTTTGATTGTTCCATGCCAATATTATTCAGCCTTCATATACTATTTTTTGGGACTAACATATTGATCCAGTGCCCAATGTCAGTTCCTATTTGTTGCATGTTTTATGTTTTGCAGAAAACCCATATCAAATGGAGTCCAAACGGGATAAAAACAGACGGAGAATTATTTTGGAATATTTGGGATTTCCCGGAGGAAGAATCAACACGAAAAAGTGCCTGAGGTGGCCACGAGACAAGGGCGCATGCCCTTCCCCCTAGGCATGCCTGGCACCCTCCTGGGCCACCTGTAAGGCGGTTGATGCTCTTCTTTTGCCGCAAGAAAGCTATATTTATGAGAAAAATCTGGGCGAAAGATTCACCCCAATTGGAGTTACGGATCTCCAGATATAAAAGAAACGGTGAAGGGACAGAATCTGAGAACGCAGAAACAGAGAGATAGATCCAATCTTGGAGGGGCTCTCGCACCTCCCAAGCTATGGGAGCCAAGGAATAGAGCGGAAAACCTTCTCCCATCTAGGGAGAAGTTCAAGGAAGAAGAAGAAGTAGGGGGGCTCTCTCCCCCTTGCTTCCGGTGGCAACGGAGCGCTGCCGGGGGCCATCATCATCACCACGATATTCACCAACACCTCCATCATCTTCACCAACATCTCCATCACCTTCCACCATCTATATTCAGAAGTCCACTCTCCTGCAACCCGCTATACCCTCTACTTGAACATGGTGCTTTATGCTTCATATTATTATCCAATGATGTGTTGCCATCCTATGATGTCTGAGTAGATTTGCGTTGTACTACCAGTGATTGGTTTAATTTGCTTGTGGTTATGTTGCTATCCTATTGTGCCCTCCGTGTCGCGCAAGCGTGAGGGATTCCCGTTGTAGGGTGTTTCAATACGTTCATGATTCGCTTATAGTGGGTTGCTAGAGTGATAGAAGCTTAAACCCAAGTAAGGGGATTGTTGCGTATGGGATAAAGGGGACTTGATGCTTTAATGCTATGGTTGGGTTTTACCTTAATGAATCTTTAGTAGTTGCAGATGCTTCCTAGAGTTCCAATCATAAGTGCATACGATCCAAGAAGAGAAAGTATGTTAGCTTATGCCTCTCCCACATAAAACTTGCTATCGGTCTAGTAAAGTGGTCTTGCTTAGGGAAAATTTCACAACTCCTACCACCACTTTTCCACACTCACTATATTTACTTTATTGCATCCTTATCTAAACAGCCCCTAGTTTATATTTACGTGTTCTTTATTATCTTGCAAACCTATCCAACAACACCTACAAAGTACTTCTAGTTTCATACTTGTTCTATGTAAAGCGAACGTCAAGCTTGCGTAGAGTCATATCAGTGGCAGATAGGACTTGAGAGATTATTCATTCTACCTTTAGCTCCTTGTTGGGTTCGACACTCTTACTTATCGAAAGAGGCTACATCTATCCCGTATACTTGCGGGTCATCAAGACCTTTTTCTGGCGCCGTTGCCGGGGAGTCATAGCGTAGGGGTGAATATTCTCGTGTGTGCTTGTTTGCTTTATCACTAAATAATTTTTAGTTGCTGTTCTAAGTTGTTCTCAATATTTAGTTATGGATATGGAACACGAAATACCAAAAAAATTAGGTGTAGATGCTACTCATGGAGATGGGGAACCTCCTAAAACCCTCGATGCTCGTTATGTGAAAGAAATTATGTACTACTTTAATAATCCTGAGAAAACCCCATTCAACTTTGTAATGGGAGTAACGTTGGATCCACGTGAATACTTTAGGGATTATCGCTTGACACAAAAATGGAAACTGTTATGGGATCAAATTTCTATATTGCATTGGTATGCTCGTCAACTATGCTTGATACATGATTATACTTGTTGCTCTAGGATGAAGGCTCCGCACCTTCCCTTTTCATGCAAATTCAATGATAATGAAACCTTAGCTTCTTATGCTAATGGTAGATATGATTACTATGATGTGGAACAAATAGAAGAATTTGTTGCTTTTATGGGTGCTTATGAGACTGAATCTATGTTTAAAGCATTTGACGATTTTGATGATTTAGTTTATAGACCAGAAAATTTTGCTATACTTAGATATTGCTATGAAAATTATGAATACAATTTCAATATTAATGCATTTATTGAGAAAGTCTCCGCTGTCCAAGAAGAGATTAATATTTTGCAGGAAGCTATGGAAGAAGAAATTGATGAAACTGTGAGCTCATTGGATGAAAAAGATGATGAGGAGAGCGAAGAACAAAAGGAGGAAGAGCGGATTGATCACCCATGCCCACCTTCTAATGAGAGTAACTCTTCAACTCATACATTTTTTAATTCCCCTTCGTGCTTACCGAAGGATGATTGCTATGATCCCGTTGATTCTCTTGAAATATCCCATTTTCATGATGCTTGCTATGCTTGTGGCCAAGATGCCAATATGAATTATGCCTATGGAGATGAACTTGCTATAGTTACTTATGTTAAACATGAAATTGTTGCTATTGCACCCATGCATGATAGTCCTATTATCTTTTTGAATTCTCCAAACTACACCATATCAGAGAAGTTAGTGCTTATTAAGGATTATATTGACGGGTTGCCTTTTACTACTACACATGATGATTTGGATAGATATAATATGCATGTGCTTGCTGCTCCTACTTGCAATTATTATGAGAGAGGAACTACATCTCCACCTCTTTATGTTTCCAACATGATAGAATTGCAAGAAACTGCTCCTACTTGCAATTATTACTTTGCATTGGCCTTTACTTTGTGTGTATGAATTGTTCTTTTATGACATGCCGATGCATAGGAAGAGAGTTAGACTTTGTTGCTGCTTGATATATGTTACTTTGTGCTCATTACTAAATTACAAATCATTGTTAATTAAAATTGGCTTTGATATAACTTGGGATCCGGGTGGATTCATTACTTAAGAAAGCGCTACCAGGGAGACAACCCGAAAGTTTTAGAGAGTCATTTATTTCTGTTGTGTGCTTTCATATAGTCTAAAAACAAAAAAAAATAAAGAGGAGAACCTAAAACTTTTTCAAAAAGGAAAGTGAAAGTGAGAGAGATAAGCATTGTTGAAGTGGGAGAGCTCCTTGAACTTTGTTCACGCTCACGGAAACTTTGTGAATCTTAATTACAGAAACTTTCCATAAAAAATAATTATCCCCTTGTACATTTGCATTGTATTATAAAAATAATGTGCCAAGGTTTGCCTTTAGGATGTTTACAATGCTTGTTGGTTTGTACGGTGCAGGACAGAAACTTTGGCTGTAGTGCGCGATTTTACAGTTTTTGCTGGAACGTCAATTGGTTCTGATTCTTTTTGCAATGTCTTTCTGTAAAAAAAATTATTTTTCCTAATTTTGGTAGAATTTATGGGATATCATAAGTATGGTGGATGTTCAGATTGCTACAGACTGTTCTATTTTTGACAGATTCTGTTTTTGATGCATAGTTTGCTTGTTTTGATGAAACTATCAATTTCTATCCGTGGATTAATCCATGAAAAATTTATGCTACAGTAGACACAATACAAAAACAAAATATTAATTGGTTTGCAAAAGTACTTAGAGTAGTGATTTGCTTTATTATACTAACAGATCTTATCGAGTTTTCTGTTGAAGTTTTGTGTGGATGAAGTGTCTAATCGAGGATGTCTCGATATGAGGAAAAGGCAGGGAGGCAAGATCTCAAGCTTGGGGATGGCCGAGGCACCCCAAGTAATTATTCAAGGAGACTCAAGTGTCTAAGCTTTGGGATGCCCCGGAAGGCATCCCCTCTTTCTTCAACAAGTATCGGTATATTTTCGTATTCGTATCGTTCATGCGATATGTGCAAGTCTTGGAGCGTCTTTTGCATTTAGTATTCACTTTTCTTTTATGTACCATGATGGTATGAGATAGTCCTTGGTTGATTTATAGAATGCTCATTGCACTTCACTTAAATCTTTTGAGTATGGCTTTATAGAATGCTTCATGTGCTTCACTTATATCATTTGAAGTTTGGACTGCCTGTTTCTCTTCACATAGAAAACCGCCATTTGTAGAATGCTCTTTTGCTTCACTTATATTTGTTAGAGTGTGGGCATATATTTTGTAGAAAAATTAAACTATCTTGCTTCACTTATATCTATTTAGAGAGATTACAGGAATTGGTCATTCACATGGTTAGTTATAAAATCCTACATAAACTTGTAGATCGCTGAATATGATATGTTTGATTCCTTGCAATAGTTTTGCGATATAATGGTGGTGATATTAGAGTCATGCTAGTGGGTGGCTGTGGATTGTAAAGACACTTGTTTTGAGGTTTGCAAGTCCCGTAGCATGCACATATGGTAACCGTTGTGTGACAACTTTGAAGTATGGGGTGTTTCTTTGATTGTCTTCCTTATGAGTGGCAGTCGGGGATGAGCGATGGTCTTTTCCTACCAATCTATCCCCCTAGGGGCATGCGTAGTAGTACTTTGCTTCGAGGGCTAATAAACTTTTGCAATAAGTATATGAGTTCTTTATGACTAATGTGAGTCCATGGATTATATGCACTTTTACCTTTCCATCATTGCTAGCCTCTTCGGTACCGTGCATTGCCCTTTCTCACCTCGAGAGTTGGTGCAAACTTTGTCGGTGCATCCAAACCCCATGATACGATACACTCTATCACACATAAGCCTCCTTATATCTTCCTCAAAACAGCCACCATACCTACCTATCATGGCATTTCCATGGCCATTCCGAGATATATTGCCGTGCAACTTCCATCGTCATCATATTGATGACTTGAGATATATTTGCATGATCGTAAGATAGCTAGCATTATGCTTTCATGGCTTGTCCATTTTTTGATGTCATTGCTATGCTAGATCATTGCACGTCCCGGTACACCGCCGGAAGCATTCATATAGAGTCATATCTTTGTTCCAGTATCGAGTTGTAATATTGAGTTGTAAGTAAATAAAAGTGTGATGATCATCATTATAGAACATTGCCCCATGAAAAAAAAGGAAAATAAAAAAATAAAAAAAGGAAAGGCCAAAGAAGCCTAAATAAAAAAGGGTGCCAAAGAAGCCCACCCAAAAAAAAGAAAAAGAAAAGGGGCAATGTTACTATCCTTTTTCCACACTTGTGCTTCAAAGTAGCACTATGTTCTTCATATAGAGAGTCTCTTATGTTGTCACTTTCATATACTAGTGGGAATTTTTCATTATAGAACTTGGCTTGTATATTCCAACGATGGGCTTCCTCAAATGCCCTAGGTCTTCATGAGCAAGCAAGTTGGATGCACACCCACTTAGTTTTCAGTTTGAGCTTTCATACACCCATAGCTCTTAGTGCATCCATTGCATGGCAATCCCTACTCCTCGCATTGACATCAATTGATGGGCATCTCCATAGCCCGTTGATTAGGTGCGTCAATGTGAGACTTTCTCCTTTTTTGTCTTCTCCACATAACTTCCATCATTATATTCTATTCCACCAATAGTGCTATATACATGGCTTGCGCTCATGTATTGCATGAGGGTTGAAAAAGCTGAAGCGCGTTAAAAAGTATGAACCAATTGCTCGGCTTGTCATCGGGGTTGTGCATGATGGGAGCATTTTGTGTGATGAAAATGAAGCATGGCCAAACTATATGAATTTTTAGGGATAAGCTTGCTTTGGCCTCGTTGTTTTGAAAAGAGATGACTGCTTTATTAGTACGCTCGAAGTATTATTGTTTCTATGTCAAATGATAGAATATTGCTTTGAATCACTCGTGTCTTAAAATTCATGCCATGATTAGACATATGACCAAGATTATGCTAGGTAGCATTCCACATCAAAAAATATCTTTTTTATGATTTACCTACTCGAGGACGAGCAGGAATTAAGCTTGGGGATGCTGATACGTCTTCGTCATATCTATAATTTTTAATTTTTCATGCCAATATTATTCAACTTTCATAAACTTTTGGCAACTTTTTATACTATTTTTTGGGACTAACATATTGCTCCAGTGCCCAGTGCGAGTTCCTATTTGTTGCATGTTTTGGGACGGAGAATTATTTTGGAATATTTGGGATTTTCCGGAGGAAGAATCAACGGGAAACAGTGCCCGTGGTGGCCACAAGACAGGGGAGCGCGCCCTCCCCCCTGGGCGCGCCTGGCACCCTCCTGGGCCACCCATAAGGCGGTTGATGCTCTTCTATTGCTGCAAGAAAGCTAATTTTATGAGAAAAATCTGGGCGAAAGATTCACCCCTATCGGAGTTACGAATCTCCGGATATAAAAGAAACGGTGAAGGGGAAAAATCTGAGAACGCAGAAATAGAGAGATGGATCCAATCTCGGAGGGGCTCTTGCCACTCCCAAGCCATAGGAGTTAAGGACCAGAGGGGAAACCCTTCTCCCATCTAGGGATAAGGTCAAGGAAGAAGAAGAAGAAGGGGGATCTCTCCCCCTTGCTTCCAGTGGCACCGGAGCGCTGCCGGGGACCATCATCATCACCGCGATCTTCACCAACACCTCCATCATCTTCACCAACATCTCCATCACCTTCCCCCATCTATATTCAGTGGTACACTCTCCTGAAACCCGCTATACCCTCTACTTGAACATGGTGCTTTATGCTTCATATTATTATCCAATGATGTGTTGCCATCCTATGATGTCTGAGTAGATTTTCGTTGTCCTACCAGTGATTGATGAATTTCTATGATTGGTTTAATTTGCTTGTGGTTTTGTTTCTGTCCTATTGTGCCCTCCGTTTCGCGCAAGCGTGAGGGATTCCCGCTGTAGGGTGTTGCAATACGTTCATGATTCTCTTATAGTGGGTTGCTAGAGTGACAGAAGCTTAAATCCGAGTAAGGGGATTGATGCATATGGGATAAAGGGGACTTGATGCTTTAATGCTATGGTTGGGTTTTACCTTAATGAATCTTTAGTAGTTGTGGATGATTGTTAGAGTTCCAATCATAAGTGCATATGATCCAAGAAGAGAAAGTATGTTAGCTTATGCCTCTCCCACATAAAACTTGCTATCGGTCTAGTAAAGTGGTCAATTGCTTAGGGACAATTTCACAACTCCTACCACCACTTTTCCACACTCGCTATATTTACTTTATTGCATCTTTATCTAAACAGCCCCTAGTTTATATTTATGTGTTCTTTATTATCTTGCAAACCAATCCAACAACACCTACAAAGTACTTCTAGTTTCATACTTGTTCTAGGTAAAGTGAACGTCAAGCGTGCGTAGAGTCGTATCAGTGGCAGATAGGACTTGAGAGAGTATTTGTTCTACCTTTAGCTCCTCGTTGGGTTCCACACTCTTACTTATTGAAAGAGGCTACATCTATCCCGTATACTTGCGGGTCATCAACAAGCGCGTCCCTAAGCCATGGTTCCCCACTACCATCCCATCCGCCCACCCATTCGTACACCGAGGCCGTGAAAACCCGCGAATCCCCACACCCTCATCCATCCGCCACCCAACCGGAGCCTCTTCCCCGACGATGTCATCCATAGCAACACCTCGACATCCCTCATCCACCGTACCAGATGAGGATCCATCGTCGATCTCATCGTCATGCCGGTTCAGCCACCCCGTCCTCCACCTCCAAGGAGCTGCCCCGATGTTCCCCTCGTCTTAAGCGCCACCTCCATTCCCACACCACCGTCTTCACCTGCACCACCGGAAGAGCAGCATCATCAGCGTTTCCTTAGATGAAGCTGCGGCCTAATCAACACCACCAAAGAGGTTGTACACTAATCGCCGCATTTTCTTCTTGATTCGATCTCACGGTGCTGCCTGCACTCGGTCTCGAGCCAATAAGGCTCGGCTCCATCCACGGCAGCGGCGCCGGCCACTTTCTCCATGGCATCGCTCCTCAGCGGTGACGTCCACATCAGTAGGAGCTGCTGCTGCTTTAGCTCTCACTCTCACTTCTGCTCTGCTCTTGCTCTCGGTCCCCTACCTGGTCTGCTCTTGCTATTGCTCTTGCTCTTGCTCGTGCTGCTACTCTCGCTCTCGCTCTTTCTTGTGATGCTGCTCCAATTTAGCTACACCTTAGTCGACTGAATCGACTTTTAGGTCAGTCGATTTTCAGGGGGTTGGGGGGCTCGCCATTGTTAAGGAAAACAAGTCGCAGCAGGGAGGGGGGCTCGCGGGAGAGGTACACCACTATCTATCTTAGGGTTCAGGGTGGGGGCGGTGGTCGTCGTAGTGGTGTGGCGGTGGCGTGGGGATCGTCGGAGAAAAAGCTCGGTACGGGGGGTCTAGAGGGATGGCCGGGGCGGCGGCGGACCGGCTGTGGGAGTGTTTTCGGTGCAGGCAGGGCGGCGCACCGCCGACCGCGGGCAGCGGGGGGTGGCTGTTTGGCCGGTGGTGGCTAGCGGCTCGGGGGGGTGGAGGTTGAAGATGAACTACAGGCCCTTGATTTGGTATCCAACGGCTGCAAAATCGACTGACCAGAGATGAAAAAGTCAGTCGAGTGATGTGTAGCCTCACCTCTAGTGCGTTCAGTTTCGATAGTAAAATTCAGTTTAGACAGTTAAGTTCAATTTCGATAGTTAAATTCATTTTCGACAGTTAAGTTCAGAGATGAGTGGCTGATGTATTTTAGATCTAGCACTTTGTGGTTATGTATTTTACGTCATCTATTGGAGATGCTATTAGAATTCCACTCAGGTTAACGTTGTATCTCTTGTCCTGCTTCAGCCTCGGCATCGTACAATTCACCGGAGCTGCTCCAATGATGGAACCCTCCATCATAGCGGAGCAGTACCTCGGGCTCCATCTCCAGACGCCTAAGATCTTCTTCCCCTCCTCCGATAGCCAAGTCAGCCAGAGCATCCTTACCGGCCAACCAAATCACGATGAGATCGACATGGCTTCGCCAAAGAGGTTGTACACTTGTTGCATCTCTTTTTTACTCTACATGTTATATATATTGTCCACTGAGCACACGTAGTAACGTGAAATATTATTATTTTATCCTACTATATGACAAGCAGTGAAGTACCAGGCAACTTAGCTATCGGTGATGGACTCTCTTGAACACCATCATTATTTATCTCTGCGCGTTTGAGCTATGCATTTGTCGGTGGGCCTGGGAGTTGAGCTAGTAGGGCAGTGGCCTGGGTCCAAAGTAATAGAAGTAACACAAAAACATTTTTTAGTGTAGGCTTTTCCTTGCTCAAGTCTGCCTGCTAGAATCGCGAGTGCTTAGAAGGAAAAGTGAATGAAAAACATAGGAATTGGAAAGTTTCCTATGGTACTACTATTCATGAATTTGGTTCAAAGGAATGGAGCAAAGGAAAACTGTAGGATTTGTTCCTTTAGTGTCTCTTTGAAAGAAAAACCGTAGGAATTTTAATTTCCAATTGTCCTCCTTTTCAAATTCCTATTCATGAAGCACAAGACTAAGAGATAGTAGCATAATAGCATTATAACCATACATTTTATTGTGGTTTGACTTAATCTCAACATGCTTCTTTGCATCCTGTGATCTTCTAATTCTTGTCAATCAAACGCCTAGATTGGCAGAAATGCTGTGTTTTTAAATTCTCTGTTTTGCACGTGCATTCCTATCATATTCCTGTCTATTTCCTATCCCTGCATTGTTAGAATCCTCAAATTCAAAAAATCCCTTACACAATTACTTTTGTTACAAATATGCGTCAAAGAAAAACCTTTTGTGGTTTGTCCTGCTCCTGTAGCGCTGTGTTCCGCCCCAGCTCAGCAGCTCCAACGACGGAAGGGTTCACCATAGTAGGGATCCGCTCTCCAGACTGTCTTTCGCCGCCTCAGATCTTCTTCCCCGCTGCCGGCAGCCAGGATAACTGCATTACCATCATCAACTGAGCAGATGACCTTGAGGACTACACGGGTCCGCAAGAGAGGTCGCACTCTTCCGTGTCTACTTATGTTATGCATCGCTTAATATGATGACATGCTTTTTTAATGTCTTGTTCACCTATTAGACTCTGAGTTAGGTCCAAACTAATGCTGAAACTTGAGTTTTTAATTGGTTGTGGGGTACATATTGGGGCAGCAATCAGTACTATCTATCTACTATCTAGTTACTCTCGGGTGTCTACTATGAGTTTTATGCTGGGTGCAAACAAACATTAAAGGATCCATTATCTGTATTTTTTAACTAAAGCTATTATCTGCCTGCTATCATTGGTTTTGGGTCTATCCACAGTTTGCTACCATCACTCTAGATTTGTGCATGCACTCCTTACACTATGTTTTATTCCTATGCATGTCAGTTATAGTACACAATGGAACTGAACATGTAGAGCAAAAGAGACGAGCCTTGCGCGGCAATAAAATTTCATGCAGACGTCGCTCCATGGTGGGCGCAAAGGCAACCCCCCTCCACCCATTATGGATCGTAATCGAGAAGAAGATAACTGTTCTGAGGGGGATTCGGAAGGAGAACACCACTCCTATTTACCCCTGAGGTCATCGCTCTAACTTGGCATGCTAATGTTGGTAATATCATGCATATGGTGCCTTGCATTGCTTACTGTATACATCAAATATGTCATCTGCTTAGTTTAGATATGCTTTGTGTCAATGCCATCTATTTAGTTTCTTTATCGTATATGTGAATCATGCAATGCCATCTAGTTTATCCAGGCATCATATATGTGGATTATATCATGCCATCATTTTTTTATTATGTGTTAAATTTGTCAACAATTTTAGTACATTCAATTACTCTTCCTGTGCACCAGCCATTCGACACGGTCATGGAAAAATATGGAGTGGAAACAAGGTCTTCAGAGCAGACAATGATATCTGACGAATCGCATGTCTTGCTGGTTACGGATAGCTCCTCAGAGGAGGATTCATAGACAGATGACCAGTCCTATTTCCCCCCGAGGTGCATGCTCTAACTTGGCAGGGTTACGTTGCTCATATCGTGCGTATGGTATCTTGCATTGCTATGTCATTTGCTTAGTTTAGACATGCTTTGTGTGAATGCCACATGTTTAGTGTCTAATTACCATATATGTGAATTATGCAATGCCATCTTGTTGCAAGACATTATATATGTGAATTATGCAATGCTATCTTATTGCAAGGCATTATATATGTGAATTATTCAATGCCATGTTGTTTAGCCAAGCGTCATATATGTGAATTATATCATGCTGTCCTTTTTTTGTATTTCTCATTGCATTTGTCGACAATGTTTGTATATTCAACTGCTCTTCCTGTGCATCAGCCATTTGAATTGGTGATGGAGAAATCTGGAGTGAAAACAAGGTCTTCAGAGCAGACAATGCTACCTACTGAAGAAGATATCTTGCTGGTTACAGATAGCTCTTCAGAGGAGGGTTTGGAGGCAGATGACCAGTCCTATTACCCCCCTGAGGTGTATGCTCAAACTTGGCAGGGTTATATTACTCATATCATGCATATGTTGTATTGCAATGCTTAGTTTTTACATCATATACACAATATAGAATGCCATCTCGTTAGTTGACACATCATATATGCGATTGCCCTCTGCTCACTTCCTTAGTATATAAATCATATATTTGAATTATATCATGCCATTACATAGACAACATGTATCTGAATTATGACATGCCAACCCATTTTCTAAAGACATAATATAGTTAAATCATCTCATCCTGTTTAGATAGTCATCATATTTTGAATTATGTCATTCTATCCGTGGATTATATCATGCCATCATGTTTCCATCGATGGAATGTTTCTGATTTATTGCATGCCAAACACTTTAATAGACACATCATATAGTTATATCATGTCATCATGTTTACATAGTCATCATATTTTGAAGTATGTCATCTTATCCTGCTTAGTTAGCCATTATACATGTGAAATTGTATCATGCTATCCTATTTAATTAGCCATCATATATATGAAATTATGTCCAGCTATTCTGTTTGGTTAGAGAACATAAATGTGAATTATTTCATGCCTGTTTTCTTCCCTACTATCCATTGCACTTGTCTATCTCACAATGTCTGTACATTCAATTACTTTTCTTGTTTATCAGCCATTTCAATTGGAGGGGGTGATGGCAGTATCTGTGGGAGTAAAAACACAGTCTTCAAAAAAGATCATGCTACCTGTCGATGCAGATATTACCACAGTTGTACTTGCCCAAGAACCAACCCCACCACACATAACCCAGACTCACGCAGATTGTACCCCTACCTAGTTGGACAGAGAACCAGCTATACCCCTTCTAACCCCAACCCCAACAGATAGTAACCCAGTTCTAGTTGACACAGCACCATCTCCACCACAGAGCACCCAAACACGAGCAGTTAGTAAGGCAACTGCAGTGACCAAAGCTTGAGGACCACCACTCCGAACCCCAAGTCAACGCTTAAAGCAGAAGAAGAATTGTTCTCAGGCCAGGTTCCGTAGCTATGGTTCATACTACTTTCCTCTTGCATCACTGTATTTACTCATACCAACTATTTCAAATTTGAAGGATGCAATTGAAACTCCAATGGTGCAACATGTATGTTTTAAATCTGTTTCTTTAATGTGTTTGCTGTTGTAACTTTCTCTATGTTGATTTCAGTTTGAATTGAATAAACAGTTATGTTCTCATGCCATGCACATTACAAATGTTGTTATTGCTCTGTAGTTTCCCACACTTATATTTTGTCTATGCTGCTTTGTCTTAAATAGATATGATTCAAACTATATCTATCTTGATTTGGCAACATAAACTAGAATGATATAGACCATACAGTGGCCATACTACATAGATATATGTTTGTTTTATGTGGTTATCCTGTCCACCTTACGACTGAACTGGTTTACCAAAATGAGTTTCATATACTAAATTGTAAACCTGTGATGTGTTTATTTGTTTCTCTTTTAGAACATGGATAAAATATTGGAGAAGAGTACACCGTTATGCAATGGTAAAGGAAGCAATGCAGATAAGGTTCAATATAGTGAGACATCCCTGTTAGTCTCCAAGAAAGCTGATAAAAACTATATTGAAGACACTGAGACAACCCCAAAGTCCTATCTTGATGTAGTGTTTGAGTTACTGGATACTACTGCTGGCACCAGCTCTTCGAACTCATTGCTTGAATCAGTTTAGCTTCTTGAGTCTCAACTTCAAGTTGAAAGACATCAATCAGGTGTTATGCGACAGGAAGCTGAAGGACTGAGGAAGTCCCTGCAGAATTCAGATGCATACTTTCTGGTGCAACAGCAAGTGCTGGAGGATTTAAGAGCAAAACAAGAGAAAGTTAATAAGCTTGCTAAGCATCTTGCCAGCATTATGGGTACCCAAGATATTGTTTCTTGAGCTCTTCTGAAGTGGTTTCAGTTCTGGACTTGTTTTGCTGCGAAGTTTATTTGCACGGGTCACCAACTTTGACAACCAGTTTATATGATATGCTGCTTTGTTCCCTATATTTGCACTGCTGACAAACTTTGATGACCAGTGGATGTAATATGTGTAATAACCGTGATAGCCTAGTGTAAGTTGCTTGCTTATTTATTTCCTTATTGTCTTGTTTATTTGTTTGCTTGTAGTAAGTGCAGTTCTTTTTACACGGTTTGCTAGTGGCCACAATAACCTATTTTTTAGAACTAGGCCAACATAACCATGGGCTACATATTTACTGTAGTTACCATGGGCCTCCTACGGGCTGTAGAAACAATGGGCCTTCTAAGGGCCGTAGAAACAATGAGCCTTCTACGGGGCATAGAAACAATGGGCCTTCTATGGGCCGTAGACACAATGGGCCTTCTACGGGCTGTATCATCAATGGGCCTACTATGGGCCGTATGATCGGTTGGCTAAACATGGGCCAATAACAGACCGCATTATGGTCGTAGACGGGCTAGAGTTGGAATCATCGGTTCATGGGCCGACCATAACAGGTCGTCGTTAATCGACCATATTTGATGACGCTATGAAAACGGCCCAAGGTATTAACAGGCCACAAACAGGCCGACTGTAACCACGGGCTGAATTTGGCCCACAAGCAAAAAATGACAGTAACGGGCCGTAAGTAAACAAATTCTACAAATGAGCCCAAGAATAAATGGGCCTAGAGATGGCCGAAAGATAACATGGGCTGGAAACGGCCAAACGAAATAATTGGTATAAAGTGATACACTGTTCATTACAGGCCAGTTTCACCACGTGTCGTTAACGGGTATAAAGTGATACACCGTTCATTACGGGCCAGTTTCACCACGGGTTGTTAATGGGCCAAGAGTTACAAAGGGCCTCATATGGGCCAAAAGACGTCATGGGCCGTACATGGGCCGGAAGTTAAAACGGGCTGGAATCATATTGGACGGCCCAGATGACGCTACTGTGCCTAATTTGGATACGTCATAATGGTGTCACGACCGGTTTTCCAATAAAAATATTTATTGAGAAACCAATCTTTTGAGTCCAGTATGAGAGAAATCCTCCTCACTGGTAGACAATTTCTTGATACAATAAGCCAGTAGCATAAAATATATTACAGGGTCGAACTACGGTTGCTCAACCAAATTATTACAAGCACGCCAATAATTATACATAATGGCGGACATGACACAGTGGTGTGGAGGCATACTACTGACTCGAGGATAGGACGGTGGTGGAAAAACACAGCGGGGAGAGAGATACAAGACTCTAAAACTGTCATCTCATCGAGCGTCGAGGTGAGGCTCGATGAATTTATTTGGTAGTGGAAGCGGATATAATACAGTGACCAAATCCAGGGTCGCACGAGACTGACTGGGACTCCTCTAGGCGTGGGACTCGCTATCAAATTCTTCATCCATGAGATCGCCTTCGTCAGCATCTGGCCAAAGAACAAGCCAGTGAGTACTTTGAAAGTACTCGCAAGACAGTTCGGACGTAAGATATAACAAATGCATGCATGAATGTGTCATGATTAAGTCACCAATGTACATTCAAAAATTTGCATAACGAGGTAAGTAAAAGGGAAACGGCGGTAGTCCGCCTGAAATCCCAACAAAACATAAATGAAGACCGATCGGGTGTCTGAAGCGACGCCTCGAAAGGTGAGCGAATAAATATACGGAAATGATGCCACAGTCGGGCGTCTTAGCGACACCACATAAAGGGCTTTAAAAGAAATGCCACAATCGGACGTCGGGGCGACATCACAGAAAGGGCTTTAAAAGAAATGCCACAGTTGGGCGTCTTAGCGACACCACATAAAGGGCTTTAAAAGAAATGCCACAGTCGGACGTCTGAGCGACATCGCAGAAAGGGCTTTAAAAGAAATGCCACAGTCGGGCGTCTTAGCGACACCACATAAAGGGCTTTAAAAGAAATGCCACAGTCGGACGTCTGAGCGACATCACAGAAAGGGCTTTTATTGAAAGTAGAATATAACAATGCCACAGTCGGACGTCTGAGCGACATCGCAGAAAGGGCTTTTATTCACAAGTAAATAATACTCATAATAAAAATTCAATTCATGAAAATAAACGGGTTAGTCCATCCACAGAAATGATTATTTAACCGGACTTAGCACTCATGCGATTCACCGGAGTCTCTGTCATCAAAACTGACATTTGGTCAGGATAAGATAATATTGAGCTTGGACATGGAATAGATGATTCGAAGGAATATATAACTCTGCAGAGTTTGTACACAATTTTTCCCACAGCCAACGGATTTCCGTAGTCACAAAGGACTAGTTCCATTTACGGTTTTTCGGTAGGAAACACAGCTAACCAGTACACACCCATCCTACCTCTCGATGCTAGGAATCACCCTAGACATCGTCCAAGAAAAACTTTTGAGACGGGGAGATCACAATCTCGAATAGCATGGGATCAAATTTATATACGCGCGCTCTAAGGGGTGCCCCCCTCTCGGTCCCAACCGGAAACACCCATGCCCCCTGACCGGATGACTGGCTTTAATCCAGGGCCATGGAACCATCATCACGGCCTCACCTTTTTGGTGTGTACCAGGAAAGCGGTTTACAACTTACTAAGCCATATTCCTTGCGGAAAACATGTGGTAGTACAAGGAAGGAAGAATGGAAAGAACTGGAATGATACGAGTTGACATTGAAGTCACATAGTCTGGCATAAGCCTGGCATGCTACAACACTGCCATCTTACCCATCCTCATGCCAACACATGGCCATGCATACTCACATCCATGCACTCATGGATTTTTGAAACTCACTTGCCTCATCGTATCAGGTAACATGACATTCATCGGTATGTTCATCAACATGCCATAAACCACTTAATGCAAACATGCCAAAACAATCATCATATCAAAAGTTCGAACATGCTTGCCTGGTTCGGAGTAGTCGGAGCCTAGCTCGGTGAAGTTCGCGGCTTCGTCACCTCCTTCGGTATCTACGGTATAAAGAAAATATATGCGCTATTGTAAATACCAAGAGGTGCACAAAAAGTATTCCAAATATTTTTCAAATAAATCTGATAAAAAACTAGACAAAATTTTAAAGAGGACAGAAAAAGTATCAATCAAAAATAATTTTCTGTTTAAAAGTTATAAAGGTTTTTGTCCAGGGACTCATCTGTAATGAAACAGAAGGTTTCCAGGGGCTAGCTTATAAAAACAGAAAACGTTCCAGTCTTGAATACGCCAGCCCAGAGGGGAAAGCGTATTTTGCCCGAAGGCGTTTTCAGAATGATTCGTTTAAAAGGATCTGAGAGGCTGACAGGCGGGTCCCACTCGTCAGGTTTAAACTTTCAAACGGGGGACGAAGCTCGTCGGCGCCCGAGAGCCGCGGTGGTCGCCGGCGGCGATCCACGGCGAGGCAGGGAGATCGGAGGGTACCTCCATGTTCAGGGCGCCCTTCCGCGTCGGTTGGTGGTGGTGGTGGCGGTCGGCGAGCACCACGTCGACGGCGAGCCTTGCTCCGGCGGACGGCGGTTCGGGTGGTCGAGGGACTCGTCGGATGGAGCTGCGAAGGCCAAATTGAGGAGGGGGTTAGACTTCTGGTAGCTAGAGGGGGTAACGGACGGGGTTTGGGCGCCGGAGACGGCCTCACCGGAGCGAATCGAGGTGGAGGCCGAGGCAGAACGGGGCGGCCGGAGTCGGGGGAGGAGACCTCCTCGAGGTCCTCCTGGTGGCTTGGCAGGGTCTTGGAGAGGTGCAGTGAGGGTGTGGGGGTCGCGAGCGAGCTCGGGGTCCTTTTTATAGGCGATCCGAGATCTCCGGTGAAGGTTACGGCGGTGCAGTGCTTGGTCGGGGGAGATTAGGGAGTTGGGCGTCATCGTGGAGGTTTACTGGTTCCATTCAGACGCTAACCTCAGCGGGATTCGGTTGTTTAGGGGGAGCTCGACAGAACGGGGCGGCGCGGGCCCGTCGGCGGCAGAGAGCGTGCCCAGTGCCTGCCGGGCCACGGCGACGGTGCAACGGGGTGTGCTGGCGTGCATGAGGCCACGCGGAGCTACCAAGAGGATTGGGCGGCGCCGAACGGTGTTGAGCCGCCGTTCTGCTCTCTGTCGGCCGCTACGGTGGTTCGGCCGCCGCAAGACACGCCGGCGCAGGCGGGCCAGGGCGCCGCCGACGCCGGGAAGGCGCCAAGCGCACGTGTGGTGCTCCAGACAGGAGGAAGAGGCGGCGAGGAACGTGCCAAGGGCACTGTCTACGCGTGATTGAAACTGACGGACAAAAACGACACTGAATCTGAATATTCCTGAATATGAACATCAACAGCGCATGCAAGGTGTTCGACAGAATGAATTTGGCCTCTGGGGATTTTTCCTTGAGCTGATTTTTGGTGGAGTGGCTACTCATTGCTCGAGTAGACTGCCTGAATTTTGGTGGAATTTTTGAAGAAGTGTAGATATGAATTTCACCAAATTTGGCAAATCTGGTCCAAACTTGCAGAGACTGAAATTTGAAAAAATTTGAAAAGAGGAGGAGTGGATCAAGATGGTTCTGGGTTGTGGGTAGAAAGGACCATCCAGGAGAGTTGGTTTGAGGTCAAAACTCAAATGCAAAAGGGTACTTGCTTTGAAAATCTCTCAGGTTCCAAATAATTTGTAGAAATGATTTGAGGGGAAAGAAAATTAGAATAAAATCCAAAACTTGCTTGGATTAGTTGGGACAGAGAACTTAGGTTGATTACAAGGAAGAGGGGAAGTTTTGGAGGGGTTTTACCACATGGGCAAAATACAAAGTCATGGGTGGTTTCCAAGATATGAAAATCCCAAATTTTCATAGAGTTTCTTTTTAAAATAAAAAAATTAAACTCCCAAAATAATTTGAGAGGGAACCAACAGAGAAGAAGTTTCAAAAGATCAAACACCATAGTTTGAAGAAAAATAAAATCCTTGCCAAAGAAAAGGAAGTTTTTAAGAGGAAGGTTTTCTGGAAAATTTTAAATGGCCTCTTTTCAAAAACAACAAAGTTTTTGCTGAAAACCAAATAAAAAATTTGGAGTGTCACAACACCTACCCCCTTAGGAAAAATCTCGTCCCCGAGATTTCAGCTGATCCTTAAATAAGTGTGGATGCTCTGTCCGAAGGAAATCCTCCCTTTCCCAGGTTGCTTCACTTTCGGTGTGATTGCTCCACTGAACTATGAAAAATTTGATGGTTTTCTGTCGGGTTCTCCTTTCAGACTCCTCTAATATTTTCAATGGACATTCTCGGTAGGTGAGATCTGGTTGTACATCAATGTTCTCATGGGATACTTGTTTCTCTAGTTTGCTTACGCACTTCCTTAATTGAGAGACGTGGAACACGTCGTGAATCTCAGACAAGTCTTCGGGTAAGTCTAGCTGGTAGCCTACAGTGCCTCTTCGTGCCACTATGCAGAATGGTCCAATGAATCTTGGTGCTAACTTTCCTTTAATCTTAAACCATTGCAGTCCCCTCATAGGTGATACTCGTAGGTACACAAATTCACCGGGTTCAAAATTGACCCCACGATGTTTCTGATCGTAATAACTCTTCTGTCGGCTTTGAGCGGTCTTGAGTCGGTCCCTGATTAGCTTGACTTTTTCCTCGGCTTCTTTGAGCACGTCTGGGCCGAAGATATGGCTGTCTCCGGTCTCTGACCAATTTAGTGGGGTACGACATCTCCGTCCGTATAGGGCTTCAAAAGGTGCCATTTGCAGGCTGGCCTGGTAACTGTTGTTGTATGTGAACTCGGCATATGGCAGGCTTTCTTCCCAACTGGTTCCATAGGTGAGGACACATGCTCTCAGCATGTCTTCTAAAATTTGGTTTACGCGTTCAGTCTGTCCATCAGTCTGGGGATGGTAGGCTGTGCTGAAGGCCAATTGAGTTCCCAGAGCCTGTTGTAAATGATCCCAGAATCTCGAGACAAACTGAGTGCCTCTGTCAGATATTATAGTCTTTGGTACTCCATGCAGACAAACTATACGGGAGAGATAAATCCTGGCAAGCTTCTGAGTGTTGTAGGTTGTCTTCACTAGAATGAAATGTGCCACCTTGGTTAATCTATCAGTGATGACCCATATGGCATCATTCCCGTGTCGTGACCGAGGTAGTCCGACAATAAAATCCATCCCTATTTCATCCCATTTCCACTCAGGTATTTTGTTTGGTTGCAGTAGTCCGGCTGGTTTTTGATGCTCAACTTTTATGCGTTGACAAGAATCGCAACATGCAACGAATGTGGCTATGTCCCTCTTCATATCGTGCCAACAAAATCTTTCCTGAATATCCTTATACATTTTGGTTCCTCCAGGGTGGATTGAATATGGAGTGGTGTGTGCTTCAGCTATGATTTGCTGCCTGAGGTCCTCTATGTTTGGCACACAGAGTCTGTCCCCGTACCGTAATATTCCATCATCGCCTATGACAAATTCCAAGGCCTTGCCCATACTCACCTTTCTTTTAATTCCTTCAATGTTGGGGTGACCAGGCTGAGCTTCTTTAATTCTCTCCACAAGGTCGGGCTTTATTTCCAAGTTTGATATGGTGCCTTCCGCGATCATTAACAAGTTGAGTTTGGCAAATTCTTGTTGTAATTCAGGTCTCAAACTTTGCAGATTGTTTTCGTCGGAGCTGGGGTTTCGACTAAGAGCATCGGCCACTACATTTGCTTTCCCTGGATGATAGTGGATACCAACGTCATAATCCTTTACCAATTCCAACTAGCGTCGTTGCCGTAAGTTTAGTTCTGGCTGTGTGAAAATATATTTGAGACTTTTATGGTCCGTGTATATTTCACATCGATTCCCAAGTAAGAAATGCCTCCATTCCTTAAGTGCATGAATGACTGCTGCCATTTCTAAGTCATGAGTGGGGTAATTTTCCTCATGCTTGCGAAGTTGTCGTGAAGCGTATGCGACAACCTTGCCTTCTTGCATCAACACGCACCCGAGACCTTTTCGGGATGCGTCACAATACACCTCAAAGTTTTTGTGTATGTCTGGCACAATTAATACCGGTGCTGTGGTTAATTTCCGTTTTAACTCTTGGAAACTTTTTTCGCAGGCTTCTGTCCATTCAAACTTCTTGTCCTTCTTGAGCAACTACGTCATTGGCTTGGCTAGGGTGGAGAATCCTTCAATAAATCTGCGGTAATATCCTGCCATTCCCAAGAAACTTCGTATGTCCGTTACGCTGGCTGGTGCCTTCCAGTCAAGTATGGCCCTAACTTTCTCCGGGTCCACTGCGATACCGTCTTGGGTCAGCACGTGACCTAGAAAGCCTACTTGCCTTAGCCAAAATTCACACTTGCTGAACTTGGCATACAATTGATGCTTCCTGAGTTCTCCTAGCACAATCCTGAGATGTTCCGCGTGCTCTTCTGGTGTTTTGGAGTATATCAGAATATCATCGATAAATACCACAACGAATTTGTCCATAAACTTCATAAATACTTTGTTCATGAGGTGAACAAAATATGCGGGGGCGTTTGTTAATCCAAAAGGCATAACTGTGAACTCATATAGTCCATATCTGGAGGTGAAGGCTGTTTTCGCGATATCTTCTGTTCGCACTTTTAATTGATGGTATCCTGACCTTAAGTCAATCTTTGAGAATACCTTGGCCTGAGCGAGCTGATCAAATAAATCATTTATCCTCGGCATCGGGTATTTGTTCTTGACTGTGACCATGTTAAGTGCTCGGTAGTCTATGCACAATCTCAGTGTTCCATCCTTCTTTTTGGCAAATAAAATTGGTGATCCCCAAGGTGAGGAGCTGGCTCGAATGTATCCCTTGTCCAGTAATTCCTTTATTTGTTTCTTCAACTCAATCAACTCGGATGGTGCCATTCTGTATGGTTTCTTGTATATGGGGGTGGTTCCTGGTGCTAGCTCAATGCTGAATTCTATTTCTCGGTCTGGTGGCATGCCTGGTAGTTCTTCGGGAAATACATCTGGAAATTCACGTACTACTGGAACCTTGCTTAACTCAGAAACGTCCACCTTATTCAATCTCGGCTGCCGGGGTATTTTTCTTTCCTTGGCTGATACTTTTATTGTCTTCCCGTGGTGGTGCGTGAGAATTACGGTCCGGTTGAAACAGTCAATAAAACCTTTGTTGGTGGTTAACCAGTCCATCCCTAGGATGACATCCAGTCCTTTATTTTCCAACACAATAAGATTGGCGTAAAATTTCAATCCTTCAAACTCAATGACCACATTCTGACAGTAACTCTGAGTAACTTGCTGAATCCCAGGGGACTTGATGATCATGGATTTTTCCAAGGGAAACATCGAAAAATTATTTTGCAAAGCAAAACTTTTCGAAATGAATGAGTGAGAAGCTCCAGAATCAAACAAAACCGTTGCAGGTATTGTGTTGACAGGAAACGTACCGAGTACGATATCCGGAGCATTTTGTGCTTCTTCTTTGGTCATGTGGTTTAGATGACCCTTCCTGTGGTTGTTGTTGGGGTTGAAATTGTTGCGCTTGGGCGCTAAATTATTGCCACCGTTGTTTGGCTTCGGGGTCGAGTTCCTTGGCTTGGGGCACTGTTTGGCGTAGTGCCCTTCTTCTCCACAAGCGTAGCAAGTAATGCCTGGGCGATATGTGAACTCTTTGTCCCTTGCATGGAAATTCTTGGTTGGGCGAGAGATGTTTGTTGTAGGTTTGTGTGTCCCACCTTTCTGAAAATCTTTCCTGCTTCGGTGGTTGCGCGCAAGAGTAGTCTGGTCTCTTTTTCGCTTGCGTAAATCCTCCAAGCTACGTCTCTCATTTTCCAGAGTAATGGCTTTGTCCACTAGTTTTTTAAAATCTGGAAAAGTGTGCACGACCAGTTGGCATTTAAGCGCGGGCGCCAGACCGTCAAGGAATTTCTCCATCTTCTTGCTTTCAGTCATACGTTCTTCATTGGCGTAGCGAGACAATAGAGTAAATTGACCGTTGTATTCTAACACTGTCATGTTCTTTTGTTTGAGGTCATCGAACTCTCTCCTCTTAATTTTCATAATACTCTTGGGAATGTGTGCACCACGGAAACCTTCCTTGATATCATCCCAGGTTATATCATTTTCGTTGGGGTGCATGTGCAGAAAAATCTCCCACCATGATGCAGCTGCTCCTGTGAGATCGTGCGGAGCATATAGTACTTTCTCGAGATCTGAACATTTTGTAATAATTAATTTTCTCTCCATATCTCGAAGCCAATCCTCGGCTTCAAGAGGCTTGTCAGTATGAGAAAAGGTTTGGGGATGTGTCTTCTGTAGCTCAGATAACTTGGAATGCTGCTGATACTGTCCATGGTGATTTCCCATGTTGATGACTTGGTTCATCATTTCCCGATGTTGTTGCTGACTCTGCTCATAAAGGCGGCACATTTGTGAAAGTGCCGATTCACTGCCCTGTTGGCTTGACTGTCCCTGAGTGAACTCGTTGCTGGGTTGGGTATCAAAATTTTCCTCTGGTGGAGTTGGCATGGAGCGAGTCCAAGGACGAGACATTTTTCACTCTGGGGATATATTTTGTAAAACCCATACGAAAAGCGGAAAGAGTCGCAAAAACAATTCCATAAATGCATAAAGCTGGCAAATAAAATTAAATAACCAAGCTTACTTAAGAAAAATAAATCGACTTGCGCACGGAGAAGGACTGCTCATTACATATCTTACACGCGGGCGGTAATTATACAATACATCACTCAGGATATGCGTACATAATCCTGACATGTTATTTAGGCTAGTGCACTTCTCCAGATCCTACACGATGCGCAAATAGGCTACTTCTCACAACCTATGTACATATAAACATATCCTACAAAGCGGTACATTACATGGCGGCTAAGCGTACTCAGGCGAAGATGTTGACGACCTCCTTTGCCCTGCCGAGGGTGAGGCGTAGCGAGGCTGGGGACTCGACTTCCTCCTCGCTAATAGGCTCCATACGTGTAGTGTTGCATAGAGTGGACGGAGCGGGTGCCAGGGGCGGAACAACACGAACAGGAGTGCGCGCGAAGGGTGGTGCAGTGCGCGCTGGAGTGGGCGCAATGACTTGGTTGAATTCTTCGGTAGAAGGTAGGCGACGAGTAGGTGCATAAGATGCTAAGGACGAGACAAAAGTCAGTGGCGGTGCGGTGGGTAGGAGCTCCCTCCTGTTGGCAGCACAGCCATGAACTGAGTCCATGCGGGCAGCCACGAAGTCGTCCACCAGGTTGTCGAAGGCTGCCTCCAGGGCTCGGAGATACTCAATAAGCATCTCAAAAGCCTCGTCTCATTCCCCTCTGGGGCAGGAGAATGCGTAGTGACAGGTGTAAGGCACATGGCATGGAAGATAACGGTAACGACGAGTCTTCATCATGGGGAGGACATCCCTGAGACGAGCTATCGCCTCGCGGGCTGCCATCTGCATAGCATGCCTCTCCGTAGGCATGGCTCTTCCCAAGAACCGGAAGCGGCGTAACTCACCACGCCCTCCCTTGAACTGCACCGCGGCCTGGTGCATGGTCAGACTATCGTTGACTCGGTGCTGGCAGAGTGTGAAGACTGGGCGCACAGATGGCCCCATCGCGACCTGAACGATGAAGGAAAGAAGCTTGATGAACCCATCGGGCACGTTGGCGAAGGTCTGAGACTCGCAGCTATTGTCGGCCATCTACAAAAGTAGGCAAAAATTCTGAATGGTCAGATCATAAATTTATGCTGACTGTCAGAAATGTCTACAATTGCAGAAAAATATAAAATGGCTCTATTATGCTAATAACCAATTAGCGATCGCACCTAGTGGTTTCCTACAGTCAGCCTGGCTCTGGTACCAAGCTTGTCACGACCGATTTTCCAATAAAAATATTTATTGAGAAACCAATCTTTTGAGTCCAGTATGAGAGAAATCCTCCTCACTGGTAGACAATTTCTTGATACAATAAGCCAGTAGCATACAATATATTACAGGGTCGAACTACGGTTGCTCAACCAAATTATTACAAGCACGCCAATAATTATACATAATGGCGGACATGACACAGTGGTGTGGAGGCATACTACTCACTCGAGGATAGGACGGTGGTGGAAAAACACAGCGGGGAGAGAGATACAAGACTCTAAAACTGTCATCTCATCAAGCGTCGAGGTGAGGCTCGATGAATTTATTTGGTAGCGGAAGCAGGTATAATACAGTGACCAAATCCAGGGTCGCACGAGACTGACTGGGACTCCTCTAGGCGTCGGACTCGCTATCAAATTCTTCATCCATGAGATCGCCTTCGTCAGCATCTGGCCAAATCAACAAGCCAGTGAGTACTTTGAAAGTACTCGCAAGACAGTTCGGACGTAAGATATAACAAATGCATGCATGAATGCGTCATGATTAAGTCACCAATGTACATTCAAAAATTTGCATAACGAGGTAAGTAAAAGGGAAACGGCGGTAGTCCGCCTGAAATCCCAACAAAACATAAATGAAGACCGATCGGGTGTCTGAAGCGACGCCTCGAAAGGTGAACGAATAAATATATGGAAATGATGCCACAGTCGGGCGTCTTAGCGACACCACATAAAGGTCTTTAAAAGAAATGCCACAATCGGACGTCGGGGCGACATCACAGAAAGGGCTTTAAAAGAAATGCCACAGTCGGGCGTCTTAGCGAGACCACATAAAGGGCTTTAAAAGAAATGCCACAGTCGGACGTCTGAGCGACATCGCAGAAAGGGCATTAAAAGAAATGCCACAGTCGGGCGTCTTAGCGACACCACATAAAGGGCTTTAAAAGAAATGCCACAGTCGGACGTCTGAGCGACATCGCAGAAAGGGCTTTTATTGAAAGTAGAATATAACAATGCCACAGTCGGACGTCTGAGCGACATCGCAGAAAGGGCTTTTATTCACAAGTAAATAATACTCATAATAAACATTCAATTCATGAAAATAAACGGGTTAGTCCATCCACAGAAATGATTATTTAACCGGACTTAGCACTCATGCGATTCACCAGAGTCTCTGTCATCAAAACTAACATTTGGTCAGGATAAGATAATATCGAGCTTGGACATGGAATAGATGATTCGAAGGAATATATGACTCTACAGAGTTTGTACAAAAAATTTCCCACAGCCAACGGATTTCCGTAGTCACGAAGGACTAGTTCCGTTTATGGTTTTTCGGTAGGAAACACAGCTAACCAGTACACACCCATCCTACCTCTCGATGCTAGGAATCACCCTAGACATTGTCCAAGAAAAACTTTTGAGACGGGGAGATCACAATCTCGAATAGCATGGGATCAAATTTATATACGCGCGCTCTAAGGGGTGCCCCCCTCTCGGTCCCAACCGGAAACACCCATGCCCTCTGACCGGATGACTGGCTTTAATCTAGGGCCATGGAACCATCATCACGGCCTCTCCTTTTTGGTGTGTACCAGGAAAGCGGTTTACAACTTACTAAGCCATATTCCTTGCGGAAAACATGTGGTATTACAAGGAAGGAAGAATGGAAAGAACTGGAATGATACGAGTTGACATTGAAGTCACATAGTCTGGCATAAGCCTGGCATGCTACAACACTGCCATCTTACCCATCCTCATGCCAACACATGGCCATGCATACTCACAACCATCCACTCATGGATTTTCGAAACTCACTTGCCTCATCGTCTCAGGTAACATGACATTCGTCGGTATGTTCATCAACATGCCATAAACCACTTAATGCAAACATGCCAAAACAATCATCATATCAAAAGTTCAAACATGCTTGCCTGGTTCGGAGTAGTCGGAGCCTAGCTCGGTGAAGTTCGCGGCTCCGTCACCTCCTTCGGTATCTATGGTATAAAGAAAATATATGCGCTATCGTAAATACCAAGAGGTGCACAGAAAGTATTCCAAATATTTTTCAAATAAATCTGATAAAAAACTAGACAAAATTTTAAAGAGGACAGAAAAAGAATCAATCAAAAATAGTTTTCTGTTTAAAAGTTATAAAGGTTTTTGTCCAGGGACTCATCTGTAATGAAACAGAAGGTTTCCAGGGGCTAGCTTATAAAAACAGAAAACGTTCCAGTCTTGAATACGCCAGCCCAGTAGGGGAAAGCGTATTTTGCCCGAAGGCGTTTTCAGAAAACGATTTGTTTAAAAGGATCTGAGAGGCTGACGGGCGGGTCCCACTCGTCAGGTTTAAACTTTCAAACGGGGGACGAAGCTCGTCGGCGCCCGAGAGCCGCGGTGGTCGCCGGCGGCGATCCACGGCGAGGCAGGGAGATCGGAGGGTACCTCCGTGTTCAGGGCGCCCTTCCGCGTCGGTTGGTGGTGGTGGTGGCGGTCGGCGAGCACCACGTCGACGGCGAGCCTTGCTCCGGCGGACGGCGGTTCGGGTGGTGGAGGGACTCGTCGGATGGAGCTGCGAAGGCCAAATTGAGGAGGGGCTTAGACTTATGGTAGCTAGAGGGGGTAACGGACGGGGTTTGGGCGCCGGAGACGGCCTCACCGGAGCGAATCGAGGTGGAGGCCGAGGCAGAACGGGGCGGCCGAAGTCGGGGGAGGAGACCTCCTTGAGGTCCTCCTGGTGGCTTGGCAGGGTCTTGGAGAAGTGCAGTGAGGGTGTGGGGGTCGTGAGCGAGCTCGGGGTCCTTTTTATAGGCGATCCTAGGCGGTGGCCGTGAACGGGGATCTCCGGTGAAGGTTGCGGCGGCGCAGTGCTTGGTCGGGGGAGATTAGGGAGTTGGGCGTCATCGTGGAGGTTTACTAGTTCCATTCAGACGCTAACCTCAGCGGGATTCGGTTGTTTAGGGGGAGCTCGACAGAATGGGGCGGCGCGGGCCCGTCGGGGGCAGAGAGCGTTTCCAGTGCCTGCCGGGCCACGGCGACGGTGCAACGGGGTGTGCTGGCGTGCATGAGGCCACGCGGAGCTACCAGGAGGATTGGGCGGCGCCGAACAGCGTTGAGCCGCCGTTCTGCTCTCTGTCGGCCGCTATGGTGGTTCGGCCGCCGCAAGACATGCCGGCGCAGGCGGGCCAGGGCGCCGCCGACGCCGGGAAGGCGCCAAGCGCATGTGTGGTGCTCCAGATAGGAGGAAGAGGCGGCGAGGAACGTGCCAAGGGCACTGTCTACGCGTGATTGAAACTGACGAACGACAACGACACTGAATCTGAATATTCCTGAATATGAATAGCAACAGCGCATGCAAGGTGTTCGAAAGAATGAATTTGGCCTCTGGGGATTTTTCCTTGAGCTGATTTTTGGTGGAGTGGCTACTCATTGCTCCAGTAGACTGCCTGAATTTTGGTGGAATTTTTGAAGAAGTGTAGATATGAATTTCACCAAATTTGGCAAATCTGGTCCAAACTTGCAGAGACTGAAATTTGAAAAAAATTTAAAAGAGGAGGAGTGGATCAAGATGGTTCTGGGTTGTGGGTACAAAGGACCATCCAGGAGAGTTGGTTTGAGGTAAAAACTCAAATGCAAAAGGGTACTTGCTTTGAAAATCTCTCAGGCTCCAAATAATTTGCAGAAATGATTTGAGGGGAAAGAAAATTAGAATAAAATCCAAAACTTGCTTGGATTAGTTGGGACAGAGAACTTATTTTGATTACAAGGAGGAGGGGAGGTTTTGGAGGGGTTTTACCACATGGGGAAAATACAAAGTCATGGGTGGTTTCCAAGATATGAAAATCCCAAATTTTCATAGAGTTTCTTTTTAAAAGAAAAAAATTAAACTCCCAAAATAATTTGAGAGGGAACCAACAGAGAAGAAGTTTCAAAAGATCAAACACCATAGTTCGAAGAAAAATAAAAGCCTTGCCAAAGAAAAGGAAGTTTTTAAGAGGAAGGTTTTCTGGAAAATTTTAAATGGCCTCTTTTCAAAAACTACAAAGTTTTTGCTGAAAAGCAAATAAAAATTTTGGAGTGTCACAAACGGGCCATGGGTTAGCTGGCTATAAATGGGCTATATGCAAATAGGCCATTAACAGGCTTTCCGTGGGCCTGCCCGCCACCTTTTTACCAAGTCAAATGGGTTGGCCTTTTCACAGGAATGGGCCTCTGTTGGGCTGTGCCACATGTCGATGTATCATAGGCGCCTTCGGTCCAATGAGTGTACGACATCTGTCCCAACGGTGAGCCGACACGTGTTTCCTCCAGCCAATGATGATTTTACACATGGACAATCCCCATTGGTCGGGGCTGTTAACGGGTTATCGGATCCAAAACCGGACTTGATAGCTTAACAACATTCCGTTACAGTGGATGCCACGTGTCGGTCACCCTTGACGAAAGCACTTCTATGACACGCGATTTATCGCCATGGAATTGGACACTTCCGTGATGATAATTTTGGTAATGTCATGGAACACTTCTACGACAACACTGGTATGACTATTTTGATTCTGTCTTAAATAGTCATGGATGTACATGCATGACAGAAAACCTGACCTATTGTGACAAACACGTATCATCATGGAAGTGTATTTTTTTGTAGTGGAGCCGGCGGCGGCAATGGCGCCGGAGGAGGCGGAGAAGGAGGAGCAGGAGTAGGAGTAGGTGGAGGCGCCAAACGGCAACAACATCGACTGGGATGACATCGTCGCGGACAGCAGCGACGACGACGGCGCGGTCGTGATCGACCTCCTTGATAGCGACAAGGAGTAGGTTTTTTATTGTTGTTTTAACATTCAATTTCGTTATATCATTCTAAGTTTAAGTACTTGTCTTTTACGTATGAACTTATCAACATCATTTAAAGTTGGTTCAACTATGTAAAATATCTATCTATGTTGAATGAAATTTCAGTGAGAAAAATATAAAAGTATTTAGCGAAGAGCATGTGATATGGCAGGGAGCAAGAACATTTTCTCGAAACGAAATCTGAGATCGTAAATGCACCGAACGTCGAAAATACCGAAAATTGTCATGCATGCTTCGGTTGAGGTGGGCAAAAATGTGTCTTTGGGAGGAGCCCTGCAGGCATACCCGAGTCGTGCTGGTTGATCATGGCGTACGTGATCGCATGCATGAAATGAAACCAATTTTTGCGAGCGTGTGTGCATGCCCAATGTAGTCCCCCACTCGAGATATGAACGAAATCTGACATCAAACGCATGTTGCGTCAAATCCGGGTAGTGTTTTAGGGTTTTTTCACCGAGAAAACCCTAGAAACTGTAACAGACGTCGAAAATACCAAAAAAATTGTCATGCGTGCTTCCCATGGTGCCTGGAGTACATGGAAAAGGTCATTTGGTTGAGGTGGGAAAACACATCTTTGAGAGGAGCCCTAGAGGCACACTAGAGCGGTGCTGATTACACTAGGGGTATGTGATCGCAGGCCAGGGCCTATGGGGGTGCAACCTGTGCAGGCACATAGGGCCCCCTGGTTTTAGGGGCCTCATATTATCAATGCATTATACAGCTAGGCTTTCTCCTTTTTGTAGACCAGCCTCTGCTCTGGCTGCTGCCTGGTGGCTTGCGCTTGAAGTAAGCCTCGATCGCTACATGAGTCTCCTTGCCTCCAGCGTCCATGTCACGCCCAATATGCGACCCTATCCTAAAGGAACTCGAAGGTCCCACTAAGGATAGAAGCGCATATTGGAGACACTTTTGCAAGGTGGATATCATTACATCGACATTACATAATAGATGGGGATACATACAAAGCATACAATTGCCGCAAGAATACAACAATAAATCATACAAAAGATCAACATCTGACTACGGATGAAACACAAACAGAAACTCAACGACATCCACCCTGCTAGCCCAGGCTGCCGACCAGGAACCTATCCCCTGATCGAAGAAGAAGTAGAAGAAGAACTCCAAAACAAGCAAGCATCACTCTCGCGTCATGATCATCGCATAACCTGCAACTGTAACTATTGTTGTAGTAATCTGTGAGCCACGAGGACTCAGCAATCCCATTACCATGGGTATCAAGACTAGCAAAGCTTAATGGGTATTGAAAGAGGTTGCAGCAGCGAGTAAGCATATATTGTGGCTAACATACGCGAATAAGAGCGAGAAGAGAAGCAACAGAATGGTCGAGAAGCTAGAAGTGATCAAGAAGTGATCCTAGAACTACTTACACACAATCATAACACAAAGACCGTGTTCACTTCCCGGACTCCGCCGAAAAGAGACCGTCACGGTTACACACGCGGTTGAATGCATTTTAATTCGAATCTGGTGTCAAGTTCTCTACATCCGGATATTAACAAATTCCCATCTGCCACATAACAGCGGGCACGACTCTCGAAAGTTTATACCCTGTAGGGGTGTCCCAATTTAGACCATCACAAGCTCTCATGGTCAACGAAGGATATTCCTTCTCCCAGGAAGACCCGATCAGTCTCGGAATCCCGGTTACAAGACATTTCGACAATGGTAAAACAAGACCAGCAAGACCACCGGAATGTGCCGACAAATCCCGATAGGAGCTGCACATATCTCGTTCTCAGGGCCCACCAGATAAGCTAAGTGTATGAGTACCAACATAACCCAAGTTGCCAAGGGACGGTCCCGCACGGTGCTCTAGTTTTGGACCAACACTCAGAGGAGCACTGGCCGGGGGGAGGGGGAGGGGTAAAATAAAGATGACCCTCGGGAGTGTGACTCTCAAGGGAAAAAAGGCTTAGGTGGCAAATGTTAAAACCAAGGTTGGACCTTGCTGGAGGAGTTTTATTCAAAGCGAACTGTCAAGGGGGTCCCATAAATCACCCAACCACGTAAGGAATGAAAAATCAAGGAACATAACACCGGTATGATGGAAACTAGGGCGGCAAGAGTGGAACAAAACACCAGGCATAAGGCCGAGCCTTCCACCCTTTACCAAGTATATAGATGCATTAATTAAATAAGAGATATTATGATCTCCCAACATAATCATGTCCATCATGGAGCAATCTTCAACTTCACCTACAACTAACAATGCTATAAGAGGGGATGAGCAAAGCGGTAACATAGCCAAGCAATGGTTTTCTATGAAGGGTGAAAAAGGTTAGAGGCTGACATGGCAATTTGGGGGGCTTGAAGAGCAAGTGATAGGTAGCGCAGCATAGCGATAGAACGAAGCAACTAGCATAGCAATGATAGTAGTGAGATCCAGAGTAACGGTCGTCTTGCTTGAAATCCCGCTAGGAAGAAGAACGAGTCCATGAAGAAGATGAAGACACGAAGACGAACCAAGCGTAGACGAACGAATCCTCACGATCGCAACGAAACAGGAACTAACGAGAAGGAGCACAACCGGAAAGAAGCAAACAACAAGGTAAACACACAACACATAAACATGTCAATATGCACAACCAAGCATGATGCATGAAAATGCTACATGGAGCTACTCATGGCAAGAAATGATGCATACAAGAGCAACATAACAAAGCCAGTTTAAATGAGGCCGGAAACAACATATAAAAAATCCGGTAAGTCCTCATATGCAAATTTCGAGATTGGTCCAGATCTGAATAAACCTTATGTTCAAGTTGTTAACCAGCAATTAAGATGCACCAAGATGATCTACACGAAATTCTAGTCAAGTTACATATAAAGTTCGTTTAATTTGGAGCTACGGCCTAGAAGATATGAGCAAAACAAGTTAAACATTGAATTGATGCAAAATGCATCCAAACATCAAGCAAACACCTCAAAAGAAGGATGCAACATGATAATATGAAACTACATGCAATTCTAAGCAAGTTTCATACAGCGCACACTCCAAACGGAGCAACGGTGCAACACATACACACCAAACAAGATATAACAACTATCTGTCCAAACAGCAACTAGGCATCTTACAAACATAAAAACAACATGCTACAACACTTCAACATGAGAACAAAAGGCATGGACATGATGTAAAGGTAAAGCATTACAAAACGTGAACACTGAGTTATCGCCAGAAATCTCTAGAACATGCTCAAAAGGACATGGCAAGACTGCAAATAATAACAGTTTCACAGACTTAGCAGAAATCACTGCACATGGCAGAAATAATATCAGGTTGCAATGTTTAGAGCTATCAAATAACATGCTAGAGGAACTTATCATGGCAAACAAAGGCATGGCATGCTAACACTAAAGACAAAAAACAAAACGCTCTTACTGAACTTATTCTAAAGATCAACTGAAAAGATAGTAGCATCCATGCAAACATGGCAAATGATATGACACATTCAGAATAACAGTACATGGCAGGAACAACAATAGGTAGGCATGTTGGTGAGCTTGTACAACTCACCACAAGGCAATACATGGCGTGACAAGGTGACCAAAAGTAAGAAGACACATTTATGGAGCTAAACATGGCAGTAGCATAGTCATAGGGTGCACGGATCACTAGCACAACACATGGCAATACTGAATTTCATGTTAACAGGGTGACAACAACATTATTTAGCAACTTTGGAGCAAGATTACAACAAGCTACAGCAGGCTATAAATGCAACCAAGGGAATGAATCGATAGAGGACGATAACTTTAACAAAACATCCTTACTTAACATCTCCGGATTATGCATAGAATGACTTGTAGCAGCAGGTTTACATAGCATCATCATATAAAAGATTCAGCCTAGCAAAATAGTACCAGCAAGTACCCTACTTCACAAGCTTGATGCACTCACTACAAGACTCACAAAAATACATGGATTGCACCACTGTAAATATGGCATGATGTATCTCAAAACTCATGTAGACATCAAGCTCATAGGATGCACACACAAAATGCAATGAAAAAGACAAAACAGCAAGTTCTGTTAACAGGCAGCAGTTAACATCATATAGCACTCTTGCAACGATGATAATGGCATCAAGATGGATAGTAACAAGCATGGCACGATGAAACAAAATGAATAACATCTCACATTGAACATTATGATATATTGCACGCAAAACGGAGCACCGAGCATAAAGTTATGGCATGACAAACATGAGAATATATTGTTAAAATTCAGGGACTTAGTGGAAAATTGTACCCTCGCGGGAAATGGGGCGGGACGGTCCAGCGGGACGGAGTGGTTCGGGATGGTGCTGGCGCCGTTTCGTTCGATGGTTGCTGGCGTGCAGGGACGGGGTGGACCTGGGACGACGGCGTGCTGGGACGGCGCGGTGCTGCCGTCCGTTTGGATCGGGGGATGGGGGCGCCCAGGACCGGAGCCATCCAGATCGGTGCCGGCAGCGGATCTGAGACACACCGAACTCGACGACGGCGAACCAGGCGGCGGAGACGAAGCGGACGGCGGGGTAGCGCAGGTGAAGATCCGGCGAGGCAACAGGGCACGGTCGGGCAGCCGGCGGCGGCGATTGGTGAACTCCGATGAGGTGCGGGTGGTGGTGGTTGACGGCGGATGGTGACGGGCGGCGGCGGAGGAATAGGGCGGCTCACGCTCCGGAAGAGGAGAGGGAGGAGGCGGAGGTCGACGGGGAGGGCTCTCCGGCGAAGCTCGTCGCCGGCGGCTGCCGGAGACCGAGGCGGCGGGGCTCCAGCGGGAGGAGGCGGGAGAGCGGGAGCCAGGTGATGGGCGGCGGCGCATGGGCGGCTCGACCTGGGCCTAGATTGGCATGGCGGGCCTCGCGCGGGCCTGCGGTGGCGGATGGAGCGCTGGAGGGGGACACGCGGGACAAGTGGCGCGCCTAGAGTGGCCAGGGGCGACAACTGGGTGACGACGCGCCTGTGGGGAGTCGCCAAGTGTCACGCAGGGCTGGAGAGGCGCGGAAATGGAGGGTAGTGGTGGCTGGCAGCTGCAGGGATCCCGAGGGGGAGGCTAGAGGTAGGTGGAGGGGGGTTAGGGTTTCAAAATGGAAGGTGAAGGAGATTATATAGGGGAAGGGGACTAGAGGAGGGGGGTTTGAGACCGTTTCGGAGCCGTTCGATCTCGATCGGACGGTCCAGAGCGGAGGGGGGTTAGGTAGGTGGGCTAGCTGGCTGTGAAGAGGAGTTGGGCTGAGACGAGAGGGTAATAGTTCAGCCCGACATGGGTTTTCGGAGACCGAAAACGTCCGACGATTGACCAGCAACAGTGCGGCTATATGTTTAACGATTTGGCTATCATACGGACTCTGAATACGATGAAACTTGGCAGGGGGTCTACTGACAACATAACAACACCGCACGCCAACTTTCGGCCCATTCCGAGAATATTTTTATGCCACTTATAAAATAATATTTCGGAAATGCCGTGGGCGCGTGCGAGTGTGTCTATGCTCAGAACAGACAGCGGAGGGAACCTGGAGGACCCGAACGGATGCAAGTTTTGAAAAACATGCAGATGAAATGCAGATGATGACATGGCAAAATGCAACATGCAAGCACATGACATGGAAAAGACGACGAATAACTGGCAGACACCTGGCGCATCGGTTCTGGGGCGTTACAGTCCAACCACTGATCGAGAGGAGGGAGCGAATCACGGAATCAGCTTAGCATCCCTTCCCTTTATTTGTTTGTTTCTTTGTCCGGCGGCCAGCATCCTAGCGACACAGATCAGATCCATCCATCATTGATTCATTAATTCTTTGAGCTTAAGGAGGGCAGGACAAGGAACTGAAGCTGACAGGACCGCAGGAAGGCAGGGAAAGTTTGATCCATCTGTGATTTCTTAAGCGTCGTTGTGTCGTTGATCCCATTCCCCACTTTGAATTCTGATTTCCTCCCACTAGTTAGTTCTGCTAAATTTACTCTTTGATCTATTAGGCATCTAGTATTGCAAGATTCAAGTCATGTTTTCATTTCATTTAGAAAATTTGGTTTTCGAAATTGAAGCTATTGAAGTACTACCATGACACAACAAAGACCTATTAATTTAGCGACAATAGCGCTTGGGAGTGAAGTATCTGACAAGATTGATTAAATGGATATTATTGAAATTTTTACTTCAAATAACACTAAAAGAATGATGCTGTTTAAGTGAAGACTATTCAACCAAGAATATGTATGATTCTTATATATTTGCATTTGTAAGCCATTATGATCTTTGTATTATTATAGTTATTATTACATTTATGTAGTTTATTTTTGCATGGTAGAGCCCATTTTACAGTTTGGCACTAGGCCTCAGGTTTTGCCGGCTCGGCCCTGCGTGATCGCACGCATGAAATGAAACCAAATTTTGCCAGCGTGTGTGCATGCCCAATGTAGGGACCCATGGAAGATATGAACGCAATCTGATACCGAATGCACATTGTGTCACGTCCGAACAGTGTATTTGGGTTTTTTTCTAGGGCAAACCCTATAAAATGCATCGGGTGTCAAAAAATACGGAAAATTTCATGCATTCTTGCCATGGTGACTGGAGTACGTGGAAAACTTAGGGGTCACTTGGTTGATGTAAAAAAAACGTGTTTGAGAGTAGCCCTGCCGTCAGACCCGAACGGTGCTGGTTGCACTAGGGGTACGTGATCGCATGCATGAAATGAAACTAATTTTTGCGAGCGTGTGCACATGCCCAATGTAGGCCCCCATGCAAGATATGAAAGAATTCGGACACCAAACACATGTTGTGTCACGCCCGGGCAGTGTTTTAGGATTATTTTGCTGGGAAAACCCTATAAAATGCACCAGACATCGAAAAATGTCGAAAAATGTCATGCATGCTTGCCATGGTGCCTGGAGTATGTGGAAAAAGTTGAGGGTCATTTGGTTGAGGTGAAAAAAAAGAATGTCCCTGAGAGTAGCCCTACCGGCATACCCAAACGATGCTGGTTGCACTAGGGGCACGTGATCGCATGCATGAAATGAAACCAATTTTTGTAAGTGTGTGCGCATAGCCAATGTAGGCCCCCACACAAGATATGAACGAATACGGACACCAAACGCATGTTGCGTCACGTCTGGGCAGTGTTTTATGGTTTTTTTACTCGGAAAACCCTATAAAATGCATCGAACGTCAAAAACTAAATTGTCACGCATGCTTGTAATGGTGCCTGGAGTACGTGGAAAAATTTAGGGGTCATTCGGTTGAGGTAAAAATAAACTTCTTTGAGAGGAGCCTTACCGGCACACCCGAGAGCTGCTGGTTTCACTAGGGGTTCGTGATCGCATGCATGAAATGAAACCAATTTTGCCAGTGTGTGTGCATGCCCAATGTAGGCCCCCACACAAGATATGAATGAAATCGGATACCAAACACACGTTGCATCATGTCCGGGAAGTGTTTTACGTTTTTTCGCTGGGAAAACTCTAGAAAATGCATCGAACATCGAAAAATACCGAAAATTTTCATGCGTGCTTCCCATGGTGCATGGAGTATGTGGGAAGAGTTAGGGGTCATTCGGTTCAGGTGCAAATGAAATGTCACTGATAGTAGCCCTAGTGGCACACCCGAGCGGTGCTGGTTGCACTAGGGATGCGTGATCGCTTGAATGAAATGAAACAATTTTTGCAAGAGTGTGCGCATGCCCAATGTAGGCCCCCACGCAAGATATGAACGATTCTGGATACCAAACGCACGTTGCCTCACGTCCAACCAGCGTTTTATAGTTTTTTCGCCAGGAAACCCCTAGAAAATGCATCGGACGTAAAAAAATACCAAAAATTGTCATGCGTGCTTTCCATGGTGCCTAGTGTGTCTGGAAAAAGTTAGGGTTCATTTGGTTGAGGTGAAGAAAACATCTTTGAGAGTAGCCTTATTGGCATACCTGAACGGTGCTGGTTGCACTAGGGGTACATGATCCCATGCGTGAAATGAAACCAATTTTTGTGAGCATGTGCGCATACCTAATGTAGGCCCCCGCGCGAGATATGAATGAATTCAAACACCAAACACATGCTGCGTCATGTTCGGGCAGTGTTTTAGAGTTTTTTTTTTGCCGGGAAAACCCTAATAAATACATCGAACATCGAGAAATACTGAAAATTCTCATGCGTGCTTGCCATGGTGCATAGAGTATGGGGAAAAGTTAGGGATCCTTCGGTTGAGGTGGAAAAACGACTTTGAGAGGAGCCCTACCGGCACACCCGAGCGGTGCTGGTTGCACTAGGGGTACGTGATCTAATACATGAAATGAAACCAATTTTTGTGAGCATGTGCGCGTGCCCAATGTAGGCCTCCATGCAAGATATGAACGAACACGAACAGCAAATGCACGTTGCTTCACGTCCGAGCATTGTACTAGGATTTTTTTCGCCGTAAAATCATAGAAAATGCATACGACGTTAAGAAATACCGAAAATTCTCTTGCGTGCTTTCCATGGTGCCTGGAGTATGTGGAAAAGTTAGGGGTCATTCGGTTGAGGTGGCAAAAAATGTCTTTGGGTCATTGGGTGGGTTGAATATAAAAACGTCACGGTTAGCTGGTACCCGGCTGCCTCGTGGAACCAGACGCTAACCGGCGCATGTTGGTGTGTCCGTGGAGACTGTCGCGTTTACGCGGGCCTGACAGTATCTACGGGATTAGTGCACCCAGGCCCGCCAATCATCACGTCGTACGCCGCCACCCTGCCCCCATCCACTACTAGGAGAAAGCATACTAGTAGCGCTTGAAATACCTGTAGCAGTAGCGTTGGGTCCAGTGCTACTACTAATGCACTACAACTAAGTTGTAGCAGTAGCGCTGGTCAGGGTAGCGCTACTGCTAACTATCTGTAGCGCTGCAACAAAGCAAGCATTGCTAGATGCACTCCAGCGCTACTTCTAGTATTCCTGCGTTCACAGATTCATACTCCCTCTACGTATTTGTGATGTATTTGTGCAGGCTCTATACAATAGTTTCATCAGTTCATAACAAACATACACTATTCTCATCATATCATACACATACAATAGTCTGTCACACCATCATCATCATCATTTAGCACAAATATCATCACATCTCGAAAATAGTGATACACAAGTCATGTCATGTCCCGAATAAGTGCAACTGCATGATCATGGAACACACACAAGTTTCATCATCTCTATCTACACCATGATGTAGAAGAGAAGAGCAGCCAGCATGAGGAAGAGCGTGACTATGTAGTACTTGAGGCACCGGCGGTTCCGCCACCGCTCTTGCCGGAGCGTCCACCTCAAGTAACGACTTTATGCTTCGGCTCTGTTGTTCAACCCTCAATGGCTAGCACCCAGGTACTTGTCCACCTGGGCCTGAGTGTCTGTCCAGTGGTCATTGACTCCTAGAACCCTCCCAATGAACATTACATAGCAGTCCTTCGCCATATCTGATCTATGTACCTGCATCTTTAGTTGATGAATTGAACGATAATATGCAACATAATGTACTTAAGAAAACAAATGTCATAATTAGCAAAATACAGGAAAGCTATAGTAAACATAAATAATGAAGTTCCTCATACCCAAACTAATTAACTATTGCGATCTATGCTAGTTCAGGACCACGGTTTAATTACGTCACATAGTTTTGCCGTGCAAATTCAAAGTTTTTCCATTGAAAGATAGTAGTGACACATTGTCATCGACAATCAGTCCTCCATGTCGGTGGTCCAATCTTCATAGTCAGGGAGGAAGCACCCGAGCTTCTTGAAAGGCTTCAGGTCCAGACGCTAAGCGAGTAGGAGTGCTCGGACATCATCCCCCGCGATTGGCCCATGGTAGAACATCCCTATTGGTTCGAGGACCTGCTTCATGATCACTTGGGCAAGTTCACACTGTACATGATAAAACTCAGCTTGGATTTGATGATCTGGCGTCTTTCCTATGCTTGTGGCCTAGTTGACAATCCCGACATCGTTGGTAGTAGCTGACATGCGAAGGCATTGATTATCCCTTCTGTACTCGAGCAGGTGATGCATGAGGTATAATCCATTATCCGTATTGGCGTACGGTTGCTGGATGCAGCAGAAGTCGGTCTTATGGCTGAAAACCAACCCGTTCTTCCTGTACTTTTTCACCTTGATATATCCACCAGACAGGCTAAAGGTAAACACGACACTATCGAGAACACTCTTTATGTGCGTGTAATCCTTTTTCTTGATGTTATTCGATGAGTCCAAGTGCATAGTATGGGAGTATTCTGGGTACAGAACAATGAGTATGCCCCCCACCCTGCTGTGCAAATTAATGTTGGAAATATGCCCTAGAGGCAATAATAAAAGTATTATTATATTTCCTTGTTCATGATAATTGTCTTTTATTCATGCTATAACTGTATTATCCGGAAATCGTAATACACGTGTGAATACATAGACCACAATATGTCCCTAGTGAGCCTCTAGTTGACTAGCTCGTTGTGATCAACAGATAGTCATGGTTTCCTGGCTATGGACATTGGATGTCGTTGATAACGGGATCACATCATTAGGAGAATGATGTGATGGACAAGACCCAATCCTAAGCCTAGCACTAAGATCGTGTAGTTCGTTTGCTAGAGCTTTTCCAATGTCAAGTATCTCTTCCTTAGACCATGAGATTGTGCAACTCCCGGATACCGTAGGAATGCTTTGGGTGTACCAAACGTCACAACGTAACTGGGTGGCTATAAAGGTGCATTACAGGTATCTCCGAAAGTATCTGTTGGGTTAGCACGAATCGAGACTGGGATTTGTCACTCCGTGTAAACGGAGAGGTATCTCTAGGCCCACTCGGTAGGACATCATCATATGCGCAATGTGACCAAGGAGTTGATCACGGGATGATGTGTTACAGAACGAGTAAAGAGACTTGCCGGTAACGAGATTGAACAAGGTATAAGGATACTGACGATCGAATCTCGGGCAAGTATAATACCGCTAGACAAAGGGAATTGTGTACGGGATCGATTGAGTCCTTGACATCATGGTTCATCCGATGAGATCATCGTGGAACATGTGGGAGACAACATGGGTATCCAGATCCCGCTGTTGGTTATTGACCAGAGAACGTCTCGGTCATGTCTACATGTCTCCCGAACCCGTAGGGTCTACACACTTAAGGTTCGATGACGCTAGGGTTATAAAGGAAGTTTGTATGTGGTTACCGAATGTTGTTCGGAGTCCCGGATGAGATCCCGGACGTCACGAGGAGTTCCGGAATGGTCCGGAGGTAAAGATTTATATATGGGAAGTCCTATTTTGGCCACTGGAAAATGTTCGGGATTTTTCGGTATTGTACCGGGAAGGTTCTAGAAGGTTCTGGAGTGGGGCCCACCTGCAACGGGGGACCCACATGAACGTGGGTAGTGGGGGCAAGGCCCCACACCCCTGGTCAAGGCGCACCAAGATCCCCCCTTGGAAGGAATAAGATCATATCCCGAAGGGATAAGATCAAGATCCCTAAAAAGGGGGGATAACAATCGGTGGGGAAGGGAATGATGGGATTTCTTCCCTCCCACCTTGGCCAAAGCCCCAATGGACTTGGAGGGCAAGAAACCAGCCCCTCCACCCCTATATATAGTGGGGAGGCGCATGGGAGCTTAACACGAAGTTCTGGCGCAGCCCTTCCCCTCTCCCAAGTCCTCCTCCTCTCCCGCGGTGCTTGGCGAAGCCCTGCAGGATTGCCACGCTCCTCCACCACCACCATGCCGTTGTGCTGCTGCTGGATGGAGTCTTCCTCAACCTCTCCCTCTCTCCTTGCTGGATCAAGGCTTGGGAGACGTCACCGGGCTGTACGTGTGTTGAATGCGGAGGTGCCGTGCGTTCGGCACTTGATCATCGGTGATTTGAATCACGACGAGTACGACTCCATCAACCCCATTCACTTGAACGCTTCCGCTTAGCGATCTACAAGGGTATGTAGATGCACTCTCCTTCCCCTCGTTGCTAGTCTCTCCATAGATAGATCTTGGTGACACGTAGGAAAATTTTGAATTTCTGCTACGTTCCCCAACAGTGGTATCAGAGCTAGGTCTATTGCGTAGATTCTTTGCACGAGTAGAACACAAAGTAGTTGTGGGCATTGATTTTGTTCAATATGCTTACTGTTACTAGTCCAATCTTGTTTCGACGGTATTGTGGGATGAAGCGGCCCGGACCGACCTTACACGTACTCTTACGTGAGACAGGTTCCACCGATTGACATGCACTTGGTGCATAAGGTGGCTAGCGGGTGCCAGTCTCTCCCACTTTAGTCGGAACGGATTCGATGAAAAGGGTCCTTATGAAGGGTAAATAGCAATTGGCATATCACGTTGTGGTTTTGCGTAGGTAAGAAACGTTCTTGCTAGAAACCCATAGCAGCCACGTAAAACATGCAACAACAATTAGAGGACGTCTAACGTTTTTGCAGGGTATGCTATGTGATGTGATATGGTCAACAAGAATGTGATGAATGATATGTGATGTATGAGATTGATCATGTTCTTGTAATAGGAATCACGACTTGCATGTCGATGAGTATCACAACCGGCAGGAGCCATAGGAGTTGTCTTAAATTTATTGTATGACCTGCGTGTCATTAAACGACGCCATGTAATTACTTTACTTTATTGCTAACCGGTAGCCATAGTAGTAGAAGTAATAGTTGGCGAGACAACTTCATGAAGACACGATGATGGAGATCATGATGATGGAGATCATGGTGTCATGCCGGTGACAATGATGATCATGGAGCCCCGAAGATGGAGATCAAAAGGAGCAAAATAATATTGGCCATATCATGTCACTATTTGATTGCATGTGATGTTTATCATGTTTATGCATCTTGTTTACTTAGAACGATGGTAGTAAATAAGATGATCCCTTACAACAATTTCAAGAAGTGTTCTCCCCTAACTGTGCACCGTTGCTACAGTTCGTCGCTTCTAAGCACCATGTGATGATCGGGTGTGATGGATTCTTACGTTCACATACAACGGGTGTAAGACAGTTTTACATAGCGAAAACACTTAGGGTTAACTTGACGAGCCTAGCATGTACAGACATGGCCTCGGAACACGGAGACCGAAAGGTCGAGCATGAGTCGTATAGTAGATACGATCAACATGAAGATGTTCACCGATGATGACTAGTCCGTCTCACGTGATGATCGGACACGGCCTAGTTGACTCGGATCATGTAATCACTTAGATGACCAGAGGGATGTCTATCTAAGTGGGAGTTCATAAGATGAACTTAATTATCCTGAACATAGTCAACAGACCTTTTGCAAATTATGTCGTAGCTCACGCTTTAGTTCCACTGTTTAGATATGTTCCTAGAGAAAATATAGTTGAAAGTTGATAGTAGCAATTATGCGGACAGTAGAAAGCTTAATGCACCACTCAGTGTGCTGAACCCCAAACGTCGTTTGTGGATGTTATGAACATCAGACATACACGTTTTGATAACTACATGATAGTTCAGTGAAACGGTTTAGAGTTGAGGCACCAAAGACGTTTTTCGAAATGTCGCGGAACATATGAGATGTTTCGAGAGCTGAAATTGGGATTTCAGGCTCGTGCCCACGTCAAGAGGTATAAGACCTCCGACGATTTTCTTAGCCTGCAAACTAACGGAGAAAAGCTCAATCGTTGAGCTTGTGCTCAGATTGTCTAAGTGCAACAATCACTTGAATCGAGTGGGAGTTGATCTTCCATATGAGATAGTGATGTTTCTCCAAAGTCATTGCCACCAAGCTGCTAGAGCTTTGTGATGAACTATAACATATCAGGGATAGATATGATGATCCTTGAGGTATTCACGATGTTTGACACCGCGAAAGTAGAAATCAAGAAGGAGCATCAATTGTTGATGGTTGGTGAAACCACTAGTTTCAAGAAGGGCAAGGGCTAGAAGGGATACTTCATGAAACGGCAAATCAGCTGCTGCTCTAGTGAAGAAACCCAAGGTTGAACCCAAACCCAAGACTAAGTGCTTCTGTAATAATGGGAACAACCACTGGAGCAGAATTACCCTAGATACTTGGTAGATGAGAAGGCTGGCAAGGTCGATAGAAGTATATTGGATATACATTATGTTAATGTGTACTTTACTAGTATTCCTAGTAGCACCAGGGTATTAGATACCGGTTCGGTTGCTAAGTGTTAGTAACTCGAAATAAAGGCTACGGAATAAACGGAGACTAGCTAAAGGTGAGCTGACGATATGTGTTGGAAGTGTTTCCAATGTTGATATGATCAAGCATCGCACGCTCCCTCTACCATCGAGATTGGTGTTTGCATTGAGCATAGACATGATTGGATTATGTCTATCGCAATACGGTTATTCATTTAAGGAGAATAGTGGTTACTCTGTTTATTTGAATAATACCTTGAATGGTCTTGCACCTAAAATGAATGGTTTATTGAATCTCGATCGTAGTGATACACATGTTCATGCCAAAAGATAGTAATGATAGTACCACCTACTTGTGGCACTGCCACGTAAGTCATATCGGTATAAAACGCATGAAGAAGCTCCATGTTGATGGATCTTTGGGCTCACTCGTTTTTTGAAAAGTTTGAGACATGCGAACCATGTCTATTGGTGTATATGCATGAAGAAACTCCATGCAAATGGACCGTTTGAACTCACTTGATCTTGAATCACTTGAGACATGCAAATCATACCACATGGGCAAGATGACTGAAATCCTCGGTTTCAGTAAAATGGAACAAGATAGAAACTTGTTGGAAGTAACACATTTTGATGTGTGCAGTCCAATGAGTGCTAAGGAATGCAGTGAATATCGTTATGTTCTTACTTCACAGATGATTCGAGTAGATGTTGAGAATATTTACTTGATGAAACACAAGTCTGAATTATTGAATGGTTCAAGTAATTTCAGAGTGAAGTAGAAGATCATCGTGACAAGAGGATGAAATGTCTATGATATGATCATAGAGATGAGTATCTGAGTTACAAGCTTTGGCACACAATTATGACATTGTGGAAATTGTTTCACAATTAATACCGCCTGGAACACCATAGTTTGATGGTGTATCCGAAAATCATAACTGCACCCTATTGGATATGATGCATACCATGATGTCTCTTATCGAGTTACCACTATCGTTCATGGGTTAGGCATTAGAGACAACCACATTCACTTTAAATAGGGCACCACGTAATTCCGTTGAGATGACACCGTATGAATTATGGTTTAGAGAAACCTAAGTTGTCGTTTCTTAAAGGTTTGGGGCTGCGATGCTTATGTGAAAAAGTTTCAGGATTGATAAGCTCGAACCCAAAGAGGATAAAATGCATCTTCATAGGACACCCAAAACAGTTGGGTATACCTCCTAATTCAGATCCGAAAGCAATATGGATTGTTTCTTGAATCGGGTCCTTTCTCGAGAAAAGGTTTGTCTCGAAAAGTTGAGTGGGAGGATGGTGGAGACTTGATATGGTTATTGAACCATCACTTCAACCGGTGTGTATCAGGGCACAGGAAGTTGTTCCCGTGGCACCTACACCAATTAAAGTAGAAGCTTATGATAGTGATCATGAAGTTTCGGATCAAGTCACTGCCGTACCTCGTAGGGTGACAAGGATACGTACTACTTCAGAGTGGTAAAGTAATCCTGTCTTGAAGGTCATGTTGCTAGACAACAATGAACCTATGAGCTATGGAGAAGTGATGGTGGGCCCAAATTCCGACAAATGGTTAGAAGCCATGAAATCCGAGATAGGATCCATGTATTAGAACAAAGCATGGACTTTGGTGGACTTGCCCAAAGATCGGCAATCCTTTGAGATAAATGGATCTTTAAGAAGAAGACGGACGTGGATGGTAATGTCACCATCTATGAAGCTCGACTTGTGGCGAAGAGTTTTTCACAAGTTCAAGGAGTTGACTGCGATGAGATTTTCTCATCCGTAGCGATGCTTAAGTCCGTCGGATTCATGTTAGCATTAGCTGCATTTATGAAATCTGGCAGATGGATGACAAAACGAGTTTCCTTACCAGTCTTCGTATGGAAAGGTTGTATGTGATACAAATCAGAAAGTTTTTGTCGATCCTAAGGATGCTAAAAGGTATGCTAGCTCCAACGATCTTTCCATGGACTGGAGTAAGCATCTCGGAGTTGGAATGTGCGCTTTGATAAGATGATCAAAGATTTTGGGTTTATACAAAGTTTATGAGAAACTTGTATTTCCAAAGAAGTGAGTGGGAGCACTATAGAATTTCTGATGAGTATATGTTGTTGACATATTGATGATCAGAAATGATGTAGAATTTCTAGAAAGCATATAGGGTTATTTGAAAACTGTTTTTCAATGGAAAACCTAGATTAGGCTACTTGAACAATAAGCATCAAGATATATAAGATAGATCAAAATGCTTAATAGTACTTTCAAATGAGCACGTACCTTGACATGATCTTGAAGGTGTTCAAGATGGATCGGTCAAAGAAGGAATTCTTGCCTGAGATGTAAGGTATGAAGTTAAGACTTAAAATCTCGACCACGGCAGAATAGAGAGAAAGGACGAAGGTCGTCCCCTATGCTTTTATCATAGGCTCTCTACAGTATGCGATGCTGTGTACCGCACCTGTAGTGTGCCTTGCCATGAGTCAGTCAAGGGGTACAAGAGTGATCCAAGAATGGATCACAGGACAGCGGTCAAAGTTATCCTTAGTAACTAGTGGACTAAGGAATTTTCTCGATTATGGAGGTGATAAAGAGTTCGACGTAAAGAGTTATGTCGATGCAAGCTTAACACCTATCCGGATAGCTCTGAGTAGAAATACCGGATACGTATAATGGAGCAACTTTTAGTATAGCTCCAAGTAGAACAGTTATTTGGAATAGCTCCAAATAGAGCGTGGTAGCTACATCTAGGAGATGACATAGAGATTTGTAAAGCACACACGGATCTAAAAGGTTCAGACCCGTTGACTATAAACTCTCTCACAAGCATAACATGATCAAACCCAGAACTCATCGAGTGTTAATCACATGGTAAATGTGAACTAGATTATTGACTCTAGTAAACTCTTTGGGTGTAAGTCACATGGGGATGTGACCTTGAGTGTTAATCACATATCGATGTGAACTAGATTATTGACTCTAGTGCAAGTGGGAGACTGTTGGAAATATGCCCTAGAGGCAATAATAAAAGTATTATTATATTTCCTTGTTCATGATAATTGTCTTTTATTCATGCTATAACTGTATTATCCGGAAATCGTAATACACGTGTGAATACATAGACCACAATATGTCCCTAGTGAGCCTCTAGTTGACTAGCTCGTTGTGATCAACAGATAGTCATGGTTTCCTGGCTATGGACATTGGATGTCGTTGATAACGGGATCACATCATTAGGAGAATGATGTGATGGACAAGACCCAATCCTAAGCCTAGCACTAAGATCGTGTAGTTCGTTTGCTAGAGCTTTTCCAATGTCAAGTATCTCTTCCTTAGACCATGAGATTGTGCAACTCCCGGATACCGTAGGAATGCTTTGGGTGTACCAAACGTCACAACGTAACTGGGTGGCTATAAAGGTGCATTACAGGTATCTCCGAAAGTATCTGTTGGGTTGGCACGAATCGAGACTGGGATTTGTCACTCCGTGTAAACGGAGAGGTATCTCTAGGCCCACTCGGTAGGACATCATCATATGCGCAATGTGACCACGGAGTTGATCACGGGATGATGTGTTACAGAACGAGTAAAGAGACTTGCCGGTAACGAGATTGAACAAGGTATAAGGATACTGACGACCGAATCTCGGGCAAGTATAATACCGCTAGACAAAGGGAATTGTGTACAGGATCGATTGAGTCCTTGACATCGTGGTTCATCCGATGAGATCATCGTGGAACATGTGGGAGACAACATGGGTATCCAGATCCCGCTGTTGGTTATTGACCAGAGAACGTCTCGGTCATGTCTACATGTCTCCCGAACCCGTAGGGTCTACACACTTAAGGTTCGATGACGCTAGGGTTATAAAGGAAGTTTGTATGTGGTTACCGAATGTTGTTCGGAGTCCCGGATGAGATCCCGGACGTCACGAGGAGTTCCGGAATGGTCCGGAGGTAAAGATTTATATATGGGAAGTCCTATTTTGGCCACTGGAAAATGTTCGGGATTTTTCGGTATTGTACCGGGAAGGTTCTAGAAGGTTCTGGAGTGGGGCCCACCTGCAATGGGGGACCCACATGAACGTGGGTAGTGGGGGCAAGGCCCCACACCCCTGGTCAAGGCGCACCAAGATCCCCCCTTGGAAGGAATAAGATCATATCCCGAAGGGATAAGATCAAGATCCCTAAAAAGGGGGGATAACAATCGGTGGGGAAGGGAATGATGGGATTTCTTTCCTCCCACCTTGGCCAAAGCCCCAATGGACTTGGAGGGCAAGAAACCAGCCCCTCCACCCCTATATATAGTGGGGAGGCGCATGGGAGCTTAACACGAAGTTCTGGCGCAGCCCTTCCCCTCTCCCAAGTCCTCCTCCTCTCCCGCGGTGCTTGGCGAAGCCCTGCAGGATTGCCACGCTCCTCCACCACCACCACGCCGTTGTGCTGCTGCTGGATGGAGTCTTCCTCAACCTCTCCCTCTCTCCTTGCTGGATCAAGGCTTGGGAGACGTCACCGGGCTGTACGTGTGTTGAATGCGGAGGTGCGGTGCGTTCGGCACTTGATCATCGGTGATTTGAATCACGACGAGTACGACTCCATCAACCCCATTCACTTGAACGCTTCCGCTTAGCGATCTACAAGGGTATGTAGATGCACTCTCCTTCCCCTCGTTGCTAGTCTCTCCATAGATAGATCTTGGTGACACGTAGGAAAATTTTGAATTTCTGCTACGTTCCCCAACAATTAAATATACCTCAAATTAGTCTCCATGCTTGGAAAGGAATGATTAAAACTTACGAAAGGATATGCGCGGATGACTTATGTGGGATGATAAGGCAGGAGAATAACTTCCTTGTCCTTATTAGAGATCATGAAGTTGCTGATGTACTTGCTCACATAGTCACGGTGCTCTTTGCAGACTACCAAGAAGCTCTCGTGCATATAGTACGGCTCCGCGGCACAGATATATTGTATGTTCTCGATCCTAATGAAGTAGTTGAGATATAGTGCATACATGCGGATGAACTGGAAATCCAACTTGGTCATGTGGAACATGTCGTAGATGTAGTCAAATCGCTGGATGAACTTATCTGCGGGCCATCTCTCGACGTACAACTTTCCTCCCAGCACCTGAGACACGTAAAGCGGGTATCCTGGTTTTTCCGTGATGAGAAGGCTTTTCCCTCTGGCCCGCACATGTTCATGGAGTCTCCTCAGATCATTGTTCAATATGTGCTCTAGAGCTTTCGCAGGTAGGATCGGGTCGCCGGCAACATGGAAACACTTTGCACCTTCGACAGGTATTATGTCTACCACCCGGGGCTCCAGAGGCAGCTAGCTACTTGAAGCAGCTCTAGCGCCTTTAGGGCATTTCCTGTCTGGTCTCCTCCTTTGCTTCTTGACGGGTGGCGGTAGTGAGCCCATCATACCTTCCCTAACCACCACCCCTAGTGTTGCCGGGCTAATCAGTGGACGGCCCTCGGGTTGTTGCTCGGTAGAGGCGGCATCTAGAGGTGTCTCCTGCGAGGATCGCATGAAGAGAGACTTTTTGCATTCCGCCTTAGGACGTTCCGGCTCCGGCAAATCAAGCAGCATCAAGTCATTATCTCCATGTTCATAGCTTGAGTCGTAGTCCCGAGCCATCAATTCTCCATCGTCATAGGTTGTACTGATACAGTTGAGAGGGTCATCATCACCCTCATCCATAAAATCATTAGCATTTCCCTCTTCGAGGATAGGGGCAACGTCATCTGGCACTAACGGAGGCTCTCGCTCGCATCGTCCGCCATCACCCGCCACGATAGGTGCAGGTAATTTGGTAGGTGGGGTGGTGTTCATACCTTATTGAGAAGCTATCATTGGTGTGATACTGGGCGCCTCGACACGAAGAAGAGTCTTCGACCAAGGCAAGAACCAGCTCTTGCATGCGCCAATCCGTGTAGGGGTCTCCTCATCATCGATTGGTACCGGAGGAGGCAAATCCTCAAAGCCCGCTAAGACACTGGCCATGTTAACCTTGAAGACGCCATCGGGCATATCTCGGTTGTGGAACATGCGGTCCTTCGGCTTCACGATCGTTGCCTTTCCCACGGCCACCTTCTGACCCTTGATGTCGTAGAGTAGGGTGCACGGGGTATCATCGGCCTACAAAGAAGACATGTCTGCGACGTCAAACATACAAAATGCAACTGAAATGGAACACTATAGACATGCTGGTGAAAAGGGTATGACGCGTAATTACCGTGAGGGTGTCGAGCTCAGCCATAGATAAAAGCCGTCCGAGCATGCCAGAGATGGAGCTCGGGCTAAAATGAACAGGAGTGGGACCTTTAGCAGTCGCTTGAGCAGGTGCTGGTGGTGTGATGTTCACCGAATTTCTCCTAACGTAGCTGCGAAGGGGAAAGTCCTCTGGCCCTTTATTTGGATTGCTCTTCGACCAATCGATAAATTGCAGGAATCAAGCTGGTAATAATTGAAGATTGGAAGTTAGCCGTGACGCCAAGCACCGCGTCATGGACCGTTGCATTAACTACCCCGAGCAAATCTTCTTTGGTCTCAGCTTTGGTCTTATTGACCGCAATCATGACTTTCTCGTCGATGGTCTACTAACTGAGCAACCATCTCTTCCTTCTTTCATCTAGCTCCTTGCGGTAGCACGTCTTCCATGAGGCGTCATCTCCGACACCGTGCACACATCCATAGGATGGCGGTTTGTCCTTCGGGAACTTTTTCAGTATGTTTAGGGCCCGGTTGAATGGTTGACCCACTTGGGCCTCACCAATGACTGTGACGACTCGTCACTTTCGGATGCCTTTTGGTGCTGCTCTTTCTGCAAAAGGAACGTGGAACGTTTACTAATGTGACAAAACTTGTAATCGAATTGATTGCAAGCTAATATGATAATGGGTAATATAACAATTACCAGAAGTCTCATGAACTCCCACATGTTCAGGTCTGTGTAAAATATCTTTTTGACGTGGTCCCACCTGTATCGGGCCCTAATCCAGTCACGCTCCAGCGGGTCACTGAACTCCGCCAAGGGGTCTGGGATTCGGTGACTTTCATGTTCGGCGTCCTCCTTGGCCTAAACGTTCCTCTTCCCCTCGTAACCACGGCTTCTGAGGCGGTGGGGAGGCATGTTCCTGGCCTGGAGCGCCTTCATTTTCTCCAACCTTGCCTTGACTTCTTCTTTAGTGCAAGTCTCCTTGAAATTTTCAAAGTCCTCTTCCTTTAGTGACGGATTGTCAGCATGAATCTTGGACCATAGTTCATTCTTCGCAATCGCCTTTTCACCCAAACTTTCAAGGCGGACAAGTCGTTGGTGAATGTCACCATAGCCTTGCTGTTTATCTTTGTCATGGCGTCGTCATCCCATGGATCTTTGCTTTCATCCCGGCCGGGGAACAAGAACCTATTGTGCAACTTCTTTAGGAGCATGTGCTCCATATGTGGTATCTTCTTCAACTTCTCATTGTTGATGTTGGCGGTTTCCCTGGGGATGCATCCTAGTTGATTCCCCAACACGAGGGCACTTCCTCCGGCATCGTTGGATCTAATTTCTTGGGGTCCATCTTCATGACCACAATTGGTCTGATGCCGAGCTCGTTTGGTCTTCATGTCCTCTTCTGCTTCGGTGCTTTACTGGCTATGACAGCATCATTGCCGGTCTCGGGGGTGGTGTTGGTGCAGGTGCCAGTGCCGATGTCGGCATCGGTGTCGGGGTTGGTGCCACTGCCACCACCATGCACCCCCATCTGGTGTTCGTCTAGGAATCGAAATTGTGATTTGCTGCCTCGGTGGAGTCTTCTTCGAGGCAAGCAGAACCCTCGGCTTCGTCTTGTCTAGACATGTTTCCTATTCAACAATTGTAAATAAAAGATATAATGAAGAGAAAAAAAGGGGCCTATGTTTGGTCAGGATGTTGATTCATTCCCCTCGCCAAATCCCGGGCACTCCATATGTCCTAATTTTCAAGCACAAGTCACGCCAAAATCACAGAAATTTTCCGCATGACCTTTGATAAAAAGTGGACATATGGAGCGCCTGAAATTTGTCAGAACGGAAATGAATCAACATTCCAGCAAAACATTGGCACTCGCATATTCTTCTACATTGAACCAACATTGGAAAATAATATAACATCAATGACATATATCATTGCAAAATATATCATCAAGCAAGTACATGGAGTGAAAATTACTGAACATGGAAAAACAAATTCAGATAGCAATGTTTAGGGCTAGCAAATTATATGCTACAGGAACATATTAAGGCAAATAAGAGCATGTCATGCTAGTACTATATGCACTAAACAGAACTCCCTCAATGAACTTTGTCCAGAAACTTATGGAATTCATGATAGCTTCAATGCATAAGGGGCACATGACATAAACTGTTTCAGACTTAGAAAAATACTAGCATGGAAAAACAGATTCAAGTAGGCATGTTTGCCAGCTTGTTGCACTCACTACAAAGCACTTCATGGCATGAAAGGAAAACTAGCAGCAAGTAGACATGAACATGAACCTATTCGTGTGCAAAACTACCACATAGCATGCTTGTACTTAAATACACAAAAATAACAAAATGGCATATGTTGTAAAAATAACATGTTTGCAAATTTGCTCAAATGATGAAACTAATGCCATAGATGGATTAGTTGGATTCTCCTAGCAGAAACTTGCTCTCTCTGCTACATCTCCAAGGGTTCATACATAGCTAGGCTAGGGTGCATACATTACTCTCTCTCTCCCTCCCTCCCTCTCTCTCTCTCTCTCTCTTCATCCAAATTGTACCTAAACCCAATCTCTCCTCCAAAAAATCTAAAACCTTTACAACATCTCAGAACTACATCAGCGAGCCTCCTCAAAAAAATTCAAAATTTTCAAAAATGCCTATGAGCCATTGGCATTCTGTAGAACACCTTATGTGTAGAATCTGAGAGAGCAAAGAGCAGAGAGAGAGATAGATATAGACATAGACACAGAGAGAGGAGGGCGGGGGAGAGGAGAGGGAGAGGCTTACAGGGCGGCAACGAGGTCGAGGGTTGGGGAGAGGGCGGCGATGGCGATCGAGGTCGAGGGCAGGGGAGAGGGTAGCAGCGGCAAGGTCGAGGGCGGGCCCGCGCGGCGACGATGAGGTCGAGGGAGGGCTCGGGCGACGGCCAGCGTCGAGGTCGATTGTAGGCAGGGGTGATATGTCTCCAGCGTATCTATAATTTTTTATTGTTCCATGCTATTATATTATCTGTTTTGGATGTTTAATGGGCTTTAATATGCTATTTAATATTATTTTCGGGACTAACCTATTAACCGAGGGCCCAGTGCCAGTTTCTGTTATTTGGCCTATTTTAGACTTTTGCAGAAAAGGAATACGAAACGGAGTCCAAATGGAATGAAACCTTCGCAATGATCTTTCTCTGGCCGAAAGTAAACCAGAAGACTTGAAAATTAAGTCAGAGACGCAACAAGGAAGCCACGAGGTAGGAGGGCGTGCTCGGGGGGGTAGGCACGACCCTTGCCCTCGTGGGCCCCTCGTGGCTCCCCTGACCTACTTCCTTCGCCTATATATACTCTTATACCCTAAAAACATCAGGGGGAGCCACAAAACCACTTTTCCATCGCCGCAACCTTCTGTACCCATGAGATCCCATCTTGGGGCCTTTTCTACTGATCTGTCGGAGGGGGATTCGATCATGGCAGGCTTCTACATCAACACCATTACCTCTCCGACGAAGTGTGAGTAGTTTACCATAGAGCTTTGGGTCCATAGTTATTAGCTAGATGCCTTCTTCTATCTCTTTGATTCTCAATACCATGTTCTCATCGATGTTCTTGGAGATCTATTCGATGTAATACTCTTTTGCGGTGTGTTTGTCGAGATCCGATGAATTGTGGATTTAGGAACAACATTATCTATGAATATTATTTGGTTCTTCTCTGAATTCTTATATGCATCATTTGATATCTTTGCAAGTCTTTTTGAATTATCGGTTTAGTTTGGCCTACTAGATTGATCTTTCTTGCAATGGGAGAACTGCTTAGCTTTGGGTTCAATCTTCCGGTGTTCTTTCCCAGTAACAGTAGGGGCAGTAAGGCACTTATTGTATTGTTGCCATCGAGGATAGCAAGATGGAGCTTTCATCATATTGCATGAGTGAATTCCTCTACATCATGTCATCTTGCTTAATGCGTTACTACGTTCTTTATGAACTTAATACTCTAGATGCATGCTGGATAGCGGTCGATGTGTGGAGTAATAGTAGTAGATGCAGGAAAGAGACGGTCTACTTGACACGGACATGATGCCTATGTTCATGATCATTGCCTGAGATGTCATTATAATTATGCGTTTTTCTATAAATTCCTCGGCAGTAATTTGTTCACCCACTGTAATATATGCTATCTTGAGAAAAGCCAATAGTGAACCTATGGCCCCCGGGTATCTTTTCCATATTATTGAATCTCATTTACATCTTGTTAGTTTTCGATCTACTATTTTGCAATCTTTACTTTCCAATCTATACACCCAAAAATACCAAAAATATTTACTTTACCGTTTATCTATCTCTATCATATCTCACTTTTGCGAGTGACCGTGAAGGGATTGACAACCCGTTTATCGTGTTGGTTGCAAGTTCTTGGTTGTTTGTGCAGTTATTTGGTGACTTGTGCGTCGTCTCCTACTGGATTGATACCTTGGTTCTCAAAACTAAGGGAAATACATACGCTACTTTGCTGCATCACCCTTTCCTCTTCAAGGGCAAACCAACACAAGATCAAGAGGTAGCAAGAAGAATTTCTTGCACCGTTGTCGGGGAGATTTACGTCAAGTCAAATCATACCAAGTACCCATCATAAACTCTTCTCCCTTGCATTACATTATTCGCCATTCGCCTGTCATTTTCCTCTCCCACACTTCTAAAACGATTTTTGAAAACCTTTGCCTTTTCTTCGCCCCTCTTCCGTTCGTCTCTTTTTGATTGCTTCTTGTGAGCTTGTGTGTTGGATTGATTGCTTCTCATGATGGCTCAAGATAATACTACAATTGTGTGACTTTTCCAACACCTACAACAATGATTTTATTAGCACTTCGATTGCTCCTACTACTAATGTTGAATCTTGTGAAATTAATGCTGCTTTGTTGAGTCTTGTTATGAAAGATCAATTTTCTGGCCTTCCTAGTGAAGATGCCGCATCCCATCTAAAAAATTTCGTTGATTTGTGCGATATGGAAAAGAAGAAAGATGTGGATAATGATATTGTTAAATTGAAGCTATTTCTGTTTTCACTTAGAGATCGTGCTAAAACTTGGTTCTCATCTTAGCCTAAAACTAGTATTGATTCATGGAATAAGTGCAAAGATGCTCTTATCTCTAAGTATTTTCCTCCCGCTAAGATCATCTCCCTTAGGAACGATATTATGAATTTCAAGCAACTTGATCATGAGCATGTTGCACAATCTTGGGAGAGGATGCAATTGATGATACGTAATTGCCCTACACATGGTTTGAATTTGTGGATGATTATACAAAAGAATTATGCCGGATTGAAATTTGCTTCTAGAAATCTTTTAGATTCGGCCGCGGGTGGCACTTTTATGGAAATCACTTAAGGAGAAGCTACTAAACTCCTAGATAATATTATGGTTAATTATTCTCAATGGCACACCAAAAGATCCACTAGTAAAAAGGTTCATGTGATTGAAGAGATTAATGTTTTTAGTAGAAAGATGGATGAACTTATGAAATTATTTGCTAATAAAAGTGTTTCTTCTGATCCTAATGATATGCCTTTTTCCACTTTGATTGAGAATAATAATGAATCTATGGATGTGAATTTTGTTGGTAGGAACAATTTTGGTAATAATGCGTATAGAGTGATAACCCACAAGTATAGGGGATCGCAACAGTTTTCCAGGGTAGAGTATTCAACCCAAATTTATTGATTCGACACAAGGGGAGCCAAAGAATATTCTCAAGTATTAGCAGTTGAGTTGTCAATTCAACCACACCTGGATAACTTAGTATCTGCAGCAAAGTATTTAGTAGCAAAGTAGTATGGAAGTAACGGTAACAGTAGCAAAAGTAACAGTAGCAGTTTTGTAGTAATTGTAATAGCAGCAACGGTAAAGTAAATAAGCAAAGCACCATATGTGAAAAGCTCGTAGGCATTGGATCAGTGATGGATAATTATGTTGGATGCGGTTTGATAACCCGCAACTATATGGGATAGTTGTAGCCTCTTTCGGTAAGTAAGAGTGTCGAACCCAACGAGGAGCTAAAGGTAGAACAAATACTCTCTCAAGTCCTATCGGCCATTGATACGACTCTACGCATGCTTGACATTCGCTTTACCTAGAACAAGTATGAAACTAGAAGTACTTTGTAGGTGTTGTTGGATAAGCTTCCAAGAAAGTAAAGAACACGTAAATAAAAGCTAGGGGCTGTTTAGATAAAGAACAATAAAGTAAATATAGTGAGTGTGGAAAAGTGGTGATAGGAGTTGTGGAATTGTCCCTAAGCAATTGACTATGTTACTAGACCGGTAATCACTATTACAATTCTATTTGAGGGAGAGGCATAAGCTAACATACTTTCTCTACTTGGATCATATGCACTTATGATTGGAACTCTAGCAAGCATCCACAACTACTAAAGATTCATTAAGGTAAAAACCAACCATAGCATTAAAGCATCAAGTCCCCTTTTATCCCATACGCAAACAACCTACTTACTCGGGTCTGTGCTTCTGTCACTCATGCCACCCACCATAAGCAAATCATAAACATATTGCAAACCCTACAGCGGGAATCCCTCACGCTTGCGCGACATGGAGGGCACAATAGGATATCACCAATAATAAAACATGCAACTCAAACCAATCATAGCAATTCATCAATCACCGATAGGACAACGAAAATCTACTCAGACATCATAAGATGGCAACACATCATTGGAAAATAATATGAAGCATAAAGCACCATGTTCAAGTAGAGGGTACAGCAGGTTGCGGGAGAGTGGACTGTTGTATATAGAAGGGGGAAGGTGATGGAGATGTTGGTGAAGATGATGGAGGTGTTGGTGAAGATTGCGGTGATGATGATGGCCCCCGGCGGCGTTCCGGTGCCACCGAAAGCAAGGGGGAGAGAGGCCCCCTTCTTCTTCTTCTTCCTTGACCTTCTACCTAGATGGGAGAAGGGTTTCCCCTCTGGTCCTTGGCTCCCATGGCTTGGGAGGGGCGAGAGCCCCTCCGAGATTGGATCTATCTCTCTATTTCTGTGTTCTCTGATTCTACCCCTTAACCGTTTCCTTTATATCTGGAGATCCGTAACTCCGATTGGGTGAATCTTTTGCCCAGATCTTTCGCATGAAATTATCTTTCTTGCGCCAAAAGAAGAGCATCAACCGTCTTACGGGTGGACCACGAGGGTCAGGGGCGCGCCTGGGGGGTAGGGCGCGCCCCCCTACCTCGTGGCCACCTCGGACACTGTCTCGCGTTAATTTTACTTCCCAAAAATCATAAATATTCCAAAAAAATCTCCGTCCATTTTTATCCCGTTTGGACTCCGTTTGATATTGGGTTTCTGCGAAACAAAAAACATGCAACAGACAGGAACTGGGACTGGGCACTGGATCAATATGTTAGTCCCAAAAAATAGTATAAAAAGTTGCCAAAAGTATATAAATGTTGAATAATATTGGCATGGAACAATCAAAAATTATATATACGACGGAGACGTATCAGCATCCCCAAGCTTAATTCCTGCTCGTCCTCGAGTAGGTAAATGATAAAAAGAAGTAATTTTTGATGTGGAATGCTACCTAGCATAATCTTGATCATATGTCTAATCATGGCATGAATATTAAGACATGATTGATTCAAAGCAATAGTCTATTATTTGACATAAAAGCAATAATACTTCGAGCATACCAATAAAGCAATCATGTCTTTTCAAAACAACATGGCCAAAGAAAGTTATCCCTACAAAATCATATAGTCTGGCTGTTGCTATTTCTTCATCACACAAAGTATTTAATCATGCACAACCCCGATGACAAGCCAAGCAATTGTTTCATACTTTAATAATCTCAAACTTTTTCAACTTTCACGCAATACATGAGCGTGAGCCATGGATATAGCACTATAGGTGGAATAGAATATGATGGTGGGGGTTATGTGAAGAAGACAAAAAGGGAGAAAGTCTCACATCAACTAGGCGTATCAACGGGCTATGGACATGCCCATCAATAGATATCAATGTGAGTGAGTAGGGATTGCCATGCAATGGATGCACTAGAGCTATAAGTGTATGAAAGCTCAAACTGAAAACTAAGTGGGTGTGCATCCAACTTGCTTGCTCATGAAGACCTCACGCATTTGAGGAAGCCCATCATCGGAATATACAAGCCAAGTTCTTTAATGAAAATTCCCACTAGTATATGAAAGTGAAAGCATAAGAGACTCTCTCTATGAACAACATGGTGCTACTTTGAAGCATAAGTGTGGTAAAAGGATAGTAACATTGCCCCTTCTCTCTTTTTCTCTCGTTTTTTTATTTTCTTTTTTTTATATTTTTTTGGTGGGCTTCTTTGGCCTCTTTTTTTATTTGGGCTTCTTTGGCCTCTTTTTTTTCATAAAGTCCGGAGTCTCATCCCGACTTGTGGGGGAATCATAGTCTCCATCATCCTTTCCTCACTGGGGCAATGCTCTAATAATGATGATCATCACACTTTTATTTACTTACAACTCAGTATCTAGAACAAAGATATGACTCTATATGAATGCTTCCGACGGTGTATCGGGATGTGCAATGATCTAGCCTAGCAATGTCATCAAAAAATGGACAAGCCATGAAAACATCATGCTAGCTATCTTACGATCATGCAAAGCAATATGACAACGAATTCTCAAGTCATGTATATGATGATGATGGAAGTTGCATGGCAATATATCTCGGAATCGGGATGGAAATGCCATGATAGGTAGGTATGGTGGCTGTTTTGAGGAAGATATAAGGAGGCTTATGTGTGACAGAGCGTATCATATCACGGGGTTTGGATGCACCGGCGAAGTTTGCACCGACTCTCGAGGTGAGAAAGGGCAATGCACGGTACCGAAGAGGCTAGCAATGATGGAAGGGTGAGAGTGCGTATAATCCATGGACTCAACATTAGTCATAAAGAACTCATATACTTATTGCAAAAATCTACAAGCCATTGAAAACAAAGTACTACGCGCATGCTTCTAGGGGGATAGATTGGTAGGAAAAGACCATCGCTCGTCCCCGACCGCCACTCACAAGGAAGACAATCAATAAATAAAATTGTGCACCAACTTCATCACAAAGCGGTTCACCATACGTGCATGCTACGGGAATCACAAACCTCAACACAAGTGTCACTACAATCCACACCCACCCACTAGTATGACTCTAATATCACCATCTTTATATCGCAAAACTATTGCAAGGAATCGAACATATCATATTCAGCGATCTACAAGCTTGTGTAGGATTTTATGACTAACCATGTGAATGACTAATTCCTGTCATCTCTCTAAATAGATATAAGTGAAGAAAGAGAGTTTAATTCTTTCTACAAAATATATGCCCACGCTCTAACAAATATAAGTGAAGCAAAAGATCATTCTACAAATGGCGGTTGTCTATATAAAGAGAAACAGGCAATCCAACTTCAAATGATATAAGTGAAGCACATCAAGCATTCTATAAAGCCATACTCAAAAGATTTAAGTGAAGTGCAATAAGGATTCTATAAATCAACCAAGGACTATCTCATACCAACATGGTGCATAAAAGAAAAATAAAAACCTAATTGCAAAAGACGCTCCAAGACTTGCACATAATGCATGAACAAAACGAATCTGAAACATACCGATACTTGTTGAAGAGAGAGGGGGTGCCTCCCCAGCATCCCCAAGCTTAGACGCTTGAGTATCCTTGAATATTTACTTGGGGTGCCTCGGGCATCCCCAAGCTTGAGCTCTTGCCTCTCTTCCTTTTCCTCATATCGATACATCCTCGATTAGACACTACATCCACACAAAACTTCAACAGAAAACTCGGTAAGATCTGTTAGTATAATAAAGCAAATCACCACTCTGAGTACTATTGCCAACCAATTCATATTTTGTTTTTGCAATGTGTCTACTGTAATATAACTTTTTCATGGCTTAATCCACTGATATAAATTGATAGTTTCATCAAAACAAGCAAACTATGCATCAAAAATAGAATCTGTCTAAAATAGAACAGTCTGTAGCAATCTGAACATCCACCATACTTTTGCTACCCCAAAAATTCTACCAAAATTAGGAAAAATAAAAAAAGTTGTATAGTAATACAGTGAAAAAATAATCAGAACCAATTGACGTTCCAGATAAAAATGTAAAATTGCGCACTACAGCCAAAGTTTCTGTCCTGCACCATACAAACCAACAAGCATTGTAAACATCCTAAAGGAAAACCTTGGCACATTATTTTTATAATACAATGGAATTGCACAAGGGGATAATTATTTTTATTGAAAATTTTCTATAATTAAGATTCACAAAGTTCCCATGGGCATGAACAAAGTTCAAGGACGTCCCCGACTTTCACAATGCTCGTCTCTCTCCCTTTCAATTCTCTTTTTGAAAAGTTTTGGGTTCCCCTCTTTATGTTTGTTGTTTTTAAACTATATGAAAGCACTCAACAGAAATAAATGACTCTCTAAAACTTCCGGGTTGTCTCCCTGGCAGCGCTTTCTTTAAAGCCATTAAGCTAGGCATTTAGTGCTCAAGTAATGAATCCACCCGGATCCCAAGGTATATCAAAGCCAATTTTAATTAACAATGATTTGTAATTTAGTAGTGAGCACAAAGTAACATATATCATGCAACAACGAAGTCTAACTCTCTTCCTATGCATTGGCATGTCATAAAAGAAAAATTCATGCACACATAGTAAAGGATAGTATAAGTAGTTTCTTGCAATTTCATAGTATGGGAAACATAGAGAGGTGGAGATATAGTTCCTCTCTCATAATAATTGCAAGTAGGAACAGCAAGCACATGCATATTATATGTATCAAAATCATCATGTGCAACGGTAAAAGGCAACCCATCAATATAATCCTTAATAAGGGCAAACTTCTCTGATATAGTATAATCGGGAGAATTCGAAAAGATAATAGGACTATCATGCGTGGGTGCAATAGCAACAATTTCATGTTTAACATAAGGAACTATAGCAAGTTCATCTCCATAAGAATCATTCATATTGGCATCTTGGCCACAAGCATAGCAAGCATCATCAGAAAGGGATATTTCAAACAAATTCAAGGGATCATAGCAATCATCATAGCAAAGGGGAATTAAATAATGTATGAGTTGAAGAGTTACTCTCATTAGAAGGTGGGCACGGGTGATCAATCCGCTCTTCCTCCTTTTGTTCTTCGCTCTCCTCATCATCTTTTTCATCCAATGAGCTCATTGTTTCATCAATTTCTTCTTCCATAGCTTCCTGCAAAATATTAATCTCTTCTTGGACAGCGGAGACTTCCTCAATAAATCGTTTAACATAGGCATTAGAAGCATAATTCTCATAGCAATATTCAAGTATGGCAAAATTTTCAGATTTGTGAAAAGTAGCATCATACGTTTCAATCGAAGAAGCAATTTCATAAGCACCCTCAAAAGCAACAAATTCTTCAGTTTGTTGAACATCATAGTAATTGTAAACACCCTTAGCATACGAAGATACGATTCCATTATCACTAAACAAGCATTGATAGGGTAGGTGTTTCTTAGGATCTTCAGAACAACAAATAACAACATATATTTCACGTAAATTCCAAGCATAGCATTGCAAACGTTTAATTTGACCCCATAATAGTTTCCCTTTTTCAGATATACGGTGTCGCACATAACAAGCATGCTCATCTAAATATTTGCCCTCAACTAAGTTAGTTGGGGTTTCAGCACGAGCACATAGGGATCAAAGATGATCCAAGTAATAAGCTTCAGCAGTGTTATAGATTTTGAGTGGTTCTTCAACCATTGGTTCAGCAGGTACAACTATTTTTTTGGTATTTTGCGTTTCCTACCCATAACTAAAGATAGAAAACAACTAAGAACATCAAAAGCACATAGGGATCAAAGATGATCCAAGTAATAAGCTTCAGCAGTGTTATAGATTTTGAGTGGTTCTTCAACCATTGGTTCAGCAGGTACAACTATTTTTTTGGTATTTTGCGTTTCCTACCCATAACTAAAGATAGAAAACAACTAAGAACATCAAATAAAAATTACTTAGTGATAAAGCAAACAAGCACACACGAGAATATTCACCCCACGCTATTGCTCCCCGGCAACGGCGCCAGAAAAAGGTCTTGATAACCCGCAAGTATACGGGATAGTTGTAGCCTCTTTCGATAAGTAAGATTGTCGAACCCAACGAGGAGCTAAAGGTAGAACAAATACTCTCTCAAGTCCTATCGGACACTGATACGACTCTACGCACGCTTGATGTTCGCTTTACCTAGAACAAGTATGAAACTAGAAGTACTTTGTAGGTGTTGTTGGATAAGCTTGCAAGAAAGTAAAGAACACGTAAATAAAAGCTAGGGGCTGTTTAGATAAAGAACAATAAAGTAAATATAGCGAGTGTGGAAAAGTGGTGGTAGGAGTTGTGGAATTGTCCCTAAGCAATTGACTACGTTACTAGACCGGTAATCACTATTGCAATTCTATTTGAGGGAGAGGCATAAGCTAACATACTTTCTCTACTTGGATCATATGCACTTATGATTGGAACTCTAGCACGCATCCGCAACTACTAAAGATTCATTAAGGTAAAACCCAACCATAGCATTAAAGCATCAAGTCCCCTTTTATCCCATACGCAAACAACCTACTTACTCGGGTCTGTGCTTCTGTCACTCACGCCACCCACCATAAGCAAATCATAAACATATTGACCCTACAGCGGGAATCCCTCACGCTTGCGCAACATGGAGGGCACAATAGGACAGCACCAATAATAAAACGTGCAACTCAAACCAATCATAGCAATTCATCAATCACCGATAGGACAAAGAAAATCTACTCAGACATCATAGGATGGCAACACATCATTGGAAAATAATATGAAGCATAAAGCACCATGTTCAAGTAGAGGGAGAGTGGACCGCTGTATATAGAAGGGGGAAGGTGATGGAGATGTTGGTGAAGATGATGGAGGTGTTGGTGAAGTTTGCGGTGATGATGATGGCCCCCGGCGGCGTTCCGGCGCCACCGGAAGAAAGGGGGAGAGAGGCCCCCTTCTTCTTCTTCTTCTTCCTTGACCTTCTCCCTAGATGCGAGAAGGTTTTCCCCTCTGGTCCTTGGTTCCCATGGCTTGGGAGGGGCGAGAGCCCCTCCGAGATTGGATCTATCTCTCTGTTTCTTCGTTCTCTGATTCTACCCCTTCACCGTTTCCTTTATATCTCGAGATCCATAACTCCGATTGGGGTGAACCTTTCGTCCAGATCTTTCTCATGAAATTATCTTTTTGCACCAAAAGAAGAACATCAACCGCCTTACGGGTGGACCACGAGGGTCAAGGGTGCGCCTGGGGGGGTAGGGCGCACCCCCCTACCTCGTGACCACCTCGGACACCGTCTCTCCTTGATTTTACTTCCCAAAAATTATAAATATTCCAAAAAAAATCTCTGTCCGTTTTTATCCCGTTTGGACTCCTTTTGATATTGGGTTTCTGCGAAACAAAAAAATATGCAACAGACAGGAACTGGCACTGGGCACTGGATCAATATGTTAGTCCCAAAAAATAGTATAAAAAGTTGCCAAAAGTATATAAATGTTGAATAATATTGGCATGGAACAATCAAAAATTATAGATACGATGGAGACGTATCACGGTTCATCATGTAACAGTTATAACATAGGGTGACACCGAACTAGCTCGAATTCATCAATGTAATGTAGGCATGTATTCCGAATATAGTCATACGTGCTTATGGAAAAGAACTTGCATGACATCTTTTGTCCTACGCTCCCGTGGCAGCGGGGTCCTAATGGAAACTAAGGGATATTAAGGCCTCCTTTTAATAGAGTACCAGACCAAAGTATTAACACTTAGTGAATACATGAACTCCTCAAACTACGGTCATGACCAATAAGTATCTTGATTATTGTCACTTCGGGGTTAACGGATCATAACACATTATAGGTGACAATAGACTTGCAAGATAGGATCAAGAACTCACATATGTTCATGAAAACATAATAGGTTCAGATCTGAAATCATGGCACTCGGGCCCTAGTGACAAGCATTAAGCATAGCAAAGTCATAGCAACATCAATCTCAGAACATAGTGGATACTAGGGATCAAACCCTAACAAAACTAACTTGATTACATGGTAAATCTCATCCAACCCATCACCGTCCAGCAAGCCTACGATGGAATTACTCACGCACGGCGGTGAGCATCAAGAAATTGGTGATGGAGGATGTTTGATGATGACGACGGCGACGAATCCCCCTCTCTGGAGCCCCGAGCGAACTCCAGATCAGCCCTCCCGAGAGAGATTAGGGCTTGGCGACGGCTCCATATCGTAAAACGCAATGAAAATTTCCTTTGATTTTCTTCTCCGCGAACGTGAATATATTGGGTTGGAGTTGAGGTCGGTGGAGGTCCAGGGGCCCATGAGGCAGGGGGCGTGCCCTAGGGGGGGCTCCCCCCACCCTCATAGACAGGGTGTCGGCCCCCTGGTGCTGATTCTTTCGCCAGTATTTTTTATTAATTCCAAAAGTTGCTCCATTGATTTTCAGGTCATTCCGAGAACTTTTATTTCTGCACAAAAATAACACCATGGCAGTTCTGCTAAAAACAGCGTCAGTCCGGGTTAGTTCCATTCAAATCATGCAAGTTAGAGTCTAAAACAAGGGTAAAAGTGTTTGGAAAAGTAGATACGACGGAGACGTATCAACTCCCTCAAGCTTAAACCTTTGCTTGTCCTCAAGCAATTCAGTTGACAAACTGAAAGTGATAAAGAAAAACTTTTCCAAACTTTGTTTTCTCTTGTTGTTGCAAATATGTAAAGCCAGCATTCAAGTTTTCACCAAAGATCATGAACTAACCATATTCACAATAACATTTAGATCTCATGTTTACTCATATCAATTGCATAATCAGCTAGCGAGCAATAATAATGAATCTCGGATGACAACACTTTCTCAAAACAATCATAATATGATATTACAAGATGGTATCTGGCTAGCCCTTTCCGACACCGCAAAACATAAATGCAGAGCACCTTTGAAGATCAAGGGCTGACTAGAGATTGTAATTCATGGTAAAAGAGATCCAGTCATAGTCATACCCAATATAAATTAATAGTAATGCATGCAAATCACAGCAGTGCTCTCCAGCGAGTGCTTTTTAATAAGAGGGTGATGACTCAACATAAAAGTAAATAGACAGGCCCTTCGCAGAGGGAAGCAGGGATTTGTAGAGGTGCCAGAGCTCGATTTTCAAATAGAGATGAATAACATTTTGAGTGGTATACTTTCAATGTCAACATAACAACTGAGAGATATTGATATCTTCCATGCTACACACATTATAGGCGGTTCCCAAACAGAATGGTAAAGTTTATACTCCCCCTCCACCAACAAGCATCAATCCATGGCTTGCCCGAAACAACGGGTGCCTCGAACTAACAACAATCCTAGGGGAGTTTTGTTTGCAATTATTTTGATTTAATTTAAGCATGGGACTGGGCATCCCGGTGACCAGCCATTTTCTCGTGAGTGAGGAGCGGAGTTCACTCCTCTTGAGAATAACCTGCCTAACATGGAAGATACAGACAGCCCTAGTTGATACATGAGTTGTTCGAGCATACAAAAGAGAATTTCATTTGAAGGTTTGGAGTTTGGCGCATACAAATTTGCTTGGAACGGCAGGTAAATACCGCATATAGGAAGGTATGGTGGACTCATATGGAATAACTTTGGGGTTTATGGAGATTGGATGCACAAGCAGTATTCCCGCTTAGTACAAGTGAAGGCTATAAAGAGACTGGGAAGCGACCAACTAGAGAGCAACAACAATCATGAACATGCATTAAAATTAATCAACACCGAGTGCAAGCATGAGTAGGATATAATCCACCATGAACATAAATATCGTGAAGCCTATGTTGATTTTGTTTCAACTACATGCGTGAACATGTGCCAAGTCAAGTCACTCAAATCATTCAAAGGAGGATACCACCCTATCATACCACATCACAACCATTTTAATAGCATGTTGGCACGCAAGGTAAACCATTATAAACTCCTAGCTAATTAAGCATGACATAATCAACTATAATCTCCAATTGTCATCGCAAACATGTTTATTCATAATAGGCTAAATCAGGAATGATGTACTAATCATATTTACAAAAATAAGATAGGTCGAGTTCATAGCAGCTTCTCTCATCTCAATCAGTCCATCATATATCGTCATTATTGCCTTTCAATTGCACGACCGAACGGTGTGGATAATAATAATAATAATAGTGCATGTGCATTGGACTAAGCTGGAATCTGCAAGCATTCAATTCAAGGGAGGAGACAAGGTAATATGGGATCTTGGTTAAATCAACAATAATGCATATGAGAGCCATTCAACATTTTCATCAAGGTCTTCTCCTCTCGAGCCCCAAAGAAAACAAATAAAATAAAACTATTTACACGCGAAAGCTCCCAACAAGCAAAAAGAATAATGAGAAATCTTTTTGGATCTTCTTTTAATTACTACCATTACAGGCATGGAAAGTAAACTAACTATTTTTTTTTGGTTTTTCTTAAGTTTGTTCAAACACACAAGAAGAAAACTAGGAAAAGAAATTAAACTAGCATGGATAGTACAATGAAAAAGTATGAGCACCGATAACTAGAATGAGTGTGTGAGCATGAATGTAATGTTGGTGAGAAATATGTACTCCCCCAAGCTTAGGATTTTGGCCTAAGTTGGTCTATGCCAATGGATCGCGGCTACTCTCTCCCGTGTACTGAGGAGTGTTGTCTCGATACCACTGGCTGGCGATCTCCTCCTGTCGAGATTGTGTGAACCTGATCCGGTGTGCACACGAGCTAGATCTTCATCATCTTCATTGACATGCCACCGAAGAATAAGGCTTCGGAGGCAGCGGTTCCGTCCGCGTCGATCCCACCACCACCGGAGCAAGCAGGCGATGGGGTAGACGCTGGCGGAAGAACGGGCGTCGACGAGGGTGCTCACAGTGCTGCCAAGTCCAAGGACAAGGCTGCGCAGACCTCGGCGTCCGTACGTGCACCGCGCCCATCTCAGGAGGCGCGGGACCAACAGCGTCATGGTATTCGCAGTGCCATACGCTCGTTGGGCCAAGATCAAGCTGGTGGATCTCGCGGAGTTCAAGACCAGCATGCACGCCAGCATGCTGGCCCGAGGGAGGCCCGGTCGCCTGGACGGGATACTGCTCCTTCTAACATAGTTAGAAGTCCGAGCATATCCCGCTCATCGCACCGTTCGCCTCTGCCGCCCACCACTCCCGCAGAAGCCTTGGCACGAGCTCAACTGCTTCTAGATTACCCTCCGACGGCGGACAAGACCGACGAATGGAGGGCCACCATTCAGAGTCTCATTGGCTTCGCCAACGGCGATACCGCGCGGCAACCAAGCACCTCGCTGCCGCGGCAAGACTGCCGGACGCGAACCGATGGCGACAAGACCGACGGGGGGTGCAACTTCCATGCACTCTCCACCCCGAAGGCCAAGATCGCCGACTCGCCTGGTCCACCTCGACAGCGACTCCACCGCATCATCAGATCCTCGAGCTCGTCCCGATCAGCGCCAAGTTTTGCACGAACGACAGCAAGAGGACACTCGTACTCGCAACGAGCGCCGAAGAGAAGCGCGGCGTCAATCTAACCAGCGCGCTGGGCCCTCTGTCGACATGCATGCGCCAGGGGAACCAGGCGACTTACCGTACGCGGTAGGTTGCCATGCGTTCACTCGTGAGCTGCGGCAAGTCAAGTGGCCCAGCAAGAAGAATTTCAAACCAGACGTACCAGAGAAGTACGACGGCAAGTCGCATCCGTCGGAGTTCCTCAGCATCTATACCATTGCGGTGCAAGGAACCGGGGGACGAGACGACAAGATCCTTGCTAACTACTTCCTGCTGGTGCTCAAGCCTAACGTCAGATCCTGGCTCATGCACTTGCCGGACAACTCCATATCCTCTTGGGCAGATATATGACATCAGTTTGTCGGCGCCTTTACAGGCAGCCACAAGCCTCATGGCCAACAAAGCGATCTTCATCTGCTTGCCCAGAAGGAAGGAGAGCCCCTGCGCAAGTACATTCAGAGATTCAACCGTGTACAGCACAACATCCCAGATGTCCACCCTGCCGCGGTCATCAGCGCGTTCCATCAGAACGTGCGAAACCGCAGGATGCGGGAGGAGATGGCGATGTGCAAGATCAGGGATGTCAGTGAGCTGTATGCCCTGTCCGACAAGTGCGCACGTGCTGAAGAAGGGAGGAGACTCCCCGGAGAGAATACAGGAGCAGGAGGGTCTGACAGTGAGGATGCTGCCCCGGCAAAGAAAAGCCGGCGGCGGAACAACAGGAAGAAAAAGGGAAAAGAAGTGCTAGTTGTTGAGCAGTCCGGCAATGGAGGTGGCGCCAAGAAAGCTAAAGTTGGAAGCTCCGGCAAGGAGAGCCAGGCTGTGGCGGCCGCCGACAAGCATGACAGCTCCGGCAAGCAGTACTGCAGAATCCACCGCACCAAGGGCCATGATCTCCAGAGCTGCAAGAAGGTTGAGCAGCTTGTCGAGCAGCAGAAAGCCGAGTACGAGCGACGCGACAAGGAGAAGGCCCAGGAAGGTGCTGGAGGAGCCAGCAAGAAACACCCAGGCCGGGGAGGACACCGCGGCAAGGCCAAGCAGCGGCAAGGGGACAGGCCTCCCCGTGGCCGCGACAAGGACGAAGATGACGACGACGACGAAGATATGGATGATGATGAGGCCGATGAGCAGGAATTTCAGAAAGCCACAGAGGTCCTGTGCGTTGACGGCGGTGCTTCCCTGCATACTTCACACCGTCAACTCAAGCAATGGATGCGAGAACTCAATGCAGCGGAACCATCCATGGAGTCACGCAAGCCTCTGAAATGGTCCAGCAGTCCTATCATCTTTGATATTGAGGATCACCCTGATCGCATAATTGCGGTCGGATGCTTGCCGATGTTGGTTTCACCAACTATCCACAACCTCAAGGTCACAAAGATGCTAGTTGACGGAGGGGCCGGCTTGAACCTGATCTCCTCCGCAGTCCTCCAGAAACTCCAGATCCCTGACAGCGAGCTCGAAGAGACCGGCACATTCCAAGGAATCAACCCGGGAAGGAGCAAGCCGCAGGGAAAGATCATGTTGCCGGTCACATTTGGCAGCGAGCTGAACTTCAGAACTGAGAGGGTCACTTTCGACGTTGCTGACTTTCCATTGCCCTACAATGGGATTCTCGGCCGTCCGACACTCGCCAAGTTCATTGCAGCCTCTCACTATGCATACAACATGCTCAAGATGCCAGGCCCGATAAGTGTCATTTCTTTCCCTGGCGACAAGAAGGATGCCCTTATCTGCACCGACAAGATTTACCGGGAAGCAGCAGCCGTAGCTGATCGCAAGTCACTTGCCGCTGAAGCTCCCGGGAGGAAGAAGAAGACCAAGTCCGGCAAGAGTTCTTATGCCCACTCCGGCAAGCGCACCTCTTCGGAGTGCTGCGCTACCGTCGAGGACGCATCATCGAGCTCCACCGGCAAGTGTAAGAAGACGATGGCAGCTCCACCAGAGACAAAGAAGGTGTCCGCCAAGGAGGACGGTACTGGTGGTACCTTCACCATCAGTGCCACTTTTGACCCTAAATAGAAAAGCGCGCTCATTGCATTCCTGCGGGCGAACGTCGACGTGTTTGCATGGCAACCGTCTGATATCCCCGGTGTTCCCAGGAAAGTAATTGAGCACCACCTAGCCGTTTGTCCTCATGCACGGCCCATCAAGCAGAAAGTCAGGAAGCAAGCAGTGGAGCGCCAAGAGATCATTGCAGAAGAAATCAAGAAATTGGAAGCAGCAGGCCTTGTCAGAGGAGTGCTCCATCCTACGTGGTTGGCCAATCCTGTAGTCGTGCGCAAAGCCAATGGGAAATGGAGGCTTTGTATCAATTTCACTGATGTCAATAAAGGTTGTCCCAAAGATCCATTTCCCTTGCCGCGCATTGACCAGATTGTTGACTCCACAGCCGGATGTGATTTGCTTTCATTTCTTGATGCATACTCAGGATACCATCAGATCTTCATGGCAGAAGAGGATGAGAAGAAAACCGCATTCATCACCCCATGTGGCACATACTATTTCGTACGGATGCCTTTTGGTTTGAAGAATGCTGGTTCAACATTTGCAAGAGTAGTCCATGTCGCTTTTGAGCCACAGATACACAGAAATGTGGAAGCCTACATGGATGATATAGTGGTCAAGAGCAAAGACAAGGCAACTCTGATTCAAGATTTAGATGAAACCTTTGCAAATCTGTGCAAGATCAACCTCAAGCTTAACCTCGAGAAGTGCGTATTTGGAGTCCCTTCCGGCAAGCTTCTCGGGTTCTTTGTGTCTCAACGGGGAATTGAAGCCAATCCCGACAAGATCAAGGCCATCGAGCAGATTGAAGCACCGAAGCGCGTCAAGGTTGTACGAAGGCTTGCCGGTTGCGTGGCTGCTCTTAGCAGGTTTATCTCTAAGTCTGCTGAGCGCGCCCTGCCATTTTTCAAAATATTGAAAAAGGCAGGTCCAATGAAATGGACTCCGGAAGCGGAGGCTGCGCTGCAGGACTTAAAGATGTACCTGTCCTCCACTCCAATACTTGTCGCACCTAAGCCACAAGAGAAGTTGCTGCTATATTTAGCGGCAACCAATCAAGTGGTTAGTGCTGCGTTGGTGGCGGAGAGGGAGGCGGATGATGAGCCGACAACCACGGCAGGCACATCCAGCGACAAGCAGGGGGCTTCGGCGACAAGCTCTGGTCCCGACAAGGATGGATCTGTGCAGGTGCGCGAGGAGGTGCAGAAGAAAATGGTGCAGCGCCCAGTTTACTTTGTCAGCTCCCTTCTGCAGGGGGCTAGGTCAAGGTACTCTGGTGTGCAGAAGTTGCTTTTCGGCCTTCTCATGGCCTCGAGAAAGCTGTGCCATTACTTTCAAGCACATGAGATCACAGTCGTCACTCACTTTCCAATGAAGAGGATACTGCAGAATCCAGAAGCAACAGGCAGGATTGTCGAGTGGGCACTGGAACTGCCAAGCTTTGGCCTCAAGTTTGAGAGCACTTCAACGATCCAAAGCAGAGCATTGGCAGAATTCATAGCAGAGTGGACGCCAACGCCAGATGAAGAAATTCTAGAAACGAGCATCCCCGTCAAGGAGGCAAGCAAAGAGTGGCTAATGTACTTTGATGGTGCCTTCTCACTGCAAGGCGCCGGTGCTGGCGTGCTGCTTGTCGCACCCACCGGAGAGCACCTCAAGTACGTAGTCCAGATGCACTTTCCCAAGGAGCGAGCAACAAACAATACTGTAGAGTATGAAGGCTTGCTTGCCGGTCTCAGGATCGCAGCAGACCTTGGGATCAAGAAGCTCATTGTAAGGGGTGACTCACAGCTTGTCATCCGCCAAGTGAACAAGAATTATCAGAGTTCGTTGATGGAAGCGTACATTGATGAGGTGAGAAAGCTAGAAGAGCACTTTGACGGCCTGCAGATGGAGCATGTTCCAAGAGCTCAGAATGACGTTGCTGATGGCCTGTCAAAGTGCGCCGCACAAAAGTTACCTATGGAACCAGGAACCTTTGTGCTCAAGCTGACTCAACCATCCGTGACACCATCAACTGGACAGAGCAAGAAGAGGAAGTTGGTTTCTGGTGACTACTTTCCGGCAGAGCTTCCCGAAGCCGCCGCCAAGAAGGTCCCCAAAATCAACGCCAAGAGTGCCGAGGAGCAGTCTGCTCCGGCAAGCCTTAGGGTTTGTTCCGTTGAAGCAGACGCTACCGACAAGTTTTGCCCCGGGAAGCTTGCCGGGGAGCATCACGCTCCGGCTGAGCCGCAGGTTCTTGCCGTAGAAGCGGATGTTCCCACAGCAGCAAACATGCCTTTAGTCCTTGTTGTTGAGCCGCAAGCTCCAGCATAGGCACAGCAGATTGTCCATTTCCTTCAGACAGGAGAGCTTCCCGAAGAGCAAGAAGAAGTGGAAAGAGTAGCCCGGCAGTCAAGTATGTACAAGTTTGTCGACAACACACTGTACAGAATAAGACTCAACAGTGTGAAATTGAAGTGTATTCGCCGGAAAGATGGACAACAGCTGTTGGCAGAGATACATGGAGGCATATGTGGTCACCACATTGGCGCAAGAGCACTTGCCGGCAAAGCGTTCCGGCAAGGTTTCTTTTGGCCAACAGCCCTCCAGGATGCAACTGCACAAGTAACCAAGTGTGAAGCGTGCCAGTTCCATTCCAAGCAGATACACCAGCCAGCTCAAGCTCTCCAAACGATCCCTTTATCCTGGCCATTTTTGGTCTGGGGGCTCGACATCCTCGGCCCCTTCCCCCGAGCTGTCGGGGGCTTTGAGTTCTTGTACGTCGCTATCAACAAGTTCACAAAGTGGCCGGAAGTGGAACCAGTGAGGAAGGTGATAGCACAGTCAGCAGTCAAGTTCTTCAGGTCGATTGTTTGCCGTTTCGGGATCCCTAACAGGATCATCACCGACAACAGCACGCAATTCACGAGCCGCACCTTCATGCAGTACGTCCAAGATCTTGGCGCCAAGGTCTGCTTCACTTTTGTTGCTCATCCGAGAAGCAACGGTCAAGCGGAGAGGGCAAATGCTGAAGTGCTGCGAGGCCTCAAGACCAGAACTTTCGACAGGCTGCGTAGGTGCGGAAGAAACTGGATCGAGGAGCTGCCGGTGGTTCTTTGGTCGATCAGAATGACGCCAAATCGAGCCACTAGCCAGACACCTTTCGCTCTAGTCTATGGAGCAGAGGCAGTTCTCCCCACAGAACTCGTATACGGGTCACCTCGAGTGCTCGCTTATGATGAGCTTGAGCAAGAGCATCTGCGACAAGATGACGCGCTGCTCCTTGAGGAAGATCGTCTTCAAGCCGCTGTACGAGCTGCTCGATATCAGCAAGCTTTGCGCCGCTACCATAGCTGCAAAGTTAGGGCCAGAAGCTTCGAGGAAGGCGACCTTGTTCTTCGACGCGTTCAGTCCGCCAAGAATTCCAACAAGTTGACGCCGAAGTGGGAAGGCCCTTATCGGGTAAAACTAGTCACTAGGCCTGGCGCTGTCCGCCTTGAGACCGAAGATGGCCTTCCAGTGAGCAACTCCTGGAACATTGAGCATCTTCGTAAGTTTTACCCGTAGGGCGCGGTTGCCGGAACCCGTTCCGGCAACCACCTTTTGTACAAGTCTTGCCGCTGTTGCATGTAATCCTTCGTACAAAGCCGGGCGCAGACCCCGTGCATAAATAAAGTTCATGTGCTTCGCATAGCTTGTCAATTTCATGCTTTCTTTCTTTTCGCATGTATCATCTGACACTTTGTGCAGCACCTGCCCCCGGTAAGCAATAACGAGCCGTAAAGCTCCATATCATTATTTTCTCTTCTTTCTTTTTCTCAAAGGAAGGAAGGTTCCCTCGCCCAAAAGGTTTGCCGAGGGGAAAGGAGAAGATAATGGTGTGGACCGGGCCGTTCAAGAAAGCTTCGTCTTGCCGGAAAGCAAACGACAGAAAAGCTAAGTTGCCAAAGTTTGAGCAATCAGTTTTTAAATTTTTAAGTTATCTTCCTTGAACGACCGTGCTTTGTATGGAAAACCTGTGCGCGGAGGAACCAACTCATAGCTAGTTGCGCCCTTACTTTGTTTTGAGTCCGCTCAACAACTTAAGTGAGCTGCGACTAGCTGCGACAAGGTTGCTTGCCAGTAGCGGCGCTGCCAGCAGGCTGCTGACGTTCCGCACTCAGCGCTCGCGGCAATGGTGCCTGCGCCGGCAAGTTCCCTAAAAAGCGTAGGGCAGAAACATACAAAGCCAAGAGTCAAGAAAAGGAAATAACATAGCAATCCCTACCTGGCGCGCCAAAGATGTCGGGGAAACTGATCCACGAACACCTATGGCACTGGCGGACCGAGCCCCTTTCGGTTCGGCGGGGAGCGGAGGTCGCACGAAGAGCAGATCGAGGCGATGCACACGAGCAGTTTACCCAGCTTCAGAGCTCTCCGGAGAGATAACACTCCTACTGCTGCTTGTCTGTGTATTTCGAGTTCTTGCTCGGGAGCGATCAGAGCTACAAGACCGAGCGTGAGAGTGTTTCTAGCTTTGAATGAGTCGAACCCCTTCTACGTTGCGCATGGGCCTCCTTTTATATACTCAAGGGGTCACCGACAGGTGGCAACGCAGGACAAAAGGGCAAAAACGGAAAAAGAATGCGGTAGGTACATCTACCTATACTGTAGACACAGTGTATCATACCTAACTCTGACGGCAGGGGACAAGGGCATTTAATGCCCGTCTGTGTTGCCCAAACAGTGCAAACAGAGACCGTCAGGGGCGCCAGCGATCGCCAAGATGGTCTTCTCGTCAGCGCCGCTTGCCACCGTGCACCCCTGGCTGCACAGCCTCTCACCACACGCGCCTGGAAGGGCCCCAGAGCGACACGTGGGCGGATGTGCTGGAGCGCGGGTGCGGTGTGGCCGCTTGCTGCGGCAAGTGCCTTGCCGCGGTCGTTGTCTTGTCGGGCTCGGGAGCTTGTCGTTCACCGAGCCTTGCCGGGACGCAGGGCGCGTCGCGGCAAGCTTTCTTGAGACGCCTTGGCTGGTCTTCCCGGCAAGCTCCTCTTGCCGGGGCCTTGTCTTCTTGGTTTGATTACTTTATTCTTGAATGGCTTCCTGACAAGCTCCTCTTGCCGGGGTCTTGTCTCCTGAGGAGCCACGGAGGATCTTGGCGGTTACCTGGCGAGCCTTGCCGCGGGGCGCTGCGACTGCCCGTGCACAAGTTCGGGATACTAGGGTACCCCTACTCTAGTACACCGACACCTCCAGATCCCGCTGATAAAAGGACGATCGATAAGGGTCAAGTGGTAGTTTCGACTCAGGCTCTGGAGCTGATGTCTGGCAAGCGTGTGCGTAAACAGCCTCTGGCAAGACGAGATATGTGCCTGCAGTTAAATCAAACAAAGAGGGTGCATGCAAGATAATAGTCTCACTGTGTTTCTTATGAAATCTCAAATTATACTTAAGCATCTTCTCAGCATTTTTAACAATAAACTCATGTGCTACCATGCTATTATAATCTAAGGTAGGGGACGGCAGCTTTTCTTCTTTCTCATAATGCCTTATAGGTATCCTGAAGTATTTAGCAAGGCGTGAAGCATAGATGCCTCCAAAGATGGGGCCCTTTGTACGGTTAAGGCTTATTAATTTAGCAACAATAGCACCCATACTAACAGAATTATCACAAAATAAAGCATGGAGCAAAATAATAATATCAGGAACACTAAGGTTTCCGCAGTTTCCGCGACCAATTAAGCATCTACAAGCAAATATTGAAAAGTAGCATAGAACAGGGAACTGTATGCTAGTGATTCTTGCATCGGAAACCTCCCTTCTTTCCCCTACAGTGATCGTATCAATAAATCCATCCACATCTTTATGATGTGGTTCCTCTAGGCTGCCCCAAATGGTATCTTGCGAACTGCACAAAATTCACATAGTGACATCTCCCTAGCCTCATCATATAAATGAAATTCTACTGAAGGAGGTGATTTCTTAGGATGAAAGTAAAAAAATTGCCCGAAAGTATTGGTGAGCAAGAGATACTTTTAGAGCTGGTCATGGAGGAAGTCGGTGAGGCCCGCATCATTAACCAAAGAATAAAAATCGTCATGAACCCCGGCTGCTCTCAAGAACTCATCACAAGGCCATTCACACGGCCGAACTTCTGCGACGTGATGGAGATTATACTTGGGTTTTTTATTCTCCTTGGCTTGCTTCTCCTTCGAGCTTTGGCTAGAAGAGCCCCTCAAAAATCTCTTCATCATTTTCTGAAAATTTCTGAGATAAAAGTGGACCAAACTCAACAAAATTGATAGAAACTACTCCCACAAGTGCCTAGAGAATATATCATGCATTAAAACTACTAGGGACCAAATAAATTTGACATGCAAGCTCAAGAACAGGGTCACCTATGCAGAATTTTTTTCCAATGAATAAAGAACTAGAATAAAAACTAATTGGACCATTGGAGGAGTCACATACCAAAGAATAATCCCCCAAAGCAGTTTTGTGAATGGAGCTTTGAGCAAGGAGATCGAAAATGGCAGCAAAATGAGCTAGAACTCGTGTTTGAGCTGGATAGTGATTTTTTAGGGAGCAAGAAGAAGAGTGTGGGTGCAGGAACAAGTGGAGGGGGGCCACCATGGGCCCACGAGGCAGGGGGATGCGCCCAGGGGGGTAGGGCGCGCCCCTGACCCTCGTGGCCAGGTGCCAGCTCCCCCTGCTGTGTTCTCAGTGCCAGATATTCTCAAATATTCCAGAAAAAATTGTATTAAATTTGCAGGGCGTTTGGAGAACTTTTATTTTGGGGGTATTTTTTATTGCATGGATAATTCAGAAAATACTATTTTTGCTTTATTTAATCTAAATAACAGAAAGTAAAAGGAGGATACATAAGGTTGTGCTTTCTAACTTCATCCATCTCATGCTCATCAAAAGGAATCCACTAACAAGGTTGATCAAGTCTTGTTAACAAACTCATTCGAATAACATGGAACTAGAGAAATTTTGAATAAAACTAGGTTACCTCAACGGGGATATGCACATCCCCAATAATAAGAATATCATATTTCTTCTTGATAGTAGGAAGAGGAAATTCAAAACCTCCAATAGAAATTGATGGAATTTTTCCAATAGAATTGAGATTGTGAACTTGAGGTTGTTTCCTTGGAAAGTGTACCGTATGCTCATTACCATTGACATGAAAAGTGACATTGCCTTTGTTGCAATCAATAAAAGCCCCTGCAGTATTCAAAGAGGGTCTACCAAGGATAATCGACATACTATCGTCCTCGGGAATATCAGGAATAACAAAGTCCGTTAAAATAGTAACGTTTGCAACCACAACAGGCACATCCTCACAAATACAGACAGGTATAGCAGTTGATTTGTCAGCCATTTGCAAAGATATTTCAGTAGGTGTCAACTTATTCAATTCAAGTCTACGATATAAAGAGAGAGGCATAACACTAACACCGGCTCCAAGATCACATAAAGCAGTTTTAACATAGTTTCTTTTAATGGAGCATGGTATAGTTGGTACTCCTGGATCTCCAAGTTTCTTAGGTATTCCACCCTTAAAAATATAATTAGCAAGCATGGTGGAAATTTCACCCTCTGGTATCTTTCTTTTATTTGTAATAATATTTGTCATGTACTTAGCATAAGGATTTACTTTGAGCATATCAGTCAAACGCATACGCAAAAAGATAGGTCTAATCATTTCAGCAAAGCTCTCAAAATCCTCATCATCATTTTTCTTGGATGGATTAGGAGGAAAAGGCATGGGTTTCTGAACCAATGGTTCTCTTTCTTTACCGTGCTTCCTAGCAACAAAGTCTATCTTATCATAATGTTGATTCTTTGATTGTGGGTTATCAAGATCAATAGCAAGTTCAACCTCTACATCCTTAATATTGCTAGGTTGAGCATCAACATGAACATCATCATTAACATTATCACTAGGTTCATGTTCATCTCTAGATTGTGTTTCAGCATCAGAAATAGAAATATCATTGGAATTCTCAGGTGTGTCTACAACAGGTTCACTAGAAGCATGCAAAGTCCTATCATTTTTATTTTTCTTCTTTTTAGAAGGACTAGGTGCATCTACATTATTTCTCTGAGAATCTTGCTCAATTCTCTTAGGGTGGCCTACAGGATACAAAGGTTCCTGAGTCATTTTACCCGTCCTAGTAGCTACTCTAACAGTAAAGTCATGTTTATTATTTAATTCATCGAGCAAATCATTTTGAGCCTTAAGCACTTGTTCTGCTTGAGTGGTAACCATAGAAGCATGTTTACTAATGAGTTTAAGTTCACTCTTAACTCTAGACATATAATCACTCAAGTGTCCAATGATATAAGCATTTTGTTTAAATTGTCTACCAACATAAGCATTGAAGTTTTCTTGTCTAGCCATAAAGTCATCAAATTCATCCAAGCATTGGCTATTAAACTTAGTAGACTGGATTTCAACATTACCCTATCTATAGGGAGAATTTACCTTTACTACCTGTGTCGGGTTATCAAGACCATGTATTTCTTCAACAGGAGGTAAATTCTTAACATCTTCAGCTTTAATACCTTTTTCTTTCATAGATTTCTTTGCCTCTTGCATATCTTCAGGACTGAGAAATAGAAAACCTCTTTTCTTCGGAGTTGGTTTAGGAGTTGGCTCAGCAAGTGTACAATTATTTTCATTAGTCAACATGTTATTCAATAGCAATTCAGCTTGATCGACTGTTCTTTCTGTCGTGGAATTAACATGTCAGATGTCCTAGCCGAAGGACTTAGTCGTGGACCCATCGCAATGAGATTAGCTTAAAGGGGTTAAACCGGGACAAAGGACACGGGGAGTTTATACTGGTTCGGCCCCTTGCGGTGAAGGTAAAAGCCTACTCCAGTTGTTGTGGGATTGATAGATCTCCATGAACAGGGAGCGAATCCGCTTTACCTATCTCTCGAGCTATTGTTTCCTGTCCCTAAACCGCCGCCGGGTCGTCCCTTTATATACATAGGTTGGCGCCCGTCCGGTTTACAGAATCCCGAGGCCGGCTCATACAAGTGTCTGGCTCGGTCTCTTCCTTTCCCTAACTTATAATACAAGTTATACATCTATGGCGGTTTACTACTATGGGCCCTAATCCGCCATTGGGCTCTGGGCCTCTAATCCTCCATAGTTAAAGCGCCATAGCCTTCATCTTCATGGTTTTCAATATAGATGAGCGTGAACCGGCCCCTCCTAGGCGGTTTACACTCAGTAGTTATATCCCCAACATTAGGCCCCAGATTGATTTGAACCTGTTCATGTCAATCTTCAACTTAGAAAAATTCTGATCTAAAACATCTTCATGTTAAACTTAAACCGCCATGACATCATCTTCTGAAATTGCCGTAAACCGCCGTGACGTCATCTGCGTAAAAAACTCATAAAGATTTCATTTTTATTAACTGATCTCCGGAGATCGAGGCGACAAATGTGCCCCATTTTCCGTTTCAGGCTCGTCGATTCCCGTGCTTGCCTCACTTATCCATTCGCCTTATAAATAGGCCCAGGGGTCTTTCTCTTTTCCCCTTCCACGCCTCTTGTTCCTCCTCTCGACGCTCAAGCCCGACAGCTCCGCCGCCGCCCTCGACCTTCAAGTGCTGCATCATCCATTGCCGCTGCATCGACCTGAATGCACCAGAGATCCACGGCCCTTCTCCGCCGATCCTATGAAGCCGATAAGCCTTCTTTCCTCAACCCTAGATCTGCATTAGGGTTTCATACCTGCGATGGTGTTCATCCGTGTTCATCGTTGTTCTTTTTCCTATCCTTACTGTCTCATCAAGTCTAGATAAACTTGATATCTCTTCTCTTCAGCCGAAGCTATAATTTTATTTTGCCTCGCCATAATATCCCCTCCTTCATGAATCAGATCCCATCTGAACCCTTGCTATGCTGCTGCTGCCATTTTAAATCTTTTATACCTTCTCGTTTCCTGAAGTGCGCTAGATCCATAATTATAACCTTAGCTTGCGAAACCTGTTTGCATAGCACTTAGCAATTTTTAGATTTGTTTCCTCCATACCACTGTAGGCGGTTTAACCTATAAAAATGATATTCCGCTAGGTACCATTATCCCTCACGTAAACCGCCATCTTTACTTGGTCATCAGTATCCGGCTTAACGCGCACACATGCTTTGATTAAATTCCCCGGTTTGACACCGGTTTATGCATATCAATCTTGAACCGTGAACCGGCGTTTGAACTTACTTTACAGTTTGTCATCAAAAATGGCCAAACAATTCTCTTCTTGCAATTGGGTTCCCACCAGGATCACAGAAGAGCAACTCATTGGGTATGTTGTGACTGGTGCTTTAGCCAAGAAAGAGGTCATTCATTGGAGAGTCCCTGGCATTGACAATCCTCCTACGCCTCAAGATGTAGAAGTGATTGTGTTTATGCAGCATCTGGACCGAGGGTTTAGCCCTCCGGGATCAAAAAAATTCCTTGATGTACTTGCCAACTTCCAACTCCATCCTCGAGACATTGGACCGAACTCTGTGTCCAACATCTACAACTTCCAAGTGTTCTGTGAAGTTTACCTGCAAGAAGAACCGACTGTTGAACTTTTTAGAGATTTCTTCCACTTGAACCGCCGTACCGAATTTTCTGACGGCCCCAATACTGAACTTGGTGGAGTGTCGATTCAAAAAAGGAAAGAAGTCGATTTTCCTCATGCCAAACATCACAGCCACCCCAAGGATTGGAATCAGACATGGTTCTACTGTCGGAACACTGCCCCTGCTGATGAAAATCCTCGGCCAAGTTATCATGCTTACCGACTCAACAATGGACATCCACTGCCTCAGCGGGTTACTGCCAAAGAACGACAAAACTTATACACCATAGCTTGCTAAGCTCCGGGCTCTTCGAGCAAACGGTTTAACCGACATTGACCTTGTTCATTGCTGGGTTTCATGGGGTATCCTGCCCTTAAGCCGCCGCACTAGATTGATGCATGAATACACTGGGGATGTCAAAGACCCTCAACGGCATACTGAAATACAGATGAATGATGATGAAATCACTGAGTCTGTCAAAAACATGCTAGATGAACCGATAGCTGAGTGCAGCAAGACTGGGCTGCGTCCTTTTTATGCCTCCAACAAACCGCCAGCTATTAGAATTTATCTTTTTTCTTTTTAGTCCTTCTCCCCTTTAACATGTTTCTGATAGCCTTTTGTTTCTTCTTACATGCGAAAGATCCATTCTAGAAGAGGGAAACTCAAGACAAACTGGCCAAACCATAAGATAAACCGGTGAGAGCTCCCCGTGCTAAGAGCAAGGCCACAAATATGCCAGCAAAGAAGAAAACCGCCGAGTCCTCTGATCCGCCTGAAGACGTTGATGACTCGGAACTAGAGGTAGAACTTGACTCCCTTGGTTCATTTTTCATACATCTTATTGACAACAATCATTATTAGGATGATGCGGAAGCCAGCCGTGTTGACCATGTAGAGTTAGTCTCCCTTTCCTCCAATTCCGATCTTGTGCCAGTACGAAAACTTCGTCATGCAGTCCGGAAAGTTAAACGTTCACATCCTCTCACTCATTTGGATCCACAATTTTCTTTGAAGACACAGCACCCTGAAGCTCGTCGCACAACCCAGCACAGTGGTCAGCAAGTCACGTCCTCCGGTTTACCAGACACCCCAATCCGGAAGCGCCGTGCAGAGGTCTCTTGTAATTCTATCAAATCTTATCCCTTGGCGGGTTACTTCCGATACCCTCTTAATCTGTCTGACTCGAATTATCAGGTAACTTACAATTCATCCTCTGGCGATTCATGAACCACACAAATGCCTCCCCTCAATACCGTCCCAGGGTAAGTATTGTAGTTTCAGCTTTGCTTTCTTGCCCCGGTTTACCATATTAAACTCTGTTTGTTATTTGTAGTGCCAAGGACCGACTCATCAAGAAAGTAAAACTGAGTGCTCCCACTGGGGAGTTTGAACCAGAGAGGACCTCAGAAGGTGCTGGTGGAGATACTGATATTGCTATGGTTGATCCTATACCACAAGGTCAGGACACTTATGTTCATCCGCCAGAAGCTAATCCGGCTAGTCATCATGTTGATCCGCCAAGCCCAACTGCCAATCCTCCAAGTCCAGCTGCTAATCCGCCGAGCCCAGCCAAAGCCTTTGATAAACCGGTGAGCCCAAACAAAGCAACTGATGATGTTGTGATTACCGGTTTTGGCCACACTTCTCCTGGCAACCCTGTTGCATTGTCAAAGCACAGTGCCAAAGCAGAATTTGCTGCTGTTGACAAAGCCAAGTGGAAGACTGGCTTGTCTAGCTGTGCTCATCTTAATGCTTAGGAACTCCACTCTGGGTACCTAAACCGTTTGTACACAAGTTGTGATTACGAGGCCGGTTTAGTCAACTTGATGAAGGAGCGCTATGAGGTAATTTCCATTCAAACACTTCATAAACTTTCCTTTATGCTTTATATCAACTCCATTGTAGCCCCCAAGGGCCGGTTTATTTCTTCGAGATGAACCGGGACTTTTGATAGAAAAGACTTCAACTGTGTAGCCCCCAAGGGCCGGTTTATCTCTTCAAGATGAACCGGGACTTTCTGTTGCAAATCTTTATCTTTGTTGACTTCCTTCATCTCCGGTTTATCTGATCAATTTAGCATTAGCCCCCAAGTGCCAGGTTTAATACTTGTATTGAGCCTTGGGACTTAAAACACCAGTGAAAGAAAAGCAATCCGCATTAGCCCCCAAGTGTCAAGTGTATAACTTGTTATGTGCTTGGGACTTCTGAGAAAATATTAACACTTATTATCTGTCTGTTGCAGGCTGACTTGAGCAATAAGGATTCCCAAATCACCAATCTTCAGGAAAACATCAAATCCCATCTGGCAGAAACCTCCAAAGCCAGAGAAGAATTGAAGGGCGCTTTAACTACTATGGAGCAATTAAAAGATGGCTTCAAGAGCGAGCGGGCTGACTGGGAAACTGAGAAGGCTGCTCTGGTAAAGCGGGCTGAGGATGCTGAAGCAGCTCTTAAACTGGTGGTGGAAGAGCTGACCGATTTAAAACATTAGATCAATTGTATGACCTCTGCGATATTTGGTAAGTACTTTGTGTAAGAACTTTTCTTAAACATCTTTAAAGTTGCCGGTTTAACAATTTGTTCTTAAACTGTTGCAGGTAGTCGTATTGCTCATCTGGGCTCGGATATGCAGATGAAGTTGAAAGCAGCTTATACTTTGAAAGAGCAACTATATACCGGTGCTCAACGAGTCATCAATGCAGCCTCATACAACAAACCGGCACCAACCTTGATTAAGGATACCTTGACCAAACTATCGATGACACCTGCCCAGATAGAAAAGGTAAAGCTATCTGCTGCAAGGGTTGGCACTTTATCAGCACTGACGCAGGCCAAAGCATGGATATCTGATCTTGATCCGGAAGATATCGGACAGGGCTATCCCAGCCAACAAGAAGAAGGGTCAGAATTTGACAGTGAAGCCCTCAAGGCCTTGACAAAGGAGATGCGCCCACTTGCAAGCAAATTGGCTGAAGAAGTTGATTTGTTTGTCCATCGGTCTAGCTATGACGCGGACAACAAACGGGTTGATGCAGATGTGAAAGAAGTACAGAATCTTATCCCGCCAATCCGTAAGCACACCTATGCCCCTGACGTTGAACAGTCCAATCTTATAAGCGACAAAGCTGTCTTTCGAGCCTTAACCGGGATTGATTGGGCCATTACTGACTTCTAGCCACTGGGTGGGGAGGAGCATGTTGAACCGACGCGACATGATCCATCAACTTCACGTCAACCTGACGACGAATCATAATCCGGCAGCCAGCTTTATTTCCGCATAGTGCATTCTGGGCAACAAACAATTATTCTTTTGGGCATCAAAGCGCCTTGTAATAGGCTAGTTGAAATACTTTGATCTTCTGCCATCGTGCACTGCTACCTGATATTGTAATCCGACCTGATTGTTGATATGCTTGCTTTATGTGCCTTAGTACTTTTTGTAAAATCCTGCCTTCTGCATTTGACAAACTTAAACATGACCTGGCGGTTTACCGCCGGACGGGTTATGATACCCAATACAAATCCAGAGTTTTGATAACCAAGGTTGTAAAGTAATGAAATTTGAAATATATCATACCTGTGATATTGAATCACATTGTTGGTTTACCAACTTGTGTAGTAAGGGTGAGAACCCAAATCTTGAGTGGACTAGGGGGTGTCCGGATAGCCGAACTATCATCATCGGCCGGACTCCAAGACTATGAAGATACAAGATTGAAGACTTTGTCCCGTGTCCGGATGGGACTTCCCTTGGCGTGGAAGGCAAGCTTGGCGATACGGATATGTAGATCTCTTACCATTGTAACCGACTCTGTGTAACCCTAGCCCTCTCCGGTGTCTATATAAACCGGATGGTTTTAGTCCATAGGACGAACAACAATCATACCATAGGCTAGCTTCTAGGGTTTAGCCTCCTTGATCTCGTGGTAGATCTACTCTTGTAATACCCACATCATCAATATTAATCAAGCAGGATGTAGGGTTTTACCTCCATCAAGAGGGCCTGAACCTGGGTAAAACATCGTGTCCCTTGTCTCCTGTTACCATCCCCCTAGACGCATAGTTCGGGATCCCCTACTCGAGATCCGCCGGTTTTGACAACGACATTGGTGCTTTCATTGAGAGTTCCTCTGTGTCGTCACCGATAGGCTCGATGGATCCTTCGATCATCAACAACGACGCGGTCCAGGGTGAGACTTTTCTCCCCGGACAGATCTTTGTATTCGGCAGCTTTGCACTGCGGGCCAATTCGTTTGGCCATCTGGAGCAGATCGAAAGCTACGCCCCTGGCCATCAGGTCAGATTTGGAAGTCTAAACTTTACGGCTGACATCCGCGGAGACTTGATCTTCGATGGATTCGAGCCACAGCCGAGCGCGCCGCACTGTCACGATGGGCATGATTTAGCTCTGCTGCCGGACAGTGCCCTAGAGGCCGCACACGAGTCCGCTCCGACCCTCAATTCGGAGCCGGCTGTGCAGATCGAGCACGGGTGGTTAGACACCGCCTCAGGGGCTACAACCTCCACGGCGATAGAGCCGAATACTGACCTTGTCCCTTGTGAAGCTCGTGACTCCGAGGTGCCGGACTCCTTGCCGGACTCCGAACCACCTACGCCCCCTCCAATAGAATCCGATTGGGCGCCGACCATGGAGTTCACCGCTGTGGGTGTCTTTCAACACTCACCTTTCGGCGACATCCTGAATTCGCTAAAGTATCTCTCGTTATCAGGAGAGCCCTGGCTGGACTGCGGTCAAGACGGTTGGGATGCGGACGACGAAGAAATTCAAGGACCACCCACCACCCACTTAGTAGCCACTATTGATGATTTAACCGACATGATAGACTTCGACTCCGAAGACATCGACGGTATGGACGACGATGCCTGAGACGACCAAGAACCAGCGCCTACTGGGCACTGGAAAGCCACCTCGTCATATTACATATACATGGTGGATATCCCAAAGGATGGGAACAACGGAGTAAGACCCCTCCAAGAAACAGCGCAAGCGCCGATGTCAGCGGCGCCGCTCTAAATCCCGCCACAGCAAGAATGGAGATTCTGGCACCGGAGATAATAATACCCCAGACAGTGCCGAAGACAACCCCCTCCAGCAAGATTCAGCGCAGGAGGACGGAGAAGCCAGCCCTCATGAGAGAGCGGCGGATGAAGAGGTAGAGGATGATAATTACATGCCTCCCTCCGGAGACGAGGCAAGCCTTGACGAAGACGAATTTGTCGTGCCTGAGGATCCCGTCGAACAAGAGCATTTTAAACGCAGGCTTATGGCCACGGCAAACAGCCTCAAGAAAAAGAAGCAACAGCTTAGAGCTGATCAAGATCTGCTAGCCGACAGATGGACTGAAGTCCTTGCGCCGAAGAGCATGAGCTCGAACGCCCCTTGAGGGAGTCCTGGACTAGGGGGTGTCCGGATAGCCGGACTATCATCATCGGCCGGACTCCAAGACTACGAAGATACAAGATTGAAGACTTCGTCCCGTGTCCGGATGGGACTTTCCTTGGCATGGAAGGCAAGCTTGGCGATACGGATATGTAGATCTCCTACCATTGTAACCGACTCTGTGTAACCCTAGCTGTCGGTGTCAAAACCGGCGGATCTCAGGTAGGGGGTCCTGAACTGTGTGTCTAGGCGGATGGTAACAGGAGACGAGGGACACGATGTTTTACCCAGGTTCGGGCCCTCTTGATGGAGGTAAAACCCTACGTCCTGCTTGATTAATATTGAAGATGTGCGTTACAAGAGTGGATCTACCACGAGATCAAGGAGGCTAAACCCTAGAAGCTAGCCTATGGTATGATTGTTGTAATGGTTGTTCGTCCTACGGACTAAAACCCTCCGGTTTATATAGACACCGGATAGGCTAGGGTTACACAGAGTCGGTTACAATGGTAGGGTGCCCGCAAGATTGCGGATGAGTGCCCCAGAGATGTAATTTTTGAGTAGACTCGCAATGTATTATCCTGTGCGCTGAAAACTTTCTTCATATGCGCTAAGAAAATCTTGTTTGATTTAAAATATTACCTTTTGTGCGGCCGTTTATCAAATCTGAGAGATGGCAAGTCGTCGGCTTCAGCCCCCATGCCACGAGTGCTGGGGTGTTCGGGATAAACTTGAGCGCTCTTGTTCTTATTTTTGGGTCCATCTAGGGAGGCGCTCAACACAACGAACAAGGCAACCGGACTTATAATGCTTGAACACTCTCACTTAGCCATAGAATTCTATAATTTTAAATTTCAGCGAAGTCCCTAGTGTTTGGAAGACCGAATTCGGGGCGCTATCCACGCCTTGACCGGACATAGCCGGTTCCTCGCTCTAAGCGGCGTAAGTCTTTAAGGACTCGAAAAGACCTCTCGAACAGCGACCAGCTCTCGCCTTATCATGACGGTCAGTTTTAGCTTTCTCCACTGAGGCGTTAACCCAGCTCAACTGGGGCGCAATCGCAGTGGTTCTCCCAGTGCTACCTTAGCCGACGGAATGGAACATAAGGTACCAAAACATGGGAGCCGGGCAAATCCAACTATTAACCCAAGACATGATTCGGAGCCAATGCATATAGTGCTATAAGTTCGGGGTGCCGCACTTGTGAAAGTGTTCGGACTTCACACCATAATGCGGGGAACATAAGCCCCTGGTGTATTCTGCCGTACTGAATTGTACGGATGCAAGATGTCATAAGTGAACATACATATATAAATAAAGGGAATGCAATTATAAGCGAAAAATGATGCATTGTTAATTCGAGGAGTTCTGCTGTGAGTGCAGAACGATACAAATAGTGCGGTAAGCAAGGGTTTGGACTATTAGACATGTCCCCCTCCAGGGATAGGCTGCGGAATGGTGTAATAAACAGATTTAACGCTCGTAATGGAGACCACCTGAGTGTTCGTCGTAGCCCTGGTTCCTCCCTGGCTGTTTCATCATGGGTTCGGCAGATCTACTGCCGGACAGGGCCTCTTGTAAACGGCGTCCTGTGGATAAAATAAGAATAAAAAAAAGATCGACACACTTAGGAGCCCCTGGTGTGGTTGAGCCGCACTCTGGGCCTGTCGTGGTCGTGTCCCTCCCCCTATGCCCAAGGTATCTCCAGAGCGTAATGATGTACGCGGGGAGCTTGTCTTACAATCATGTAAGGGCTGGGGTTGGGGCCGCATTGCTACGCGTGCTCGGAACGCGCCAGGTGGTCTTGGTGTATGTTACTCCGGGCGCGTTTAATCCCGTCCGGTCTTTTAGCGGCCGGACTCGAGAGTTGCCTTAAGAGGCTGTTCTGAACTTCTGCCGCGAGAGCCGCTGTGTGTTCCTCCGTTCGGAAGGAGCGTTCAGTGTTTCCGTTGACCGTGATGACTCCACGAGGGCCTGGCATCTTGAGCTTGAGGTATGCATAATGTGGCACCGCGTTGAACTTTGCAAATGCGGTTCGTCCGAGCAGGGCGTGATAGCCGCTCCGGAACGGGACTATGTCGAAGATTAACTCCTCGCTTCGGAAATTATCCGGGGATCCGAAGACCACTTCTAGTGTGACTGAGCCTGTACAATTGGCCTCGACACCTGGTATGGCGCCTTTGAAGGTCGTCTTTGTAGGTTTAATCCTTGAGGGGTCTATGCCCATCTTGCGTACTGTATCCTCATAAAGCAGGTTCAGGCTGCTGCCGTCATCCATGAGGACTCTAGTGAGGTGAAATCCATCGATGATTGGGTCTAACACCAATGCGGCGAATCCGCCATGGCGGATACTAGTGGGGTGGTCCCTTCGATCAAAAGTGATCGGGCAAGAGGACCATGGATTGAACTTCGGGGCAACTGGCTCCATCGCATATATGTCCCGAAGTGCATGCTTCCGCTCCCTCTTGGGTATGTGGGTTGCGTATATCATATTTACCGTCCGCACTTGTGGGGGGAAACCCTTCTGTCCTCTATTGTTCAGCGGCCGGGTCTCCACCTCGTCGTTGCTATGCAGCCCCTTGTCATTGTTTTCGGCAATTAACTTGCCTGCTTGCTTGAATACCCAGCAATCTCTGTTGGTGTGGTTAGCTTGCTTTTTGGGGGTGCCATGTATCTGGCAAGAGCGGTCGAGTATTCGGTCCAAATTGGACGGACCTGGAGTGGTTCTTTTAAATGGCTTCTTCCGCTAACCGGGTTTAGAGCCTCTGAATCCGGCGTTGACTGCCGTATCTTCATTGTTATCGCCGTTAACGCGGCGTTTATTTTGTTTCGACGCGACCTGCCATTGTGGTCCTTAGTATCCGGACTGCCAGCATTTTTGCTGAGGTCGTTACTGCGAGCTAGCTAGTTGTCCTCTCCCGCACAGAAGTGGGTCATGAGTGATGTGAGGGCTGCCATGGATTTCGGCTTTTCCTGTCCTAGGTGCCGGGCCAGCTACTCGTCGCAGATGTTATGTTTGAAGGCTGCAAGGGCCTCTGCATCCGGACAGTCGACAATTTGATTTTTCTTTGTTAAGAACCGTGTCCAGAATTGTCTGGCCGATTCATCTGACTGCTGAATTATGTGGCTTAGGTCATCGGCGTCTGGTGGTCGCACATATGTGCCTTGGAAGTTGTCGAGGAATGCGGCTTCCAGGTCCTCCCAACACCCAATTGACTCTGCTGGCAAGCTGTTAAGCCAATGCTGAGCTGGTCCTTTAAGCTTGAGTGGGAGGTACTTGATGGCGTGGAGATCGTCACCGCGGACCATATGGATGTGAAGGAGATAATCTTCAATCCAAACCGCGGGGTCTGTTGTGCCATCATAAGATTCAAAGTTCACGGGTTTAAACCCTTCGGGGATTTGATGGTCCATTACTTCGTCTGTGAAGCATAGTGGGTGTGCGGCGCCTCTATATTGAGCAATATCACGACGTAGCTCAAGAGAGCGTTGTCTGTTGTGTTCGGCCCGGCCGGAGTTTCTGTATCCGGCGTGACGGTAGTCGTCGTGGGTCGTGGGGTGCCCACGTGATCCGTAGATAGATCTGTATTGTCTTGCCTTGTCCTCCAATATATCCCGCAATTCCGGCGCATTCCCCCGTGGCTTCGTACTTTTCGAGTGGTGCCGGGGTACGGTTCTGATGGAGGGCCTAGATGCCTCTCTGTCGCGACCGCGGGGTGGTCGGTCTGCCGTATTGTGCGCTGGTGATGAAGGTTTGTACGCTTCCACCTCTAGTCGGGGGAGCAACTTGCGTTTTGGGTAGCTTTTGGAGGGGCGTTCGAGTTCATACTCTTCGGCCGCGAGGACCTCGGTCCATCTATCGGCCAGCAGGTCTTGATCAGCTTGAAGTTGTTGATGCTTTTTCTTTAGGCTGTTCGCCGTGGCCATTAGCCTGTGTTTAAAACGCTCTTGTTCGATGGGATCCTCGGGCATGACGAATTCGTCGTCATTGAGGCTTGCCTCATCTTCGGAGGGAGGCATGTAATTTTCATCCTCTTCGTCTGCCGCTCTCTCCTAAGGGCTGGCTACTCCGTCCTCCTGTGCTGAATCTTGCTGGAGGGGGTTGTCTTCGGCACTCTCTGGGGTGTTATTATCTCCGGTGCCGGACTCTCCATTCTTACTGTGGCGGGATTTATAGCGGCGCCGCTGACGTCGGCGCTTGGGCTGTTTCTTAGAAGAATTCGCCTCCGCTGCTTCTTCGTCGTCCCCATCCTTTGGGGTATCCACCATGTATATGTCGTATGACGAGGTGGTCTTCCAGTGCCCTGTAGGCGCTGGTTCTTGATCGTCTCCGGCATCGTCGTCCATACCGTCGATGTCTTCGGAGTCAGAATCTAGCATGTCGGTTAGATCATCGACAATGGCTACAAAGTGGGTGGTGGGTGGGCTTTGAATTTCTTCGTCGTCCGCATCCCAGCCATCCTGACCGCAGTCCGGCCAGGGTTCTCCTGATAACGAGAGATGTTTTAGCGAATTTAGGATGTCGCCAAAGGGTGAGTGCTGAAAGATGTCCGCGGCGGTGAACTCCATGATCGGCGCCCAATCGGATTCGATTGGCGGGGGTGCAGGAGGTTCGGAGTTCGGCAAGGAGTCCGGCGCCTCGGAGTCACGAGCTTCATAAGGGACAAGGTCAGTATTCGGCTCCATCGCCGTGGAAATTGCAGCTCCCGAGGCAGTTTCCAGCCACGCGTCCTCGATCTTCACGGTCGGCTCCAAACTATGGGTCAGAGCGGACTTGTGTGCGGCCTCCAGGGTACTGTCCAACGGCAGAGCTAGATCATGCCCATCGTGACAGTGCGGCGCGCTCGGCTGTGGCTCGACTCCATCGAAGATCAAGTCCCCGCGGATGTCAGCCGTGAAGTTTAGGCTTCCAAACCTGACCTGATGGCCAGGGGCGTAGCTTTCGATCTGCTCCAGATGGCCAAGTGAATTGGCCCACAGTGCGAAGCCGCCGAACACGAAGATCTGTCCGGGGAGAAAAGTCTCACCCTGGACGGCGTGGTTGTTGATTAAAGAAGCCATCAAGCCCATCAGTGATGACACAGAGGAACTCTCAATGAAAGCACCAATGTCGGTGTCAAAACCGGTGGATCTCGGGTAGGGGGTCCCAAACTATGCGTCTAGGCGGATGGTAACAGGAGACGAGGGACACGATGTTTTACCCAGGTTCGGGCCCTCTTGATGGAGGTAAAACCCTACGTCCTTCTTGATTAATATTGAAGATGTGTGTTACAAGAGTGGATCTACCACGAGATCAAGGAGGCTAAACCCTAGAAGCTAGCCTATGGTATGATTGTTTTAATGGTTGTTCGTCCTACGGACTAAAACCCTCCGGTTTATATAGACACCGGAGAGGGCTAGGGTTACACAGAGTCGGTTACAATGGTAGGAGATCTACATATCCGTATCGCCAAGCTTGCCTTCCACGCTAAGGAAAGTCCCATCCGAACACGGGACGAAGTCTTCGATCTTGTATCTTCATAGACTTGGACTCCGGCTGACGATGATAGTCCGGCTGTCCGGACACCCCCTAGTCTAGGACTCCCTCACTATCCCTCTCCGGTGTCTATATAAACTGGAGGGTTTTAGTCCATAGGACAACAATCATACCATAGGCTAGCTTCTAGGGTTTAGCCTCCTTGATCTCGTGGTAGATCCACTCTTGTATTACCCATATCATCAATATTAATCAAGCAGGACGTAGGGTTTTACCTCCATCAAGAGGGCCCGAACCTGGGTAAAACATCGTGTCCCTTGTCTCCTGTTACCATCCGCCTAGACGCATAGTTCGGGACCCCCTACCCGAGATCCGCCGATTTTGACACCGACACCCCTCCAAAAGCTACCCCAAACGCAAGTTGCTCCCTCGATTAGAGGAGGAGGCATATAAACCTGCATCACCAGCGCACAATACGGCTGACCGACCATCTCGTGGCCGCGACAGAGAGGCCTCTAGGCCCTCCACTAGAACCGTACCCCGGCATCGCTCGAAAAGCACAAGGCCACAGGGGAACGCTCTCGACTTACAAGATATATTGGAGGATAAGGCAAGACAATCAAGATCGATCTATGGATTGCGTGGGCGCCCCATGATACGTGATGACAACCGTCGCGCCGGACACAGAAAGTCCGGCCGATCCGAACACAGTAGACAAAGCTTGCTTGAGCTCCATCGTCATATAGCCCAATACAGAGGCGCCGCACACCCACTATGCTTCACAGATGAAGTAATGGATCATCATATCCCCGAAGGGTTTCAACCCGTGAATATTGAATCCTATGATGGCACAACAGACCCCGCGGTTTGGATCGAAGACTATCTCCTTCATATCCACATGGCCCGCGGTGACGATCTTCACGCCATCAAATACCTCCCACTCAAGCTTAAAGGACCAGCTCGGCATTGGCTTAACAGCTTGCCAACAGAATCAATTGGGTGTTGGGAGGACCTGGAAGCCACATTCCTTGATAACTTCCAGGGCACGTATGTGCGACCACCAGACGCTGACGACCTAAGCCACATAATTCAGCAGCCAGACGAATCGGCCAAACAATTCTTGACACGGTTCTTAACTAAGAAAAATCAAATCGTTGACTGTCCGGATGTGGAGGCCCTCGCGGCCTTCAAACATAACATCCGCGACGAGTGGCTTGCCCGACACCTGGGACAGGAAAAGCCAAAATCCATGGCAGCCCTCACATCACTCATGACCCGCTTCTACGTGGGAGAGGACAACTGGCTAGCCCGCAGCAACAACCTCAGCAAAAATTCTGGCAGTCCGGATACCAAGGACCGCAACGGCAGGTCGTGTAGCAACAAGAACAAACGCCGCATTAACGGCGACAATAATGAGGATACGGCAGTCAATGCCGGATTCAGAGGCTCCAAACCCGGTCAGCAGAAAAAGCCATTCAAAAGAACTACTCCGGGTCCGTCCAATTTGGACAGAATACTCGATCGCTCGTGCTAGATACACGGCACCCCCGAAAAGCCAGCCAACCACACCAATAGGGACTGTTGGGTATTCAAGCAGGCAGGCAAGCTAATTGCTGAAAACAATGGCAAGGGGCTGCATAGGGATGACAAAGAAGAGACCCGACCGCCGAACAATAGAGGACAGAAGGGTTTCCCCCCACAAGTGCAGACGGTGAACATGATATATGCAACCCACATACCCAAGAGGGAGCGGAAGCGTGCCCTCAGGGACGTATACGCGATGGAGCCAGTCGCCCCGAAGTTCAACCCATGGTCCTCCTGCCCGATCACTTTTGATCGAAGGGACCACCCCACCAGCATCCGCCACGGCGGATTCGCCGCATTAGTTTTAGAACCAATCGTCGATGGATTTCACCTCACCAGAGTCCTGATGGACGGCGGCAGCAGCCTGAACCTGCTTTATCAGGACACAGTGCGCAAGATGGGCATAGACCCCTCAAGGATTAAACCCACAAAGACGACCTTCAAAGGCGTCATACCAGGTGTAGAGGCCAATTGTATAGGCTCGGTTACACTAGAAGTGGTCTTCAGATCCCTGGATAACTTCTGAAGCGAGGAGTTAATCTTTGACATAGTTCCGTTCCGCAGCGGCTATCATGCTCTGCTCGGACGGACAGCGTTTGCAAAGTTCAACGCGGTGCTGCACTACGCATACCTCAAGCTCAAGATGCCAGGCCTTCGAGGAGTCATCACGGTCAACGGAAACACTGAACGCTCCCTCCGAACGGAGGAACATACAGCGGCTCTCGCGGCAGAAGTACAATGCTGCCTCTTAAGGCAATTCTCGAGTCTGGCCGTTAAGCGACCAGACACGGCTAAACGCGCCCGGAGTAACCTAGAACAAGACCACCTGGCACGTTCCGAGCACGTGTGGCAATGCGGCCCCAACCCCAGCCCTCGCAAGATTGGAAGACTGGTCCTTCGCGTACATCATTACGCTCTGGAGATACCATGGGCATACGGGGAGGGGCACGACCACGACAGGCCCAGAATGCGGCTTAACCACACCAGAGGCTCCCAAGTGTGTCATTCTTTTTTTCTTTTTCTTTCTTACCCACAGGACTCCTTCACCAGAGGCCCTGTCCGGCAGTAGACCGGCCGAACTCACGATGCAACAGCCAGGGAACGAGAAAGGCTACGACGAATATCCAGGTGGTCTCCATTACGAGCATTAAATCTGTTTTATACACCATTCTGCAGCCTACCCTTGGAGGGGGACATGTTTAATAGTCCCATCCCTTGCTCACCGCACTACTTGTATCGTTCTGCATTCATGGCAGTATTTCTTGAATAAACAATGCAACACCTTTTTGCTTACAATTGCATTCCTTTCTTATACATATGTTCATTTATGACATGTCGCATCTGTACACTTTGGTACGGCTAAATACACCAGGGGCTTAAGTTCCCCACATTATGGTGTGATAAGTCCGAACACTTTCACAAGTGCGGCACCCCGAACTTATAGCATTATATGCATCGGCTCCGAATCATGTCTTGGGTCAATAGTTGGGTTTGCCCAACTCCCAAGTTTTGGTACCTTACGTTCCATTGTATCGGCTAAGGTAGCACTGGGAGAACCACTGCGATTGCGCCCCAGTTGAGCTGGGCGAGCGCCTCAGTGGAGAAAGCTAAAACTGACCGTCATGATGAGGCGAGAGCCGGTCGCTGTTCGAGAGGTTTTTTTAAGTCCCTAAAGACTTATGCCGCTTAGAGCGAGGAACCGGCTTTGTCCGGCCCAGGCGTGGATAGTGCCCCGAATTCGACCTTCCGAACACTAGGGGCTTCGCCGAAATTTAAAATTATAGAATTCTATGGCTAAGTGAGAGTGTTCAAGCATTATAAGTCTGGTTGCCTCGTTCGTTGTGTTGAGGGCCTCCCTAGATGGACCCATGTATGGGAACAAGAGTGCTCAAATTTATCCCGAACACCCCAGCACTCGTGGCATGGGGGCTGAAGCCGACGACTTGCCATCTCTCAGATTTGATAAACAGCCGCACAGAAGGTAATATTTTTAATCAACAAGCGTTGCTTAGCGCATATGAACAAAGTTTTCAGCGCACAGGATAACAAAATGCGAGTCTACTCAAATATTACATTTTTGGAGCACTCACCCGCAATAATGCGGGCACCCTTCAGGACACCCTTATAATACATCTCGGGCGTGCGATACTCCTTGCCCGGCGGTGGCGTGTCCGTCACATGCTTCTCAGCATCCATCTTGCCCAAGTGCACCTTAGCACGGGCAAGGGCCCGACGGGCACCTTCAATATAGGCGGATTGCTTGATGACCTCAACCCATGGACAAGCATCCACCAGTCGCCGCACCAGGCCGAAGTAGCTCCCAGGCATGGCCTCCTTGGGCCACAAACTATGAGGCCCTTCATGGCCTGTTCGGCCACCTTGTGGAGCTCGACCAGCTGCTTTAGCTGGTCGCTAAGGGGCACCGGATGTCCATGTAGGGGAACGTAGCAGAAATTCAAAATTTTCCTATGTGTCACCAAGATCTATCTATGGAGAAACCAGCAACGAGAGGAAGTAGAGTGCATCTACATACCCTTGTAGATCGATAAGCGGAAGAATTCAAGAGAATGGGGTTGAAGGAGTCGTACTCATCGTGATCCAAATCACCGGAGATCCTAGTGCCGAACGGACGGCACCTCCGCGTTCAACACAAGTATAGCCCGGTGACGTCTCCCACGCCTTGATCCAGCAAGGAGAGAGGGAGAGGTTGAGGAAGACTCCATCTAGCAGCAGCACAACGGCGTGGTGGTGATGGAGGAGCGTGGTGATCCAGCAGGGCTTCACCAAGCACCCTGGGAGAGGAGAAGGGAGAGAGGTAGGGCTGCGCCAAGAGGAGGTCAAAACTCATGTGTTGGGCAGCCCCCAGACCTCAAGTATTTATAGGGGGAGGGGAGGGGGCTGCACCCCCTCTAGGGTTCCCTCCCCAGGGGTGGCGGCAGCCCCAGATCCCATCTGGGTGGCGGCCAGAAGGGGAGAGGGGGGAGGCGCACCTAGCATGGGCCTCAGGGCCCATCTGCCCTAGGGTTTGCCCCCCCCCCTTCCCACTTCCCTGCGCCTTGGGCCATGTAGGGGGGTGCACCAGCCCCCCTGGGGCTGGTCCCCTCCCACACTTGGCCCATGCAGCCCTCCGGGGTTGGTGGCCCCACTTGGTGGACCCCCGGGACCCTCCCGGTGGTCCCGGTACGTTACCAAAAAAACCCGAAACTTTTCTGGGGACCAAAACAGGACTTCCCATATATAAATCTTTACCTCCGGACCATTCTGGAACTCCTCGTGACCTCCGGGATATCATCCGGGACTCCGAACAACATTCGGTAACCACATAAAAACTTCCTTTATAACCCTAGCATCATCGAACCTTAAGTGTGTAGACCCTACGGGTTCGGGAACCATGCAGACATGACCGAGACGTTCTCCGGTCAATAACCAACAGCGGGATCTGGATACCCATGTTGGCTCCCACATGTTCCACGATGATCTCATCGGATGAACCACGATGTCAAGGACTCAATCGATCCCGTATACAATTCCCTTTGTCTAGCGGTATTATACTTGCCCGAGATTCGATCGTCGGTATACCGATACCTTGTTCAATCTCGTTACCGGCAAGTCTCTTTACTCGTTCTGTAACACATCATCCCGTGACCAACCCCTTGGTCACATTGTGCACATTATGATGATGTCCTACCGAGTGGGCCCAGAGATACCTCTCCGTTTACACGGAGTGACAAATCCCAGTCTTGATTCGTGCCAACCCAACAGACACTTTCGGAGATACATGTAGTGCACCTTTATAGTCACCCAGTTACGTTGTGACGTTTTGTACACCCAAAGCATTCCTACGGTATCTGGGAGTTGCACAATCTCATGGTCTAAGGAAATGATACTTGACATTAGAAAAGCTTTAGCATACGAACTACGATCTTTGTTCTAGGCTTAGGATTGGTCTTGTCCATCACATCATTCTCCTAATGATGTGATTCCGTTATCAATGACATCCAATGTCCATGGTCAGGAAACCGTAACCATCTATTGATCAACGAGCTAGTCAACTAGAGGCTTACTAGGGACATGGTGTTGTCTATGTATCCACACATGTATCTGAGTTTCCTATCAATACAATTACAGCATGGATAATAAACGATTATCATGAACAAGGAAATATAATAATAACTTATTTATTATTGCCTCTAGGGCATATTTCCAACAGTCTCCCACTTGCACTAGAGTCAATAATCTAGCTCACATCGCCATGTGATTAACACTCACAGGTCACATCACCATGCGACCAACATCCAAAGAGTTTACTAGTGTCACTAAACTAGTTCACATCATCATGTGATTAAGACTCAATGAGTTCTCGGGTTTGATCATGTTCTGCTTGTGAGAGAGGTTATAGTCAACGGATTTGTAACATTCAGATCCGTATGTACTTCGCAAATCTCCAGGTCATATTGTAAATGTTGCTTCCACGCTCCACTTGGAGCTACTCCAAATGGTTGCTCAACTATACGTATCCGGTTTGCTACTCAGAGTCATTCGGATAGGTGTTAAAGCTTGCATCGACGTAACCCTTTACGCTGAACTCTTTATCACCTCCATAATCGAGAAACATGTCCTTATTTACTTCAAGGATAATTTTGACCGCTGTCCAATGATCCATTCCTGGATCATTCTTGTACCCCTTGACTGACTCATGGCAAGGCACACTTCTGGTGCGGTACACAGCATAGCATATTATAGAGCCTACGCCTGAAACATAGGGGACGGCCTTCGTCCTTTGTCTCTCTTCTGCCGTGGTCGAGCTTTAACTCTTAAATTCATACCTTACAACTCAGGCAAGAACTCCTTCTTTGACTGATCATATCTTGAACACCTTCAAGATCATGTCAAGGTATGTGCTCATTTGAAAGTACCATTAAGCGGTTTTTGATCTATCCTTATAGATCTTGATGCTCAATGTTCAAGTAGCTTAATCTAGGTTTTCACTTGAAAAACAGTTTTCAAATAACCCTATATGCTTTCCAGAAATTCTACATCATTTCTGATCAACAATATGTCAACAACATATACTCATCAGAAATTCTATAGTGCTCCCACTCACTTCTTTGGAAATACAAGTTTCTCATAAACTTTGTATAAACCCAAAATCTTTGATCATCTCAACAAAGCGTACATTCCAACTCCGAGATGCTTACTCCAGTCCTTAGAAGGATTGCTGGAGCTAGCATACCTTTTAGCATCCTTAGGATCGACAAAACTTTTCTGATTGTATCACATACAACCTTTCCTTACGAAAACTGGTAAGGAAACTCGTCTTGACATCCATCTGCCAGATTTCATAAATGCAGATAATGCTAACATGATTCCGACGGACTTAAGCATCGCTATGGATGAGAAAATCTCATCGTAGTCAACTCCTTGAACTTGTGAAAAACTCTTCACCACAAGTCGAGCTTCATAGACGGTGACATTACCGTCCACGTCCGTCTTCTTCTTAAAGATCCATTTATCTCAATGGCTTGCCGATCATCCGCCAAGTCCACCAAAGTCCATGCTTTGTTCTGATACATGAATGCTATCTCGGATTTCATGGCTTCTAACCATTTGTCGGAATATGGGCCCACCATCGCTTCTCCATAGCTCGTAGATTCATTGTAGTCTAGCAACATGACCTTTAAGACAGGATCACCGTACCACTCCGATGCAGTACGCGTCCTTGTCGTCCTACGAGGTTCGGTAGTGACTTGATCCGAAGCTTCATGATCACTATCATAAGCTTCCACTTCAATTGGTGTAGGTGCCACAGGAACAACTTCCTGTGTCCTGCTACACACTTGTTGAAGTGACGGTTCAATAACCTCATCAAGTCTCCACCATCCTCCCACTCAATTCTTTCAAGAAAAACCTTTCCTCGAGAAAGGACCCGATTTAAGAAACAATCCCTATTGCTTTCGGATCTGAATTAGGAGGTATACCCAACTGTTTTGGGTGTCCTATGAAGATGCATTTTATCCGCTTTGGGTTCGAGCTTATCAACCTGAAACTTTTTCACATAAGCGTCGCAGCCCCAAACTTTTAAGGAACGACAACTTAGGTTTCTCCAAACGGTGTCGTCTCAACGGAATTACGTGGTACCCTATTAAAGTGAGTGCAGTTGTCTCTAATGCCTAACCCATGAATGATAGTGGTAATTCGATAAGAGACATCATGGTACACACCATATACAATAGGGTGCAACTATGATGTTCGGACACACCATTACACTATGGTGTTCCAGGCGGTATTAATTGTGAAACAATTTCCACAATGTCTTAATTGCGTGCCAAAGCTCGTAACTCAGATACTCATCTCTATGATCATATCATAGACATTTTATCCTCTTGTCACGATGATCTTTAACTTCACTCTGAAATTACTTGAACCATTCAATAATTCAGACTTGTGTTTCATCAAGTAAATATACAATATCTACTCGAATCATCTGTGAATTAAGAATATAACGATATTCACTGCATGCCTCAGCACTCATTGGACTGCACACATCAAAAAGTGTGACTTCCAACAAGTTGCTATCTGTTCCATCTTACTGAAATCGAGGCTTTTCAGTCATCTTGCCCATGTGGTATGATTTGCATATCTCAAGTGATTCAAAATCAAGAGAGTCCAAATGATCCATCTGCATGGAGTTTCTTCATGCATATACACCAATAGACATGGTTCGCATGTCTCAAACTTTTCAAAAATGAGTGAGTCCAAAGATCCATCAAGATGGAGCTTCTTCATGCGTTTTATACCAATATGACTTACATGGCAGTGCCACAAGTAAGTGGTACTATCATTACTATCTTATATCTTTTGGCATGAAAATGTGTATCACTACGATCGAGATTCAATAAACCATTCATTTCAGGTGCAAGACCATTGAAGGTATTATTCAAATAAACAGAGTAACCATTATTCTCCTTAAATGAATAACCGTATTGTGATAGACATAATCCAATCATGTCTATGCTCAACGTAAACACCAAGTGTCAATTATTCAGGTTTAATACTAATCTTGATGGTAGACGGAGCGTGCGACATTTGAGCACATCAAACTTGGAAATACTTCCAACACATATCGTCAGCTCACCTTTAGCTAGTCTCCGTTTATTCTGTAGCTCTTTTATTTTGAGTTACTAACACTTAGCAACCGAACCGGTATCTTAATACCCTGGTGCTACTAGGAGTACTAGTAAAGTACACATTTACACAATGTATATCCAATATACTTCTATCGACCCTGCCAGCCTTCTCATCTACCAAGTATCCAGGGTAATTCTGCTCCAGTGGTTGTTCCCCTTATTACAGAAGCACTTAGTATCGGGTTTGGGTTCAACCTTGGGTTTCTTCACTGGAGCAGCAGCTGATTTGCTGTTTCGTGAAGTATCCCTTCTTGCCCTCGCCCTTCTTGAAACTAGTGGTTTCACCAACCATCAACAATTGATGCTCCTTCTTGATTTCTACTTTCGCGGTGTCAAACATCGCGAATACCTCAAGGATCATCATCTCTATCCCTGATATGTTATAGTTCATCACGAAGCTCTAGCAGCTTGGTGGCAATGACTTTAGAGAAACATCACTATCTCATTTGGAAGATCAACTCCCACTCGATTCAAGTGATTGTTACACTCAGACAATCTGAGCACAAGCTCAACGATTGAGCTTTTCTCCCTTAGTTTGTAGGCTAAGGAAATCGTCGTAGGTCTTATACCTCTTGACGTGGGAACGAGCCTGAAATCTCAATTTCATCCCTCGAAACATCTCATATGTTCCGCGATGTTTTCGAAAACGTCTTTGGTGCCTCAACTCTAAACCGTTTAACTGAACTATCACGTAGTTATCAAAACGTGTATGTCCGATGTTCGCAACATCCACAAATGATGTTTGGGGTTTAGCACACTGAGCGGTGCATTAAGGACATAAGCTTTCTACTGTCCGCATAATCGCTACTGTCAACTTTCAACTATATTTTCTCTAGGAACATATCTAAACAATGGAACTATAGCGCGAGCTTACGACATAATTTGCAAAGATCTTTTTGACTATGTTCAGGATAATTAAGTTCATCTTATGAACTCCCACTCAGATAGACATCCCTCTAGTCATCTAAGTGATTACATGATCCGAGTCAACTAGGCCGTGTCCGATCATCACGTGAAACGGACTAGTCATCATCGGTGAACATCTTCATGTTGATCGTATCCTCCATATGACTCATGCTCGACCTTTCGGTCTCTTGTGTTTCGAGGCCATGTCTGTACATGCTAGGCTCGTCAAGTTAACCTAAGTGTTTCGCGTGTGTAAATCTGGCTTACACCCGTTGTATGTGAACGTAAGAATCTATCACACCCGATCATCACGTGGTGCTTCAAAACGACGAACTTTCGCAACGGTGCACAGTTAGGGGGAACACTTTCTTGAAATTTTAATAAGGGATCATGTTATTTACTACTGTCATTCTAAGCAAATAAGATGTATAAACATGATAAACATCACATGCAATCAAATAGTGACAAGATATGGCCAATATCATATTGCTCCTTTTGATCTCCATCTTCGGGGCTCCATGATCATCGTCGTCACCGGCATGACACCATGATCTCCATCATCATGATCTTCATCATCGTGTCTCCGTGAAGTTTCCTCGCCAACTTATTACTTCTACTACTATGGCTACCGGTTAGCAATAAAGTAAAGTAATTACATGGCGTTGTTCAATGACACGCAGGTCATACAATAAATAAAGACAACTCCTATGGCTCCTGCCGGTTGTCATACACATCGACATGCAAGTCGTGATTCCTATTACAAGAACATGATCAATCTCATACATCACATATATTCATCACATTCTTCTTGGCCATATCACATCACATAGCATACCCTGCAAAAACAAGTTAGACGTCCTCTAATTGTTGTTTGCATGTTTTACGTGGCTGCTATGGGTTTCTAGCAAGAACGTTTCTTACCTACGCAAAACCACAACATGATATGCCAATTGCTATTTACCCTTCATAAGGACCCTTTTCATCGAATCCGTTCCGACTAAAGTGGGAGAGACTGGCACCCGCTAGCCACCTTATGCACCAAGTGCATGTCAGTCGGTGGAACCTGTCTCACGTAAGTGTACGTGTAAGGTCGGTCCGGGCCGCTTCATCCCACAATACCGTCGAAACAAGATTGGACTAGTAACAGTAAGCATATTGAAAAAAATCAATGCCCACAACTACTTTGTGTTCTACTCGTGCAAAGAATCTACGCAATAGACCTAGCTCATGATGCCAATGGAGGGGAACGTAGTAGAAATTCAAAATTTTCCTACGTGTCACCAAGATCTATCTATGGAGAAACCAGCAACGAGAGGAAGGAGAGTGCATCTACATACCCTTGTAAATTGCTAAGCGGAAGCGTTCAAGAGAACGGGGTTGAAGGAGTCGTACTCATCGTGATCCAAATCACCGGAGATCCTAGTACCGAACGGACGGCACATCCGCGTTCAACACACGTACAGCCCGGTGACGTCTCCCACGCCTTGATCCAGCAAGGAGAGAGGGAGAGGTTGAGGAAGACTCCATCCAGCAGCAGCACAATGGCGTTGTGGTGATGGAGGAGCATGGTGATCCAGCAGGGCTTCGCCAAGCACCGCGGGAGAGGAGAAGGGAGAGAGGTAGGGCTGCGCCAAGAGGAGGTCAAAACTCATGTGTTGGGCAGCCCCCAGCCCTCAAGTATTTATAGGGGGAGGGGAGGGGGCTGCACCCCCTCTAGGGTTCCCTCCCCAGGGGTGGTGGCAGCCCCAGATCCCATCTGGGTGGCGGCCAGAAGGGGAGAGGGGGGAGGCGCACCTAGGATGGGCCTCAGGGCCCATCTGCCCTAGGGTTTGCCCCCCCCCCTTCCCACTTCCCTGCGCCTTGGGCCCTGTGGGGGTGCGCACCAGCCCACCTGGGGCTGGTCCCCTCCCACACTTGGCCCATGCAGCCCTCCGGGGTTGGTGGCCCCACTTGGTGGACCCCCGGGACCCTCCCGGTGGTCCCAGTACGTTACCAAAAAAACCTGAAACTTTTCCGTGACCAAAACAGGACTTCCCATATATAAATCTTTACCTCCAGACCATTCCGGAACTCCTCATGACGTCCAGGATCTCATCCGGGACTCCGAACAACATTCGGTAACCACATACAAACTTCCTTTATAACCCTAGCATCATCGAACCTTAAGTGTGTAGACCCTACGGGTTTGGGAACCATGCAGACATGACCGAGACGTTCTCCGGTCAATAACCAAAAGCAGGATCTGGATACCCATGTTGGCTCCCACATGTTCCACGATGATCTCATGGGATGAACCATGATGTCAAGGACTCAATCGATCCCGTATACAATTCCCTTTGTCTAGCGGTATTATACTTGCCCGAGATTCGATCATCGGTATACCAATACCTTGTTCAATCTCGTTACCGGCAAGTCTCTTTACTCATTCCGTAACACATCATCCCGTGATCAACCCCTTGGTCACATTGTGCACATTATGATGATGTCCTACCGAGTGGGCCCAGAGATACCTCTCCGTTTACACGGAGTGACAAATCCCAGTCTCGATTCGTGCCAACCCAACAGATACTTTCGGAGATACCTGTAGTGCACCTTTATAGTCACCCAGTTACGTTGTGACGTTTGGTACACCCAAAGCATTCCTACGGTATCCGGGAGTTGCACAATCTCATGGTCTAAGGAAATGATACTTGACATTAGAAAAGCTTTAGCATACGAACTACGATCTTTGTGCTAGGCTTAGGATTGGGTCTTGTCCATGACATCATTCTCCTAATGATGTGATCCCGTTATCAATGACATCCAATGTCCATGGTCAGGAATCCGTAACCATCTATTGATCAACGAGCTAGTCAACTAGAGGCTTACTAGGGACATGGTGTTGTCTATGTATCCACACATGTATCTGAGTTTCCTATCAATACAATTACAGCATGGATAATAAACGATTATCATGAACAAGGAAATATAATAATAACTTATTTATTATTGCCTCTAGGGCATATTTCCAACAGTCCGGCCTCAGCATACTGAGACCAGAAGACCTTCTCCGTCGAGCTCCCCTCCTCAGCCCTGTAGAAAGCGGCAGCATCGGACACGCTGCGGGGCAGATCTACGAACGCTCCTGGAGAGCTCCAAATTCGGGTAAGTAACAGGTAATTCACATTCACATGCTTGCTTTGCATGAAAAATGCCTTACCCGCCGCTATTTTCTTCAACGCCTCGATTTCCTGAAGGGCCTTGTGGGCTTCGGCCTTAGCGGCTTTGGCACTCTCAAGAGCCGATGCAAGCTCGGACTCTCGAGTCTTTGAGTCGCGCTCCAAACTCTCATGCTTTTCCACGAGAGCCTGGAGCTCTTGCTGTACCTCCGCCACCCGCACCTCCTGCTTCTCTCGCCCAGCACGCTCCATGGCCGCACTATGTTCGGCTGCGGACACCGCCTCCTTCAGGGTCGCCACCTCGTTCGTGGCCCCTGAAGTACCCATGTTATCCTTGTCATTTCTCTTGCAACCAAATCCTTTTCTGTAAGGTACAACTTTAATAAGGTGTTACTCACCTTCCTTGTCCTCGAGCTACTTCTTGGCACGGCCGAGCTCGTTCTCGGACCGCTCGAGGCTTTGCTTCAAAGCATCGACCTCCGCAGTCAGTGCGGCAGAGGTCTACAGCGCAGCCTGCAATCCCATATTGACATATTTTTTAAGACTCCTGCGTATATCTTTTTAGATCCTCAGTCCGGCTTTTCTTTCGGAACATCGAACCGAGCATCAGGGGCTACTATCTATGCGGTACTATTTTACATATAGTAATATTCTTACCTGAAAGCCTGTTAGAAGGCTGCTGCAGGCTTCGGTCAGCCCGCTTTTGGCGAGCTGAACGTTCTGAATCACCACACTCATGACAGTGCGGTGTTCCTCCTCGATGGAAGCGCCGTTGAGCGCCTCCAGCAAGTTATCCGGCGCCTCCGGTTGGACGGAGGTCGCTGGCGTCACGGTCTTGCCCTTCTTACGAAGGGGCCGCCTGTCGGACTTCGGAACCACTTCAGGTTCCGGTGCGGAGTCCGGTACGAAGTCCGAGAGGTTGCCCTGTGGCACCTCCGGGGCCTCCTCCTCCGAGTGGGTCCCTCTCTGGGATCCCACCTCGGTGTCGTCGGCGTCACGGGGGGTGGAGGCGGTTGGAAGTGAAGTACTATTCACATCCGACGTACCCAAGGACCCCCTCAACGAAGCGGGAAGATCGTCCTTGGGCGGACTGCAGGGTTGTATGCGGCATTAGAAAGACACCGTGTGGCGAAAAGAAAAATCATGAAGTTATTCGGAAGTCCGGATACTTACGATCTCGCCAGGGGCTTGGCCCTTGAAGGCCAATCCTCGTCGTCGTCGCCGGCGTTGGCGGAATAGTCCGAGAGAAGAGTCCTTCCCTTCTTGGACCCTTCGGCCTCTCTCGTTGGGGAGGCCTTCCTTTTCTTCCCTCCCCCCGCTGGGGGAGAGGCCTCTTTATTCTCTTATCATCCTCGTGGGAGGAGTCCACCTCGGAGTCATCGGACGATGAGTCCGATAACACCTGAAAATGGGAACTCTTTCGAGTGCCCGTGGCCTTCTTCTCCGGCACCACGTGGGGTGCCGGAACCAGCAGCCCCGTTAAGCGGGCGTCCGCTGGGTCTTCTGGCAAAGGAGCCGGACAGTTAGTCTGCCCGGCCTTCTTCAGCCAGTCCTGTCAAAGGAGAGGGAGTTTAGATCCCACAGAGAGTCAAACTATGAAAAGCAAGTGTCCCATAAAGGATAACATGGCTTACCTCATCAGCTGGACGCTGCGAGCGGAATCCGCGATCTTCAGTAGCGGATGCGGGGGCCTCGGCGCCCTTGAACAGCACCTTCCAGGCCTCTTCGTACGTAGTGTCGAAGAGCCTGCTCAAGGTTCGGTGCTGGGCCGGATCAAACTCCCACAATTTGAAGGCCCGTTGTTGGCACGGGAGAATCCGGCGGATGAGCATGACCTGGACTACGTTGACAAGCTTGAGCTTCTTGTTCACTAGCTTTTGGACGCAGGCTTGGAGTCCGGACAGCTCCTCCGAATCGTCCCAGGTCAGGCCACTCTCTTTCCAAGAGGTGAGCCGTGTGGGGATGCCAGATCTGAATTCGGGGGCCGCTGCCCATTTAGGGTCATGCGGCTCGGTGATGTAGAACCACCCCGATTGCCACCCCTTGATGGTTTCCACGAAGCCACCCTCGAGCCAAGTAATGTTGGGCATCTTGCCCACCATGGCGCCTCCGCACTCCGCTTAGCTGCCCTTCAAAACCTTCGGCTTGACCTTGAAGGTCTTGAGCCACAAGCCAAAGTGGGGCTGGATGCAGAGGAAGGCCTCGCACACGATGATAAACGTCGAGATGTTGAGGATGAAATTCGGGGCCAGATCATGGAAATCCAGGCCGTAGAAGAACATGAGCCCCCGGACAAAGGGGTGAAGGGGGAAGCCCAGTCCACGGAGGAAATAGGGAAGGAATACCACCCTCTCATGGGGCCCAGGGGTGGGGATGAGCTGCCCCTCGTCAGGGAGCCGGTACGCGATGTCGCTGGACAGATATTCGGTGCTGCGCAGCTTCTTGATGTGCCCCTCCGTAACGGAGGAGGCCATCCACTTGCCTCCCACTCCGGACGTAGTTGGAGAAGGTTGAGGTGAGATGTGCGGACCTGGGCGCTAGAGCTCGAGTGCGCGGAGATGGATAAGCAAAGGAGGAAGAAGGCGCGGGTAAAAAGGTGGATCCTTATCCCCTTATATATGGGCGGACGAAACTATGCGTCCCCACCGGCCTGGTAAAAAAATCGCTTTTCTCCCAAGCGCCGCAATCAATGGCGCGGTTGGGTTACCCACGTCTGTATTGATGGGAATCCCGGAATAAGGGGAACACGATCTCTGCTTCGACAAGACGTGCCAAGGAAACCGCTTCGCTAAATGCGCTGAGGTGGTATAACAAAAACAATTCAAGTAAAGGCTTGGTTGTTGTATGACGTCACGCCACGAAATACGTCAGCAGATTGAACTTGTGTAAATATTATTCTCTCTACGGTGGAATGTGGAATTTATTTTGCAGAGCCGGACACTATCCTGGTGTTCACATTCTTCTATAAATTATTCGAAGGAGGAACCCGCCTTGCAATGCCGAAGACAATATGCGTGCCGGACTCGTCGTCATTGAAGCCTGGTTCAGGGGCTACTGAGGGAGTCCTGGACTAGGGGGTGTACGGATAGCCGAACTATCATCATCGACCGGACTCCAAGACTATGAAGATACAAGATTGAAGACTTTGTCCCGTGTCCGGATGGGACTTTCCTTGGCGTGGAAGGCAAGCTTGGCGATACGGATATGTAGATCTCCTACCATTGTAACCGACTCTGTGTAACCCTAGCCCTCTCCGGTGTCTATATAAACCGGATGGTTTTAGTCCATAGGACGAACAACAATCATACCATAGGCTAGCTTCTAGGGTTTAGCCTCCTTGATCTCGTGGTAGATCTACTCTTGTAATACCCACATCATCAATATTAATCAAGCAGGACGTAGGATTTTACCTCCATCAAGAGGGCCCGAACCTGGGTAAAACATCGTGTCCCTTGTCTCCTGTTACCATCCGCCTAGACGCACAGTTCGGGACCCCCTACCCGAGATCCGCCGGTTTTGACACTGACACCCACCATGCTGTGTTGGTGCATAATAAGCCATGCCGGGTTATGCCAAACACCGGATGGTTATCCTGGCGACTTATAGTCAATGCCAGACCGGATTTAGGAAACGCCGGTTCATAATTGATTATGTGCTAACAGCTGATAACTGAAAGCCACGCCGGGTTAAGAAACATCGGGTTGATGTAATGACTTATAGTCGGGCCAGGTCAATAGACGCCGATTTAACTCAAAACCTTATCAAAAGAGATAAAACTTTGCAAAAACAAAATCAAATAAAAACTTGTAGTCGAGGCTTTTCAAGGGCTGCCAGGCCCATATTCGAGGCTTTTCATGGGCTGCCAGGCCGCTGAGTTAAACCATTTGACAAAGCCTTTTAAGATGGGCCTCCAATTAACCAATCGTCATTTTAACTTTGACAAGTTCAGGGTCTATATATTATTGACTTGTCAAACTTTCAGTGGGTCATACCAAGATTACCTAGACAGGAGTGGCTTACTTGATGAAGGCAGGTTAACCCGGGGTTTTAGGTGAATACACCAGGCTTCCAAGCCGTGGATTGATAGCCAATTACAAGTGTCCTTTCAAACTCTTTTTTTCTTTGCACAAAGAGCCCCCAAGTAACTTTGTGAGTTGTGCTCAATGGGTGCCTATGCTTGAGCTATGCTTAGCAACAAAACTCTCTTTGGCCCCTTAGGTGTGAAGCTCCCAAGCTTTGTTGTGGCATGGTAGCCAGTTTAATGGACAAATAGGATGTTGCTTTATAAGCAGAAGCCCCCTTGTAACCAAGAAATATGGGAAGAATGGCAGAGGCCCTGCTTGTAGCAAGGATGTCGGTTTATTATATTGATCATAATATATACATTGTCAAAATATGTACATAATGAGAGCCTATGGCTCAGGATTAGTAAGGCCGTAGATGAGCGATATTCCACGGCCGACAAGTCTCCTCCTCCGATTTGCTTGAGTCCTTGTGCTCTCGAATGTTGATGAGGTAGTATGATCCGTTGTGCAGATTCTTGCTGACCACATATCGGTCTGATCCTGGATGAGCCGGAGCACTAAATCGCCTTCTTGAAAGGTTCTAGTTTTAACCCGGCGACTGTGATAACACCGAAGGTCTTGCTGATAAACCGCTGAACGAGCCAACGCCATGTCCCGTTTTTCTTCTAACAGGTCCAGTGCTTCTTGACGTGCTTGCTCGTTGTCAGCTTCAACATACACTACAAAAAAATACACTTCCGTGATGATACGTGTTTGTCACAGTAGGTCGCATTTTTTGTCATGCATGTACATCCATGACGATTTTACGACAAAATCAAGATAGTCATACCTGTGCTGTCGTAGAAGTGTTCCATGACATTACCAAAATTATCATCACGGAAGTGTCCACTTCCATGACGATAAATCGCGCGTCACAGAAGTGCTTTCGTCAAGGGTGACCGACATGTGGCATCCACCGTAAGGAACGCCGTTAAGCTATCGGGTCGGGTTTTGGATACGATAACCCGTTAACAGCCCCGACCAAGGGGAAATTTCCATGTGTAAAATTCTTATTTGCCGAACAAAACACGTGTCAGCTCGTCAATGGGTCAGATAGGCGCCTATGATATGTCAACACGTGCCATGGCCCACCACTAGCCCATTTAGCTTACAAAGTCGGCCCGTTTGACTTAATCAAAAGTTAATAGGCTAGCCCATGAAAAGCCTGTTAACGGTCTCTTTGCAAATAGCCCATTTTACGACCCGTTAACTCACGGCCTGTTAGGCCCTAAAGGAAATCGTCCCAACAATGTCATGTGGGTCGTCGAATATAACACCAGCCCATTTCACTTTTGGCCCATGTATGGCCCACAACGTCTTTCGGCCCATATGAGGCCTTCGTATCTTTCGGCCCTTCACAGGCCCACGGTGACTCTAGCCCATAATGAACAGTAATTTTCTTTGTACCCATTAACGGCTCGTGATTTACATGGGCCAGTTCTAGCCCGTGTTAGCTTTCACCTATTGACGGCCCATACGTTCTTCGGCTCCTTTTCGGCCCTCGATTACTTCCGGCCCATCACTGGCCTGTTCCCCTAATGGGCCAAATTCGGCCCATGGCAAGAGTCGGCCCATTACTGGCCTATTCCCCTAATGGGCCAAATTCGGCCCATGGCAAGAGTCGGCCCGTTACTGGCCTGTTACCCTAATGGGCCAAATTCGGCCCATGGTAAGAGTCGGCCCGTTTCTGGCCTGTTAACCCATTGCGCCGCTTCTAGCCCGTCCTATATTCTGGCCCATTAACGACCCGTTATGCTTGTGACATAATTAAGCCTTTTCTGTCCTATGGCCTGTTAACGGCCCATTACCGTGCTGGGCCGATACTAATTACGCCCGATTATGGCCCATGTAGACCCATTTATCGATGGCCAGAGGCCCACTGATTACAGGCCCATTTATCGATGGCACGTAGGAGACCCATGGATCCTACGGCCCGTATATAGCCCATGGTAGTTGCAGCCACTAGCAAACCAGGGAAAAAGAAGACTAGGAAATAAATAAGGCCGAAACTAACGCTAGGCTATTAAGGCGATTGCACAGATTACATCCACTCGGCATCAAAGATCGCCACCAGTGCAAATATAGGGAACACCCTACACTATACAAAAATGGCTTGTTGTTTTCTTCATCCGGTGGCTGCATGTTAAGAATAAATTTTGTATCGCACCAAAACAAATTACAACTATATAACAAAGGGAAGGTTGGCATAAAACTTAATAGTCTAGCAGATAAATGCACCACCAGAAGTTCAGAAGCTCAGTTCATTTGACCTGACTGTGTTGTATTGGCTGATGGAGCACCATAACCCTCGCCTTCATTTCCCCTAGGCTCTTGAACAACATAGCAAATGTTTGATAGTCTGGTTTCAAAACCATGCATATCTTGACGACATTGAGCAATGTTTCTCCTTGTTTCACAAAGGGTCTCTGTTAGGGAATGGACTTGTGTCTGGAGCGCAGATACAACATTGCTTTGAGCTTGCATATATTGAACATGAGGCAGTTTGGACGATATTGCCTTAACAACCAACCCAGTATTACGCAGGAACGTGCTTTTGGCACTGTTAGTGGACAGGTACTGACCCACTGCAGCAAGAGCTGACATTGCTGTAGGACCTTGAAGTATGTCTAGAGGGGGGGTGATTAGACTACTTGACCAATTAAAAATTTAACCTTTTCCCAATTTTAGAGTTTGGCAGATTTTAGCTACTTTAGGACAAGTCAAGCAATCATCACACTATTCAAGCAAGAATGCAAAGAGTATATAGGCAGCGGAAATTAAAGCATGCAACTTGCAAGAAAGTAAAGGGAAGGGTTTGGAGAATTCAAACGCAATTGGAGACACGGATGTTTTTGGCGTGGTTCCGATAGGTGGTGCTATCTTACATCCACGTTGATGGAGACTTCAACCCACGAAGGGTAACGGCTACGCGAGTCCACGGAGGGCTCCACCCACTAAGGGTCCACGAAGAAGCAACCTTGTCTATCCCACCATGGCCGTCGCCCACGAAGGACTTGCCTCACTAGCGGTAGATCTTCATGAGGTAGGCGATCTCCTTGCCCTTACAAACTCCTTGGTTCAACTCCACAATCTTGTCGGAGGCTCCCAAGTGACACCTAGCCAATCTAGGAGACACCACTCTCCAAGAAGTAACAAATGGTGTGTTGATGATGAACTCCTTGCTCTTGTGCTTCAAATGATAGTCTCCCCAACACTCAACTCTCTCTCATAGGATTTGGATCTAGTGGAAAGAGGGTTTGAGTGGAAAGCAACTTGGGGAAGGCTAGAGATCAAGATTCATATGGTAGGAATGGAATATCTTGGCCTCAACACATGAGTAGGTGGTTCTCTCTCAGAAATGGTAAGTTGGAAGTGTAGGTTCATTCTGATGGCTCTCTCCACGAATGAAGAGGAGGTGGAGGGGTATATATAGCCTCCACACAAAATCTAACCGTTACACACAATTTACCAAACTCGGTGGGACCGATTCAACACACTCGGTCAGACCGATTTAGTAAACCTAGTGACCGTTAGTGATTTTCGGTGGGACTGACATGCATCTCGGTGAGACCGATTCGGTTAGGGTTAGGGCATAACGTAATCTCGGTAAGACCGATTACACAAACTCGGTGAAACCGATTTTGATAATAAGCTTTCCAGAGAGTTGGTCAGGTAAACTCGGTGGGACCGATTTGCTCTTTTCAGTGAGACCGAAATGTTTACATTGCAATCTCGGTGGGACCGATCGCTCACTTCGGTTAGACTGAAACATTACGAAGGGAAACAGAGAGATTACAATCCCATCTCGGTGAGACCGAGATCCCTATTGGTAAGACCGATTTGCTTAGGGTTTGTGGCAGTGGCTATGACATTTGGAATCGGTGGCGCCGGATAGGAAGAATTGGTGTGACCGATTTTGGCTTTGGGTTTAGGTCATTTGTGGATGTGGGAAAGTAGCTGAGGGTTTTGGAGCATATCACAAAGCACATGAAGCAAGAGGCTCATTAAGCAACACCTCATCCCTCCTTGATAGTATTGGCTTTTCCTATAGACTCAATGTGATCTTGGATCACTAAAATATAAAATGAAGAATCTTGAGCTTTTGAGCTTGAGCCAATCCTTTGTCCTTAGTATTTTGAGGGATCCACTTTCATCATCCATGCCATGCCATTCATTGAGCTTTCCTGAAATAATAGTCTTGGAATAGCATTAGCTCAATGAGCTATATGTTGTTATGAATTACCAAAACCACCTAGGGATAGTTGAACTTTCAATCTCCCCCTTTTTGGTAATTGATGGAAGCATATAGATCAAAGCTTCGAAAAATGATAATAAGATTGAGTAACATCGTCGCTTTGAGAAGTATGTGATAAGCAAGAGCTCCCCCTAAATTTGTGCATAGTTTAAAATTTGCTTTGGACTGCAATTGCACAATGAATTAGGCTCATGGGTTACTCTTCCATGTCACATACATCTTGGTGGAGCACTCAAAATGATAAGTATTGAATACATGCACTCATCACCAAGCAAAGTGAATGATGACATAAGATAGATAGGATAATATCATCAAACATGCATAAGTGTAGCTTATGATCAAACACATGATCATCAATGTCTCACAAGCATAGTATCTCAAACAATCAAAAGCAAACAAGTTTAAACTAAAAAAGCAAGAGAGAACAAAAGCAACACTCTCTCTCTCTCTCTCTCTCTCAAAGCCTATGATCTATACATTTTCTCCCCCTTTGGCAACAAGTTACCAAAAAGTTCATAGAAAATGCATAGTGCTAGATCAACTCTCAGGCTTGATCTTCAGTTGGTGGTGTAGAGATAGCTCCTTGGACGAAGGCTTTAGTTGATGTAGAGGGTGCTGGAGTGGATGTTGAAGCTGGTTGCACTGGAGCTGTAGGAGCTGTAGCTGTTGCAGATGGTGTTGCTCTAGTATCTGGCACTGGCACAGCAGCTGACCTCTGAGCTCTAGGCACTCTGGCAAAGACATTAGTGGTAGTCTTGCCCTTCCTCTCCTGCATGTCATCCTGCAGTTTCTCCACAACTGTCTGAATCTCAGTTACCTTGACATCAAGATCATGAAATTTGAGTTCCATGATTCTCTCCAGGCTCTCCTGATTCTGAGTGAGGGTGGCCAATCCCTTCTCAATCCTCAGAGATGATGCTATCAAGTAACCAAGCTGCTCCTGCTTGTTCTTCAAGAAATACTCAGATGTCTCCTCTTGAGTTAGCATCTTGGCAGCCTTCTCCTTCCTTGCCTTCTCCTTTTTCTCTTGAGCTTGAACTGATGATGGATCATCCTCATTCATGACAACCTCATTGTCTTCAAAGTCTGGATAGATTGGAAAATGTTCCCTATCCAATAGATATTTGCCAGTTCCCATCTTTGAGTTGATCAATTCCTGAATCTGAGGGGCATATCCACAACTCCTCTTTTGATCTGCTGCAGTCCTCTTAATGGTTTCAACTATAAGGCTCATGACTTTGAATTTCTGTGGCACATCAAATAAATGCAACATATTGATTGCATGCCCTCTGATCATGTTGTGGTCACCAGACTTGGGCAACAGAGTGTGCCTCAGAATCCAATTGATAGTAGGCAGCCCTGACAACAGAAAATGGACTGATCCAAAAGAGAAAGTCTCTAGGGCTTTGTCCGGGATCTCCTTGTACATGTGTGCCATGGTATTGTGTCCCATTTTCTTCTTGGCATATACATCCAAATCATCATCATTTTCCTTTGGGGCATTTATCAGTTTTGCCCATTCTTCAACAGTTGATTCGTACCTTGTACCTTCAGACATCCAAACAATTCTTCCGTCTGGGTAAAAATGTGTTGTGGAGTAGAATTGCATGATAAGTTCATCATTCCAGTTGGTGAGCTTTTTCCCAACAAAATCTGCAACTCCACAAGCAACAAAGCTGTCTTGAACTCCAGGATAGTGCTCTTCATTCTCCTTCATGTAGGTCCAGTCGACCCACCTCATATCACAAACTATGGGCTTCTTATCTAACAAAATTGTCTCATAGAAGTCCTGATATTCCTTTGTATGGAACTTGTAATCAACATCAGTTCTTCTCCTTGTGGCATATGGATCTTCCATCCTCCATAGCCTCAATCCTGAGTCTTTTCTAATGTTCATGTCCTCAGCCACAGGATGGGCATCATTGCGGTCTGGTATCTTAGGCTTGAGTTTCCTTAGGACTTGTCCTTCTTCATCTTCTTCCTCAGCAACCTCAGGCACTGGGGCCTTGTTCTTCTTAGCAGCTGGAATACTCCTGGTATTCCTCTTTGGTGCAGACTTGGCCTTGGGGGCAGCTTTGGGTGCTTCCTTGGGCTTAGTTGTTGCAGCCCCTAATCTAATTGCATCACCCATAAGCTTTGGTGCCTTTGGTGCTGGTGCAGCAAGCTCTTCTTCCTCCATCATGGAAGGTTGACCAACAACTCTGGCCATGGTCTTCTTGACCCTTTCCTTCCTCTTCTTTCCTTCAGTAGCTGGCTCTTTGGGATCAGGCTTTTTAGGCAGTTGAGTTGATGCTCTGGCCTTGGACATTGGTTGTCTTCCTGCAGGCATTTTGATCTTCATGCCTGGCTTTATATCCTTTGCTGAGCCATACTCCTTTTTGAGCACCACTTTCTTGGAGGTAGCATCATCTTCTTCAGCTTTATAGTCCTCATCTTTTGAGTTTGAAGTTCTCTTTCTCCTTTGCCTGGTAGCAGCCTTAGGCAAGTTTCTAGGAGTGCTTCTGCTCCCTTTATCTGAAGTGCTGGACGGACTAGTGCCCTCACTCATGTCAATCTGCTCTATTGACCTGTTCTGGCTATCACTTTGGTCTGACATGCTGCAAAAACTGACTGCTGACCCTGTGAAGAGTTATAGATGAGATAGAGTGGATGAGCATCACAAAATGCAGAGATTTTTGGAAAAGAATGATTCAAAAATTCAGTTTTAGTTTTCCACAGAAAGCATTTCAGATCAACCGATTTTCAAACTTAGTGATACCGAAGCAGTTTTGGAACCTAAACTGATGAACTCGGTTGGACCGAGTCACAGTTCGGTGGCACCGAGACTGCTAGGGTTTCACAGAATCCTAAAATCGGTCGCACCGATTAGTAATTCTCGGTCCGACCGAGAGTCACTAGTGCAATGGCATAAGCCAAATCGGTGAGACCGAGTTTTTCAACTCGGTGGGTCCGAGATGGTTTCGGCGGAAACATAACCCTAAAAATTTGAATCTAATCTACTCTATGGACTACTTTGGCTGGATAGGATTGTTTCAATCGTGGCAAGAATCAATAAGAGTACAATGTGGTAGGAATCAGATGTGGATAGCACAAAGATCGAGCCCATACCCTAGTGCAGCGATGAACTCGCTACGGCGGCAACGGTGGGGTTGAATTCCGTTGACGGCGGCGGAGACCAGCGACAGGAGGTGGCTGGCAACAAGGATACGATCCGGAGACCTTCGATGCAGAGCGAGCTATTGCACGGGCGAAAGGGTTCAGAGAAATTTCCAAAATTTTGCCCGTGACTATATATAGCCCGACCCTGTCGGTGTGACCGAGTGGAACAACTCGGTGGCACCGAGATGCATAACTGTGTACAATTACAGCAAATCGGTGTGACCGAAAAGTTCAAATCGGTTGCACCGAGATTGAAAACTCGGATCAACTTAATGATCTCGGTAGGACCGAAATGGAGGAATCGGTCAGACCGAGAGTCACAAAGAGGTTTTGGAAGTTTAAGTCTATGACAAATCGGAGACTCCGAGTGCTCCTCATACAGAGTGGTTCGAATCTGACTTGATCAAATTTTGTGATGTAGCATGAATAGAATTTGAGACGAGAAAAGCATAGATAGCTAGAGAAACTTCTTAGGCATTCTTGTCCATCCACTTGGCAAAAGAAAAGAACCCCAACAATCAAAACAACAAGTGGATGTCCTTGAATGAGTGAAATATGCACCAACATGCTCACACAATAAAATGGCAAATGAAATATGTGGCAAAGCATGCACAACCAATTCTAGCATCTATCAAACAATTGGCGATGACTAGGTCATCTATATATGAGTATATTGACTTAGGAGTCAAATGATAAACATTTGATCATAGGTCATGCTCATCGTTTAAGCTCAAGTGGGGTTACCACTTTTACATGATGCATTGATGTGTTCACCATTAGAGTTGCTTTGACTCAATTATTAGAGTTAAGCTCCCCCTAGATGTGAGATCCCACCTTAGAGGGATGAACTAACCTTGGGTTTTGTCGATGATGACTTCATGTAGGTGTTGAAGATGTGGATTCTCAATGTTGATGTAGATCATTTGGAGCAATCCTTTGGAGTGAGTTGCACTCTCAACTTGCCTGCATGGGTTAGTCCCACAAGGAACAAACAAGAATATCCATAGACATAGAGTGATGCACACACAAGATGATGTCCATGAAAACATTAGGTTACCTTGTCCCTTGCCATACCAACATGAGGGTTTGTGACTCCTTTAACTAGTGCAAGATGTGGAAGTTGATTGCACTTGTTCTTGCCATAATGTTATGAGTGAAGAATGTTGGCGGAGTCACCTTCAAGAACTCTCTAGTTCTTCTTCTTCGGGATCCACATCATCTTGATGGGAATCCTTGGAGTTGTAGTTGTACTTGATGAAGTGGAACTTGACGTAGTCTTGGGAATCCACTTGACCGAGACCTTAGGTGCTTCTTCAAATGCATCAATCTCTTCTTGAAGCTTGTCCTTGCCTTTGTTCTTGTGGTCTTGTGGTGGAAGATCATCGTGAGCTTGTGTTCCCTTGATGGAAGTAGGATCATACTTCTCTTGTTGAGGAACAAACTTCGTCTTGGGGTATTCATCACTAGAGTTGTCAACAAGTAAATCATCATCCACAAGCAAGTCATCTTCATCACTATTGAAATCAACATACTCAGGATGTGTTACCTTTGGACCTTTGGCCATGAAGCATCTTCCAATTCCTTCATTTGGTGAATCAAATATGTCGTAGGAGTTGGTTGACACAAGTGCTAGACCGGCAACACCTTCATCTTGAGTATATTCAGAGTCGGAGTGATAGCTTCTCTCGGAGTGATGGTCGGAGTCAGAGCCGGATACCCATTCACCAACATGAGCTTGATGTCTTCGTTTTGTGTAGCTCCTTGATGGCTTGTCCTTCCTTTCCGAATCTTTGCTTCTCCGTGAGGGTCTTCGTTCATAAAGATCATCTCTACTCCTCCTCTCCCTTGGTGGTGATTCTTCTCTTTTGCTTCTTCTTTTTGGAGAATCTTCTCTTCTTTTGTAGGGTGTCGTACACTCATTAGAGTAGTGTCCGGGTCTCCCACAATTGTAGCAATTGCGCTCTCGACTAGAAGATCTTTTGTCATGATAAGACCTTGACTTGGAGCTTCTTTCTTTGCTTCTACTTTTGTAGAATTTGTTGAAGTTCTTCACCATTAAGCTCAATTCTTTATTGAAGGTTTGTTTCTCACTTGATGATGTGGGGGCTTCACTTGAGGCTTTGTAAGCACCACTTGACTTGTTGTGAAGTTCCTCCTTATCCTTGAGTGACATCTCATGAGCAACAATTCTTCCAATGACTTCCGTTGGCTTGAGATCTTTGTAGTTTGGCATCATTTGAATCAATGTGCACATGGTATCATACTTTCCATACAATGCTCTTAGGATCTTCTTGATGATGAATTTGTCGATCATCTCTTCACTCCCTAAGCCGGCAATCTCATTTGTGATAAGAGCAAGCCTAGAGTACATTTCAGCGACACCTTCACCATCCTTCATTTTGAACTTGTCAAGCTGACTTTGGAGCACATCCAACTTGGATTCCTTGACGGATTCGGTACCTTCATGCATATCAATCAAAGTATCCCAAATTTCCTTTGCATTCTCAAGACGGCTGATTTTGTTGAATTCTTCGGGGCACAATCCGTTGAAGATGATATCACAAGCTTGAGCGTTGTATTGCAGCATCTTCAATTCTTCCGCATTCGCTTCACAGTTCGGTTCTCTCCCATCAAAGAATTCACCTTGCAAGCCAATACAAATAATTGCCCAAACGGTGGGGTTATGTCTGAGAATATGCATTTTCATATTATGCTTCCAACTAGCAAAATTAGTACCATCAAAGCAAGGACCTCTACGGTGATAATTTCCCTCGCTAGACGCCATACTCTCCTAGGTTGTGAAACCAAGGCTATGACCACCAAAAGCTATGGAAATCAAAGCAAATGGAGACCAAAGCTTTGATACCACTTGTAGGACCTTGAAGTATGTCTAGAGGGGGGGTGATTAGACTACTTGACCAATTAAAAACTTAACCTTTTCCCAATTTTAGAGTTTGGCAGAGTTTAGCTACTTTAGGACAAGTCAAGCAATCATCACACTATTCAAGCAAGCATGCAAAGAGTACATAGGCAGCGGAAATTAAAGCATGCAACTTGCAAGAAAGTAAAGGGAAGGGTTTGGAGAATTCAAACGCAATTGGAGACACGGATGTTTTTGGCGTTGTTCCGATAGGTGGTGCTATCGTACATCCATGTTGATGGAGACTTCAACCCACGAAGGGTAACGGCTGCGCGAGTCCACGGAGGGCTCCACCCACGAAGGGTCCACGAATAAGCAACCTCGTCTATCCCACCATGGCTGTCGCCCACGAAGGACTTGCCTCACTAGCGGTAGATCTTCACGAAGTAGGCGATCTCCTTGCCCTTACAAACTCCTTGGTTCAACTCCACAATCTTGTCGGAGGCTCCCAAGTGACACCTAGCCAATCTAGGAGACACCGCTCTCCAAGAAGTAACAAATGATGCGTTGATGATGAACTCCTCGCTCTTGTGCTTCAAATGATAGTCTCCCCAACACTCAAGTCTCTCTCATAGGATTTGGATCTGGTGGAAAGAGGGTTTGAGTGGAAAGCAACTTGGGGAAGGCTAGAGATCAAGATTCATATGGTAGGAATGGAATATCTTGGCCTCAACACAAGAGTAGGTGGTTCTCTCTCAGAAATGGTAAGTTGGAAGTGTAGGTTCATTCTGATGGCTCTCTCCACGAATGAAGAGGAGGTGGAGGGGTATATATAGCCTCCACACAAAATCTAACCGTTACACACAATTTACCAAACTCGGTGGGACCGATTCAACAGACTTGGTCGGACCGATTTAGTAAACCTAGTGACCGTTAGTGATTTTCGGTGGGACTGACATGCATCTCGGTGAGACCGATTCGGTTAGGGTTAGGGCATAACGTAATCTCGGTAAGACCGATTACACAAACTCGGTGAAACCGATTTTGGTAATAAGCTTTCCAGAGAGTTGGTCAGGTAAACTCGGTGGGACTGATTTGCTCTTTTTGGTGAGATCGAAATGTTACAAATGGGAAACAGAGAGTTTACATTGCAATCTCGATGGGACTGGGTGCTCACTTTGGTTAGACCGAAATGTTATGAAGGGAAACAGAGAGATTACAATCCCATCTCGGTGAGACCGAGATCCCTATCGGGAAGACCGATTTGCTTAGGGTTTGTGGCAGTGGCTATGACATTTGGAATCGGTGGCGCCGGATAGGAAGAATCGGTGTGACCGATTTTGGCTTTGGCTTTAGGTCATTTGTGCATGTGGGAAAGTAGCTGAGGGTTTTGGAGCATATCACAAAGCACATGAAGCAAGAGGCTCATTAAGAAACACCTCATCCCTCCTTGATAGTATTGGCTTTTCCTATAGACTCAATGTGATCTTGGATCACTAAAATATAAAATGAAGAGTCTTGAGCTTTTGAGCTTGAGACAATCCTTTGTCCTTAGTATTTTGAGGGATCCACTTTCATCATCCATGCCATGCCATTCATTGAGCTTTCCTGAAATAATAGTCTTGGAATAGCATTAGCTCAATGAGCTATATGTTGTTATGAACTACCAAAACCACCTAGGGATAGTTGCACTTTCAATTGCAATTATAGTTGCCTCGCCACCTTCGGAAGGTGGTGGTTCCACCATTGTTTCCATAACTCGCTGAAAAGTTGAGGTTTTACATTAGTAGTACCAGAACAAAAGATATTTAGGAGGCAGCAAAACCAAACAAAATAGCTTTGGTATATATACAGAACTTATTCTAGTGAACACATGTAAAATATTAGTTGTATTTTATTGCAAAGTACATAATAAAACTAGGTTCCAAACATATGACCATGTATCATCGCTAATATATTGTCTATTTCTTCACATTATATTGAGGGCTAAGGATAAAGAGACGAAGTTTATAATACGGTAAGCATAGTATGACATCATTCATATCACAAAATAACTGAGAACAGACAAATAGGCAATTGTAAGGTTGTGTGGCCAAGTCCAGCACGGAACTAGATTATGGGTCAAGATCAAAGGAACATCACTCCTCTCTTTTAAACCTTGTAAGGTGCAATGATACACTAAGACAATTGTGTATAAAATTGAAAAGAGTTATAGACATTGGCTGCAAATCCATGCAGTTCAAGCCACGAGTCTGAGTAAGTAGTAGTTAAAAGGCATGAGGATTAAGGACTTACAACAGCGGCTTTGACTAGTGTAGTCATGCCCTTCTTCTTGCTGGTGTGACAGTCCTTGAAGATTTCCACAGCATTTGGTTCAGGTACTTTTTGGTCCTTGTGGGCTTTCCTCGGCATTTCGAACAAGTCAATATAGATCTGATAATATGGTACAGCGAAAAGAGTGAAACAGCAGCTAATTACAAGAGCCTCTCAATGTGCAATATAGCTACGAGATCCTGTCGTCTGTTGGAATTTCACTTTCGTACGGTTGGCCTTGTTCTTTGAACTGTTCACCTACAAGAAGATAAATTTGTGTGGCACATGCGTAAATAGGACTTCAACATGTGATCTGATCACATATATATAATGTACCTGATACTTCGGATCAGACTAGTGTTTAACAAGGCCCCTCCAGTCTTCATACGATATATTTTCCACTGGAGATGTTTGGGAAAGTTCACCGTTAGCCTTGCCTTCAAAGTGAGTATTCCTCAAGTTATACCGATACTGCCGCAGAGCAGACTTGAAAACATGGGTGCAAGCTTGTCTGGTTGCATCATCTTGGCTATCCAACTTGAACCTCATATGTTGAAAATTATGGGACATTATCAGCAACCTAGAAAGTATGGGACAGAGCAAGACGATATTACTAGTTTCCATACATAACCATACTTACAGATAAATGGTCGAGGAAGGTCTTGAACTGGGTTTCGTCTTTGTCATTCCTGTACTGAATCCATGTTGCGAGAATATGTACATGACACCTAGCGGCAACCGCTGCCTCTGATACTAACTTGGCTGACTCTGTAGCATCACTTGGCCTTTTTAAACCTGCCTCAAAATGGATCTCCATTCTTCCTCCTCTAGATTTAGTTAAACTATTGAGCATTATCCCTGATGTTTTTTTTCCTCTTGCGCCTAGGTGCTAGTCCAACAACGAACATAGGAAGTGTTAGTGTACATCAAACTGTGAGACTACATATAAAGAAGCATGCAACTGTAACTTGACTCCAACAACTACCTTCTTGCTGTTGAAGCTCACAAGGTTCATCTGATATTGCCAACTCGTCTTGTGTCAAGAGTGCTTGGGAAGTCTCTACTCCTAATGGAGCAGTTGGTGAATAGTCCGCGCGGTTTATTTTCGTCATCCTCCCACCTCCGTTTTATTTTCGTCCCACCTCTTCTGGTTTATTTTCATCCTCCCTCCCACCTCGCAATTCCCCCTCTCCCACCTCCTATTTTCGTTGGTTTTTTTCGTCGGTCTTTATTCGTCCCCCTCCCACTGGTTTTACAGTGCAGAGAAAACCATCTCCGCACGCCCCTCCACGATCCCTACCCGATTCACGCATCTCACCCTCCCTCCTGCACGAGCATCCGCCACCGCCGGTGCGTTGGCTGCCTCCCTCCCCCATCACCGGCCACCTCTCGCGCCTCATAGCCGGTCGCCTCCCTCCACCGGATGCCGACCACCTACTTCACCCCGCCGACCACCTACATCCCAGCCGCCGGCCATGACCAGATCCGCACCGGCGTTCCCGCATCGGCGCCACCACGACCATGCAGCGGCAGAGGAGTCCTCCTCCTCCCACCACCACCGCCGCCACCACCGCGCCCTCCTCCTTCCACCTCCACACCCATCCATCCCTCCCTGCTCGCGCCCGAAACCCTAGCCCGCGGGCGGCCATGGTGACCGAGCTCAGGATCCGCAGCATCTTCCTCTCCTCCGAGAGCAAGAGCGGCAACTTCCGCAAGGGTATGCCATGAATCCCTTCTCTTCTTCTGGCCTTCTTCATCTCCACATCTGATTCGTGTGTGTGGTCTATATATGCAGTCAGTTTGCTCCCCCCAATCTCCTCTGCATGCGTGAAGGGGCCCGGCCAAGGAGAAGCTGCTGCTGCTGCAGGTTCTTCCTCCTCCCCGCTGTAGGTGGTAAGCCATATCCCTCTCCCTCCTTCTCTCTCACCCCCATCTTGTCTCTGTAGGCAAGCAGTCTGCATGTTAGCAGGCACATGAATCAATCAAAATACCTTTTTGATTGATATATAAGTGTACTGAGAGGAGGACCATGTTAAAGAATCACAGTGTGTGATGTTATATTTCGTTTCCTGCTAAACTCCGAGGTTGCATTCATTTCCTTGAACAAATGTTTGAACCTTTTGAGGTAAATTTGTAGATTGAATTAAATTGTCACAACTTTTTTGGTTGTTGCTTGCCTGAATGAAATCAGTAGACATTATTCAGATAACTGAATTAGACGCTGTTGTGTGTAGTCTTTGTTGGAAATACATACTGTACCGACAGACAAATGAAGTTCACTGAGAAATCTATGGTTTTGACCAAGACGAGGATTGAGTACTCTTATCTGATTCATCATTACAAGTTGTATCTTTCAGAATTAGGTGTTCGTACAGTTACCATTTACTGTATATTATTTCTACAGTAACTGTCAGGATTAGGTGTTTGTAGATTGAATGCTTGCGGCAAAGGGATGGGCTTGCACCCTTTTATGTTCTAGACTAGGCATGCTAATGAAAACATTCCCGTACATGTTGGTCATGTGCATATAAACTCCACTTCTTATATTACTTATCTATCCTTTAACAGCTTACGTGTGGGATTTGCTTCGGAAGTTGTCCACGTGAGTCAATGGGTGCTGCTTCATGTGGGCATTCTTTCTGTGGTGTATGTTGGAGAGGTTCGTTCTCTTCTTATATCCCCTTGCTTTGGATGGTCATACTTTACAATGCCCTTGCCTAGATAATTGTGCCATGAATATGCTTGGTGATGGACCAAGTGTGCCTAACTATCTATTAAGTTACCCTTGATTTTTCTTCTGACTGAACACATAGATGTTTACCGTAGCTGCATGTCAGCATATCTCCCTCAATCAAAGTTGAGCATGTGGGCATTTTACTGGAGTGTGTTCCTGAATATGTTTTTCTGAAAAAAGCATTGATGGGAATTTATAGTCATGCGCGAACACAAACAATTGTATTATGCTTTTTTCCTATAGCGTGAACGCAAACAAATGTATTATGCATTTTCCTAATAGGTTGCAAGCCTGAAGTGTTATTGTTGCACAACATTGGCCATGCTCCTCCAAATTGATAACAATTTTTTTTGGTTCTCATTTCTTATATGCAATAATATCACTTGTTGGGCATAAATGCTGTATTTGAATGCTCTAGTATATCATTACCTGTTCGAACCATTTTGAAATTGAGTAGATAAAAAGTCCATAGATTCGGGGTCGACCATTTCCTCAAAGAAGCCCATAGGTTGCATGGTGCCAATCACGGATTGATGATTCTGTCATGGGTTCCTCAGAGAAGATGGCACAACTGAATACGGAGATCCGTCTGTTGAAGACGCTAAGGCACAAGAACATTCAGAAGTTCTTTGCCTCATGGATTGATGAGGATAAGAAGACAGTTAACATCATCACAGAGCTCTGCACATCCGGCAGTTTGAGGCAGTATGTACCTTTTCTTTAGCTCCACCAGTCCGCCTCGTTCGTAATGCTTTGCCTGATTCAGTTATGGATTACCCTTTCCGTTTATAAGTTTATGTACTTTATTGAATTGGTTTCTTAGTAACCAACCATGCTGGAGTCTGTTGTTGTGTGGAGAAAGTTTGATTGAAATTTAACCACGCATAGAGTTCACTCTTATCGCCCTTTCATTCAGTACATTCTGATCATTGAAATTTGGAATGATAATCAGGTTCCGTAAGAAGCACAATAAAGTCTGTATGAAGGCTATGAGAGGATGGGCAATACAGATATTGACAGGGCTGGAATATCTAGGCAGTCAGGAACCAGCCATTATTCATAGGGATTTAAAGTGTGACAACATATTCATAAACGGTCATGATGGACAAGTGAAGATTGGCGACTTTGGTCTGGCGACATTTTTGCATCAACGGAAAACGAGAAGTATCAAAGGTGTGTGGAATTGTGTTTTTCTAACAGCTACAGATGTGTGAAATATATACATATATTCTGTTTACTGTAGATTTACTCTTAATGATACGACACACTCACAGCGTACTTTGTCTTAGAAATAACATTTTTAGGAAAGCTTGTACTAACAAGAGTTGTGTCATCAAAATGCAGGCACATTAGAGTTTATGGCACTAGAACTCTTCACTGGGAATTACAACGAGTTGGTGTATATATATTCATTTGGGATGTGCCTGCTTCAAATGGTGACATGTGAATATCCATACAGTGAATGCGAAGGCAAGCCATGGATATACGAGAAAATTTCTGAAGTAAGTGCTTTGGGGTCCACAAAGTACCCATCCTTTTTGAAAGATTATCTATCAAACAACAATTGATTTTTGTCCAATGCTTTTTTATATAGGGTATAAAACCAGCTGTGCTTTCCAAGGTTGAAGATGCAGAAGTAAGAGGTTTCATAGAAATCTGTTTGGCTCTGGCAGCTGAAAGACTTTGTGCAAGTCAGCTCTTGAAGAACTGTTTCCTCCAGAAAGACAAGCCTATCCCAGCGCCTCCTATTTCAGTCTCCCTGGTCTCGAGTGTGACTAAAGATGGGCGGCAGTCTGCCAGTTTCATGCTATGGAAGGGTGAATTCTCACTAAAAGGCGACATGCATGTCACTAACCATGTTAATTTATCGCTAAGATTTCCTGACCCTAGTGGTAAGTAGAGCACCCAAGAAACCTCTTTTCGACGAACTTGACACTTCATCCTACACTGACACGTCAAATTGTTTCAGGTTGTTTTAAGAATGCCGAGTTCCCGTTCAATGTGGACCAAGATACCAGCCTTTCTGTGGCTCTGGAAATGGTCGACACTTTTGGACGGTGGCGGCGGCGGCGGAGGCTATGGCTCGATAGCGAGACGAGTCTGTTGAGAATAGCCAGCGACGGGCTCTTTTCTTTCGCTTGCTCTGTTTTAAAAAAAGAGGTTCGGGGTTCTTTTTTTGTACAGAGAATTTACCACAGTATTGGAAATACTCTGGTTTTGATAATACAGTTTTTAGTGCTAACCAAATAGGTCACTGTAAATAAAACCATGGTAAGTAAAAAAACTGCAGTATTCTAAGAATACTTAAAAAAATACTTTGCTATCAAACAGGGCCTCAAAGTAATTAAAACCATGGTGTTCCTAAAAACTGTAGTATTTCCAGAATACTTAGAAAATACAGAGCTATCAAACAGGCCCCGAATCATCAATTGGAGGTGGTAGTATGAGATTTAAAAAATCTGACAGTGTAGGAGATATCTAACTCCATGGCAATGTTCGATGGATGTTCTGCGAATTGCTCGCAAGCCATGAAAAATTGGGGTTTAATACAGCATATATATTGTCTTAGACACTCATGATCTGGTGATAGTTTTAATTGCCTTGATCTTTGTTTTGTAGTACAGACAAGAATAGCTTCAATGACAGCATCTCGAATCATCAAGTTGTGTGACTTCCCTCTTGAGTGGGTGTTGTATTTTAGCAGGCCTATATTTGAAATAGTTGAGAGCCACTTTTGTTATTTCTATATGGGTGCACACCAAATTATACCTTCCGAGAAGATTAATGTGCTCATGATTTACCTTCTGAAAAAGGGAACTTGTGATCCATCTGCGCACAATGAGCTGGAGACGGGGGGCACAAAAGGACACTAAGCCACCCCAGATTGTTACGACACAGTGGTGCCACTGTGTGGGCATCAACACGAGGAGTTGATGCAACTGCAACACAGGGCAGCAGCGGTATGACGACTTCAACACGAGTCCTGGTGAGAAGAACACGGGAGCTAGGATATAGAGCCAGATGTTGTGTATGTATAAGAATTTCATCTACGCTTATATTATTTTGCAGGGTCCTAATGCATTCACTGTTCTAATTTCTCCTGGATGCATCGGAACGCACTGCTACCACGTGTAATACTCTTGAAACGAACAACATATACTTAGTATTCTGGGAAATAAAGGAAACTATGGAATAATGAGGACCCTGGTCTTCTATGTAAACTAGATACTGATCCTACATGGAATTTCTATGTAAAAATTACTAACATAGTGGAGAAGCGCACCACTTGATGTCCTGAGCCTTCGCACAGCCAGCAAGGGCTTTGGCTAGGCTTGTGTTGGATGGTAGAAAGTTTTGGCTCATGTTGTTGTTTGTTCATTTGGCATGACTACTTGTAGGCGGTATTTTATTGTTAGTTTCAACATTATTTCAACTCTGTTGTTTCTTTTTTTTTTTGAAAGCAAGCAAAGCTTTATAGATTAACGGTGTGTAGGCAGATCGCCCAACACACAAGCAGCCACTACGGGCGGTACATCATTCTCCCAATGCATACACATATCAGCTAAAACACATACGGCCGATTTGGCCCAACTCATGTGCTACCTTATTCTCGCTCCGGTTACATGCTCGTACACTATGTTGAGCAAACCAGAGTTTTAACTGTAGCTTGAGATCTTCAAGAATGACAGCATACGGCGAGGAATCGATCTTCCGAACATCAAGCGCTTCCACCACCAGCTGACTGTCAGTCTCAAAGGTAGCCCGAACCACGCCGATGTCAGCTGCAAGGGCGATCGCTCCAGCCATAGCCTGAACATCCGCTCCGAAGGCATCTATTGTCTGCTCCTGTCGGCCTGCACGAGCCGCAATGACTTGTCCTTCCGAGTCACGAACCACAGCGCCCCATCCACAGAAACTACTACCAGGTACAAAGGCTCCGTCAATGTTAATCTTGAGCTCCCCCGGTTTAGGTGCCCGCCACTTCCCGTCGTGTGCTATTTTCTTCTTGGTGACAAATCTGTCAGCATACTCCATGGCATTGCACCTCACTCTCCCGATAGTTTCAGTAAGGGCCGGCGCCAGCTCTCCCTCTCTGATCTTGTTCCTAACATTCCACCACTGCCACCATAGTGTAATGATCAGCACCCGTTTAGTTTCAGAGAACTCCCACAGTGCATCTAGCATATCATGCACACTAGTGAAAGCTTCCAACCGGCTCCTTTCCTCTTCCAGCCCCAGCTCCCTCCAGGCGTGTTTGACATGCTTACATTTAATGAACAAGTGCGCCCCATCCTCCTCGGCTCTACCACAGAAGAAACATTTTGATTGATCAAGCTTGAGGCCCCTCCTCATCAAGTTTGCACAAACAGCCAGCGACTCATGGCGCATCCTCCATACAAACATCTGAAGTTTCCGTGGGCATGGCATTTTCCAAATCCTTTTCCAAGATTGATCCGCTATTGCATCCAAGTTACCCCCTCCTGCTGAGCTCGCTCCCGGTGCCCCATTCTGCTATTGCTTTTGGAGTTCCACATGCAGCTTATAGGCGCTTTTAACCGAATGGTTGCCTCTCTTATCAAAATGCCATGGAGTAAAGTCATCTACACCTTGCCATAGGGGAATTTGTAGGATCTGTCGGGCATCTACCTTACAGAACGTATCCCGCACTAGTTCCTCATCCCATCGTCCGGTGACCGGGCTTATGAGCTCATCGACCCTAGTCAGCAGGCTCGGCCCCCTTGGTGTAATGACTCGCCTCGACCATGCCCTTGGCAGCCACGGGTCGTCCCAAATATTCACTGAAGTTCCATCCCCGATGCGCCAAATATACCCCTGCTTGATCAAATTGATCCCATGCAATATGCTACGCCAAGCATATGATATGCCGTCATGCTCAACAGCTTCTAGCGCAGAAGTGTTCGGGTAGTACCGGGCTTTTAGGATCCGAGCACACAAGCTGTTTGGGTTTTGGATCAATCTCCATCCCTGCCTCGATAGCATAGCTATGTTGAAACTGTACATCTCTCTGAACCCTAAACCTCCCATAGCTTTTGGCTGTGTAAGTTTATCCCAACTTAACCAGTGCATAGGATTTTGTTTGTCCTGTTGACTCCACCAGAACTTGCCCAATAGTGTGTTCAGCTCCGAGCAGAATGTTTTTGTGAGGTCAAAACAAGACATAGCGTAAGTGGGAATTGCCTGTGCTACTCCTTTGACAAGCACCTCCTTGCTCTCCTTTGCCAAAAGCCTTTCCTGCCATCCATAAACCCTCCCACACATGTTCTTCTTTATGTATGCAAAAGTTTTCTTCCTCGAACGACCGACATGGACCGGGAGCCCGAGGTACTTATCATTCCAGTTTTTGCTTCGTATGTTTAGTACATTCTTGATGATATCCTTAACTCCGTCCTCCGTATTGGGGCTAAACATGAGAGCTGATTTCTCTACATTGATGCACTGACCCGAGCATTCCTCATAGAGGTTGAGTATGTCACGTAGTGCCTCGGCTTCCTGTTGCTTCGCTTTCATCAACAACATGGAATCATCCACAAAGAACAAATGGGATACACATGGTGCTCTCGGGCACACTTTGATTCCACTGATCCTCCCTCTCTGTTCCACATCGTTTAGGAGAGCAGGCAAGCCCTCCGCACAAATCACAAATAAGTACGGTGATGCCGAATCCCCCTGACGCAATCCTCTTGATGGGCAAAACTGATGTGTCAGCTCCCCGTTCACTTTAACTTGATACCGGACCGTCCTGACACACTTCATTATGAGATCAACCCACTCCTTTCTAAAGCCCAGTCTGCACATCATCGCCTCAAGGAAACACCATTCAACCTGATCGTACGCTTTACTCATATCAGCCTTCACCGCCGTGTATCCATCCTTCCCTGACCTCTTGTTCATGACATAGTGAGTGAGTTCATATGCAATGAGTACATTGTCCGTTATCAATCTCCCCGGAACAAATGCGCTTTGATTGTCCGAAATGAGCGCTGGAAGGATCATCTTAAGCCGGTTGGATATCACCTTAGAGACTAGCTTGTACATTACGTTGCATAGACTGATCGGTCGAAGATCCTTTATTCTCTGTGGATTCTTTACCTTGGGGATTAAGACCACATGGGTATCATTCCACCCCTCAGGCATCTCTCCACCATTTAGCACTCTCAACACCTCCTCTACGATCTGATCGCCCATGAAGTGCCAATGTCTTTTGAAAACAATCGATGGCATACCATCCGGTCCCGGAGCCTTCAGATCTCCCATATGATCTAGTGCCGCTTTAACCTCCTCGCGAGTGAAGGCAGCCAGCAAGACATCGTTCATGGCCTCAGTAACCCGGGGCTGTACTTTTTCAAGTAGCTCTGGCAATCGTTGAGGGTTACATGAGGCAGTGAATAGTTCCTGAAAAAACGAACACACATAGTTAGTCATCTCCTCTCCTTCCTTCACTACCCCCCCCCCCCCCCGCGTCCTCCTTCCTCAACTCCTTAATTCTGTTTGTTTTCTTCCTCACCGAGGCTACAGACTCCAGATACTTTATGTTTCTATTGCCATCCTTAAGCCACCACATATGGGCCCTCTGTTTCAACTGGGTATGCTTCTTCTCCTCCAGCTCTTCCACTAGACACCGTAGCCTTGCTTCTTCCTTTACTTTATAGTCCGTCACTGCCATTCGCATACAACCTTCAAGCTCCTTTTTCGCCCTTTTTAACCTACCTTCCAATTCCCCAACCACATGTTTGCTCCTCGACAATCAACTCTGTTGTTTCGGTCTGTGCTTATTATAGTATTCTGGATAGATAGTGTTCACATCGTAGTACCTATACTTCACATGTACTCCCTCCGTCCCTTGATTTAGTACAACTTTAGTATAGTTACACATGCTGACATGTGTTGTTAGTCATTCTTTCCTGTGTATGAAGGATGATAGGATTCTTGTAATAGTTAAGAGTACCATTTTCAAAAATTTGGTGAACTACTGTAAAGATGTTGCAATTTTGCCAGATTATAACCTCTCCTGAGTAAGTGATGCAATCTTTTCATATTGGTTGAGCCTTAGTACCTTCAATGTTGACAATTGTCATTGGCATCATATATTAGTATCATTAATTGCAAATGGAATTAGTTCAATTATTTCGTTCCAAAATGCTCAAAACTAGAAGTCCTTTCAGTGGCACTTTGTGCAATACACTTCCAGTGCGATTCTCTAAATAATGTTTGTCACTTTGATTTTAATTTGTCTAAATATGATTAGCAATATTTTTTCCTTGGGGTTTGCATGCCCTTGAAATCTGGTATTGTTGTAAGATGATGTATGTTCAAGCAATCCAACTCACTATACAAAGTTCAACATGTCTTTATTCATGCGTCCCAAAATCATTTGTGCAGTCTAGGGACGTGAATATGCCCAATGACAAAACTTAAATGTGAAGCATTGTCTTCCCCAATTCCACATGCACATATGCATAATTTAGTGCAATTGTTATTTCACAGGCAACTAAACTTTCAATTGTGTCGGTTGATTCTTGTGAAAGTGGCACAAAGCCTCATAACAGAAGACTATGGTGTTGTGGTGAGCACCTAGTGTCACAAAGCCTCATAACAGAAGACGATGGTGTTGTGGTGAGCACCAGCGAGATGCGGGGACGCCAGCAAGGTCTCGGCCAGGAGTGACCTGGAGCCGGCGATGACATGTAGAAGCGGCCCAGGTGGAGGGGATTCAAATCTTGATGTTTCCGGTGGGGTGTGTGTGTGTGTGTGTGTGTGTGTGTGTGTTTTCCTTAGAAAATTTGATGCCCAAGGAGGTGTAGAGGGGATGGTCGCCCGCGGTGGTAGCACGATGGAGGAAACGGAGATAGCATGTTGGTGAGGCAGCACCACCGATCGTAGGGAACAAGAGCAGCCGGTTGGGCCGGTGACACATGGGGAGGGGGAGGAATGGGCAAATCATGTTGGGGAAGGAAGTTGTTATTCTTCGTCTAAGGGAAAATATTTTATGTTAGAAGAAAGATGTCCAACTATTTGGTTCATATTTCATACTGACAGACAACTCACGAAAATCGAATGACCCATTTTTCTCCAGACACTTAGGTGGTTTCAGATTCCCAAAAAAACACAACACCTAAATATATTATTGTGTGTATAATTGAGCAATGAATTAATTGAAGCGAGAAATCTGAGAGGATGGACAAGTAAGATGCACAAGGTAGAAAATAAGCAGAGAGGGTTCATAGTTCGAGATCGAGATAGATAGATAGAAGGTGGTGGAGGAATAATAATAGTGACTTATTGATAAAGGAAATGGTGTATGTGAGTGACTTAATGATAAAGGAAATGGTGTATGTTAGATCAAATTGGTGTTTTTGGAGGATTGATGCAATTGGTGTTGAAATAATAAAATGTGCATGCTCTTGTTGCAACATACAGGTTATGTATGCCCCTGTTGCAACTTACATGTCTCATTGGCATCTATCGGTCGTCAATGCCAAAAAATACGAGATTCAAGTATTGGCCTCAGTTGATGCTCGGTCAAACAGAGTGACCTTGTTGCTGTTGTAACCACAAACATAAACTAAAGCAGGTGTTGGATTTCAAGCTGGTGTTAAAGATCTATCCGTTATTTTTGGTCCTCTTTATATAACTTTTGTTTGCCTCAAACTCTACTCTATTTTTCATATAAAATAGTTACTGGGAATTGAGAAGCGTTGAACTTTAGACAAGAGTCCAGATAATATTAGTTAATTCAATTAGAAGGCTGTACCTGGCTATTTTGTTTTTGATTTCATGCTCTCATGGAATGATGAAGAATTGCTTCGTTCGGTTTGCAAGGTGGGTATTCTCGTTGCACATTTTTAGATCTTCCACGTGAAATATTAGTGCTAACTACATATATTGCTTGGGCAGGATGGTTATCAGTTGAGAAAGAAGTTCTATTATACTTGCTCAAATATTATGCAAATGAAGCTAAAGACAACATTCCTGATATTGCGCGAGAATATCTTATACACATCAAGTAGATCTTAATTCATAAAAAGTTATTAGTTGGATCTTCACTCTCTATGTATACATCGTCAAATTACTTTTCTCTATCAACTTACATTGTAAGTGAAGTAGATTTAAATTATTGTGATTATGATCGGTGCTGCTGCCAGTTATAACAAGAAATAAACTTTGTCTTCTCTTTCCTCTTCCACAAGAAAAGATCTCACGCTTTCGTATTCCTCTCGTCGGCGCCGCCGCTGATCCACCCCGTTTTCGATGGTCTTTTGGGCCATGGAGGTGCGAAGGACCTTGGGCCCCCACCGGCGGGAGGGATATCGTTCTCGTTCATGTTAGGTTCAATGTCTTGGTTGGGACTGTGTGCCGCGGCGATGTCCCTCGGTAGGAATAATGTCTCCCAAGTTCTATCCATATCTCGGTGGTGCGTCTAGCATCGTCGGAGGGCGCGCGGAGGTGTGTCTCCGTCGGATCTCGCGGGATTCGGTCAGTGCAGGTCTTCGGTGGATCTTTTTGGATATGGTCTGTGTTCATCTTCATTTGGATGTTTACAGGTTTGATTCTTCCGTTCTACGACTTTCTTCATCGGGCGATGGTTGTTCCTCTGGTGCCCTTGTGTTATGTGGCCTTAGCACGATGACTTCTCGAATGTCAACTATAATAAGGTTTGCGCGGCTCCAGCGAGGGAGCGGCGATGAGAGCGGCGCACCTTCATCTCGCTCTAGTGGATGTAGTCGTTGTTCGATGGTTTGTAATTTCTATTATCTCCGATGTTCTTCGTACTACCATGTTTAAAGATGAATAGATTGAAAGTTTCCCAGGCAAAAAAGTAGTTTTCAATTATTACCATTGTTGCTATTTTTTCTATACATGTGAAATTTAACACGCATTATATTTGTATATAGAACTCCAACAAAATATTTCAAATGCCCGTGGCAACGCACGGGAATTCTACTAGTAGTGTCAGGTGGCAAGGGAGCTTGGGAACATGCTGCTAGCTCAGTTGACGCACGAGTAAGTCGTGCAACTGGTAGTACTGTGGTAGGTGTTGCAGAACTAGGGTTGCGTCTGTTTGTTTGGTGGCAGCTACTTGTTTCTATTTGGCTTTTTTTGCAACTCGTGTAGCATGGGATGCCGTGTTTGTAGAATTTTCCGCTGGACTTTGACCTTCTATTGCACCATCGGTACCAGCAGAATCTGCAGGATCCATCCGCTTCTCATTCCATGCCATTCTGTGTTTCTTCCTCTTTCCTTGTGCCATGTTAAGTCAAGTCGACAAGAAAAACAAATAACAATTTAGTTCTTCAGAACAAACTGATGCGTGATGCAGACGAACTGAACTTTGATGTTAGACAACCACATGATAGGAGGATGTAATATGTATGAAAAACAAGACGGAAGAGATAACGAGAACTATGATGTGTAAACTAAGAAGAAGATATTTCACCAAATTAGAAGCAATGCAATGGAAGGTAGACACCATATGAAAGATGCTACAAATATCGCTCTGCCAAGTTAACAGTGTCTCATCATAAATGGTTTTTAAACAAATGTGAAGCAGTACAAGAAATAAATCATATGCAAGATGCAAACAACATCACACTACCATGTTAGAGGTCTCTCGTCATTAGTGCCATTGCATATTCACAGCATTGCATATTCACAGCTTCTGATGTGTAAACTAAGGAGAAGGCATTTCAACCAACTAGAATCAATGAAAGCTAGACACCATATGAAAGATGCAACGAATATTACTCTACCAAGTTAAAATTGTCTTGTCATAAGTGTCATTTCAACAAATTAGTAGTACAAGCTAGAAAAGAATGTGAGATGTAACCTATATCACACTCCAAAGTCAAACGTGTCTTATGATAAGTGATTGTTGCAGGTTACACAACAGTAGTAATTTGATGTAAGAACATGGTGTGATAGACAGATATTGTATGTTCTAGAACAGAAACACGTGTCTTATTCAAGTATAATGTGTAAAGTAAGCAGATGGAATTCAACAAAATTAGAAGCAATACAAGCTAGACATCACACATAACATGCAACCACATATAACAGTGCCAAGGTAGAGGGAGCACCGGTGATGCTGCACTAGGGGAGACATGCTCATCATAAACATAGCTTTGTTAAGTGTCTATGCATGTGTTTTCTTGGAATCATCTTGGGGTGTGGAGGAGTAGAAACTGTAGAGGCCCTCCGTTCGGAAGGAGCACCTTTATCCGCTGCCTTACTAACTTCCTTCCGCTTTATTGATTTTGAATTGTCGAGTAAAAACGACAAGAAAAAGCAATAAAATTCTCTCTTTAGAACTCATTCATGCATGATACTGACAATCGCTACTTTGATGTAAGGCAAACACATGACACCAGGATGGAATATGTACGAAAAACAGGACGACATGGCATGTTCACAACTGTTTGTGTAAACTAAGCAGAAACCATTCCAGCAAATAAGAAGCAATGCACTAGACACCACATGAAAGATGCAACCAATATGACTCTGCCAAGTTAAAAGCGTCCCATCATAAATGGAATTTCAACAAATTAGAAGCAGCGCATGCTATAAATCATATGAAAGATGCAACTAATATCACACTGCATATACTAAAGGTGTCTCGTCTATTGATTGATGCGGGATACAAAAAACAATAGTTTTATGTAAGGACATGCTTAATAAACAGATGTACTATGTACTAAATACAGGAAGGCATGTCAAGCTAAGCAGACTAGCACATGCAGTTTAACCAGATTGGAAGAATTACAATCTAGACACCACATGCAAGATGCAACCACATATCACGTTGCCAAGTTAGAGCAAGCACCTGCGATGCTAGTGTAGGGGAAATGATGTAATTAACTACAGAGCTACATTCACTATCTTTATCTAGCATTTCTGTTTCTTGAGAATCATGTCGGGAGGCTGACGCTGCATTCTTTAAATGAGGAGTAGTCCCCTTGCCTGCCTGCCTCATCATAAGTGATTAATGAGGGATACACAAGAACATTAGTTTGATGTAAGAACATGGTTAATACACAGATGTACTAGTATGTACCAAAAACAGAAAGGCATGTCATATTTAAAGGTATAATGTGTAAGCTAAGCAGATGCAATTTAACCAAATTGGAAGCAAAACAAGCTAGACATCCGGCTGGAGTGGTGAGCATGATCATCTAGGACGTGAGAGCCTGGTGGGAGGCGGGCTGCTTCGCCACCATCGCAGCTTTTTAGTTGGCTTCCAGGTGATGCCTATCTTTGTTGGGCTTGTCACTGGCTCGGCCAGTGCCCTAACTAGCTATTTGTCTTCTGGTGCTCACGGGATGGTGGTTCATGTAAAAAAATATCTTTCCTTATCTTACCGACTTCGTCCTTTCGAATACAAGCTAGACACCATATGGAACATGCAACCACATATGACACTGTGAAGTTAAAGCAAGCACCTGGGATGGTGGTTCATTGCCAGCGAGGTCATCAACTCCAAAGCTACGTTTACCATCTACATCTGCTGACACTGCACCCTTTATAGCGTTGTAACGTGTCTTGCCTACCCGCATACGAAGCTGGAGCGACTTCTCTCTTTTCTTTGCTACTTCTCTTTCGGCAGGAGAGTCTGAAATAACCTTGCATAAAAACACAATAGTGAGAGTATGGGTGAAGTGTGTGCAGAACTAGTGCACTGTAAAAGTAGTAGATAGCAGGTGGCTGAAAAATAAATGACAGTAGACATATGATAGCTCTACAACATTGCATGGCAAACAAAATTAGATTCTACTCCGTATGATTTTGTAATATATGAGCATAGGAAATGCAGGTACTCCTCCAGCACACCACCACATGTGGTCATATCTAAGATAACAGTCGACTAAAAATAAATAGGTCAGTCGATTTTTTTAATGAACCGTCCGATCTATAAGGAACGGGCAGATGGCCTTCGTCTACCTCCCGCCAGTCACTGTTGACGATCTTTCTTGAACCGCCAGCGACCACCGGCCCAGACCCCTGCCTCCGTCGCCCCGCCCTCCCATCGACCTCACACCACCGCCGTCCTTGGCAGCGCCCCTAGGCCATCCCTTTAATCCCGGGCGACCTCCAGATTGGGCGCCAGTAGCTCTAGGCCGCACACGCCCCTAAGATAAACACCAAGGCGCTGCTTCCCCGGCATAATAGGCGTACTAGCGCCTGTTACGCCGGGGAATGCTTCCGTTAATTGGAAATCAACTGGCCAGAAATTGAAATTCAGGGGGCGACGGACCTCTAGCTAAGGTGAAATAGTATATGAGGAGAAACCTTGTGCATCGCGAGTTACTAGGAACATCTAGTATCAAGAAGAAGCAGTCAACTAGTGTCTTCTGTGGGATGAATACCGTGCAAGCAGAGACATAAGATTAGCACGAATAAGGTAAGAGGAGTACCTTTTTCGGTTGCCGGTGTGGTCACCTCCACCTGTCGCGCCGATCTTCTTCTTTTTACCGGGGAAACCGATGTTCTGGAGGGTGCAGGCTTGGATGAACCCATGGCCAAATTGTTGACTATGTTTCCGTGGCCGTATGTCGGCGGAGGGGAAGCAGATCCGAGGCGGCGAAGGACGGCGTAGCAGGAACAACTCCGGTGCGGTGGAGGCTGGCGAAGTTGGAGCGGCAGCAGTGAGGCGTAGGACGGCGTGGTTGAACTGGCTCAGGTATGGACGGCTCGGCCTCGTCTTCAACTACTAGCCGTGGAGGGCGTTGCGGTTGACGTTAGGTGGAAGACGACATCAGGGTATTGGCTCCGGCGTGATGGAGGAGGGCGGCGGTTGATGGGTGGGATGGGGTGGCAGATAGAGGACGCCGGGGTTTCGCGGCTGCTGGAGAGGTAGTTTTGGCACCCACGGATGCGAATGGGGAATCGGACGGGTGGGGGGAACCATGTTTCGGTTTGGAACGCGCTTGTTTTTGGCTTTTTTGAACAGAAGATGGGACGCGCTTGTTTGAAATTTGGGGAAAGTACAAACTTTGCCCTCCTCTTCAATTTCGGACCTACTGCGGGTCGGGGTAGGATGGTAATCCTAGGTGTCCCAAATAGTGGGCGGGAGCGATTTCGGCCACATGCATGTGTGCTTAGGCGGCCATTGTGTATGAATGTTTTTCGGAGGCGGTTGCATGGCGTCTAGATGAAGCTACAAACCTACCCCGGTTTAGACCTTTGGACGTCGGGTCGGTAGGTTTCACGGGTCGGAGTTATTAGAAAAGTAATTTCCTTGTACTATCAAACATTGGTCTCACGCGGTTTCGGGCGAGTAGAGGCTCTTTTGGCGCTTCGTTTGAAATTTTGAAACACAAGCATTCACGTTTAGAGTACTCTTGAACTATGAGGATTGACCTAAATAGATAATGTTATATTTGACCTTGTATGTTTGAAAACCTCATTAAATTATCCGCTACTTTTTGAAATTTTGACACTTGAAAATCCTATAACTACGATTATTTTGGAATGGGTGAGCTAAATTTGAATCTATTTTGTAAACGAATGCTATTATGTACAAAATCAGAGCAAAGATTGGTGCCCCATAATTTAGGTATGGTTTACAAATGCCATGATATCAAATTCAAATAATTGAATGGACTTCATGTTGAATTCGATTTTTTTAAACCACCTTAAGTTGAATTCAAATGTATGCTAGTTCATAGGTAGCTATTTATAATGTCCATTGTGTAACTTTCGTATGTATAATGTGCTTTACACACACAACATGAACTATACTCACGTTTATATTCGATTGCTAAAGCGATGCATTGTCTGGAGTTCAAAATACTAACTATGTGGATCAATTGTGTTGAATAATAACATAGACATGCTCAAATTTGATAGAATCTAGATGTCTGATGGATCAATGACCGCTCCTTATGCGAATTGCAAATATCATGATCCCATCCTAATATTTGGATAAAATTTATATCTTTAATCAATGTGTAGAGTAGTCTTTTACGTGTAGTTTCACTCTCCATCGGTGGTCTCTCACACATGCTCACACACTCTCTCCCGAGGTGTCTTTCTCGCACACATGCTCTAGATAACCCTCCCTCCCTCTCGTAACCATTTACAACTGTTTTCACTAACCTTTATCACAAGCACTCTTCCTCTCGCAAACATACACATGCACAATCCTCATTGACCCTTTCTATATACATGGACCTGCCTATGTGTCTCATGTACGCACATTATCTTTACGTCTGTCTCTCACGCATTGTCTCACACCTCTCTTCCTAATCGACGAGCATGATTCTAGCAGAGCATTCTATAGGATGCCCCTTAAAGTTAGGTTGGATGAGTAGTAATATTAGAGATAAAGGGGTTACCTTAGTCCGAGAACCAAGGGTTACAAATCCTAGCCGGCTTTCTCAGTGGACACAGAGTCCTTCACAATTCAGCTATCTTTGTCTTGTACGACTAGTCATCCATGGTTCTTCCTAAATGCGACACGGGCCGACCAATGTGGCGCAGGACAGAACCGAACGAAGGGCCTCACCTCGACCCACCGGACCTCATGCGGTGACACACCCTCTGCCCCCACGTCTCATTATCTTCTCACACCCACACATACCAACACAAACACCACACACACAGAAACTTTCTCCTGGTGCCTCTATTCCCTCCCCCTTGCATATACACACTCAAGGAAATGGAATCTCTTGCCGTGATGTCATATTCGTCTCTCTCTCTCTAGACCACTCTCATTTCTTGTGCTATCTCTCCCACGCCCCCCCCCCCCCCGTCGGCCCCTCTATCCATGCCTCTCTTGAATACGTAATACACATACATACCTCTCTAGGCCCCGCCAAATGCATCAACTACACATTCACACATGTTACATCACGTACCCCATTGATCTAAAAAGCCTTGCCTTCACGTTTATTTCGCATACAACATTCCTTTTGAATAAAGTGTGGCCAAAAAATTATTTTAGAGTTTCTACATATATACAACATTACAAAGTTATATGGAGGAGTATGAACGCTAATTTGCATTGCATGGTGCCCACAATGATATTTATTCTGCACTGTGAATTTGTATATTTTTATACTATATACAAAGTTAGTCATAATAAAGAGAAACAAAGAGCATCTCTCTCTCCATTGCATACCCCCATGTACGCCCCTTTCACGTATGCACACAAAACTATCTCCAGGTCCTCTAAAAGTAAGCCCCCAGAAAATTCACACATGTTTCATCTTTCTCTCGCGATATATGCAATGACGATCATTGTATTTGAAGCGAAAGCATGATAACTACATTGGACTTCAGAATCCACTCATTACAGTCACCATTTACATTTAGTGGTCATTATACAGTCACGGGCTCACCGTACAACTCTTTATTTTCTCATGACATGACTAGTTGACCAGTTAAACGCTCCACATGGCACCTCAAGTGTTGCATCACATTATCTCACTACCATCGTGCCGACCTGTCGACTTGTATCTACTCTACATCTACACTCTTATAAAATACATAAAATACACTCTTATAAAAAACAGAGTTGGTGATGATGGTGTGCCTGCCATCCTACAATATTGGTCGTCCGATTTATATCTGACTGATAGGAAAATAACTATGGCAATTTTGCAAAAAGGTGCCCACACACCTCTCCACATTTGCAAATAAGGCCTTCCCTCGTTCATCCTTTTCTCTCACAAGATACAAATGCATCTTGATGTTACGTGCAATGCACGGGCATCTTGCTAGTAAGAATGAAAACAAACGACAAAAAAATATTTGGACGGTGGTTCGAAGTCATGACCGCGGGCACAACGGACAAGGTGGCCTTGTATTGGTATGCTGAGCCATCTGTTTTAACATACAGGAGCTGGTGTGGTGATTATACACACACACGCATGCACACAAACTGCATCCATGCAACACTCACACAAACACATGCACTCACGCATGCACGCAACACTCACACGTACACACGCAGCCACGCACGCACGCAACACTCACACGCACACACGCATGCATGCATGCACACACCAGTACAACACACGACCAACACACACTCTCACACTCAAGTGCTCAACCTACACGTGCATGCGCACACATCAGACCCTGACAGACACATACACAACCAGGTGATTCCCGCGCACGGGTTGGAGCCTTGTCGCGCCTGCAAAAATTTGTGTTTACCTAACCTTTTCCCTATGCGAACTGACAGGTGGGACCCACAAGGAACGTGGTTAATTTAACTAGTCAACATGGCGCCACGTAGACTATTTGGCCGGTCAACAGAGTGCAATATGATGCTGAACTGGGAGCAAGTGACCGTATAATCACTGCAAAACATATATAGTGACCGTAATCAGCTTATTCTGAAGTTCGGTGACTGTATTACGCTTTTCTCTCTGTAGGCCCTCCAAAACTACATCTCTACACGTTCTCGCATGTTACATCTAACAACTATGCAATACAGCACTACTACTACCCTCTAACATAATAAATCATATGTGTTTTTAGTTTTACTAGATATCACATTGTTAATTATAATTATTCAGTTTGCATACATTAAAATTGCCTTTGAAATGTATGGCCAGTATCATCTACCGCGCGGGAAAAATCCCGCCCTTTCCTATTGAATCGGGTTTGTATCGATGGATCGTGCGAAACAGCAAAACTATAGTACTATACAGTACAAGTGACAGTTCACTGGGCCGTCGTGTCGTCTACTCCTCCATCGTAAGAGTGGAGCGCTTGCTTTCATAAATCTTCTAGTCCCTTTCGCCACATGTGAGGCATCAAGCTACCGGGTCCACGTGCCATATCGGAATATAGTGCAGAGCAGCCGGGGTGAAGCACCCCAGTCATGGCGCCGGCGTAGTAAAGAGCAATGAGGCGTCAAATCACAAAGCTGCACCTTTCCCGTAGTTAAGTTGGAGGGACGAAGTAATAATGCTAAAAAAAGAAGTTGGAGGGACGAAGCAACCATCATTTCACTCATTGCTGAATCCGCTTCTCCCTCATCTTCTTCAACTTAACCACGTGTTGCTTCTGCTGTTGTTCTGCCTCATGTGGGACGCGGATCGGCTTGGTAAAGCACTGACACGTGGGACCACATGTTAGCAAACCGCCAGGACAACGTCCTTCGAAAATAAGAAGCCTAATCCTAGACTTACAAAGGGCTATGTAGCTGCTACGTATACTTTCCATCTAATCTATATATGCCCCCCACCCCCCGCCGATTTTCAAGTGGGTTGGGCCTAATCCTCACCTTTAATCCAATCAAATAGTCCCACATCACATCAGTTTGTAACTTTACGTAAACCATTACATCGATGTAGCATTGCTCAAATAATAAGCCTCCCCCGCCATCCGCGCGGCAAAATCACCTCCTTTTTACTAATCTTGATTCTATAATTTTTTAGATCAATATAATTGAGATTTGTATAGATAGCACACAGGAGAAAAACCAAGTGGTACGGTTAAGGGAATCCACAATGTGTATCCAAATGTGAAAATAGCTTTTGGCATCGTGGGAACCATTGTGGACGGTGTTGCCAAAGCCAACAAGATGGAACCGAAGCTCCCTAATTGATTGATTGAAGGAATAGAAAAATGCAACGTCTCTCCTCTTTCTCCCATGCTTGGACGCATGTAGTATAGTATAGAGCACATAGTCTACTCCCCTGTCCCTTCTATCACAAATCACAAAGCAGTGAGGTGTCAAATCACAAAAGCACGGACGAAGCAACCATCATTTCACTCTTCGCTGACTCCGCTTCTCCATCGTCTTCTTCGAGAAACCATCTCACCGCACTAGTACTCCTAGTAGTACTAGTAAAGGACTTCCTGGATGCAAATAAGGTGGTTGTCTCAGCTTGCCGGCGGCACTTGCGAACGACTTACCGTGGTCTCCCTCAATGGTGTTCTCCGTCGAACGCACTTTGCCAAACCACAAAAAAAAGATATCATCGACGTCACCGCAATGGGGAAGGAAGTCAAATATAGTTACCTCCATTTTTTTGTACACAAGGACAGTAATATCAAAATTACAATTTGCAAAGGGCCACTAACACTAATCGAGGCAAAATTGATGGGGCTAGCAACCAAGGACATTAATATCCCCTGCATGCATGCGGAAGTGAGAAGGTTGGTTTGCATGGCGCTGCATTAATCAAGCGATGATGAGTGAGATGGTTAGCTCTTTGGTCTTTGGAGAAACAAATAGCGTTAATTGACACGTGAAACGAGGATTTGCATCAATTAAATCCCGCGAAGGGAAACCCCGCCTTTCTTTTTTAACATGAGTACTCCTAGTATGTACGTACTTATCCTGTTTGGGTCTAGGCCTTGCATTGCCAAACTTCGCCATACATTTTTGCCAAGCTTGCCTAAAGTTTTCAAAATGAGGAGGTACACTTGCGCACGGCTGTCGCAGACGCACCGCGCCCTCACATGGTCGCTCCTGCATGCCACAATCGCACCCGCACCCTCACATAGTCGCTCTTGCATGCCGCAAATCCAATCAAGGGAACGCACCCTCACTAACACGTGCTGTCGCATGTGAACAAACCAAACTTTCGTTTGTAGAGTATGTTTATCCAACCGCATGTTGGGGAGTATCCGTACGGCCCGTGCGGTGGTCTGTTGGGGAAGAAGAAGAGGTGAGGAAGAAGGAAAGAAGGGTTAGGAGACGTAGGATATTCATCCAACCGCCTGAAATGGTAGACTGACCCAAGTCAGGCGACTTGCATAACAAATATATGTTTTACACAACAAAAGATCCATAAAAACAACAACATAAAGAAAAACTATCACTGCTCACGGAAAGAGACAGCCTCATCGTCTTTGGCTGCCGGCGCGAACCAGCCGTCGCTGCCGACGTGTGTCTCCGCACCGTGGTTGTCCTCGGCCTCCAGCTACTCGTTCACGCGGATCGTGCGGGCGCTCTTCCCGGACGAGAGCACAACCTGGTTCAAGTCGAGGACGTGTTGTTCCACCTGCAGGAGGGCCTCGATGGCAGCGGCATCCGCGCGCTCCACGTCGAGTCGAGCCTTCATCGCCCGGTTCAAGTCCAGGACGTCCGGTTCCGCCTTCAGGAGGGCGTCGATGAGAGCGGCATCCGCGCAATCTACGTCGAGTCGAGCCTCTACTGCCCGGTTCAGGTCCAGGACGTCCGGTTCCTCCTACAGGAGGGCCTCGATGGCAGCGGCATCCGCGCGCTCCGCCTCAAGTTGAGCCTCTACTGCCCGGTTCACATCCACGACATCCGGTTCCGCCTGCAGGAGAGCCTCAATGGCAGCGGCATGCGCGCGCTCCGCGTCAAGTTGAGCCTCCGCCTCCCGGTCCTCCTTTTGTATCACCATGTTGAACCGCTGGTCTGCATGCACCATGGGGGACTCAAACGCCGGCACGAAGTCGATGTCCATCGTCTCATACCCATCGAAGGCCTTCTGCGCCGTGACCTCCGCCATGAACATTGGATCGGCTTCCTCCTCCTCGTAGCTTGGCTCCAGAGAACTCGAGGATTGGCCCGCCGCAAAATGAGCTTGGGAACGGAGGTCTGTGGCACCGACCACCGCCGCAATTTCTGCACGGCGGTCCGGCGTCAGCATCTTGTAGTAAGTGATCTTGCGGCACACCATGGCTTTCCGATGAACTAGGGGACGCTTGATGCGGGCTAGGGGATCGAAAGGTGGGGGAATGGGCTGGAGATTTGGTGTGCTTTTAGGGCAGTGGCTGGCGTAGGCGGAGCAGCGAAGGTTCTGGTGTGAATAGTGGTTCCGGTGACGACCGGTCAATCGGTTTTGACTGTACATTGCTCTTGTCGCGTTCACGTTGCAACCCGGCACGCTGGACCCTCCATGTCGCTCACCGAATGGAACGCGCTTCGTCTTGTGTTTTCGCTCGCTTATGGGACCGCAGTTGAGAGCAAACCGACGTCCCTCCCCCTCCCTCGCTCGCGTCATTTATTATACCACCACTCCCTCCGTTTTATGTGGAGTAAATAAAAACAAAGGGAGGATACTACGGATGAGGATCCCCTGACGTGGCCGAACCCATTGAGTAACTAACATGCGGGGCCTAGCAAGCATGGGTTCCGCCCGTAAGAGACCGAAAGGGAGGGTAAGGCAGGGATACCTACGTCAGAGGATCCACTTCCACTATACTACTTTGACAAAATGTTAGAGTAATAATATATGACATGCAACTTACACAAATGTTAGAGTAATAATATATGGCATGCAACTTACACAAAGCATACATGGTCTAATGCATTTTTTAAGGCTAAGTTTGACCAAATGTTAGAGTAATAATATATGACATGCAACTTACACAAAGCATACGGTCAAATTCATATGTGAAAGGAGTTTCCAATGATATAATTTTCACATTATACATCTCATGTACTATTAATCTTGTCAATAGTCAAATTGGAAACCATCTCGAGTACAAATCTAGGAGTATGTACGAATCTAACAATAGTGATTGGGGGTTGTTGAATGTTGATACCTTTTTGATCAAAGTAGAGATACTTTGACTACACATAAAACTTATATGTAAACTAGAAAGGATAGGAGGGAGTATATTGTACGTTCAAAAATGAAACGAACATTGAATACCCTTTATATATGATTTGCGGATGCTATGATCACCAACAAAATTTTGAATCCGCCTTAGGTATCACGTGCCCCCACTCGTTCCCTCTCGATTTCATCTCGGGGTCCGGAGATCTATTGAAAGAGGACTAGGGTGGGTACATGCGAATGATACTCGGCAGAATGTTCAAATGAGGCATGCGGGAGGATGGACTCGACTAAAGGGCGACATGATCTATGGAGAAGAGGGTTGGGGAGGAATGAGAAATAAGCAAACGCCACATGATTATACTTGAACGGCTCAAATAAACAATAAGTTGTCTCGCTTGGCCTACATAGTGAAAGGCCTAATGCGCAACGCGGAGCACTGATGCTCGAATATGGCCGGGAAAACAGGGAAACCGACATGTGGGGCACACCCATCGGGACGACGTAGCGCAGACTAGTCCAATGGAGGAGCTGGCCCACGACCTCCTCGCCACCGACAACCGTTCATGTGGGTCATTGGGGCCAACAATGGGGCACAACTTCAGCACCGCCTCTGGACACGACGACCGCGGTGAGCGACACACTCATATTGTCGCTAGACACGGTCGGTTTCAGTGTGCCGAGGGTGGCGTTAGTGCTGTGGCACGACCAATGGTATGTTTGATTTGTGCCCAAGGTTGCCCCATCAAAGCATTGGGTAGCCAAAATTTTGGTTGAGGTATTGGTTGCCCATGATTTGGCCGACATTGGCAGGAAAAATGAACTAGAGTTGGCTAGAGTTCATTGGCATGCCAAAGAAATGGCAACCATCCAAACAAAGACCAATCTTTGGGTCATGACCAAAATTTTGGTTGAGCTATTGGTTGCCCATGATTTGGCCGACATTGGCAAGAAAAATGAACTAGACTTGGCTAGAGTTCATTGGCATGCCAAAAAAATGGCAACCATCCAAACAAAGACCAATCTTTGGGTCATGACCAAAATTTTGGTAAGGTGCACTTTGGCCACAATCCAAACACACCCGAACACCCAGCTCGTCGAGGATGCACGGGGCATCGCGACGCGTCCGCGGAGTGGTGTAGCGCGGACAACCACATCTTCTAGACCTGAGACCATAACAGCAAAGGGCATCTCCAACGTTGGCACGACTACAGCTGACTACCCTGGCACACCAAAACTCTCGTCCCTCGCGCCGTTGCGTGGTGTGTTCCCAGCCAGCGCCAGCTACCCACATTCATGTCGTCTGTTCGTATGTCGTCGTTAAGAGGCTCGGTTCCCAAGGAACCAACTCCGGTGACTTAATGACGCACCCGGACGCTTGGCCTCACCGGAATGCGCTACTTAAAGCGGCAACGCCCAGCTAACCTCCACACCATAGCGCATCGTCCTCCTACCTGGCACCACATCCGCCATGACCGCAAGTGTGAATGCTCCGCGGGAGAGCTTGTCTTCGGGGATGAAGCTCGAGGTCGCTACCCTCGCCCAAGTCGCCTCTCGCGACGCAATAGCGGCATAGCTGGACGCGGACGCGACCGGACAAGCGGTGGCCATGCTAGCGGACGATGACAGGAGCACCTTCAGCCACGCGTCCTAATTGCCACCGTCCAACATCCGGCACCGCCGAGGTCTGGGACTCCTCCGAGGATGAGTAGGGCATGGGAGGCGGCAGGGCATGGTATGCCAACTGGCCGGTCTGTATCCAGTGTTCTACTCTTCCTCGCCGGAGACCGCACCTTCACTTCACGGGTCTTGAACCCCGCCCCCGTACATAGAAATCGCAGATGGAAGACGTCACTCGCCGTTGTAGAATAGGTTTAGGGTCGGCATTGTTTTATTTTTCTGTCCTATAAAAGTTCAAAATGTAATAAAAATCTGCCGTGTTTGCATTAATCTCGGCCGGTGTATATGAACTTTCACAATAATATACATATTGTAGGAGTACTAGCAAGATGCCCGTGCGTTGCACGGAAGATCAAGATCTTGTGGGAGAAAAGGATGAATGAAGGAAAGCCTTATCTGCAAATGTGGAGAGGAGTGCGGGTAAATTGTCATAGTTTCCTTCCTATCCGTTAGATATAGATCGAACGGCCTATATTGCAGGATGACAGGCACACCATCATCACCAACTCTGCTTTTTATTGAACCGGGACAAATCTAACATGCAAAGTAAAATAAACAAATAGGGTCTATACATACACAAATTATCTTAGGCACTCCAATAGTATGTCCACTACACATTCACGCATTTCACATCTTTCTACATTTACGGGAACCTACGAAAGGGTTAAAGTAAATTGCCTCTCTCCCTCCTCCCCTGATTTTCATGGTGGTGGGCCCCTCCCTCCCCCAATCTACAATCAACAGCTCACACGTTTCACATTACGTTTATTACGTAAGTGGGATTACATAGGTGTAGCATTACTTGTCCTAAAAAAACCAACTAAGCCAACCTCCCAGCATATCGCACGGGAAAAGACCCGGCCGCGCCGTTTTAGTCGGGATTACCGGATTACTACTAGTAGTATTGATGGATCATGCGAAGCAACAAACTTTTATTTTGAGGGGGCGAAGCACCTAGTTTAAAAGGAAAAAAAGGCGGTACACTCACAGCACTCATGTCGCGGTCGCATTGCACCCCACACACGTTCGGTCCTGCACACGGCTCACGCAAACGGAACGCGCTTCGGCTTGCCTCTTCACTGACACATGGGACTGCACTTGGAGAAACCGACCATGCGCCAAACTCCCCCCGCCCACCGCGCGAACCCCCCCCCCCCCCCACACACACACAAAAATTCCCCCCAAATCTGATTCAACCGCCCTATGGGCCAACTTGCCAATAATATTCCCCCAACCCCCCCCCCCCCCCCCCCGTCCCCCTCCACTCCATGCGCTCCGAGAAAGCCGCCCTCCCTGCCGCGCCGATACGTCGGCGCCGCAGTTCGGCGATCCTCTCGCTCCCGCAGTACGCTCTCGTAGACTACCGTCCTCTAGCCGCGCCGTCACCTCTGGCTACGTTCTTGTGGAGGCACACGGCGGTCAGCGCCGCCACCGCTGGCGACGTTCGTGTGGGGACGCATGACGGTTAGCTTCTCCCACGGTACGCGCATTCTAGACTGAGGCCCCGTTCATGTCGGTGTAGTGCTGAATGTTAGCTGATAGACGCTGTTAATCTCATTGTTTGCCGAAGTAGTTTACTGTCAATATGCTCTGCTTAAGAAGCTTCCTTTCCATGTTCTGCACTCAATCTGCTTAACTGAGATGGCATGCCAAGGCCGATCAGTTGCTAAAATATCCTGCCATATATTTATTATGACGTAGATTGCCATGGTCTAGTAGCCAATCTGTTAGGTGAAATAGCTCTACACCATTTTATACTCGATCTTTGTTGCTGCAATGGCCTTCGATAGTTTGATGGCTGTGTGCTCAGCCTCATTGACTGCTGAAATAGCCTGCCATAATTTAGCACTCAAATCTGTTTGCTGAATTAGATTTACATATATTTCGTTACTTAGATCTGCTCGTCCAAATATCTTGCCATAGCTTTAGACATCGACCTAGGTATTTTTTTTGGACTTCATAAAAAAGCATATATGTTTTTCCTATAATACCTAGTAGAAGAACTAATTTGTATGTCTAACAGATGGACAGGACTTGGATAACTTCTACTCAAAGATTCTCCGCTGCATATGTCGAGGGGGTTGATAACTTCATGAACTTTATCAGAGCTGAGTACGGTGGTCCGAAATCAGATGTGCTCTGCCCGTGTAGCAGGTGTATGAATTCAGTTACAAGACCCCAGTCAACTGTGCAAAATCATCTAAACTTGTATGGGATGTCGGTCACATATACTAGGTGGGTTAATCATGGTGAAGCTGTGAATGTCAATGTTATTGACTACATGGAAGCAGTAGATCACCATCTTGATCTGCCTGATGCTCAGGTGGAAGAGGAGGAGGAGGAGGTGGTGGTGGCGGAGCCAGTGAGTTTGTGTTGGGGAACGTTGCAGAAAACAAAAATTTTCCTACTCGTTTCACCAAGATCCATCTAGGAGTTCATCTAGCAACAAGTCATCGGATGCATCTACATACCTTGTAGATCGCGAGCGGAAGCGTTCAAAGAACGGGGATGATGTAGTCGAACACGACGTGATCCAAATCACCGATGACCAAGCACCGAACGGACGGCACCTCCGCGTTCAACACACGTACGGGATGGGAGACGTCTCCTCCTTCTTGATCCAGCAAGGGGGAAGGAGAGGTTGATGAAGATCCAGCAGCACGACGGCGTGGTGGTGGATGCAGGGCGTCACAGTAGCAGGGCTTCGCCTATACTACGAGAGAGAGACGTAACGGGGAGAGAGGGAGGCGCCAGGGGCTGGTCTATGAAGTCCCTCCTCTCCCCCACTATATATAGGGGTGCTAGGGGGGGCACCGGCTCTAGGAGATGGAATCTCCTAGGGGGGGCGGCGGCCAAGGGTGGGGGGGCTTGCCCCCCAAGCAAGGGGGGGCCCCCTTTAGGGTTTCCCCTCAATCCTAGCCGCATGGGCCCTAGGGGAGTGGCGCCCCAGCCCACTTTGGACTGGGTTCCCTCCCACATCAGCCCATGGGGCCCCCCGGGATAGGTGGCCCCACCCGGTGGACCCCCGGGACCCTTCCGGTGGTCCCGGTACAATACCGGTGACCCCGAAACTTGTCCCAATGGCCGAAACAGCACTTCCTATATATAATTCTTTACCTCCGGACCATTCCGGAACTCCTCGTGACGTTCGGGATCTCATCCAGAACTCCGAACGACATTCGGGTTACTGCATATACACATCTTCACAACCCTAGCGTCACCGAACCTTAAGTGTGTAGACCCTACGGGTTCGGGAGACAAGCAGACATGACCGAGACGACTCTCCATTCAATAACCAACAGCGGGATATGGATACCCATGTTGGCTCCCACATGCTCCACGATGATCTCATCGGATGAACCACGATGTCGAGGATTCAAACAACCCCGTATACAATTCCCTTTGTCAATCGATATGTTACTTGCCCGAGATTCGATCGTCGGTATCCCAATACCTCGTTCAATCTCGTTACCGGCAATTCACTTTACTCGTACCGTAATGCATGATCCCGTGACCAGACACTTGGTCACTTTGAGCTCATATGATGATGCATTACCGAGTGGGCCCAGTGATACCTCTCCGTCATGCGGAGTGACAAATCCTAGTCTTGATCCATGTCAACCCAACAGACACTTTCGGAGATACCCGTAGTATACCTTTATAGTCACCCAGTTACGTTGTGATGTTTGGCACACCCAAAGCACTCCTACGATATCCGGGAGTTACACGATCTCATGGTCTAAGGAAAAGATACTTTGACATTGAAAAACTCTAGCAAACGAACTATACGATCTTGTGCTATGTTTAGGATTGGGTCTTGTCCATCACATCATTCTCCTAATGATGTGATCTCGTTATCAATGACATCCAATGTCCATAGTCAGGAAACCATGACTATCTGTTGATCAACGAGCTAGTCAACTAGAGGCTTACTAGGGACATGTTGATGTCTACTATTCACACATGTATTACGATTTCCGGATAATACAATTATAGCATGAATAAAGACAATTATCATGAACAAGGAAATATAATAATAATGCTTTTATTATTGCCTCTAGGGCATATTTCCAACAGTCTCCCACTTGCATTAGAGTCAATAATCTAGTTACACTGTGATGAATCGAACACCCATGGAATTCTGGTGTTGATCATGTTTTGCTCTAGGGAGAGGTTTAGTCAACGGATCCGCTACATTCAGGTCCGTATGTACTTTACAAATCTCTATGTCTCCATCTTGAACATTTTCACGAATGGAGTTGAAGCGACGCTTGATGTGCCTTGTCTTCTTGTGAAACCTGGGCTCCTTGGCAAGTGCAATAGCTCCAGTGTTGTCACAAAAGAGTTTGATTGGCCCCGACGCATTGGGTATGACTCCTAGGTCGGTGATGAACTCCTTCACCCATATTGCTTCATGTGCTGCCTCCGAGGCTGCCATGTACTCCGCTTCACATGTAGATCCCGCCACGACGCTCTGCTTGCAACTGCACCAGCTTACTGCCCCACCATTCAAAATATACACATATCCGGTTTGTGACTTAGAGTCATCCAGATCTGTGTCGAAGCTAGCGTCAATGTAACCCTTTACGACGAGCTCTTCGTCACCTCCATAAACGAGAAACATTTCCTTTGTCCTTTTCAGGTACTTCAGGATATTCTTGACCGTTGTCCAGTGTTCCTTGCCGGGATTACTTTGGTACCTTCCTACCAAACTTACGGCAAGGTTTACATTAGGTCTGGTACACAGCATGGCATACATAATAGAACCTATGGTTGAGGCATAGGGGATGACTCTCATCTCTTCTATATCTTCTGCCGTGGTTGGACACTGAGCTGAGCCCAATTTCACACCTTGTAACACAGGCAAGAACCCCTTCTTAGATTGATCCATATTGAACTTCTTCAATATCTTATCAAGGTATGTGCTTTGTGAAAGACCTATGAGGCGTCTTGATCTATTTCTATAGATCTTGATGCCTAATATATAAGCAGCTTCTCCAAGGTCCTTCATTGAAAAACTCTTATTCAAATAGGCCTTGATGCTGTCCAAGAGTTCTATATCATTTCCCATCAAAAGTATGTCATCTACATATAGTATGAGAAATGCTACAGAGCTCCCACTCACTTTCTTGTAAACGCAGGCTTCTCCATAAGTCTGCGTAAACCCAAACGCTTTGATCATCTCATCAAAGCGAATGTTCCAACTCCGAGATGCTTGCACCAGCCCATAAATCGAGTGTTGGAGCTTGCACACCTTGTCAGCATTCTTAGGATCGACAAAACCTTCCGGCTGCATCATATACAATTCTTCCTTAAGGAAACCATTAAGGAATGCCGTTTTGACGTCCATTTGCCATATTTCATAATCATAGAATGCGACAATTGCTAACATGATTCGGACGGACTTCAGCTTCGCTACCGGTGAGAAAGTCTCATCGTAGTCAACCCCTTGTAATTGTCGATAACCCTTAGCGACAAGCCGAGCTTTATAGATGGTCACATTACCATCCGCGTCTGTCTTCCTCTTAAAGATCCATTTATTTTCTATGGCTCGCCGCTCAACGGGCAAGTCAGTCAAAGTCCATACTTCGTTTACATACATGGATCCTATCTCGGATTTCATGGCTTCTAGCCATTTGTCGGAATCCGGGCCCGCGATCGCTTCTTCATAGTTCGAAGGTTCACCGTTGTCTAACAACATGATTTCCAAGACAGGGTTGTCGTACCACTCTGGTGCGGAACCTGTCCTTGTGGACCTTCGAATTTCAGTAGGGGCTTGATCAGAAGTATCTTGATCATTATCATTAACTTCCTCTCTAGTCGGTGCAGGCACCTCAGGAACATTTTCTTGAGTTGCGCCATTTTCCGGTTCAAGAGGTAATACTTCATCAAGCTCTACTTTCCTCCCACTTACTTCTTTCGAGAGAAACTCTTTCTCTAGAAAGGACCCATTCTTGGCAACAAAGATCTTGCCTTCGGATCTGTGGTAGAAGGTGTACCCAATAGTTTCTTTTGGGTATCCTATGAAGACGCATTTTTCCGACTTGGGTTCGAGCTTTTCAGGTTGAAGTTTCTTGACATAAGCATCGCATCCCCAAACTTTTAGAAACGACAGCTTAGGTTTCTTCCCAAACCATAATTCATATGGTGTCGTCTCAACGGATTTCGACAGAGCCCTATTTAAAGTGAATGCAGCAGTCTCTAAAGCATAGCCCCAAAAAGATAGCGGTAAATCGGTAAGAGACATCATAGATCGCACCATATCTAATAGAGTGCGATTACGACGTTCGGACACACCATTACGCTGAGGTGTTCCAGGCGGCGTGAGTTGTGAAACTATTCCACATTTTCTTAAGTGTGTACCAAATTCATCACTCAAGTATACTCCTCCACGATCTGATCGTAGAAACTTGATTTTCCTGTCACGTTGATTTTCAACCTCACTCTGAAATTCCTTGAACTTTTCAAAGGTTTCAGACTTGTGTTCCATTAAGTAGATATACCCATATCTACTTAAATCATCAGTGAGTGTGAGAACATAACGATAGCCACCGCGAGCCTCAACACTCATTGGACCGCACAGATCAGTATGTATGATTTCCAATAAGTTGGTTGCTCGCTCCATTGTTCCTGAGAACGGAGTCTTGGTCATCTTGCCCATGAGGCATGGTTCGCACGTGTCAAATGATTCATAATCAAGAGACTCTAAAAGTCCATCTGCATGGAGCTTCTTCATGCGTTTGACACCTATGTGACCAAGGTGGCAGTGCCACAAGTATGTGGGACTATCATTATCAACCTTACATCTTTTGGTACTCACATTACGAACATGTGTAGTATCACGTTCGAGATTCATAAAGAATAAACCATTCACCATAGGAGCATGACCATAAAACATATCTCTCATATAAATAGAACAACCATTATTCTCGGATTTAAATGAGTAGCCATCTCGAATTAAACGAGATCCCGATACAATGTTCATGCTCAAAGCTGGCACTAAATAACAATTATTAAGGTTTAAAACTAATCCCGAAGGTAGATATAGAGGTAGCGTGCCGACGGCGATCACATTGACCTTGGAACCATTCCCGACGCGCATCGTCACCTCGTCCTTTGCCAGTTTCCGCTTATTCCGCAGCCCCTATTTTGAGTTACAAATGTGAGCAACTGCACCGGTATCAAATACCCAGGAGCTACTACGGACACTAGTAAGGTACACATCAATTACATGTATATCACATATACCTTTTGTTTTGCCGGCCTTCTTGTCTGCTAAGTATTTAGGGCAGTTCCGCTTCCAGTGACCGCTTCCCTTGCAATAAAAGCACTCAGTCTCGGGCTTGGGTCCATTCTTTGGCTTCTTCCCGGCAGCTTGCTTGCCGAGCGCGGCAACCTCCTTGCCGTCCTTCTTGAAGTTCTTTTTACCCTTGCCTTTCTTGAACTTAGTGGTTTTATTGACCATCAACACTTGATGTTCCTTCTTGACTTCTACCTCTACTGATTTCAGCATAGAAAATACTTCAGGAATGGTCTTTTCCATCCCCTGCATATTGAAGTTCATCACAAAGCTCTTGTAGCTTGGTGGAAGCGACTGGAGGATTCTGTCAATGACCGCATCATCCGGGAGATTAACTCCCAGCTGAGTCAAGCGGTTATGCAACCTAGACATAGTGAGTATGTGCTCACTGACAGAACTGTTTTCCTCCATCTTACAGCTGAAGAACTTGTCGGAAACTTGATATCTCTCGACCCGAGCATGAGCTTGGAAAACCATTTTCAGCTCTTCGAACATCTCATATGCTCCGTGTCTCTCAAAACGCTTTTGGAGCCCCGGCTCTAAACTGTAAAGCATGCCGCACTGAACGAGGGAGTAGTCATCGGTACGTGCCTGCCAAGCGTTCATAACATCTTGTTCTGCAGGGAGAACGGGTGCGTCTCCAAGCGGTGCTTGTAGGACATAATCTTTCTTGGCAGCTATGAGGATGATCCTCAGGTTCTGGACCCAGTCCGTATAGTTGCTGCCACCATCTTTCAGCTTGGTTTTCTCTAGGAACGCGTTGAAGTTGAGGACTACGTTGGCCATTTGATCTACAAGACATATTGTAAATGTTTTAGACTAAGTTCATGATAATTAAGTTCATCTAATCAAATAATTAATGAACTCCCACTTAGATTAGACATCCCTCTAGTCATCTAAGTATTACATGATCCGAGTAAACTAGGCCGTGTCCGATCATCACGTGAGACGGACTAGTCAACATCGGTGAACATCTTCATGTTGATCGTATCTTCTATACGACTCATGCTCGACCTTTCGGTCTTCTGTGTTCCGAGGCCATGTCTGTACATGCTAGGCTCGTCAAGTCAACCTAAGTGTTTGCATGTGTAAATCTGTCTTACACCCGTTGTATGTGAATGTCTGAATAAAACACCCGATCATCACGTGGTGTTTTGAAACAGCGAACTGTCGCAACGGTGCACAGTTAGGGGGAACACTTCTTGAAATTAGTATGAGGGATCATCTTATTTACTACTGTCGTTCTAAGTAAACAAGATGCAAAACATGATAAACATCACATGTAATCAAATAATAAACGTGACATGATATGGCCAATATCACATAGCTCCTTTGATCTCCATCTTGGGGCTCCATGATCATCTTGTCACCGGCTTGACACCATGATCTCCATCATCATGATCTCCATCATCGTGTCTCCATGAAGTTGCTCGCCAACTATTACTTCTACTACTATGGCTAACGCGTTTAGCAATAAAGTAAAGTAATTTACATGGCGTTTCTCAATGACATGCAGGTCATATAAAAGAATAAAGACAACTCCTATGGCTCCTGCTGGTTGTCATACTCATCGACATGCAAGTCGTGATTCCTATTACAATAGCATGAACATCTCATACATCACATATAGATCATTCATCATTCATCATAACTTTGGCCATATCATATCACAAACCACTTGCTGCAAAAACAAGTTAGACGTTCTCTAATTGTTGTTGCAAGTTTTACGTGGCTGAATTAGGGTTCTAGCAAGAACGTCTTCTTACTTACGTTAAAGCCACAACGTGATTTGTCAACTTCTATTTATCCTTCATAAGGACCCTGTTCATCGAATCCGCTCCAACTAAAGTGGGAGAGACAGACACCCGCCAGCCACCTTATGCAACTAGTGCATGTTAGTCGGTAGAACCGGTCTCACGTAAGCGTACGTGTAAGGTTGGTCCGGGCCACTTCATCCCACAATACCGCTGAAGCAAGAAAAGACTAGTAGCGGCAAGAAAGTTGACAAATCTACGCCCACAACGAATTGTGTTCTACTCGCGCAAGAAGAACTACGCATAAACCTGGCTCTGATACCACTGTTGGGGAACGTTGCAGAAAACAAAAAATTTCCTACTTGTTTCACCAAGATCCATCTAGGAGTTCTTCTAGCAATGAGTCATCGGATGCATCTACGTACCTTGTAGATCGCGAGCGGAAGCGTTCAAAGAACGGGGATGATGTAGTCGAACGCGACGTGATCCAAATCACCGATGACCAAGCGCCGAACGGACGGCACCTCCGCGTTCAACACACGTACGGGACGGGAGACATCTCCTCCTTCTTGATCCAGCAAGGGGGAAGGAGAGGTTGATGAAGATCCAGCAGCACGACGGCGTGGTGGTGGATGCAGGGCGTCACAGTAGCAGGGCTTCGCCTATACTACGAGAGAGAGACGTAACGGGGAGAGAGGGAGGCGCCAGGGGCTGGTCTATGAAGTCCCTCCTCTCCCCCGCTATATATAGGGGTGGTAGGTGGGGCGCCAGCCCTAGGAGATGGAATCTCCTAGGGGGGGCGGCGGCCAAGGGTGGGGGGGCTTGCCCCCCAAGCAAGGGGGCGCCCCCTTTAGGGTTTCCCCTCAACCCTAGCCGCATGGGCCCTAGGGGAGTGGCGCCCCAGCCCACTTTGGGCTGGGTTCCCTCCCACTTCAGCCCATGGGGCCCCCCGGGATAGGTGGCCCCACCCGGTGGACCCCCGGGACCCTTCCGGTGGTCCCGGTACAATACCGGTGACCCCGAAACTTGTCCCGATGGTCGAAACAGCACTTCCTATATATAATTCTTTACCTCCGGACCATTCCGGAACTCCTCGTGACGTCCGGGATCTCATCCGGGACTCCGAACAACATTCGGGTTACTGCATATACACATCTTCACAACCCTAGCGTCACCGAACCTTAAGTGTGTAGACCCTACGGGTTCGGGAGACAAGCAGACATGACCGAGACGACTCTCCGGTCAATAACCAACAGCGGGATCTGGATACCCATGTTGGCTCCCACATGCTCCACGATGATCTCATCGGATGAACCACAATGTCGAGGATTCAAACAACCCCGTATACAATTCCCTTTGTCAATCGATATGTTACTTGCCCGAGATTCGATCGTCGGTATCCCAATACCTCGTTCAATCTCGTTACCGGCAAGTCACTTTACTCGTACCGTAATGCATGATCCCGAGACCAGACACTTGGTCACTTTGAGCTCATTATGATGATGCATTACCGAGTGGGCCCAGTGATACCTCTCCGTCATGCGGAGTGACAAATCCCAGTCTTGATCAATGTCAACCCAACAGACACTTTCGGAGATACCCGTAGTATACCTTTATAGTCACCCAGTTACGTTGTGACGTTTGGCACGCCCAAAGCACTCCTACGGTATCCGGGAGTTACACGATCTCATGGTCTAAGGAAAAGATACTTTGACATTGAAAAACTCTAGCAAACGAACTATACGATCTTGTGCTATGTTTAGGATTGGGTCTTGTGCATCACATCATTCTCCTAATGATGTGATCTCGTTAACAATGACATCCAATGTCCATAGTCAGGAAACCATGACTATCTGTTGATCAACGAGCTAGTCAACTAGAGGCTTACTAGGGACATGTTGATGTTTATTATTCACACATGTATTACGATTTCCGGATAATACAATTATAGCATGAATAAAGACAATTATCATGAACAAGGAAATATAATAATAATGCTTTTATTATTGCCTCTAGGGCATATTTCCAATAGTTTGACCAACATTGAGACAATGCTACGAAATGCTCGTGCATTCTATGAACTTTCACCTGCAGAAGAAAAACGGTGGGCCTGCATGTTGGAACAATGCAATGTTGCTGTCACCCCAGGAAATAAGCTGTCAATATTCTCAGCTATGGTCACCTTTCTTCAGGGTGAAGACATCTGAGTGGATGACCAACAAACCATTCGATGCGATGTTGGCTGCTTTCCGCAAATCTTTTCCAGATGCGTCTGAGCTGCTACACACCTACAGTAAAATGAAGAATTTGCTTCATGCAGTTGGAATTGGATATGATATGATCCATGTTTGCAAGAATAATTGTGTTCTATTCCGGAAGGATTATGCCAACTTAAGTGAATGCCCGAAATGCAAATCATCAAGATGGAAAGATGGCGATGCTATGAAGACGATTCCTCATAATGTTCTGAGACATTTTCCAATTACACCAAGATTGCAGAGGTTGTTTCATGATGTTGAAACAAGAGAGGATGTATTGTGGCATTCTAGGAACCAGGAGTACAGAGATCAAAATGTAATGAGCCATCCATCTCATGGTAGTGACTTGAAAAGCTTCAATAATAAACACAAATAGTTTGCTGCTGACCCGAGAAACATTAGACTTGGCTTAGCTTCAGATGGATTTAACCCATTTGGCCACCAGAGCGCCACATATAGCATGTGGCCATTGCTTGTTATCCCTTACAACATGCCTCCAAATGTCTGCACCAAAGAATCAAACTACATGATGGCCTTGCTCATCCCAGGTCCAAAAAGTCCTAGAAAGGATTTTGATTTGTTCATGGAGCCTCTTGTGGAGGAACTTCAACATCTATGGAAGGGTGTTCTCACTCAAGACCTATATAGCAGCCCACCAGCTGATTTCTTGCTGCATGTTGCTATAAGTTAGTGCATCCATGATTATCCGGCTTTGGGCACTATGTGAGGGCGAACAACACATGGTTACAGTGCATGTGTTTGCTGTGACAAGAATCCGCTGTCATACGCAATACTTAGAAAGATCTGTTACATTGGACACTACCGTTTCCATGCCAAGGACAAGCCGCATCCTAGAAAATACCGAAGACATGTGTTCAATGCAAAGCATGAAAATCGTGATGCGCCAAAGAGGCTCACCGCTGATGAGTTGCAAGTGGAATTAGAGAAGGTCAGGCATATTTACCAGGAAACCATCCTGGTAATGGTAGCAGGAAAAGGAAGTGTGGCAGGGTAGAAGAGAGATTGTTGTTTACCCGCAGGTCCACTTTGTGGGACTTGGAGTATTGGAAAGCTTTGGATCTGCGGCATAATCTTGATGTGATGCACATCAAGAAAAATATATGTGACAGCATTATCGGCACACTTCTTAATATTGAAGGCAAAACGAAAGATACCTTAAAATCTAGGATTAATTTGACACACATGGGTATCACAAAGGATTTGCAGGTGCAAGATGAAGGTAAACCACGGGATATGGCACCAGCTGTGTATGTCTTGGACAAGGTAAAAAGAAAAGAATTATGCGAGGTCATGTCACGTGTGAGATTCCCACATGGATTTCCTTCCAACCCTGAAAGGAGAGTCAGTGCAGATGGAAACAAGGTACAAGGGTTGAAAACTCATGACTGCCACGTCCTACTTCAAAGGGTTTTACCTGTTATCCTTAGAGGATTGGGCCGCCCTGACTTATACAGAGCAGTTGCAGACTTGGGACAATTCTTCAGGGAACTCTGTAGTAGAAATATCAGGATAGATGCTTTGGAGTGTCTTAGAGACAAGATACCAACTATCCTATGCGACATTGAGAAGATATATCCTCCAGCCTTCTTTGATGTGATGGTGCATTTGGCTGTTCATCTACCTGATGATGCACTACTTAGAGGTCCAGTACAGTATGGCTGGATGTACCCTCTTGAAAGGCGGCTAGGCACTTTCAAGGGTTATGTTAGGAACAAAGCTACACCCAAGGGTTCCATTGCAGATGCCTACATTGCTACAGAAGCGTTGACATTCTGCTCAAAATACATTGAAACAGCTGATCAGCTTAGCAAAGAGGTGGGTGAAGACAATCCCGGTCTCAATGTTTTCAATTATTCTGTTTGACTTACAAGGAAGAGTCGACAAGAGGACAAACCTAAAGATTTGGACAAAATGGTTTGGTATGTGTTGAATAACTGTCCTGAGATACTACCATATGTCAAGTAAGTGCAGTACTGCAGCTTATACATCGTAATCTACTAAACTTGCAGCACATTCTTATATATTTAGATGTTTGACGCGATCACTATGTTGTGCAGCATCTACAAAGAGGAGTTACTGCCGCAAAATCCAAGAAACATTGACAAACTGGTTATGGCAGGATTTACGAAATGGTTCAAGAACCATGTAAGCTTTTGAAGTGCACTATCAGTTTTTTTAATATATTGAGTACATAAGATGATCAGCTTGTCTATTTTCTAACCATAGGTTAAGAAGATGCGGGAGGATGGGAAGGCAGTTGATGATGCCCTTTACTCACTAGCAATGGGTCCTGATACTCGGGTAAGACATTATGAATCTTGCGTTGTTGGAGATGTGCGCTACAACATCCTTGCATGAGACGAAGGCAGAAAGACACCAAACAGTGCCATCATGAGCACAGATACGCATGACAAAGAGATAACTGAAATGTATGCTAACATAACAGACATTGTTTAGTTGCAGTATATCTCCAGTTTCGAGTATCATCGGTGTGTGGTCTGTTGTGCTGTCGTTGGTATAACCTGTTTTCCAGGATCACAAAACCCAGAGCTGATGATTATTTCAAATCCATCAATGTCAAGGCAGCGTACTAGACCAACGAGCCTTTTATTTTGGCAAATCAAGCAACACAGATATTTTTCTGGGAAGACACATTTGCAACATAGCGATGACTGGAGAGTATTGCAAAGGTTTGAGCAGAGGAATTCGTTTAATGAAGTTGCACAACAAGATGATGCTTACACTGCTCTTGATGTACAAGATAACACAGATGTTCCTAATATCTTTGAGAACCATCACGTCAATGACGCCAGCGAAAAGATTGCCTGTCGTGTTGTGGACATACAAGAGTTGATCAAGAAGAAGCCAACGTTCGAGGACGTTGAGGATGAAGAAGAAGATGTTGATGCTGCTGCTGCGGATGAGGATTACATTGCATTTGTCGTATTTGCCTGTCAGAAGACGTTTTTTTATCTACTATGTGAAATTATGTTTGCTATGACAACTGAAACCTGATGAACATGTTGTTTAGTATTTTGCTGTGAGAACATCACTTGTTATGTATGCTGATTTGTGTTTGGTGATTATATGACAACTAAAACATGATAACATTGTTGTTTAGTTGTACTCATATTTGGCTGCGAAACTTGAATTTGATGACATAGTTTGCTGTTGGACTGCAATTTGCTTGACATCTTCGAATGAGAACAAAGTTGACCCGACAGGGCCTCTGCTCTTTATTTATTTATATGAGCAAATGGGGATACCCCCTGATTTCCGTTAATAGAAATCATTAGATGTTCACAACACTATGCCCATCCTGCTACATAGGTTTCATTCATTACTAGTTTGAGCAAAGTGCTCATGTCGTAGCCACTGAATACATCACGAGTGCTACATACACTGCAAATAAAGAGACAATCATCCTACAGAGCACACCAATTTTGCCCATTATCTTCACAAGCTCTTTCATCTCCTCATTGTTGTCAAGGCCGTTCAGCAGCTATTGCTTGGCCATGATCAGAGGAACTGCATGTTTACCCTTCTGCTCTGCATCTTCCTCTTCTGTTGTTCCTTTAGTTACTTGTCCAACACCCCAACCTGCTGGTATTGGGATTCCTCGGCTAACCAAATAATCAGCATGGTTGCATTCCCCCACATCAGCAACTTCCCAGAAATACAAATCAGACGAATCTTCCCTTTTCTCCACGAATCAAATTGGAAGATCATGAACCAAACTATTAAAACTCAGCAACTGAAAGCAGCAAAACAACACTTAAACATATTATTACCCCATGATTCGGGGACCACACCAACGGCAGCAGGTTGCGATGAGCAATCGGTTGCGGTCCGTGTGCCGGCGGGGGTGTGATGAGACCCATAGGCGATGGTACGGGTGGCGACTTGGCGGATATCTGGTTGTTGCCTGTTGAAGAGCAGGTGGACAAGCAGCCAGCGGACATGGTTGCTGCGGCCAGAGCTTCTGATGCTAGGCAAAGTAAGTAGAGAAGAGGAGAAGCGAATGTTGGATATGTCAGTTTCATTACTTGTAGAGTAGCATAGCACCATATATAGTCATAGTCTAGATTTGGATTCGAACCAGCTACAGGAGCACGTCCTTCTTTTTTCCAAAACTCGGCATCGTCTCTTTACTAGTGCACTAGCTTGTTCTCTATGCCTTCCCAAGTCTTTGATTTTCTTTCCCTTTTTTTGCGAGGAAGGAAGGAGCACAAAATTGAGAGTTCCTAGGACTCGAACCCAAGACCTCTCGGTTGAAAACCAAGGGTGCTAGTCACTTATGTGGCGAACGTTTCCTGTGAGGAGGATGGCAGACGAACGCATTTTCCTCACAGTTTTCTTCCTATATATAAAAAAATATGCTACTTGGTGTCCGCTTAGTCAACAAACGATTGTGCCAACCTTGACCGTTGGATTGACATTCAACGTCTGTTGCGTTTCTTCAGTCTCTTCTTCCTCGAGCTGCCAAAGCCAAACCAGCGCCGGCGGGACCGCCTGCTCCCGCCTCCCACGGCTGGCGGTGATCTTCCCCGGCTACTGTTCGTTCCCATCCGAGGCCTCACCATCGTCCTCCGCCTTGGTTCGCTCGCTGCGGCACCGCCCTCCGGTGTTGTCAACATGGTCAACAACCGAGAGAAATAAGGAGATGACTGTACATGGTGAGGATGACAGTAGGGACCCACCAGCGCGCGAAGTAATTTTGTTTTTTCGGGACAGAGAAGGGTATCAACTGGGTTGTGCAGGACCCATGGCCCGTCTAGCCCAGGCTTTTATTTCATATGTAGCACATGACCAGCCCAGTTTGTTTTTTTCCTTTCTGAAAAATGGCTAGCCAGCTATTTTGTTTTTTGCAGAATAACCAACATTGGCCTACTTGCTTTTCTACGTGCTGCTGGGCCGGAAATCTTTCAAGACGAGGAGGGTTGCATTTTGCCCAGAAAATGGGCTATAAGTAATAAGAAATAGGCTATAAGTAATAAGAAATGGGCTATAAGTAATAATAAATGGGCTGTAAAATGAAAAATACAGCAAACATGCAATTAGTTCCAAAATACTGTTTTCTTTCGGATTTTGATATTTTAAATTTCATCGTTTTTGTGCGGGTAAAATTTCATTGAATTTAAATTAAGGTATATTTAGATTTAAAATTATTTTGAATCTGGCTAGAAATTTCGGGCTGTATACTGTTTAGGACAGATTTGGAAGGTGACTTGTGGGTCTACTAGGTTGACGTGTACTTTGGCTTTGTCAACTTAGCCCACAAACGATTCTAGCAGCAGCGACCGTTGGATGTTAATCCAACGGCCGAGCTGCTTCTTCAATATCTGATCTTCTTGCTCCAGCCGCCCAAACCAGATCTGGTGGGACTGCCTGCTTCCGCCTCCCGTGGAGGGCTGTGCTGCCGCACAGGCCGCATCACCCCACCCTACTTCATTGCTGGCCAGGCCATTCCTCTACTCACCCACACCTCCTATTATTTTCCAGCGACGGCAGCCGGACCAGTAAACCCTCGTACTCCCCACCGCATGGGCAACCATTGCCGAGTCTTCCCCGGCTCCGTGTCGTTCCCTTCCTAGGCCTCGCCGTCGTCCACCGCCATGGTGCTCTCGGCGCGGCCTGGTCAACGTGGTCAACGAACGACATCCATCGGTTGTGGACTGTACGCGCAAAATAATGATTCCTCCACCTTACAGCTGGGACCCACCAGAAGGGCCTCTATATTTCGTGAAATATACGTCCCCCCCCCCTCCCCGCTGACATGTCGGACCCACCAGCTATATCTTTCCACGCAAGGAAGTGCCTCCTTATTACGCACAAAAAATGAATACTCCCTGCTAGCTGGGACCCACCATAGTGGGAGGTGACTTGTAGGCCAACTAAGTTGACGGGGACGGAGGCCTTTGTCAACTTATTCAATATGAACGATTCTAGCTCCAGTGACCATACGATGCCCATCCAACAGCTGTAGTGCTTCTTCAACCTCTGGTCTTCTTGCTCCAACCGCCCAAAGCAGTGCCGGTCGTGCCGCATGCTCCTACCTCCCGTGGCCGGCTGTGCTGCCGCGGAGGCCTCACCGCCCCCTACTATTCCCACCGCCGGCCAGGCCCCGCGGCGACGGCAGCCTTAAACCGCAGCCGAACCAGTGAACCCTCGTACTCCTCTCCGCGCGGGCTTCCACTGCCGCGTCTTCCCCGGCTCCGCGTTGTCCCCTTCCTAGGCCTCGCCGTTGTCCACCACGGTGGTGCTCTCGGTGCGGCCTGGTCAACGTGGTCAGGAACGACTTCCATTAGACATGGACTGTCCGTGGAGAGGATGACAGCTGGGTCCACGGCCGCAGCAAGGAATTTCCTCCTTATTACTTGGAAAATAATGATTCCTCCACCTGACAGCTGGGACCCACCGGACGGGCCACTGTATTTCATGGAAAAAACGTTTCCCCCTGACTGCTGGGACCCACCAACTTCATCTTTGCACGCAAGGAAGTGCATTCGGGCAAAAAAATATGGATTCGCCCCCCTGACTGCTGGGACCCACCAGCTACAGCTTCGCACGCAAGGAAGTGCGTCCGGGAAAAAATGATTTGCCCCGCTGACTGCTAGGACCCACCGGCTACATCTTTGCACGCAAGGAAGTGCGTCCCGGCAAAAAAAAACGATTTGCCCCCCCTGACTGCTGGGACCCACCAGCTACATCTTCGAACGCAAGGAAGTACGTCCGAGAAAAAAAACGATTCGCCCCCCTGACTGCTGGGACCCACCAGTTACATCTTTGCTCGCAAGGAAGTGCGTCCGGGCAAAAAAACGATTCCCCGCTAACTGCTGGGACCCACCAGCTACATCTTCGCACGCAAGTGCGTCCAGGCAAAAAAACGATTTGCCCCCCTGACTGCTGGGACCCACCAGCTACATCTTCGCACGCAAGGAAGTGCCTGACAGTCGGGACCCACCGGGTCAAAGCGTACGTAGCGTTGTCATTCTGGTCGCGAACGTGTACGTACATATATACTGGTGGATGTAGAGGAGCGCACGTGTCGTACTAGAGGCGCGCACGTAGCATGTACACGTACGTACAGTGGCCAGGGTGCAAGAAAGAAAATACGACCACGTATGTGTACATACGGGCGGGGTCTCGAACGCCTACTCGCGCATACGTATGGCGAGGGCTCGTGTACATGGCTGGGTCGGAATGGAGAAACAGCGTCAGCGTCGTGTTCATGGGGAGGCAACGGAATGGGTCGTGTTCATGGGGAGGCAATGGAATGCGTCGTGTTCATTGGGAGGCAACGGAACTCGTGGGAGCCAACCGGCTGGGTCAGAACGGAATGCGTGGTCGTGTTCATCGGGAGGGCTTGGATGGAACAGGCGATGGAAATGAGGCCTGGCATACCGCAAAACAGAGGAAACGGACCTCCTACGGTTGAAATGGGGGTCCTGTTGATCGGGAGGGGTGTGGCATACCGCAAAACGGAGGAAACGGACCTCCTACGGTCGAAACGGGGGTCTTGTTAATCAGGAGGGGTGTGGCGTACCGCAAAATGGACGAAACGGACTTGTGTTGGAAGGCTACGGTCGAAACGGGGGTCCTGTTCATCGGGAGGGGTGTGGCGTACCGAAAAACAGGACTCCACGGGATACTGTTCATCTCCACCGTCGACCTCCTCCAGCCTCCACGGGCTACCGTCGACCTCCTCCAGCCTCCACGGGCTCCTGTTCATCCAGCCTCCACGGGCTCCTGTTCATCCAGCCTCCACCGCACGCTACTCCATCGGCTACTGTTCAACCACCCCTCCACGGGCACCCCTCGACCGTCTACTGTTCATCCAGCCCTCCACACCATGGGGTCCTGTTCAACCACCCCTCCACGGGCACCCTTCCACCGTCTACTGTTCATCCAGCCCTCCACACCACGGGGTCCTGTTCATCTAGAGGCAACGCCACCGCTCATTGTTCATCCAACCCCCCCCCCGACAACGCTCACTGTCCATCCAATCGATCGGCTTCAGTTAGCAGCAGTAGCGAAGGAATCGCTCGATCGGGTTCAGTTAATAGCCATCGATCGATCGCTTGGGTTCAATAACGCGTAGCCTGCAGTGCAATCGCTTGGGTTCAGTTAGTGCCCAAAGCCTCGCTCAGGTTCAGTTAGAGCCAATGCCTCGCACACACGCGCGTACGTGTACAAGAGAAACACGCATCGCTCGGCGCCCGACCTCCCACCGTAACCGGCAACTCCCCGAAATTTTCCTCCCCCTCGCTTCTACCACGGTTTTTTCCGTCATGGACAGCCCACAGAATGTCATGCAGCTGCGTCTCCGACCCGCCCAGGATGAAAAGCCCATTTTCTGTCATGATTTTTTGTCATAGAAGTAGGATCCCACCACATCTATGATGATACCAGGTTTTGTCACAATTATCGTCATAGAAGTGTCATATGTATGACAGAAAAAAATTTTGTTCGGCCCAAAATGTCACGGATGTGTCTTTTTTTTGTAGTGCAACCATCATACAATGGAGTCTTCGAGTCTAGTTCAAGTTGCGTCATCTTGGCCAACTCTCTAGAAGCAGCTCTCTCGCTGGTCGTACTCTTACGAATGAGGTCTCGAACATGAGGGTCCTGCACGACTGCACTTAGTAGCATCGAAGACTGCGGCGTGATCGTCGCATCTTCTCCGCCATGTCTGGATTCTTCTTTCCCGTGTCTGGAATATTCACCCTCTCCGTCATGTCCGGACTATTCCCCACCGCCATGTCCGGCGAATCGTCTTCGTGTCCATCGGTCATCTCTTCATCCTGCCCCATGTCGTTATTCCCTGCCATGTGATGTACTCAACATCATCTTCACTTATCCATCGAGTATAGCCATCCATGAAACCATTCATCAGCAGGTGCGCCTTCAAACTGCCACGAAAAAAGGGTCCAAAAGGACTCCTTCTTTGCATCTTGTACACGGACATCTAATCCTAGTCAGATTATTTGCATACATGTCCATCACCGCGGATTGCAAGTATCACTCCACCTTCCATCCACTCACCTTCATGACCGACTGCACGGTACAACAAGCAAAATGCTTATAAACAAAATACATGCCTGCATCAAAGTCATATAAAAATTTGGCATGACCTTGCCTAAAAATAGGACATATAGAGTTTGCTCGAAATTCACCGAAACAGAAATTAATTGACATTTCGGCAAAACCTAAGCAACTCGGGGGCATGTCACTCGCACATATCTCTCCATATCCCAAACACACATATTTCCATTCTTGAAATGCACAACTTTTTACTCACCTATCTTCTGAGACCGAGCACGATTAGATGAGGCCTTTCGCTACCTATATATGGATCGAATGTGTGGATGGCTAAATTGCTAGCTAGATCTAGTTGTTGGGGAGGAGAGATGACTCTAGCTAACTAATGGAGAGGGAGAAAGATGAGCTAGCTAGATCTATATCTATGGAATGGAGGGAGAGCCAAATAAATGAGGTAGCTAGATAAAGATGAGAAGGCCATTTATGGAGGAGAGTTATGGTGGAGGAGGGCATTTATGGGGAGAGAAGAGAGATAGGTGGAAGAGAGAAGAAGGGCAACGATGGTGGAGAACTAACTTTGAGAGGGGAGAGGGGAAAGGAGGGGGGGGGAGAGGGCAAAGAGGGGAGGAGGGGGAGAGGGGGGTGAAAAGGTGGCACTAGCCGCAACTAGCAGTAGCGTTGTTCCCTAGAAAGCACTACTGCTATGGTCCTTAGTAGTAGCACTTTCTAGGAAAAGCAACTGTTAAGTGGGGGCCATGAGCAATAGCGGTGCTGTAAAATAAAGCGCTACTGCCAAAATCTTAGTAATAGCATTGGATTTTAGACAGCACTGCTCCTACGACTAGCGTCGGTGGGCTCGTTGGGTCCCACTTACTAGTAGCATTGTTTTCTTTTCCAGCGCTACTGCTAAAGAGTTACTTGTAGCATGATACGTCTCCAACGTATCTATAATTTTTGATTGTTCCGTGCTATTATATTATCTGTTTTGGATGTTTAATGGGCTTTAACATGCTATTTTATATTATTTTTGGGACTAACCTATTAGTCGGAGGCCCGGTCCCAGTTTTTGTTTTTTTGCCTATTTTAGTGTTTTACAAAAAAGGAATATCAAATGGAGTCCAAATGGAATGAAACCTTCGCGAGGATCTTTCTTCGATCGAAAGCAATCCAGAAGACTTGGAGTTGAAGTCTGGGACTCTACGAGGAGGCCACGAGGCAGGAGGGTGCACCTAGGGGGTAGGCACGCCCCCACCCTCGTGGGGCCCTCGTAGCTCCACTGACGTACTTCCTTCACTTATATATACTCGTATACCCTAGAAACATAAGGGAGAGCCAAAAAACACTTTTCCACCGCCGCAACCTTCTATACCCATGAGATCCCATCTTGGGGCCTTTTCCGGCGATCTGCCGGATGGGGAATCAATCACGGAGGGCTTCCACATCAACACCATTGCCTCTCCGATGAAGCGTGAGTAGTTTACCATAGACCTTCGGGTCCATAGTTATTAGCTAGATGGCTTCTTATCTCTCTTTGATTCTCAATACAAAGTTCTCCTGGATGTTCTTGGAGATCTATTCGATGTAATACTCTTTTGCGGTCTGTTTGCTGAGATACGATGAATTGTGGATTAATGAACTTGATTATCTATGAATATTATTTGGTTCTTCTCTGAATTCTTATATGCATGATTTCATATCTTTGCAAGCCTCTTCGAATTATCAGTTTAGTTTGGCCTACTAGATTGATCTTTCTTGCAATGGGACAAGTGCTTAGCTTTGGGTTTAATCTTGTAGTGTCCTTTCCCAGTGACAATAGGGGCAGCAAGGCACGTATTGTTTTGTTGCCATCGGGGATAAAAAAAGATGGAGTTTATATAATATTGCTTGAGTTTATCCCTCTACATCATGTCATCTTGCTTAATGCGTTACTCCATTCTTATGAACTTAATACCCTAGATGCATGCTGGATAGCGGTCGATGTGTGGAGTAATAGTAGTACATGTAGAATCGTTTCGGTCTACTTGACACGGACGTGATGCCTATGTTCATGATCATTGCCTTAGATGTCATCATAATTATGCGCTTTTCTATCAATTGCTCGGCAGTAATTTGTTCACCCACCGTAATACATGCTATCTTGAGAGAAGCCACTACTGAAACCTATGGCCCCGGGTCTCTTTTCCAGTATATTGAATCAACTTGCCAATTTCTACCGCCGTTCCTTTTTATTGCAATCTTTACTTTCCAATCTATGCAACAAAATACCAAAAATATTTACTTTACTATCTCTATCATATCTCACTTTTGTGGTTAGCCGTGAAGGGATTGACAACCCCTTTATCGCGTTGGTTGCAAGGTTCTTGATAGTTTGTGCAGGTACTAGGGGACTTGTGTGTTGTCTCCTACTGGATTGATACCTTGGTTCTCAAAACTGAGGGAAGTACTTACGCTACTTTGCTGCTTCACCCTTTCCTCTTCAAGGGAAAACCAACTCAAGAGGTAGCAAGAAGGATTTCTGGTGCCGTTGCTGGGGAGATCTACGCTAAGTTAAGACATACCAAGTACCCATCATACTCTTCTCCCTCGCATTACATAATTTGCCATTCACCTCTCATTTTCCTCGCCCCCACTTCTAAAACGATTTTCGAAAACCTTTGCCTTTTCTTCGCCCTTGTTCCGTTCGATCTTTTGTTTGCTTGTGTTATCATGTGCCTTCCTTTTGCTTGCATCTTCGCTTGCTAAAAGGTTATGGATCTCATCCACTTGCTAATCTTTTTAAGAGATCCAATTATGGTGAACCTATTGCTAGTGAGTTTTGTGCACTAGATTATCTTTATGAGGTTTTGCTTGAAATTCGTGAATCTGAAAATTGTGTTGAATAAATTTATGAAGAGATTCACGATAGCTCCTTGAATAAAAAGCATGACTACAATGATGTTATTATAAATTCTATTGATGTCAATTGTGTTAATTATATGCAAAACCCTAAGCTTGAGGATGCTAGTTTTGCTAGGTCCACTAGTTGCAATGACCATGATTGGGGTGATTCTTCTTATGATCTTGAAAATTTATTTAATCCCCATGATGAATATGAGATTGATAATAATGTTTGCAATAATATTGAAAGTTGGTTTGGAAGAGTATCAAATTTAGATCCCACATATTTGGAGAATATTTAATCTTATGAAATTTTTGATAAAAGTGGGTTTGGATAGGTCATGACTTTAGTTAATGATAATCCAACTATTTTGGAAGAGTGTCAACAGCGCATGCATGTGGATCGTGTTGAAAATATTTTATGTGATAGCTATCTTGTTGATTTTTCTTATGATCCCACATGTAATTATTATGAGAGAGGAAAATATGGTTGTAGAAATTTTCATGTTGCTAAATTACCTCTCGTTATGTTGAGATTGCTATTGTTTCTTTTTGCTTCCTTGCATATGCTAGATTTTGCTTGCTATGATAGTTTGTTTTCCTATAAGATGCCTATGCATAAGAAGTATGTTAGACTTAGATGTGTTTGTCACATGTTTCATGATGCTCTCTTTGCACTTCAGTTCTTGTCTTTCATGAGAGCATCATTGAAATTATTAATACCTAGCTAGGGGCGTTAAACGATAACGCTTGTTGGGAGGCAACCCAATTTTATTTTTGTTCTTTGCTTTTTGATCCGGTTTAGTAATAAATAATTCATCTAGCTTCTATCTAGATTTGGTTTTATGTTTTAATTAGTGTTTGTTCCAAGTAGAACCTTTGGGAAGACTTGGGTGAAGTCTTTGCGATCCTGCTGTAAAAAACAGAAACTTTTGCGCTCACTAGAGAGTGCTTTTAGGTTGATTATTTTTGCAGATGATTAATAGAAAAATTACTCACGTCCACCACATTATTTCAGAATTTTTATATTTACATAAGTATTCGAAAGTTACAAATTGCTACAGACTGTTCTGTTTTTTGACAGATTCTATTTTTTGTTTGTTGTTTGCTTATTTTGATGAATCTATGAGTAGTATCGGGGGCTATGAACCATAGAGAAGTTGGAATACAGTAGGTTTAACACCAATATAAATAAAGAATGAGTTCATTACAGTACCTTAAAGTGGTGTTTCATTTTCTTATACTAACAGAGCTCATGAGATTTTCTGTTGAAGTTTTGTGTTGTGAAGTTTTCAAGTTTTTGGGTAAAGATTTGATGGATTTTGGAATAAGGAGTGGCAAGAGCCTAAGCTTGGGGATGCCCAATGCACCCCAAGATAATTTAAGGACAACCAAAAGCCTAAGCTTGGGGATGCCCCGGAAGGCATCCCCTCTTTCGTCTTCGTCTATAGGTAACTTTACTTGAGGCTATATTTTTATTTACCACATGATATGTGTTATGCTTGGAGCGTCTTGTATGATTTGAGTCTTTGCTTTTTAGTTTACCACGATCATCCTTGCTGTACCCACCTTTTGGGAGAGACACGCAAGAATCAGAATTTATTATAATAATCTATGTGCTTCACTTATATCTTTTGAGCTAGACAATATTGCTCTAGTGCTTCGCTTATATATTTTTAGAGCACGGTGCTGGTTTTATTTTATAGAAATTATTGATCTCTCATGCTTCACTTATATTATTTTGAGAGTCTTTTACAACAGCATGATAATTTTCTTTGGTTATAAAACTAGTCCTAATATGATGTGCATCCAAGATGGGTATAATAAAAACTTTCATAAAAGTGCATTGAATACTATGAGAAGTTTGATTTTTGATGATTGTTTTGAGATATGAGGATGGTGATATTAGAGTCATGATAGTAGGATAATTGTGAATATGACAAATACTTGTGATGAGGTTTGCAAGTCCTGTAGCATGCACGTATGGTAACCGTTGTGTAACAAATTTGAAGCATGAGGTGTTTCTTTGATTGTCTTCCTTATGTGTGGAGGTCGGAATCGCGCGATGGTTAACTCCTACCAACCCTTCCCCTAGGAGCATGCGCGTAGTTCTTGGTTTTGATGACTTGTAGATTTTTGCAATAAGTATGTGAGTTCTTTATGACTAATGTTGAGTCCATGGATTATACGCACTCTCACCTTCCACCATTGCTAGCCTCTCTAGTACCGCGTAACTTTCGCCGGTACCATAAACCCACCATTTACCTTCCTCAAAACAGCCACCATACCTACCTATTATGGCATTTCCATAGCCATTTCGAGATATATTGCCATGCAACTTTCCACCTTTCCGTTTATAATGACACGCTCCATCATTGTCATATTGCCTTGCATGACCATGTAGTTGACATCGTATTTGTGGAAAAGCCACCATTCATAATTTTTTCATACATGTCATTCTTGAATCATTGCACATCCCGGTACACCGCCGGAGGAATTCATATAGAGTCATATTTTGTTCTAAGTATCAAGTTGTAATCCTTGAGTTGTAAATAAATAGAAGTGTGATGATCATCATTATTAGAGCATTGTCTCGTGTGAGGAAAAAAACAGGCCAAAGAAGCCAATGAAAAAAAAGAGGCCAAAGAAGCCAGACAAAAAAAGAGAAAAGGAGAGAAGGGACCATGCTACTATCCTTTTTCCACACTTGTGCTTCAAAGTAGCACCGTGATCTTCATAATAGAGAGTCTCTTATTTTGTCAATTTCATATACTAGTGGGAATTTTCGTTATAGAACTTGTCTTCTATATTCCAATCATGGGCTTCCTCAAAATTCCCTAGGTCTCTGTGAGCAAGCAAGTTGGATGCACACCCACTTAGTTTCTTTTGTTGAGATTTCATACATTTATAGCTCTGGTGCATCCGTTGCATGGCAATCCCTACTCACTCACATTGATATCTATTGATGGGCATCTCCACAGCCCGTTCATACGCCTAGTTAATGTGAGACCATCTTCCTCCCTTTTTGTCTTCTCCACAACCACCATTCTATTCCTCCTATAGTGCTATGTCCATGGGTCACTCTCATGTATTGCGTGAAAGTTGAAAAAGTTTGAGAATACTAAAGTATGAAACAATTGCTTGGTTGAACTGGGGTTGTGCATGATTTGAACATTTTGTGTGGCGAAGATGGAGCATAGCCAAACTATATGATTTTGTACGGATGAACTTTCTTTGGCCATGTTATTTTGAGAAGACATAATTACTTTGTTAGTATGCTTGAAGTATTATTATTTTTATGTCAATATTAAACCTTTGTCTTGAATCATTCGGATCTGAACATTCATGCCACAATAAGGAAAATTACATTGGTTATGTTAGGTAGCATTCCACATCAAAAATTCTGTTTTTATCATTTACCTACTCGAGGACGAGTAGGAATTAAGCTTTGGCATGCTTCATACGTCTCCAATGTATCTATAATTTTTGATTGTTCCATGCTATTATATTATCTGTTTTGGATGTTTAATGGGCTTTAATATGCTCTTTTATATTATTTTTGGGACTAACCTATTAACCGGAGGCCCAGTGCCAGTTTCTGTTTTTTTTGCCTATTTTAGTGTTTTATAGAAAAGGAATATCAAACGGAGTCCAAACGAAATGAAACCTTCCCAAGGATCTTTCTTGGACCGAAAGCACTCCAAAAGACTTGGAGTTGAATTCTGGGACTCTACGAGGCGGCCACGAGGCAGGAGGGCGCGCCCAGGGGGTAAGCGCACCCCCACCCTCATGGGCTCCTCTCGTAGCTCCACTGACGTACTTCTTTCACCTATACATACTCTTGTACCCTAGAAACATCAGGGAGAGCCAAAAAACACTTTTCCACTGCCGCAACCTCATGTACCCATGAGATCCCATATTGGGGCCTTTTCCGGCGATCTACCAGAGGGGGGAATCAATCACCGAGGGCTTCTACATCAACACTATTGCCTCTCCGATGAAGCATGAGTAGTTTACCACAGACCTTCGGGTCCATAGTTATTAGCTAGGTGGCTTCTTCTCTCTCTTTGATTCTCAATACAAAGTTCTCCTCGATGTTCTTGGAGATCTATTCGATGTAATACTCTTTTGCGGTGTGTTTGCCAAGATCCGATGAATTGTGGATTTATGAACTTGATTATCTATGAATATTATTTCGTTCTTCTGTGAATTCTTATATGCATAATTTGATATCTTTGCAAGTCTCTTCGAATTATCGGTTTAGTTTGGCCTACTAGTTTGATCTTTCTTGCAATGGGAGAAGTGCTTAGTTTTGGGTTCAATCTTGCGGTGTCCTTTCCCAGTGACAGTAGGGGCAACAAGGCACGTATTGTATTGTTGCCATCAAGGATAAAAAAGATGGGGTTTATATCATATTGCTTGAGTTTATCCCTCTACATCATGTCATCTTGCTTAATGCATTACTCCGGTCTTATGAACTTAATACTCTAGATGCATGCTGGATAGTGGTCGATGTGTGGAGTAATAGTAGTAGATGCAGAATCATTTCGGTCTAATTGACATGGACGTGATGCCTATGTTCATGATCATTGCCTTAGATGTCATCATAATTACGCTTTTCTATCAATTGCTCGGCAGTAATTTGTTCACCCACCGTAATACATGCTATCTTGAGAGAAGCCACTAGTGAAACCTATGGCCCCGGGTCTCTTTTCCATTATACTGAATCAACTTGTAAATTTCTACCACCGTTCCTTTTTGTTGCAATCTTTACTTTCCAATCTATACAACAAAAATACCAAAAATATTTACTTTACTATCTCTATCAGATCTCAAATTTGTGATTGGCCGTGAAGGGATTGACAACCCCTTTATTGCATTGGTTGCAAGGTTCTGGATTGTTTGTGCAGGTACTAGGTGACTTGTGTGTTGTCTCCTACTGGATTGATACCTTGGTTCTCAAAACTAAGGGAGATACTTACGCTACTTTCCTACATCACCCTTTCCTCTTGAAGGTAAAACCAACGCATGCTCAAGAGGTAGCATAGCGCTGGCCCAGAACAGCGCTATTGCTAATTAGCAGCAGTGCTTGCTTTTTCCCAGTGCTACTACTGATGCCCTACCTATAAGCTATTCCTTAGTAATGATCCCGCACGCAGCCCTCCCAACCCTAGCTACCGTCATGCACCCTACCATCTGCCCCCTTCACGCAGGCCGCCACCTGCCCCATCTGGCTGTTGCCCCTATCTGCCCCATCACGCTGCCGCCATCAAGAAGCAGGCCATCCTAACCACATCATGGACGCCGTTGTTCCCCATCATGCCATCCTCCCCATGTCCCGCGGCCATCCCTTGATCCCGATCCCACCGTTATCCCCCGAGCTGCAGAAGTACATCACGCACGCCGTCAGCCACTAGGGCCAATTGGTAGGAGGTAAAATTTTGTTTTTCGCACGCACGATGCTATCATAATATATAGCATGTAGGTATGTGCAATAGCTAATAGTTTTTTTGCTTGTATTCGTAGATATGGACGACTATGGAGAAATATATTGTTCTATTGAGAAGTGGTGCCTGTTGGTCAGCAAATTAAACTATAGGTATAAAAAAAGATTTGCAAGCACTAGGTTGGAAAAAATGTTGATGATTCCTAGTCTGCAAATGTGAAAGTGTTTGCTGAAATTCATAATTAAAACATATGAGTAGACCAGAAAAAGGTTCGTTACGCCACCAGAAATGGTGTGATATCATTACGCACCGAAGATGTGTTTGACATTTTTGGGCTAGACAACAAGGGCAAAGATGTCATGAAAGTGCTATCTAAAGGGGGTTACAGGCAAAGGTGAAGGTGCCTTCCCATTTCATAGATTCCACTATGGCTGAAATAATGATAGACCAGCTCATTGAGAACATCATTACGAGTGGCATGTATGGTGATGATTTCCTGCGTGGAATTGTGTTGGTTCTCCTTAGCATAGTTCTTGCATCACACTCCACAAAAGAAGTTCCTAATGGTTTTTACAAGCTGGTGGAGGATGTGGAGGCCATAAAAGCATTTAATTGGAACGCATTTACCTTGCACGTTTGCATTGATGGCGTCACTAAGACGGTTCAATATGTTACAAAATTTACATGGCCGGTGGGAAACCTTGCCCTCATTCAGGTAAATTGTAATTTACATTTTTTATTTCCAAGTAAAGTTTCAAAAATAAAGATTGCTAATATATTTCATGTTCATGCAGTACTTGTATTGGGAGAAAGTGCAGCCAATAGATGTAGAGACATTCGATCCGCCGGCTCATGAATATCCGTTAATGCTAAATTGGACAGAAGTTGAGGCCATGAAGCGTGATAGCTATGACACATCATACGACTGCGGTAATGGGAAGGTAAGTAATTATGGTTTGTGCTGCATGCACTTATGATACTATTTAACTATTGAGTAATTGAAATTCGTTGAATGTGTCATAGATTGATGACTTAATAAGTGAGAAGTATAGACAGACATTAATTTCTCAAGAAGGAAAATTTGTAGAGGAAGAATTTGAGCCAGAAGAACGAATAGGTCGTGCCCGGAAAAGGAAACATAATAGAGATGAGGCTTTGTCGAGCAGGGACACTACATTAGTTCAAGTGATGAAATGCATCAAAGATATGCAGAAAGAAATTCGTCTTCTCCCTGATAAATGAGCTGAGGCAATGAGTGATGTGTACTTCAATTTACATCGAATTTTTTATAATGCTCGCATGTAGTTTATGATGTTGATGTGTTCTTGCATATACTAATGGAGAAGCTGCAAAAGAAAGGTCTTGTCTTCAAACCAAACTGGGGGTTATGTGATGATGTTGAGTTTGTGAAGAGAAGTGAAGAGTGGATGAAGAAGTATGATCCAAAATATTGGACATAAGGGAAATCAACTCCTGCAAAAGAAGATACGGAGGACAGGGTGGATGCATCCTTCACCACTGGGAAGCATCACAATACACCTGGTACAAGTGATGAAGCCGACCCCTTCATTATTGAGGACAATGTTATTCACCCGTCCCATCACAAGCAATGTTAGACATGAAAGATTTTCCATCTATTACTACAAACACCAAGAATGTAAACACATACGGGTCTAGCGCCGATAAATCTGAGGAAATTATTATGGATAGTCTACGAACCCGTATGAAGAATGCGAAAGAAAATGGGACTAAGGAGCATGATGGGAAACGCAAGCGGCAACAGTCGAAATACTTTCGTTCACCATACCATCACAATGGTGGACGTAAACGTGCAAAAAAAAGTAAGTTAGAGATAATTCGATCTTGAATTTTTTATCCTTGCTTGCATACTTTATGAACTCATTGTATGGTAAATGTTGTAGTTCTGTTTGGTACAAGGACCACTCTAATTAGTACCGATTACATTACTGGGGATCACATGGAGACCGCGAGGGTTTATATCCAGACACTAGCAGACTGGTCGAAGCATTGTAGAAAGACAGTTGTCCACATGATGCGACTAGGTGGGGAAATGTGTACGGCAGAAATGCTTCAAGCAGTTACTTCAAAAAAGTGGCTGGATAGCATTGTAAGTATGAGAATTAATTGATTACATTGTACTTGTCCATTTTATTAATTTTTTAATAGTCATAATATTGTTATGATTTTTTCAGTTCATCAATTGTTATTGCAACCATCTACAGACCCATACTCCTCGTTCTGATTGTCACATATTATCATCTTGGGTGTACCACTGGCTTATTCTTCGTGCTACTAGAAAGGTTAAGAACTCTAAGAAGCATTTTTTGGAACATTTCACAAACCAAACAAAAATGGTGTCTAGAGTGACTGAGGACTATGTCGGTGTACTAGAGTAGGGGTACCCTAGTATCCCGAACTTGTGCACGGGCAGTCACAGCACCCCACGGCAAGGCTTGCCGGGTGACCGCCAAGGTCCTCCGTGGTTCCTTTGGAGCCATTCAAGAACAAAGTATTCAAGCCAAGGAGACGAGACCCCGGCAAGAGGAGCTTGCCGGGAAGGCCAACCAAGGCATCTCAAGGAACTTGCCGCGACGCGCCATGCGTCCCGGCGAGGCCCAGTGAGCGACAAGCTTCCGGGCGCGACAAGACAACGACCGCGGAAAGGCGCTTGCCGCGGCAAGCTACCACTCTGTACCCGCGCTCCAGCACATCCACCAACGTGTCGCCCTGGGGCCTTACCAGGCGCGCGTGGCAAGAGGCTGTGCAGCCAGCGGTGCACGGTGGCAAGTGTTGGAAATATGCCCTAGAGGCAATAATAAAAGCATTATTATTATATTTCCTTGTTCATGATAATTGTCTTTATTCATGCTATAATTGTGTTATCCGGAAATCGTAATGCATGTGTGAATAACAGACACCAACATGTCCCTAGTAAGCCTCTAGTTGACTAGCTCGTTGATCAATAGATAGTCATGGTTTCCTGACTATGGACATTGGATGTCATTGATAACAAGATCACATCATTAGGAGAATGATGTGATGGACAAGACCAAGACTCCGTTCTCAGGAACAATGGAGCGAGCAACCAACTTATTGGAAATCATACATACTGATGTGTGCGGTCCAATGAGTGTTGAGGCTCGAGGTGGCTATCGTTATGTTCTCACCCTCACTGATGATTTAAGTAGGTATAGGTATATCTACTTAATGAAACACAAGTCTGAAACCTTTGAAAAGTTCAAGGAATTTCAAAGTGAGGTTGAAAATCAATGTGACAGGAAAATCAAGTTTCTACGATCAGATCGTGGAGGAGAATACTTGAGTCATGAGTTTGGCACACACTTAAGAAAATGTGGAATAGTTTCACAACTCACGCTGCCTGGAACACCTCAACGTAATGGTGTGTCCGAACGTCGTAATCGCACTCTGTTAGATATGGTGCGATCTATGATGTCTCTTACCGATTTACCGCTATCTTTTTGGGGCTATGCTTTAGAGACTGCCGCGTTCACTTTAAATAGGGCTCCGTCGAAATCCGTTGAGACAACACCGTATGAATTATGGTTTGGGAAGAAACCTAAGCTGTCGTTTCTAAAAGTTTGGGGATGCGATGCTTATGTCAAGAAACTTCAACCTGAAAAGCTCGAACCCAAGTCGGAAAAATGCGTCTTCATAGGGTACCCGAAGGAAACTATTGGGTACACCTTCTACCTCAGATCCGAAGGCAAGATCTTTGTTGCCAAGAATGGATCCTTTCTAGAGAAGGAGTTTCTCTCGAAAGAAGTAAGTGGGAGGAAAGTAGAGCTTGATGAAGTATTACCTCTTGAACCGGAAAATGGCACAACTCAAGAAAATGTTCCTGAGGTGCCTGCACCGACTAGAGAGGAAGTTAATGATGATGATCAAGATACTTCTGATCAAGCTCCTACTAAAATTCGAAGGTCCACAAGGACACGTTCCGCACCAGAGTGGTACGGCAACCCTGTCTTGGAAATCATGTTGTTAGACAACGGTGATCCTTCGAACTATGAAGAAGCGATGGCGGGCCCAGATTCCGACAAATGGCTAGAAGCCATGAAATCCGAGATAGGATCCATGTATGAAAACAAAGTATGGACTTTGACTGACTTGCCCGTTGAGAGGCGAGCCATAGAAAATAAATGGATCTTTAAGAGGAAGACAGACGCGGATGGTAATGTGACCATCTATAAAGCTCGGCTTGTCGCTAAGGGTTATCGACAAGTTCAAGGGGTTGACTACGATGAGACTTTCTCACCGGTAGCAAAGCTGAAGTCCGTCCGAATCATGTTAGCAATTGCCGCATTCTACGATTATGAAATATGGCAAATGGACGTCAAAACGGCATTCCTTAATGGTTTCCTTAAGGAAGAATTGTATATGATGCAACCGGAAGGTTTTGTCGATCCTAAGAATGCTGACAAAGTGTGCAAGCTCCAACGCTCGCTTTATGGGCTGGTGCAAGCATCTCGGAGTTGGAACATTCGCTTTGATGAGATGATCAAAGCGTTTGGGTTTACACAGACTTATGGAGAAGCCTGTGTTTACAAGAAAGTGAGTGGGAGCTCTGTAGCATTTCTCATACTATATGTAGATGACATACTTTTGATGGGAAATGATATAGAACTCTTGGACAGCATCAAGGCCTATTTGAATAAGAGTTTTTCAATGAAGGACCTTGGAGAAGCTGCTTATATATTAGGCATCAAAATCTATAGAGATAGATCGAGACGCCTCATAGGTCTTTCACAAAGCACATACCTTGATAAGATATTGAAGAAGTTCAATATGGATCAATCCAAGAAGGGGTTCTTGCCTGTGTTACAAGGTATGAAATTGAGCTCAGCTCAATGTTCGACCACGGCAGAAGATATAGAAGAGTTGAGCGTCATCCCCTATGCATCAGCCATAGGTTCTATTATGTATGCCATGCTGTGTACCAGACCTGATGTAAACCTTGCCGTAAGTTTGGTAGGAAGGTACCAAAGTAATCCCGGCAAAGAGCACTGGACAGCGGTCAAGAATATCCTAAAGTACCTGAAAAGGACTAAGGAAATGTTTCTCGTTTATGGAGGTGACGAAGAGCTCGTCGTAAAGGGTTACGTCGATGCTAGCTTCGACACAGATCTGGATGACTCTAAGTCACAAACCGGATACGTGTATATTTTGAATGGTGGGGCAGTAAGCTGGTGCAGTTGCAAGCAGAGCGTCGTGGCGGGATCTACATGTGAAGCGGATTACATGGCGGCCTCGGAGGCAGCACATGAAGCAATATGGGTGAAGGAGTTCATCACCGACCTAGGAGTCATACCCAATGCGTCGGGGCCGATCAAGCTCTTCTGTGACAACACTGGAGCTATTGCACTTGCCAAGGAGCCCAGGTTTCACAAGAAGACAAGGCACATCAAGCGTCGCTTCAACTCCATTCGTGAAAATGTTCAAGATGGAGACATAGAGATTTGTAAAATACATACGGACCTGAATGTAGTAGAACCATTGACTAAACCTCTCCCTAGGGCAAAACATGATCAACACCAGAATTCCATGGGTGTTCGATTCATCACAATGTAACTAGATTATTGACTCTAGTGCAAGTTGGAGACTATTGGAAATATGCCCTAGAGGCAATAATAAAAGCATTATTATTATATTTCCTTGTTCATGATAATTGTCTTTATTCATGCTATAATTGTGTTATCCGGAAATCGTAATGCATGTGTGAATAACAGACACCAACATGTCCCTAGTAAGCCTCTAGTTGACTAGCTCGTTGATCAATAGATAGTCATGGTTTCCTGACTATGGACATTGGATGTCATTGAAAACAAGATCACATCATTAGGAGAATGATGTGATGGACAAGACCCAATCCTAAACATAGCACAAGATCGTATAGTTCGTTTGCTAGAGTTTTTCCAATGTCAAAGTATCTTTTCCTTAGACCATGAAATCGTGTAACTCGCGGATACCGTAGGAGTGCTTTGGGTATACCAAACGTCACAACGTAACTGGGTGACTATAAAGGTAGACTACGGGTATCTCCGAAAGTGTCTGTTGGGTTGACATGGATCAAGATTGGGATTTGTCACTCCGTATGACGGAGAGGTATCACTGGGCCCACTCGGTAATGCATCATCATAATGAGCTCAGAGTGACCAAGTGTCTGGTCACGGGATCATGCATTATGGTACGAGTAAAGTGACTTGCTGGAACGAGATTGAACGAGGTATTGGGATACCGACGATCGAATCTCGGGCAAGTAACATATCGATTGACAAAGGGAATTGAGTACGGGGTTGATTGAATCCTCGACATCGTGGTTCATCCGATGAGATCATCGTGGAGCATGTGGGAGCCAACATGGGTATCTAGATCCCGCTGTTGGTTATTGACCTGAGAGTCGTCTCGGTCATGTCTGCCTGTCTCCCGAACCCGTAGGGTCTACACACTTAAGGTTCGGTGACGCTAGGTTTATGAAGATATGTATATGCAGAAACCCATATGTTGTTCGGAGTCCCGGATGAGATCCCGGACGTCACGAGGAGTTCCGGAATGGTCCGGAGGTAAAGAATTATATATAGGAAGTGCAGTTTCGGGCATCGGGACAAGTTTCGGTGTTATCGGTATTGTACCGGGACCACCGGAGGGGTCCCAGGGGCCCACCGGGTGGGGCCACCTGTCCCGGGGGGCCACATGGGCTGTAGCGGGTGCGCCTTGGCCTTCATGGGCCAAGGGAACCAGCCCCTATAGGCCCATGCACCTAGGGTTTCCACCTAGGAGGAGTCCTAGTGGTGGAAGGCACCCCTAGGTGCCTTGGGGGGGAGGGAAACCTCCCCTTGGCCGCCGCCCCCCCTAGTAGATCTCATCTACTAGGGCCGGCGCCCCCCCTATGGCACCCCTATATATAGTGGGGGGGAGAGGAGGGAAACAGACCAGCCCCTGGCGCCTCCCTCTCCCCCGTTATGTCTCTCTCTCGTAGTCTCGGCGAAGCCCTGCTTCTGTGACGCCCTGCATCCACCACCACGCCGTCTTGCTGCTGAATCTTCATCAACCTCTCCTTTCCCCTTGCTGGATCAAGAAAGGAGGAGACGTCTCTCGTCCCATACGTGTGTTGAACGCGGAGGTGCCGTCCGTTCGGCGCTTGGTCATCGGTGATTTGGATCACGTCGAGTACGACTACATCATCACCGTTCTTTGAACGCTTCCGCTCGCGATCTACAAGGTACGTAGATGCATCCGATGACTCGTTGCTAGATGAACTCCTAGATGGATCTTGGTGAAACGAGTAGGAAAATTTTTGTTTTCTGCAACGTTCCCCAACTGCAAGCAACGCTGACAAGATTGCCATCGTGGCAAGCGGTGGCGTCCCTGACGGTCCCTTTTTGCAATATTTGGGCGACGTAGACGGGCATTTAATGCCTTTGTCCCCTGCCGTCAGGGTTAGGTATGATACACTGTACAGGTAGTTGTACCAACCGCAATTCGTTTTCCATTTTTACCCTTGTCTATGTTGCCACCTGTCGGTGACCCCTTTAGCATATAAAAGGAGGCCCATGCGCAACGTAGAGGGTGGTTCGAAGGCAGAAAAACACTCACGCTCGGTCTCGTTAGCAGCTAGTGTGTACTGTAGCACTCAGCGCTCCCGAACAAGAACTCAATACACTCAAACATGCAGCAGTAGGAGTGTTATCTCTCCGGAGAGCTCCGAAGCTGGGTAAACTGCTCGTGTGCTTCGCCTCGATCCGCTCTTCATGCGATCTCCGCCCCCCGCCGAACCGAAAGGGGCTCGGTCCGCCGGTCCCGTAGGTGTTCGTGGATCAGTTTCCCCGACATCTTTGGCATGCCAGGTAGGGGGCGTCGAGGTTGTGTGAACCTGATCCGGCGTTCACACGAGCTAGATCTTCATCTTCTTCATCGACATGCCACCGAAGAAGAAGGCTTCGGAGGCAGCTGTTCCGTCCACATCGATCCCACCAGCACCGGAGCAAACGGGTGGTGGGGTAAACGCCGGCGGAAGAACGGGCGTCGACGAGGGAGCTCATGGTGCTGCCAGGTCCAAGGACAAGGCTGCGCAGACCTCGCGTCCGTACATGCACCGCGCCCATCTCAGGAGGCGCAGGACCGACAGTGTCATGGTACTCGTGGTGTCGTACGTTCGTTGGACCAAGATCGAGCTGGTGGATCTCGGGGTGCTCAAGACCAACATGCACGCCAACATGCTGGCACGAGCGAGACACGGTCGCCTGGATGGGATACTGCTCCTTCTAACATAGTTAGAAGTCCGAGCATATCCCGCTCCTCGCACCGTTCGCCCCTGCCGCCCACCACTCCAGCAGAAGCTTTGGCGCGAGCTCAACTGCTCCTGGATTACCCTCCAACGGCAGACAAGATCGACGAATGGAGGGCCACCATTCAGAGTCTCATCGGCTTCGCCAACGGCGACACTCCGCGGCAGCCGAGTACATCGTTGCCGCGGCAGGACTGCCAGGCACGAGCCGATGGTGACAAAACCGGTGGGGGTGCAACCACCATGCACTCTCCACCCCGAAGGCCAAGATTGCCGACTCGCCGGATCCACCTCGACAGCGACTCCACCGCATCATCAGATCCACGAGCTCGTCGCGGTCAGCGCCAAGTTCTTCACGAACGACAGCAAGAAGACGCTCGTACTCGCATCAAGCGCCGAAGAGAAGCGCGGCATCAATCGGACCAGCGCGCTGGGCCCTCTGTCGACATGCATGCACCAGAGGAACCAGGCGACTTGCCGTACGCGGTAGGTTGCCCTGCGTTCACTCGTGAGCTGCGGCAAGTCCAGTGGCCCAGCACGAAGAATTTCAAGCCAGACGTACCAGAGAAGTACGACGGCAAGTCGCATCTGTCGGAGTTCCTCAGCATCTACACCATCGTAGTGCAAGCTACCAGGGGGCAGGACGACAAGATCCTTGCCAACTACTTCCCGCTGGTGCTCAAGCCCAGTGTCAGGTCCCGGCTCATGCACTTGCCGGACAACTCCATATCCTCCTGGGCAGACCTATGCCATCAGTTTGTCGGCGCCTTTACAGGCGGCCACAAGCCTCATGGCCAAGAGAGCGACCTTCATCGGCTCGCCCAGAAGGAAGGAGAGCCCCTGCACAAGTATATTCAGAGATTCAGCCGCGTACAGCACAACATCCCAGATGTCCACCCTGCTGCGGTAATCAGCGCGTTCCATCAAAACGTGCGAAACCGCAGGATGCGGGAGGAGATGGCGATGTGCAAGATCAGAGACGTCAGTGAGCTATATGCCCTGGCTGACAAGTGTGCACGTGCTGAGGAAGGGAGGAAACTCCCCTGAGAGAATACAGAAGCAGGAGGATCTGATAGTGAGGATGCTGCCCCGGCAAAGAAAAACCGGCGGCGGCACAACAGGAAGAAGAAAGGCAAAGATGTGCTAGTCGTTGAGCAGTCCGGCAACGGAGGTGGCGCCAAGAAAGCCAAAGCTGGTAGCTCCGGCGAGGAGATTGCCGCAGGCACCAACTACCAGGCTGTGGCGGTCGCCGACAAGCAGGACGGCACCAACAAGCAGTACTGCAAGATCCACCGCACCAAGGGCCATGACCTCCAGAGCTGCAAGAAGGTCGAGCAGCTTGTCGAGCAGCAAATGGCTGAATACGAGCGACGTGACAAGGAGAAGGCCCAGGAAGGTGCTGGAGGAGCCAGCAAGAAATGCCCCGACCAAGGAGGACGCCGCGGCAAGGCCAAGCAGCAGCAAGGAGACAGACCTCCCCGCGGCCGCGACAAGGATGAAGATGACGACGACGATGAAGATATGGATGATGACGAGACCGATGAGCAGGAGTTCCAGAAAGCCACAGAGGTCATGTGTGTTGACGGCGGTGCTTCTCTGCATACTTCACACCGCCAGCTCAAGCAGTGGGTGTGGGAAGTCAATGCGGCAGAACCACCCGTCGAGTCACGCAAGCCTCTGAAATGGTCCAGCACGCCTATCATCTTTGATATTGAGGACCACCCTAATCGCATAACTGCGGTCGGGTGCTTGCCGATGTTGGTTTCACCAACTATCCGCAACCTCAAGGTCACTAAGATGCTAGTTGACGGCGGGGCCGGCTTGAACCTGATCTCCTCCGCGGTACTCCAGAAACTCCAGATCCCTGATAGTGATCTCGAAGAGACCGGCACATTCCAAGGAATCAATCCGGGAAGGAGCAAGCCGAAGGGAAAGATCACGTTGCCGGTGACATTTGGCAGCGAGTTGAACTTCAGGACTGAGAGGGTCACTTTTGACATTGCTGACTTTCCATTGCCTTACAATGGGATACTCGGCCGTCCAGCACTCGCCAAATTCATGGCAGCCTCTCACTATGCATACAACATGCTGAAGATGCCAGGCCCGATAAGTGTCATCTTTGTCCCTGGCGACAAGAAGGATGCTCTTATCTGCGCCGACAAGATCTACCTGGAAGCAGCAGCCGCAGCAGATTGCAAATCACTTGCCGTTGAAGCTCCCGGGGGGAAGAAGACCAAGTCCGGCAAGAGTTCTGATGCCCACTCCGGCAAGCGCACCTCTTAGGAGTGTTGCGCTACCGTCGAGGACGCACCATCGAGCTCGACCGGCAAGTGTAAGAAGACAATGGCAGCTCCGCCAGAGACCAAGAAGGTGTCCTCCAAGGAGGACGGCACTGGTGGTACCTTCACCATCAGTGCCACTCTCGACCCTAAATAGGAAAGCGCGCTCATTGCTTTCCTGCGGGCGAACGTCGACGTGTTTGCGTGGCAACCGTCTGACATCCCCGGTGTTCCCAGGAAAGTAATCGAGCACCATCTTGCCGTCTGTCCTCATGCGCGGCCCGTCAAGCACAAAGTCAGGAAACAGGCAGTGGAGCGCCAAGAATTCATCGCAGAAGAAATCAAGAAATTGGAAGCAGCAGGCTTTTTCAGAGGAGTGCTCCATCCTACGTGGTTGGCCAATCCTGTAGTCGTGCGCAAGGCAAACGGGAAATGGAGGCTTTGTATCGACTTTACCGATGTCAATAAAGCTTGTCCCAAAGACCCATTTCCCTTGCCGCGCATCGACCAGATTGTTGACTCCACGGCCGGATGTGACTTGCTTTCATTTGTTGATGCATACTCAGGATACCATCAGATCTTCATGGCAGAAGAGGATGAGGAGAAGACCGCATTCATCACCCCGTGTGGCACATACTGTTTCGTACGGATGCCTTTCGGTTTAAAGAATGCTGGTTCAACATTTGCAAGGGTAGTCCATGACGCTTTTGAGCCACAAATACACAGAAATGTGGAAGCCTACATGGATGACATAGTGGTCAAGAGCAAGGACAAGGCGACTCTGATTCAAGATTTAGACGAAACCTTTGCAAATCTGCGCAAGATCAACCTCAAGCTTAACCCCGAGAAGTGTGTGTTTGGAGTCCCCTCCGGCAAGCTTCTCGGGTTCTTCGTGTCTCAGCGGGGAATTGAAGCCAATCCCGACAAGATCAAGGCCATTGAGCAGATTGAAGCACCAAAGTGCGTCAAGGATGTACGAAGACTTGCCGGTTGCGTGGCTGCTCTCAGCAGGTTTATCTCTAGGTCTGCTGAGCGCGCCCTGCCATTTTTCAAAATATTGAAAAAGGCAGGTCCAATGAAATGGACTCCGGAAGCGGAGGCTGCACTGCAGGACTTGAAGATATACATGTCCTCCACTCCAACACTTGTCGCACCTAAGCCACAAGAGAAGTTATTACTGTATATAGCGGCAACCAATCAAGTGGTTAGTGCTGCGTTAGTAGCGGAGAGGGAGGCGGATGATGAGCCAGCAACCACGGCAGATGCATCCAGCGACAAGCAGGGGACTTCACCGACAAGCTCTGGTCCCGACAAAGATGGATCTGCGCAGGCGCGTGAGGAGATGCAGAAGAGAATGGTGCAGCGCCCAGTTTACTTTGTCAGTTCCCTTCTGCAGGGGGCTAGGTCGAGGTACTCTGGTGTGCAGAAATTGCTTTTCGGCCTTCTTATAGCCTCGAGAAAGCTCCGCCATTACTTCCAAGCACTTGAGATCACAGTTGTCACTCGTTTTCCGCTGAAGAGGATACTGCAGAATCCAGAAGCAACAGGCAGGATTGTCGAGTGGGCACTGGAACTGTCAAGCTTTGGCCTCAAGTTTGAGAGCACTTCAACTATCCAAAGCAGAGCATTGGCAGAGTTCATAGCAGAGTGGACGCCAACACAAGATGATGAAATTCCAGAAACGAGCATCCCCGTCAAGGAAGCAAGCAAAGAGTGGCTGATGTACTTTGATGGTGCCTTCTCGCTGCAAGGCGCCGGTGCGGGTGTGCTACTTGTTGCACCCACCGGAGAGCACCTCAAGTACGTAGTCCAGATGCACTTTCCCAAGGAGCAAGCAACAAACAATACCGCAGAGTATGAAGGTTTGCTTGCCGGTCTCAGGATCGCAGCAGACCTTGGGATCAAGAAGCTCATTGTCAGGGGTGACTCACAGCTTGTCGTCCGCCAAGTGAACAAGAATTATCAGAGTCCGTTGATGGAAGCTTACGTTGATGAAGTGAGAAAGCTAGAAGAGCACTTTGACGGCCTACAGATGGAACATGTTCCAAGAGCTCAGAACGACATTGCCGACGACCTGTCGAAGTGCGCCGCACTTAAGTTACCTGTGGAACCAGGGATCTTTGTGCTCAAACTGACTCAACCGTCTGTAACGCCATCAACTGGACAGAGCAAGAAGAGGAAGTTGATTTCTGGTGACTATTTTCCGGCAGAGCTCCCCGAAGCCGCCGCCAAGAAGGTCCCCAAGATCAACACCAAGGGTGCTGAGGAGCAGTCTGCTCCGGCAAGCCCTAGGGTTTGTTCCGTTGAAGCAGACGCTCCCGACAAGTTTTGCTCCGGCAAGCTTGCCGGGGAAAGTCAAGCTCCGGCTGAGCCGCAGGTTCTCACCGTAGAAGCGGATGTTCCCGCAGCAGCAGACGTGCCTTTAGTCCTTGTTGTCGAGCCGCAAGCTCCAGCATGGGCACAGCAGATTGTCCGTTTCCTTCAGACAGGAGAACTTCCCGAAGAGCAAGAAGAAGCAGAAAGAGTAGCCCGGCAGTCAAGTATGTACCAGTTTGTCGACAACACACTGTACAGAAGAAGACTCAACGGTGCGAAATTGAAGTGTATTCACCGGGAAGACGGGCAAAAGCTGTTGGCAGAGATACATGGAGGCATATGTGGTCACCACATTGGCACAAGAGCACTTGCCAGCAAAGCGTTCCGGCAAGGTTTCTTTTGGCCGACAGCCCTCCAGGATGCAACTGCATAAGTAACCAAGTGTGAAGCGTGCCAGTTCCATTCCAAGCAGATACACCAGCCAGCTCAAGCTCTCCAGACGATCCCTTTATCCTGGCCATTTTCGGTCTGGGGGCTCGACATCCTCGGCCCCTTTTCCCGAGCTGTCGGGGGCTTTGAGTACTTGTACGTTGCAGTCGACAAGTTCACAAAGTGGCCGGAAGTGGAAGCAGTGAGGAAGGTGACAGCACAGTCAGCAGTCAAGTTCTTCAGGTCGGTTGTTTGCCGCTTCGGGATCCCTAACAGGATCATCGCCGACAACGGCACGCAATTCACGAGCCGCACCTTCATGCAGTATGTCCAAGATCTTGGCACCAAGGTCTGCTTCGCTTCTGTTGCTCATCCGAGAAGCAACGGTCAAGCGGAGAGGGCGAATGCTGAAGTGCTGCGCGGGCTCAAGACCAGGACTTTCAACAGGCTGCGCAAGTGCGGAAAGAACTGGATTGAGGAGCTGCCGGTGGTTCTTTGGTCGATCAGGACGACACCAAATCGAGCCACTGGCCAGACACCTTTCGCTCTAGTCTATGGAGCAGAGGCAGTTCTCCCCACGGACAAGGCTGCGCAGACCTCGCGTCCGTACATGCACCGCGCCCATCTCAGGAGGCGCAGGACCGACAGTGTCATGGTACTCGTGGTGTCGTACGTTCGTTGGACCAAGATCGAGCTGGTGGATCTCGGGGTGCTCAAGACCAACATGCACGCCAACATGCTGGCACGAGCGAGACACGGTCGCCTGGATGGGATACTGCTCCTTCTAACATAGTTAGAAGTCCGAGCATATCCCGCTCCTCGCACCGTTCGCCCCTGCCGCCCACCACTCCAGCAGAAGCTTTGGCGCGAGCTCAACTGCTCCTGGATTACCCTCCAACGGCAGACAAGATCGACGAATGGAGGGCCACCATTCAGAGTCTCATCGGCTTCGCCAACGGCGACACTCCGCGGCAGCCGAGTACATCGTTGCCGCGGCAGGACTGCCAGGCACGAGCCGATGGCGACAAAACCGGTGGGGGTGCAACCACCATGCACTCTCCACCCCGAAGGCCAAGATTGCCGACTCGCCGGATCCACCTCGACAGCGACTCCACCGCATCATCAGATCCATGAGCTCGTCGCGGTCAGCGCCAAGTTCTTCACGAACGACAGCAAGAAGACGCTCGTACTCGCATCAAGCGCCGAAGAGAAGCGCGGCATCAATCGGACCAGCGCGCTGGGCCCTCTGTCGACATGCATGCACCAGAGGAACCAGGCGACTTGCCGTACGCGGTAGGTTGCCCTGCGTTCACTCGTGAGCTGCGGCAAGTCCAGTGGCCCAGCACGAAGAATTTCAAGCCAGACGTACCAGAGAAGTACGACGGCAAGTCGCATCTGTCGGAGTTCCTCAGCATCTACACCATCGTAGTGCAAGCTACCGGGGGGCAGGACGACAAGATCCTTGCCAACTACTTCCCGCTGGTGCTCAAGCCCAGTGTCAGGTCCCGGCTCATGCACTTGCGGGACAACTCCATATCCTCCTGGGCAGACCTATGCCATCAGTTTGTCGGCGCCTTTACAGGCGGCCACAAGCCTCATGGCCAAGAGAGCGACCTTCATCGGCTCGCCCAGAAGGAAGGAGAGCCCCTGCACAAGTATATTCAGAGATTCAGCCGCGTACAGCACAACATCCCAGATGTCCACCTTGCTGCGGTAATCAGCGCGTTCCATCAAAACGTGCGAAACCGCAGGATGCGGGAGGAGATGGCGATGTGCAAGATCAGAGACGTCAGTGAGCTATATGCCCTGGCCGACAAGTGTGCACGTGCTGAGGAAGGGAGGAAACTCCCCTGAGAGAATACAGAAGCAGGAGGATCTGATAGTGAGGATGCTGCCCCGGCAAAGAAAAACCGGCGGCGGCACAACAGGAAGAAGAAAGGCAAAGATGTGCTAGTCGTCGAGCAGTCCGGCAACGGAGGTGGCGCTAAGAAAGCCAAAGCTGGTAGCTCCGGCGAGGAGATTGCCGCAGGCACCAACTACCAGGCTGTGGCGGTCGCCGACAAGCAGGACGGCACCAACAAGCAGTACTGCAAGATCCACCGCACCAAGGGCCATGACCTCCAGAGCTGCAAGAAGGTCGAGCAGCTTGTCGAGCAGCAAATGGCTGAATACGAGCGACGCGACAAGGAGAAGGCCCAGGAAGGTGCTGGAGGAGCCGGCAAGAAATGCCCCGACCAAGGAGGACGCCGCGGCAAGGCCAAGCAGCAGCAAGGAGACAGACCTCCCCGCGGCCGCGACAAGGATGAAGATGACGACGACGATGAAGATATGGATGATGACGAGACCGATGAGCAGGAGTTCCAGAAAGCCACAGAGGTCATGTGTGTTGACGGCGGTGCTTCTCTGCATACTTCACACCGCCAGCTCAAGCAGTGGGTGTGGGAAGTCAATGCGGCAGAACCACCCGTCGAGTCACGCAAGCCTCTGAAATGGTCCAGCACGCCTATCATCTTTGATATTGAGGACCACCCTAATCGCATAACTGCGGTCGGGTGCTTGCCGATGTTGGTTTCACCAACTATCCGCAACCTCAAGGTCACTAAGATGCTAGTTGACGGCGGGGCCGGCTTGAACCTGATCTCCTCCGCGGTACTCCAGAAACTCCAGATCCCTGATAGCGATCTCGAAGAGACCGGCACATTCCAAGGAATCAATCCGGGAAGGAGCAAGCCGAAGGGAAAGATCACGTTGCCGGTGACATTTGGCAGCGAGTTGAACTTCAGGACTGAGAGGGTCACTTTTGACATTGCTGACTTTCCATTGCCTTACAATGGGATACTCGGCCGTCCAGCACTCGCCAAATTCATGGCAGCCTCTCACTATGCATACAACATGTTGAAGATGCCAGGCCCGATAAGTGTCATCTTTGTCCCTGGCGACAAGAAGGATGCTCTTATCTGCGCCGACAAGATCTACCTGGAAGCAGCAGCCGCAGCAGATTGCAAATCACTTGCCGTTGAAGCTCCCGGGGGGAAGAAGACCAAGTCCGGCAAGAGTTCTGATGCCCACTCCGGCAAGCGCACCTCTTAGGAGTGTTGCGCTACCGTCGAGGACGCACCATCGAGCTCGACCGGCAAGTGTAAGAAGACAATGGCAGCTCCGCCAGAGACCAAGAAGGTGTCCTCCAAGGAGGACGGCACTAGTGGTACCTTCACCATCAGTGCCACTCTCGACCCTAAATAGGAAAGCGCGCTCATTGCTTTCCTGCGGGCGAACGTCGACGTGTTTGCGTGGCAACCGTCTGACATCCCCGGTGTTCCCAGGAAAGTAATCGAGCACCATCTTGCCGTCTGTCCTCATGCGCGGCCCGTCAAGCACAAAGTCAGGAAACAGGCAGTGGAGCGCCAAGAATTCATCGCAGAAGAAATCAAGAAATTGGAAGCAGCAGGCTTTTTCAGAGGAGTGCTCCATCCTACGTGGTTGGCCAATCCTGTAGTCGTGCGCAAGGCAAACGGGAAATGGAGGCTTTGTATCGACTTTACCGATGTCAATAAAGCTTGTCCCAAAGACCCATTTCCCTTGCCGCGCATCGACCAGATTGTTGACTCCACGGCCGGATGTGACTTGCTTTCATTTGTTGATGCATACTCAGGATACCATCAGATCTTCATGGCAGAAGAGGATGAGGAGAAGACCGCATTCATCACCCCATGTGGCACATACTGTTTCGTACGGATGCCTTTCGGTTTAAAGAATGCTGGTTCAACATTTGCAAGGGTAGTCCATGACGCTTTTGAGCCACAAATACACAGAAATGTGGAAGCCTACATGGATGACATAGTGGTCAAGAGCAAGGACAAGGCGACTCTGATTCAAGATTTAGACGAAACCTTTGCAAATCTGCGCAAGATCAACCTCAAGCTTAACCCCGAGAAGTGTGTGTTTGGAGTCCCCTCCGGCAAGCTTCTCGGGTTCTTCGTGTCTCAGCGGGGAATTGAAGCCAATCCCGACAAGATCAAGGCCATTGAGCAGATTGAAGCACCAAAGCGCGTCAAGGATGTACGAAGACTTGCCGGTTGCGTGGCTGCTCTCAGCAGGTTTATCTCTAGGTCTGCTGAGCGCGCCCTGCCATTTTTCAAAATATTGAAAAAGGCAGGTCCAATGAAATGGACTCCGGAAGCGGAGGCTGCACTGCAGGACTTGAAGAGATACATGTCCTCCACTCCAACACTTGTCGCACCTAAGCCACAAGAGAAGTTATTACTGTATATAGCGGCAACCAATCAAGTGGTTAGTGCTGCGTTAGTAGCGGAGAGGGAGGCGGATGATGAGCCAGCAACCATGGCAGATGCATCCAGCGACAAGCAGGGGACTTCACCGACAAGCTCTGGTCCCGACAAAGATGGATCTGCGCAGGCGCGTGAGGAGATGCAGAAGAGAATGGTGCAGCGCCCAGTTTACTTTGCCAGTTCCCTTCTGCAGGGGGCTAGGTCGAGGTACTCTGGTGTGCAGAAATTGCTTTTCGGCCTTCTTATAGCCTCGAGAAAGCTCCGCCATTACTTCCAAGCACATGAGATCACAGTTGTCACTCGTTTTCCGCTGAAGAGGATACTGCAGAATCCAGAAGCAACAGGCAGGATTGTCGAGTGGGCACTGGAACTGTCAAGCTTTGGCCTCAAGTTTGAGAGCACTTCAACTATCCAAAGCAGAGCATTGGCAGAGTTCATAGCAGAGTGGACGCCAACACAAGATGATGAAATTCCAAAAACGAGCATCCCCGTCAAGGAAGCAAGCAAAGAGTGGCTGATGTACTTTGATGGTGCCTTCTCGCTGCAAGGCGCCGGTGCGGGTGTGCTACTTGTTGCACCCACCGGAGAGCACCTCAAGTACGTAGTCCAGATGCACTTTCCCAAGGAGCAAGCAACAAACAATACCGCAGAGTATGAAGGTTTGCTTGCCGGTCTCAGGATCGCAGCAGACCTTGGGATCAAGAAGCTCATTGTCAGGGGTGACTCACAGCTTGTCGTCCGCCAAGTGAACAAGAATTATCAGAGTCCGTTGATGGAAGCTTACGTTGATGAAGTGAGAAAGCTAGAAGAGCACTTTGACGGCCTACAGATGGAACATGTTCCAAGAGCTCAGAACGACATTGCCGACGACCTGTCGAAGTGCGCCGCACTTAAGTTACCTGTGGAACCAGGGATCTTTGTGCTCAAACTGACTCAACCGTCTGTAACGCCATCAACTGGACAGAGCAAGAAGAGGAAGTTGATTTCTGGTGACTATTTTCCGGCAGAGCTCCCCGAAGCCGCCGCCAAGAAGGTCCCCAAGATCAACACCAAGGGTGCTGAGGAGCAGTCTGCTCCGGCAAGCCCTAGGGTTTGTTCCGTTGAAGCAGACGCTCCCGACAAGTTTTGCTCCGGCAAGCTTGCCGGGGAAAGTCAAGCTCCGGCTGAGCCGCAGGTTCTCACCGTAGAAGCGGATGTTCCCGCAGCAGCAGACGTGCCTTTAGTCCTTGTTGTCGAGCCGCAAGCTCCAGCATGGGCACAGCAGATTGTCCGTTTCCTTCAGACAGGAGAACTTCCCGAAGAGCAAGAAGAAGCAGAAAGAGTAGCCCGGCAGTCAAGTATGTACCAGTTTGTCGACAACACACTGTACAGAAGAAGACTCAACGGTGCGAAATTGAAGTGTATTCACCGGGAAGACGGGCAAAAGCTGTTGGCAGAGATACATGGAGGCATATGTGGTCACCACATTGGCACAAGAGCACTTGCCAGCAAAGCGTTCCGGCAAGGTTTCTTTTGGCCGACAGCCTCCAGGATGCAACTGCATAAGTAACCAAGTGTGAAGCGTGCCAGTTCCATTCCAAGCAGATACACCAGCCAGCTCAAGCTCTCCAGACGATCCCTTTATCCTGGCCATTTTCGGTCTGGGGGCTCGACATCCTCGGCCCCTTTTCCCGAGCTGTCGGGGGCTTTGAGTACTTGTACGTTGCAGTCGACAAGTTCACAAAGTGGCCGGAAGTGGAAGCAGTGAGGAAGGTGACAGCACAGTCAGCAGTCAAGTTCTTCAGGTCGGTTGTTTGCCGCTTCGGGATCCCTAACAGGATCATCGCCGACAACGGCACGCAATTCACGAGCCGCACCTTCATGCAGTATGTCCAAGATCTTGGCACCAAGGTCTGCTTCGCTTCTGTTGCTCATCCGAGAAGCAACGGTCAAGCGGAGAGGGCGAATGCTGAAGTGCTGCGCGGGCTCAAGACCAGGACTTTCAACAGGCTGCGCAAGTGCGGAAAGAACTGGATTGAGGAGCTGCCGGTGGTTCTTTGGTCGATCAGGACGACACCAAATCGAGCCACTGGCCAGACACCTTTCGCTCTAGTCTATGGAGCAGAGGCAGTTCTCCCCACGGAACTCGTATACAGGTCACCTCGAGTGCTCGCTTATGATGAGCTTGAGCAAGAGCAACAGCGACAAGATGACGCGCTGCTCCTTGAGGAAGACCGTCTTCAGGTCGCTGTACGAGCTGCTCGATACCAGCAAGCTTTGCGCCGCTACCATATCCGCAAAGTTAATGCCAGAAGTCTCGAGGAAGGCGACCTTGTTCTTCGGCGCATTCAGTCCACCAAGAATTCCAACAAGTTGACGCCGAAGTGGGAAGGCCCTTACCGGGTGAAACGAGTCACTAGGCCTAGCGCTGTCCGCCTTGAGTCTGAAGATGGCATTCCGGTGAGCAACTCCTGGAACATTGAGCATCTTCGTAAGTTTTACCCGTAGGGCGCGGTTGCCGGAACCAGTTCCGCAACCACCTTTTGTACAAGTCTTGCCGATGTTGCATGTAATCCTTTGTACGAAGCCGGGCGCAGACCCCGTGCATAAGTAAAGCTCATGTGCTCCGCACATCTTGTCAATTTCATACTTTCTACTTTTTTGCATGTGTTATCTGACACTTTGTGCAGCGCCTACCCCCGGTAAGCAATAACGAGCCATAAGGCTCCATATCTTTATTTTCTCTTCTTTCTTTTTCTCAAAAAAGGGAAGGTTCCCTCGCCCACAAGTTTGCCGGGGGGAAAGGAGAAGATAATGGTGTGGACCAGGCGTCGTTCAAGAAAGTTTCGCCTTACCGGGAAGCAAACGACAGAAAAGCTAAGTTGCCAAAGTTTGAGCAATCAGTTTTTTTTAATTTTTAAGTTATCTTCCTCGAACGACCGTGCTTTGTATGGAAAACCTGTGCACGGAGGAACCAACTCGTAACTAGTTGCGCCCTTACTTTGTTTCGAGTCTGCTCAACAACTTAAGTGAGCCGCGACTAGTTGCGACAAGGTTTCTTGTCGGTAGCAGCGCCGCTGGCAGGCTGCTGATGTCCCACACTCAGCGCTCGCAGCTAAGGTGCCTGCGCCGGCAGGTTCCCTAAAAGCGTAGGGCAAAAACATACAAAGGAAGGAATCAAGTAAAGGAAATAACACAGCAATCGCTACCCAAAATAGAGTTATATTACAAGATAGCTTGTCGCAGCTCTAACAGATTGTTCTCATGACATGACCAGCAACGACAAGAAAAGGAGAAAACGGGCGGCCTAATCTACACGATCGCCCTCAACCCTCTTGATCCCGCTCACCTTGTCCACAATGGGTGCGACAAGGGTCTTGAGCGCTTCCAGATCAGCATCCGGCGGCAAGGTCTTGAGGACGTTGGTGAGGGTGAGACCCGGGTTGCGGAAGGCCACATTCACCAACACCTTTTGAAGATCTCCCGCGCAGATCTTGCGCGACTCGTCGGCCAGCTGCTTTGGAATCTTCTCCCGGAGTCGCTGGAGGGCCGTCACCACGCCTCGGAAGAACAAGCTGAGCTTGGCGCTGGGTTGGAGGTTCTCATTGGAGGGATACCCGAGATCCTCCATCCCCAGCTGCGCCAGCTCCCTGTCGATGGCTGCGGCAACACCCACGATCTCTCCCACGACGCCGCATTCGATGCGTGCCATTTGGGGAGGGCGCGGTGGATACTGAGTAAGATACGGCGTAACCCAGGCCGCGCGTGCCCATGCCCTGTTTTGGGCCTAGCCCAACAGCGCTCGGCACCGTGTGTGGCCCAGGCCCGGGGGCTCCTGTCGGTGTACTAGAGTAGGGGTACCCTAGTATCCCGAACTTGTGCACGGGCAGTCACAGCACCCCGCGGCAAGGCTTGCCGGGTGACCGCCAAGGTCCTCCGTGGTTCCTTTGGAGCCATTCAAGAACAAAGTATTCAAGCCAAGGAGACGAGACCCCGGCAAGAGGAGCTTGCCGGGAAGGCCAACCAAGGCATCTCAAGGAACTTGCCGCGACGCGCCACGCGTCCCGGCGAGGCCCGGTGAGCGACAAGCTTCCGGGCGCGACAAGACAACGACCGCGGAAAGGCGCTTGCCGCGGCAAGCTACCACTCTGTACCCGCGCTCCAGCACATCCACCAACGTGTCGCCTTGGGGCCTTTCCAGGCGCGCGTGGCAAGAGGCTGTGCAGCCAGCGGTGCGCGGTGGCAAGCGACGCTGACAAGATTGCTATCGTGGCAAGCGGTGGCGTCCCTGACGGTCCCTTTTTGCAATATTTGGGCAACGTAGACGGGCATTTAATGCCTTTGTCCCCTGCCGTCAGGGTTAGGTATGATACACTGTACAGGTAGTTGTACCAACCGCAATTCCTTTTCCATTTTTACCCTTGTCTATGTTGCCACCTGTCGGTGACCCCTTTAGCATATAAAAGGAGGCCCGTGCGCAACGTAGAGGGGGGTTCGAAGGCAGAAAAATACTCACGCTCGGTCTCGTTAGCAGCTAGTGTGTACTGTAGCACTCAGCGCTCCCGAACAAGAACTCAATACAGTCAGACATGCAGTAGTAGGAGTGTTATCTCTCCGGAGAGCTCCGAAGCTGGGTAAACTGCTCATGTGCTTCGCCTCGATCCGCTCTTCGTGCGATCTCCGCCCCCCGCCGAACCGAAAGGGGCTCGGTCCGCCGGTCCCATAGGTGTTCGTGGATCAGTTTCCCCGACAGACTATTATGTGAAAGATAAGGTATACCTATATGAGAAAACTGTGTTGTAGGCATACTTTCTTTTCATGTGGACGATAACCGTGGATAACCGTTGTCATGCACAAGAAGAAGGAAGAGTTTCAAGTTTTAAATTCTACTGGAAAAATCAACAAGAGAGTTCTTTCAAAGATTACTACAATGGTAAGCTTACAACTGTACATAAAACATAATATATCAGTAGTTTCGAGAGGTGTTCATTTGTTACGTATTTAATGTGTATTTGACATTTCTATTTTAGACGGAATAAATAGCTAAAGATACGAAGGAGGCAAACTCGTTTTTACAAATGGATTATCCTGATGTGTCTTCATGGCCAATAAGGGAGTGCAATATGCCGTTACAGCATGATGGGTATGTTCAAACTTGAACGCATATGTGCTTGTCCGATCCATCCTTACTTGACTCGTGTTATTTTTTTGCAGAGTCTCTTGTGGTCTTTTCATGGTCATATGTGAACACTGGGACGGACATGAGTGGATATATGACTTTGACCAGGACGAGATTTATGCTTCAAGGGGATGCGTTCTGGGTGAAATATTTTTTCAGAATGCAACACGATGGAAAATGTGAAAGAGAAGATTCTCAAGATCATGGAAAAAATGAATAGGAAGATGGGGTGTTAGCTATTAAGACATTTCTTTATTTTAATGTGACATGATTTTGCATATTTGGCAACCAAATTAATGTGTCGTGGTCGGTACTTGCTACAATTTTGATATTAAGAAATTTTGTTATTGTAATGCCACATGATTTTGCATGTTTCAAAACTAAATAAACGTGTCACCGTCGGTACTTGCTACAATTTTGATTTTGCAATGCCACTCTTATTTGCATCATTATGACACACTAGTTATATAGTGACAAATGTTTTTATGTTGTACGATCTGTGATAATGATGCCGCCGTCTGATGGTTGTTAGAGACAAATATAAACAGCAGACACCCGCTTTTATGTGTGAAAAATTAAGTTAGGAAAAATGCCCAACTACCGCTCCTACAACTGATCCAAATCAAGCCCGAAGGTGACTCGGGCAGTCGATTTGGCCCACAAATGGGCCCAGAAGCGAGATCCAACCGGGATGTGGAGATACTGTAATAGATGAGCTCGAGAGCGTAAGCCGAGGCAGCTATTTAAGCCGGTCAGCGCACCCTTCGATTGGTGAGGTGGGACTAAATGTTAGCCGCCATTGCACGCGGTCACCGCAATGCTGACGAGGCCGGTTTTTCTCCATCGTCGTCGGCCGTTCCAGTTCAGCCCAATAGGACAGGCCTCCACTTGCCCCCTCCCCCGTCCTACACACCATGCCCTCACGCGCAGGCACAGTTTCTCAGGTGTTTCGTCCCACCTCGGAAGCGGGGGACGCGAGGAGCTAGGCAATTTTGCTCTAGTGCTTCACTTATATCTTCTTAGAGCATGGCGGTGGCCTTACTTTGTAGAAATAATTTAACTCTCATGCTTCACTTATATTATTTTGAGAGTTTCTCAAAATAGCGTGGTAATTTTCTTTGGTTATAAATTTAGTCCTAATATGATAGGCATCCAAGAGGGATATAATAAAAACTTTCATATAAAGTGCATTGAATACTATGAGAAGTTTGGTTCCTTATGATTGTTTTGAGATATGAGGATGGTGATATTAGAGTCATGCTAATGGAGTAATTGTGTATTGTAGAAATACTTGTGTTGAGATTTGTCATTTCTGTAGCGTGCACGTATTGTGAACCGTTATGTGATAAAGTCGGAACATGATTTATTTATTGATTGTCTTTGTTATGAGTGGCGGTCGGGGACGAGCGATGGTCTTTTCCTACCAATCTATCCCCCTAGTAGCATGCAAGTGGTACTTTGTTTTGATGACTAATAGATTTTTGCAATAAGTATGTGAGTTCTTTATGACTAATATTGAGTCCATGGATTATACGCACTCTCACCCTTCCACCATTGCTAGCCTCTCTAGTACCGTGCAACTTTCACCGGTACCATACACCCACCATATACCTTCCTCAAGAAAACCACCATACCTACCTATTATGGCATTTCCATAGCCATTCTGAGATATATTGCCATGCAACTTTCCACCATTTCGTTTATTATGACACGCTTCATCATTGTCATATTGCTTTGCATGATCATGTAGTTGATATAGTATTTGTGGGAAAGCCACCTTTCATAATTCTTTCATACATGTCACTCTTGAGTCATTGCACATCCCGGTACACCGCCGGAGGCATTCATATAGAGTCGTATTTTGTTCTAAGTATCGAGTTGTAATTCTTGAGTTGTAAGTAAATAAAAGTGTGATGATCATAATTATTAGAGCATTGCCCCATGTGAGGAAAGGATGATGGACACTATGATTCCCCCACAAGCCGGGATGAGACTCCGGATGAAAAATGAAAAAAGAGAAAAAGGAGGCCAAAGAGCCCACACAAAAAAATGAGAGAAAAAGAGAGCAGGGGCAATGTTACTATCCTTTTGCCACACTTGTGCTCCAAAGTAGCACCATGATCTTCTTGATAGAGAGTCTCCTATTTTGTCACTTTCATATACTAGTGGGAGTTTTTCATTATAGAACTTGGCTTGTATATTCCAATGATGGACTTCCTCAACTTGCCCTAGGTCTACATGAGCAAGCAAGTTGGATGCACAATCACTTAGTTTCTTCTTGAGCTTTCATAAACTTATAGCTCTAGTGCATCCATTGCATGGAAATCCCTACTGAGGGAGTCCTGGATTAGGGGGTGTCCGGATAGCCGAACTATCACCTTTTGGCCGGACTCCTGGACTATGAAGATACAAGATTGAAGACTTCGTCCCGTGACCGGATGGGACTTTCCTTGGCGTGGAAGGCAAGCTTGGCGATACGGATATGTAGATCTCCTAACATTGTAACCGACTCTGTGTAACCCTAACCCTCTTCGGTGCCTATATAAACCGGAGGGTTTTAGTCCGTAGGACGAACAACAATCATACCATAGGCTAGCTTCTAGGGTTTAGCCTCTCTGATCTCGTGGTAGATCTACTCTTGTACTACCCATATCATCAATATTAATCAAGCAGGAGTAGGGTTTACCTCCATCGAGAGGGCCCGAACTTGGGTAAAAACATCGTGTCCCTTGTCTCTTGTTACCATCCGCCTAGACGCACAGTTCGGGACAACCTACCCGAGATCCGCAGGTTTTGACACCGACATTGGTGCTTTCATTGAGAGTTCCTCTGTGTCATCATCTTTAGGCCCGATGGATCCTCCGATCATCAACAATGATGCGGTCCAGGGTGAGACCTTTCTCCCCGGACAGATCTTCGTATTCGGCGATTTTGCACTGCGGGCCAATTCACTTGGCCATCTGGAGAAGATTGAAAGCTACGCCCTGGCCATCAGGTCAGATTTGGAAGTTTGAACTACACGGTTGATGTCCGCAGAGACTTGATCTTCGACGAGTTCGAGCCACAGCCAAGCGCGCCGCACGGTCACGATGGGCATGATCTAGCTCTGCCGCTGGACAGTGCCCTAGATGGAGCCGATCGAGGACAGATGGCTGGACACCGCCTCGGGGGCTGCTATCTCTACGGCGATGGAGCCGAATACTCTCCCTGTCGTTTGTAAGGCTCGTAACTCCAAGGTACCGGACTCCGGACCTTCCCCACCCCTGCCAATCAAATCCGATTGGGCGCTGGTCATGGAGTTCACCGCCGCGGACATCTTTCAGCACTCGCCCTTTGGCGACATCCTGAATTCACTAAAGTCTCTCTCTTTATCAGGAGAGCCCTCGCCGAACTATGGTCAGGAAGGTTGGGATGCGGATGATGAAGAAATTCAAAGCCCACCCACCACCCACTTCGTAGCCACTGTCAATGATTTAACCGACATGCTCGACTTCGACTCCAAAGATATCGACGGTATGGACGACGATGCAGGAGGCGACCAAGAACCAGCGCCTACAGGGCACTGGAAGGCCACCTCGTCATACGACATTTACATGGTGGACATCCCAAAAGACGGGAATAGTAATGGAACATCGGAGGATGACCCCTCCAAGAAACAGCCTAAGCATCGGCGTCAGCGGTGCCGCTCTAAATCCCGCCACAGCAAAAATGGTGATTCCGGCACGGGAGACAATAACACCCCAGAAAGTGCCGAAGACAACCCCCTCCAGCAGGATTCAGCACAGGAGGATGGAGAAGCCAGCCCTCATGAGAGAGCGGCAGACAGAGGGGTAGAGGACGACAATTACATGCCTCCCTTTGAAGACGAGGCAAGCCTCGACGATGACGAATTTGTCGTGCCTGAGGATCCCGTCGAACAGGAGCGTTTCAAACGCAGGCTTATGGCCATGGCAAGCAGCCTCAAGAAAAAATAGCAACAGCTTAGAGCTGATCAAGATTTGCTAGCTGACAGATGGACTGAAGTCCTTGCGGCCGAAGAGTACGAACTCGAACGCCCCTCCAGGAGCTACCCAAAACGCAGGCTGCTACCCCGATTAGAGGAGGAAGCACTCCAACCTACATCACCTCCGCAGGATGCGGCCGACCGGCCACCTCGTGGCCGCGACAGAGAGGCCTCTCGGCCCGCCACTCAAGCCGCACCCCGGCGCCGCTCAAAAAATACTAAGGCACGGGAAAATGCGCCAGACCTGCGGGATATACTGGAGGGCAAGGCAAGGCAAACAAGATCGATCTACGGATCGCGTGGGCGCCCCATGATACGTGATGATAACCGTCACGCTGGATATGGCAATTCTGGTCGGGCCGAACACAATAGACAAAGCTCATTTGAGTTACGTCGTGATATAGCCCAATGCAGAGGCGCCGCACACCCACTATGCTTCACAGACGAAGTGATGGATCATCAAATCCCTGAGGGTTTCAATCCCGTAAACATTGAATCTTACGATGGCATAACAGATCCTGCGGTCTAGATCGAGGACTATCTCCTTCATATCCACATGGCCCGCGGTGATGATCTACACGCCATCAAATACCTCCCACTCAAGCTTAAAGGACCAGCTCGGCATTGCCTTAACAGCTTGCCAGCGGAGTCAATTGGTTGTTGGGAAGACTTGGAAGCCGCATTCCTCGACAATTTCCAGGGCACCTATGTCCGACCACCAGACGCCGATGACCTAAGCCACATAATTCAGTAGCCAGAGGAATCGGCCAGACAATTCTGGACACGGTTCCTAACCAAGAAAAATCAAATCGTCGACTGTCTAGATGCAGAGGCCCTTGCAGCCTTCAAACATAACATCCGCGACGAGTGGCTCGCCCAGCACCTAGGACAGGAAAAGCCGAAATCCATGGCAGCCCTCACAACACTCATGACCCGCTTTTGCGCGGGAGAAGATAGCTCGCTAGCTCGTAGTAACAACATGACCAAGAGCCCTGGTAATTCGGATATCAAGGACAGCAATGGCAGGTCGTGTCGCAACAAGCACAAGCACCGCATTAACGGCGATAATGCTGAAGATATGGCAGTCAATGCCAGATTCAGAGGCTCTAAACCCGGTCAGCGGAAAAAAGCATTCAAAAGAAATACTCCGGGCCCGTCCAATTTGGACCGAATACTCGATCGCTCGTTCCAGATACACGGCACCCCCAAAAAACCAGCCAACCACACCAACAGGGATTGTTGGGTGTTCAAGCAGGCAGGCAAGTTACATGCCGAAAACAATGACAAGGGGCTGCATAGCGACGACGAGGAGGACCCCCGACCGCCGAACAATACAGGACAGAAGGGCTTCCCCCTACAAGTGCGGACGGTGAACATGATATACGCAACCCACATACCCAAAAGGGAGCGGAAGCGTGCACTAAGGGACGTATATGCGATGGAGCCAGTCGCCCCAAAGTTCAACCCGTGGTCCTCTTGCCCGATCACTTTTGATCGAAGGGACCACCCCACTAGCATCCTTCACGGCGGATTCGCCGCATTGGTTCTAGACCTAATCGTTGACGGATTTCACCTCACTAGAGTCCTGATGGATAGCGGCAGCAGCCTGAACCTGCTTTATCGGGATACAATGAGCAAAATGGGTATAGACCCCTCAAGGATTAATCCCACAAAGACGACCTTTAAAGGCGTCATACCAGGTGTAGAGGCCAACTGTACAGGCTCAGTTACACTTGAAGTGGTCTTCAGATCCCCGGATAACTTCCGAAGTGAGGAGTTAATCTTCGACATAGTCCCGTTCCGCAGCGGCTATCACGCACTGCTCGGACGAACCGCATTTGCAAAGTTCAATGGGGTGCTGCACTACGCATATCTCAAGCTCAAGATGCCAGGCCCTCGAGGAGTCATTACGGTCAACGGAAACACCGAACGCTCTCTCCGAACGGAGGAGCACACGGCGGCTCTCGCGGCGGAAATACAAAGCAGCCTCTTAAGACAATTCTCGAGTCCGGCTATTAAACGTATGGACACAGCCAAGCGCGCCCGGAGTAACCTACAACAGGACCGCCCGGCACGTTCCGAGCACGCGTAGCAATGCGGCCCCAACCCCAGCCCTCGCGACATTGCGAAACCAGTACTACACGTACATAACTACGCTCTGGAAATACCATGGGTATAGGGGGAGGGGCACGACCATGGCAGGCCCAGAATGCGGCTCAACCGCACCAGGGGCTCCCGATTGTGTAATTCTGTTTCTTACTTTCAGGACTCCTTTATCAAGAAGCCCTGCCCGGCAGTAGAACCGCCGAACACACGATGCAACAGCCAGGGAAGCAGAAAGCTTCGTCAAATGTCCAGGTGGTCTCTATAACAAGCAGTATACTTGTTTTACATATCATCCCGCAGCTCGCTCCTTGAGGGGGACATGTCAAATAGTCCCGTCCCTTGCTTATCGCACTATTTGTATCGTTCTGCTTTAACCGCAGCTTTTTAATGAACAATGCACAGCTTTTGCCTATTATTGCATTCCTTTTTCTTATCTATATATGTTCACTTATGACATATTGCATTCGTACGCTTTGGTACGGCCAAATACACCAGGGGCTTAAGTACCCCAAAATATTGTGTGATAAGTCTAAACACTTTCACAAGTGCGGCACCCCAAACTTATAGCATTATATGCATCGGCACCGAATCATGTCTTGGGTCAATAGTTGGGTTTGCCCGGCTCCCATGTTTTGGTACCTTACGTTCCGTTATATCGGCTAAGGTAGCACTGGGAGAACCACTGCGATTGTGCCCCGGTTGAGCTGGGTTGAGCACCTCAGTGGAGAAAGCTAAAACTGACCGTCATGATAGGGTGAGAGCCAGTCACTGTTTGAGAGGTTCTTCGAGTCCCTAAAGACTTATGCCGCTTAGAGTGAGGAGCCGGCTTTGTCCGGCCCAGGCGTGGATAGCGCCCTGAAATCGGCCTTCCGAATACTAGGGGCTTCGCCAAAATTTAAAATTATAGAATTCTATGGCTAAGTGAGAGTGTTCAAGCATTATAGTTCGGTTGCCTTGTTCATTGCATTGAGCGCCTCCCTCGAAGGACCCAAGAATGGGAACAAGAGCGCTCAAGTTTATCCCGAACACCCCAGCACTCACGGCATGGGGGCAGAAGCCGACGACTCGCCGTCTCTCAAATTTAATAAACGGCCGCACAGAAGGTAATATTTTAAATCTACAAGCGTTGCTTAGCACAGATGAACAAGTTTTCAAGCGCACAGGATAACAAATGCGAGTTTACTCAAAAATTACATCTTTGGAGCATTCACCCGCTATAAGGAGGCACTACTAGGAAAAGGCCTACTAATGGCGCACCTAATTTGGCCATTAATGGCGCATTAGTGGTGCACCATTAGTGCCACGCCATTAGTATATTTTACTAATGGCGCACCACTGGTGCGCCATTAGTATACCAGATACTAATGGCGCACCATGTGGTGCGCCATTAGTATATACAACAGTGCCCCATTAGTATGCCTCCCAGGGAGCCATGTATACCCAGGTGCTTTGGCATACTAATGGCGCACAACAACGAGATGCGCCATTAGTAACTTCGGCATACTAATGGCGCACTGTTTAATGATGCGCCATTAGTATCCTTTGGCATACTAATGGCGCACTGTGATGTGATGCGCCATTAGTATGAATATTAGGGTTTTTTTATTTTTTAATTTTCTGTTTTTTGCACAGGTGACAAAATGTATAATTGGACAATATATAGACAGCACACATCAACAACAGATTCATCGAATACAATAGAAGATTAGTCTCTGAATACAATTCATCATATTAGTCTCCGAATACAATTCATCATATTAGTCACCGAATTGAAAAGACCGAACAAAGATAGAACATTATATTACAAGTCTCGAGACCGCGAGTAGCGAGTTAGTCTTCACATTACAAGTCGATATCGATCATCTAAACTACCATCACATAGAAGAGAGCTGCGGTCATCACGATGAGCATCATCACGATGAAACTCGTCTTCATCCGGTTCCTCCAACGCTCCCTCCCCTCTCCCGCTAGATAGCGGGCGTATCTAGATTCAGCCTCGGCCCTAGTAGTGTACCCTTTGTAACTGTTACCGCTGAATCGGTGAACCTGTCTCTGACACTCCTCCCAGTCGTCGTAGACTCCGGGAACCTTACCCTTGTACACGACATACGACGGCATCGCTATGCACTAGCCAAACGAAACGTTATTACCAATTCACAGACAATACATAAGCAATATATAAGTATGCAACAGAACGATCGGAAGAGAAAAGCAAGACATTAATAGCATCGATTACATCGAAGTTGAACGACTCTCGAAACCAAAGAGACATACTACAAGTTCATTAAAGTTTAATTACAACATGAGCCAATCGATGCTTCAGAACTAGACACAGCATCACTGCTTTTGACTCGACTCAAGGGACCGGAGCGTCGATGAAGCCGCCGTCTATCGCGGGAGTCATGAAATAACGGCGTTGTCCGCCTGCATTTGTAGCATTGTGTCGATGTCACTCTTGGACGGTTGATTTCTGAGGTAGAACTGCCCCGAGGTACGAAGGACATCTTGATGGATGATTTCCGCAAACTCCGACTGGATGCGAAATAATTCTTGTCTGATGTCCGCGTCCTGGATTGCGGACAAGCTCGCGGCCCAATCTTTGAGTTTACTCGGTAGCAGAAGTTGATGATTGTCCCGTACGATCGCCCGCATGTGATGGATGGCATAGTAGGCACCCTTCTGACCGCCAGGCAGCTGCTTGACACAACAGAACGTCGTATTGTGGGAGAACACGTGCTTGTCGTACTTACGAATAGGCCTGGTGAAGGTGCCTCTAGATTTGGCGTAGCCGGGGAGAACATCATCAAGAACCTTCTTGACATTTGTTTAGTCTATGTTCGACTGATGGTCCGGGTCGAAATACGTGGCCATGGAATATTTGGGGCTTAGGAGGATGAGCGTGCAATGTGTGTCACTGCAGAAAACACGGAATGTTAAAAGAAAAACGATCAAAATCTAAGAATTCATATGTTACGGGCCGGTTGAGGGGAGGACTTACTTGGGAAAGTAAGGCACGAGGAAGTTATTCTTATCTTGGTTTGCCAGAATGACGCCTTCGAGGTAAGAACTCGCGACTTGCCGGTCCCCAGCGCTGCCCAAGATCTTGGCACGCATGTAGAAGGGGTCGACTATCACGATGTCCGGGGTCTTGTCGCGAATGATCCGCATCTCCATACTCAGCAAAAATAGCCGAACAAAGGTGTAGTGCAGCGGATGAAGGTTCAACATAGCGTGGATGTCATCAAACCGCAGGACGATCGTACCCCCGATGGAGTTATCCACAAAGCCCTTGCCCTCTGGCACCTTGGCCGCGAAAACCGGGTATGCCACATCCTTCTCTCTGGGACGCCACTTCTCCAAAGAAAGAACACTGTCATGCAGACTCCGCATAGCACCGGTTGCAGCATTGAGCATATTTGTCGGTAGCATCGCCCTACCCACCACATGCACCCTCCTCGAGATATCCTTAGGTGAAGGTGGCCCGTCCTGAGCACGGATCGTACTCGGTGCCGGCTGGCTCGCACCCTTGTTAGTCTTTCTTTTGCGTGCCTTCTTCTTCTCCTGTAATGGGACCGAGTTCTGCTCACAGACCGCCTTCTTGAGTGTGTTTGGGCTGATAATATTTCACACCTCGCCTATCTGAGGCTCGGTGAAGTCGGCAGCTGGAGGCGTCTCCTGAGAGCTGAACGGCAGACGACGCCTGTTGCAACTTGGCTTCTTTGTGGTACCAGCTAGATCGCGCACGTCTTTTGTTGGGTTGGGTTCTTGAGAAGGAGGCCCCATGAAGTCGCCATCGTACCCATGTTCGGCAAAGTACTGATCGACGTTGCCAAATGTATCATCGTCGTCGTCGTTCTGATCCTGTTCCATATGCATGTTTGGATCCAGTGGCATAGGGATGTCCGGCACTGTTGCGGCGGTCTTGCCATGGGGCCGACTTGGCACCGGCACGACTGGCGGTGTTGTCTTTGGGGTAGTGTCCCCCGCCCCCAAATGAATCTGGCTCTTTGGCCAAAGCAGGGGCCAGCTCAGGCAGGCGCTGAGGGTCATCACGTCATCATTGTCGGCCCTGACGGGTCGAATCGGAGGTAACAACTCGTCGCAGCCTGGCAGCACCCGAACCAGTTGAACCCTAAACAAGTTGGGTGGCATCTGGGTACCGCGGAAAAAGGGGTTGCCCGGTTGAACGATTTTGCCCTTGGCGACATCGACCAACTCGTTGTTCACGAAGTGCAGGACAGTGCACGGAACGTCGGCGGCGCCCTGTGAAAACATGTAGGGCGTCAGGGATGCCAAGTCAAAGGCAAGGAGATGAAGTCCTCGGCCGAGAGAGGCTTAATTAGTTACCGTGATGATGGCGTCGAGCTCGGCTAATGTCGAGGCACCGCCAACGGTAGGCGTGCAGTTGACGGAGGGGCCGCTTGCTGCAGAGGTGCCGGCCGGCGTACAACCGGGTGCATTAAGCTCCCGTGCCGGCGTCGGAGACACCAATGTCGCCTCCGCTGGAGACACCAATGGCCCCGCCATCGCATTCTGCGAGTTGCTGGCCGTGAAGCTAGGAATCGGGGGCGGCCCCTGTTGGCCGCCCGCAATCTACGCACTCCACCCCTCGATCAAGGTAGGCACAATGGCGGTGATCGTCGCTCCGAGTTGTTGTTGCACTTGCTCTTGGACAATCTCCGGAATCCACGCCACCTGTGCCTTGAGTTCTTGAACCTCGCGCGCCTGGCTTTCCGAGCTGGTCTTTTTCTCCTTCTGCACACTAGCGGTATAGTATGACCCCCATTTTGTGGACAAGCCTTTGCCGGCCACACGACCAGCTGACGTCGGCTTACTGAGCTTATCCTTCTTCTTCATTACATTCAACGCCCTATTTAGAGTGGTGTCCCAAGGGTTGCTCTTAGTCGACCCCGCGTTACTGCTTTCAGTTGCCTGCGGAAGGAATGTGAACCATTTAGAAATTGGGCTTCACTAATTAGAATGCAACCATATGGAGCTAATTACGCGGGGGTGTATTCCTTACGAGAACAAGCTCAAGCGCCCTGGTCTTCGGATCCGTGGTAAGCTCCTTTGTTATCGGGTCCTCCTTGTACCGGGCCCTGACATAGTTCCTGGTCTGCTTGTTACCGCTGTATTTCTCGAAGCGGGGCGGTAGGCCTTGCTCGGCACGCTCCGCGTCCTCCTTGTCCCATATAGGCTCCGCCACTCTGTAACTGCCGGGACCGAGTTTTGTTCCCCTAAGTTCAACTCCCGCATTTCTTTCCCCCACTGACTTGATTGGGAGTTTGTGGTGCTCGAGCAATTGATCTTGAAGTCGTTGTAGTCATCTTCGGTGATCGAAGGATTTTTCTCCTTGATCTTCTCATAACTCTCACCTTTCTCGATCATTCTCTTCACATTGCTTTTCCAAGTAGACAGGGCCTTGCTCATCTTCGTGAGGGCAGCATTGTTCACTTTATTCCCTTTGAGGCTTGTGTTTTCAAATTCAGCGGGGAACTTGTATCGTTCGTGCAGCTTCGTGAAGAGGATGTTGCGCAAATTCCCTCGGTCAGGATGCCTCAGGTTCTCGGTGTTGATCGAGACGGTGCTCCGAAGAATGCACCCAAGCTGAAGCGAGTACCCCTTGACTATTCGTTCGGGCGCCGTTGGATTCCCGTCGGAGTCCACTTCAGTAACTTCCTCCTTGAGGGTGCGGAGCACGGTCGGGCGCCAGTCCTTCCGTTGCCTCTTCGGTTGGCTGCCATCTGTGCGTGCACCGCCATCATCAGTGGTGGCATCCTTGGCGGCACCATCAGTGGTGGCATCAGTGGGGTCATACTCGGCGGTACCATCAGTGGTCTCAGGATCGCTGGGGAAGGCGGCGTCCTCATACAAGTGAGGTTGTTCCTCCATCTCCTGGGACAGCTCCCAGAATGCCTTGCCGCCCGAACCCCCGGCCTCATCGTTGTTGTCCATGTTTCTCTCTAAATAGGAACAAAGTTTGGTCAAAAAGTTGGTTATTGTCAAGGAACAAGATCATGGTCTCATCATTTAGGGTTTGTCGACACCGAGGCATCCTAAAAGCTAAGCTTTTATCATTGAGGGTTTTTCGACGCCGAGGCACCCTAAAATCCTAAGCTTTCATCATTAGTCACAAGTACCCCATATGTCCTATTTTTAGCAAAGTCATGCTAAAATTCACGGAAAATTTCAGCATGACCTTTGCTTAAAATAGGACATATGGAGTACCCGAATTTGCTGGAACGGAAGTTAATCGACATTCCAGCAAACTCAAGGGCCTCTCGGGTGGACAAGGCAAAAAAGGCCTCCATCACAACATGGAAAATACATTGGCATGTGAAGGGGTGAAACAATATATGCATCTCCAAGCAGTATCATTCAACATTTTGGACAAAGCTCTTATATTATGGGACGGAGGGAGTATTTAAGTTTATGTTCTTGATGGATTGTTCAAACTGAGCTGAGCTGAGCTGCAATGGTTACATATGGAATGAATTTGCATTGCTCAAACTGGACTGGAATGTGGCTTCATTTAACAACAACCGTTTCACACAGAAAACGGAGCTGGATTCATTGAGATATTTGCATTGCTAGCTACATTTCAGTGCCAAATTTCACCAATTTAAGCAAAACTACCGTTTAGCTAGCTACAGTTCAGTGCCATATTTCACTGGATTAAAATAAGCACATACACATAACTGACAGCACACATACACATCACTGATTTAACGAAATTTGCACACATATGGAGAGAGTACTTATTAGCTAGGATATTTCTATATTGATCATCCCAATATTCTTTCATGATTGATTAGTGTCCCTAGTCCAGCTGTTAAGCTATTGCTTTGCATCAGAATTGACACTTTCAGCCTTAATCATCACAATGGCTTGTCAGGACTTTACACATTTAGCCCTAGCATCAGAACGATGCACAAGCGCAACTAGTAAAATAAGACCAAAAACTAGCAGTCAGTTTCCTTGTGAGAAGAAACAGTTAACCCAAAAGCTATTTTAACCAAACTATTTAATTTGTATTGACTTGTTATGTTCCTTGACTTGTTTCTGTCAATGTCTAGCCAGCAGAGCTTCTTAGCTGACTCTAAAATGACATTCCCTTTTCGTTTTTTTTGACTCACATGCATGTGTGCAACTGTCAAATCTAATTAAGTACCATCATGTACATTAAGAACCAACTATCTTTTGTTTGTTCTATCAGACTAACTACTCCCTGGATGCCCTTTCTTTTTCCCCAAGTATAAATATCCAAATCCAATACAAATTAACTATGATCATCATTCAGGAAGAAAAACAAACAATCTGGATGCGAGGGGGAGAGGGGGAGAGGAGGAGGGGGAGCTCATGGGGGCGGTGGTGTGGATGGGGCGGCGAGGTGGGGCGACGAGGTCCGGGTGGTGGTGGTGCTCCGGCAACGGTGGTGTGGATGGGGTGGCGTCCGGGCCACCGGCGATGAGGGCGGCGGGGCGATGGCGTCCAACGAGGTGGGGCGGCGGGGCGGATCCCCTGGCGGGACTACGTTTTCCATGCGGAGGGGTTAGCGGGGAGGGGAAGGGAATTCGTGGACAGGGCATGTGCAGCAAGACAGGAGGTACTCACGCACGGGAGGGCGAACGAAGAGCGGAGATTCCTCCTGCCGGAGTCGGCTGGGCGAGGTCAACGGCGAGCGCCCCCTCTTCCTCCTCCTTCTCCGCGGGGAAAGCGTCGGGGCGGCGGCGTCGGGAGAGGAGAGGGCGGCGTCGCGGCGTCGCGGCGTCGGGGCGGAGACGAGGACGACGGGGCGGCGTTGCGGCGTCGGGGCGGCGTCGAGGCGGCGGGGCAGCGGCGTCGGGAGAGGAGAGGGGAAGGGGATCGAGGGCGAGGGCGAGGGAGAGAGAGGGGATAGGTTTGGGCCACCGGGGAGGAAATATGGATGGGGGGCACAATACTAATGGCGCACCACCCCTCGGTGCGCCATAAGTACATCCATACTAATGGCGCACCTCACCCAACAGGTTATCTCCCACCTGACCTGATCCACACCAAGTTCCCTCTACTAGCTCGACTGGTCAGCAGCCAGTTCTCGCACCAGGAGGTCCTGGGTTCAATTCCCAGGCTCCACAATTTTTTATGCATTTAAAATGCTGTTTGATACTTATTGGTGTTTAAATATGTTCAAACTTTTTAAATCATAACAGTAATATTTTTTATAAGACAGTAATAATTTTTTTTAAACATCATCAAACAGTAATGCCGGTGGAGCGGGGGAGGGTGCGCGGGGTGCGCGGGGTCGGCGGCGGCGGTTGAGTAGGGGAGGGGTGCGGGGGGTCAGCGGCGGCGGTTGAGTAGGGGAATCGAGGGTGCGGGGGGTCGGCGGCGGCCGGTGGACCGGGGGGGTGCTCGGCGGTGAGGGGGACCGGATCTGGCGAGGTGGGATAGCGATCGAGATGGAGGGGGATCGAGATCGAGTGTCCATGAAATTTAAAAATATTCATGATAGTTCAAAAAGTGCCCATGAAATACAATCGAGAAATGAAGGCTACGATTTACATACAATCGATCTTAGCTAGCTATCTGTTCACAATCTTCTTGCCCTTCTTTTTCGCAAATGGAGTTCTTCTGCGGAACGGACGTCCTTTAGGTAGGGTGGTCATGCTTCTTCTTGTGGTGTATGCTGCTACTTCATCATCGTCGTCATGTTCGATCCTCGGGTCGCCGTACTTGTCGAAGTCTTGCTCATTGGCTACTCCATCCATTCCGATGATCTTCCTTTTGCCTCTCCTCACAACAACACGACTGGGCTTTGACGGGTCGGTAATGAAGAAGCATTGGTCCACTTGGGAAGCCAAGACCCATGGCTCATTTTTCGCGGTGACGTTTGTGCCCGCGGTCTTGGATTTGGCTTCGGGTATAACCATGGTGGTGAAATACCGGTCTTCTTTTAGGACGCTCTTCGCCCATCTGACACGGAACATCGGGACCTTCTCTCCAGCGTAGCTCAGCTCCCAGATCTCCTCGATCCTTCCATAGTATCTGTCCTTGTCGTTACCGGTGTAGGATTCCATCGTTATCCCGGAGTTCTGATAACCATCGCTCTTCATGTCCTTGGCCTTGGTGTAGAATGTGTAGCCGTTGATATCGTATGCCTCATAGGTCATCAGGTTGTGCTCGACGCCCTGTGACAAGGCGAATATGAGTTGTTCTTCCACGAAAGAATCCTCATGTAAAGGGTACGACAGAAGCTTCTGCTTGAACCAACGCGTGAAACATGAGTTGTGCTCTTTGATTATATCTCCATCCGTCCTCTGTTGGCCTCGGTCATTGTACGTCTTCTTAATAAAGGTTTTGTGCTCTACCACCCAAGGATCGACCACGTCTATGTGTTGTAGCGCGACTAGGTTTGCTCTTTCAAAGTCGGCTAGTCGACCCTCTAAGTCGACATGCATTTCGCGGTGACCCTCACGGTGACCCCATCCAGCAAGCCTGCCGAGGTGCCTGTTGACGGGCAGACCAACGGGGTTCTCGATGCCTAGATAATTCGTGCAGTAGGAGATGCACTCTTCGGTCAGAAAGCCCCTGGCTATACTTCCCTCTGGACGTGACATGTTGCGAACGTATCCTTTGATGACACCATTCATCCTTTCGAACGGCATCATGCTGTGCAGGAACGTCGGCCCGAGTTGGATGATATCCTCCACTATATGGACCAGCAGATGCACCATAACGTCAAAGAATGCGGGCAGGAAGTACATCTCAAGCTCACATAGTATCACCACGATCTCTTCCTGTAGCCTTCTGAGTTGCCTCACGCCAATCGACTTCTGAGAGATGACGTTGAAAAAGTTGCATAGGCCAAATAGCGTTTCACGGATGTGCGTGTCCATGATCCCACGGATTGCAACTAGATGTATCTGCGTCATCAGCACGTGACAGTCGTGAGACTTCATCCCACTGAACTTCTGCTTCGCTAGGTCTAGGTATCTGCTTATCTTCCCCGCGTAACCGTAAGGAAGTTTTACTCCTAGGAGGCAGGTGAAAAACTGCTCGATCTCCTCCTGACTTAGAGTGAAGCACGCGGGAGGGTATTCATTTCCGGTCTTCTTGGCCTTTTTGCCTTTGCGACGACTTTCTGTGTCCTGCTTCGCCTCATCATCATCATCATCATCATTAGCGTGAAGCTCCTGCCTGATGCCCATTGATTTCAAGTCTGCCCTTGCTTTCGGCCCATCTTTGGTCCTCTCTGGCATGTTGAGCAGGGTACCAAGCAGACTCTCGCACACGTTCTTCGTGATATGCATGACATCAAGGCTGTGAGGCACACGGTGGATCTTCCAGTACGGCAAGTCCCAGAAAACAGACCTCATTTTCCATACCTTCAGCAGTGGCTCTGGCGCCTTTCGCTTCTTTCCCGGCTCTGGTGCCTTTTGCTTCTTTCCCGGCAGTGGGCAGTCTTTCCAATTATTCAACAGCTTGTCTATTTCCTCGCTGCTCCTCGTACACGGGCGTTTTCGGGGTTCGGTTTCACCATCGAACAGATCCTTGCGTTTCCTCCACGGGTCGTTGTCGCGAAGCCACCTTCGATGTCCCATGAACACGGTTTCCGAAGACCCGGGATCTCTATCTAGCTGGCGATACATTGTGTCATCCATGCACCTTACGCATGCAGAAAATCCGTGGACTACCTGCCCCGCGAGATATCCATAACCGAGATAGTCGTGCACCGTCGTGAGCAGTGCGGCTCTCATAGGGAAATATTCTTTCTCTGCGGCGTCCTACGTATTGGCTGGCGTTTTCCACAGCGTGTCAAGCTCCTCTTTCAGCAGCCCCAGATACAGATTGATGTCGTTCCCTGGTTGTTTCGGCCCTTCAATTAGCATACTCATGTGAATGTACTTCCTCTTCATGCACAACCAGGGGGAAGGTTGTACATCCACACAAACACAGGCCAGGTGCTATGTGTGCTTCTCTGGCTGCCAAACGGATTGACTCGATCGGTGCTCGCGCCCAGCACGATGTTCCTTGGATCCTTCCCAAATTCTGGGTCTTCGAAGTTCAACGCTTGCCACTGGCTCGCATCCTTAGGGTGACTCAGCATCTTGTCTTTTTTATCTATCTCCGGATCATTTGCGTCATCTTCTCCCTTCTTCTCCTCCCTATCCGCGTGCCAACGCAGGAGCTTTGCTACCTTAGGGTCCGCAAAATACCGCTGCAGACGAGGAGTGATCGGAAAGTACCACACCACTTTTCGAGGAGCTTTCTTCCTCTTCTTGTATTGAGTGACGCCGCACACCGGACATATGGTAGACTCCGCGTGCTCGTCCCGATAAATGATGCAATTGTTCATGCACACATGGTATTTCACGTGCGGTAAATCCAGAGGACACACGATTTTCTTCTCCTCCTCCAAACTGGTCGGGCACTTGTTCCCCTTGGGAAGACGTTCGTGCCAGAATGACATGTTCTCGTCGAAGCATGCGTCGGTCATTTTGTGTTTTACCTTCATCTCCAGAGCCATGAGCATTACTTTCAGGCGGGTATCCTCGGGCCTGCATCCTTCATACAATGGAGTAACCGCGTCTAACTCAAGTTGATCCATCTTGGCTTTCTCTCGGGCGGCAGCTCTTGCGTTATCCGTCTTCTTGAGAAGCAGCTCTTGAATATGAGGGTCCTGCACCCAGCCCATCGATGGTCCAGCGTCGTCTACTCCGCCGGCATCATCATCTTCATGATCATGCCCGTCGTCTGCTCCGGCATCTTCCTCATCATCATGTCCTGCATCTTCTACATGATGACTGTGTACAGCATCACCGTCATGATCATCTCCTGGGGATTGTTCGTCTTCTCGCCCGCCCGAGCCGCGGTGGTTGTCTTGCTGCCCTTCCTCATTTCTTGCCTGGCCCCCATGGACGACTTCGTAGTCATCTTCATCACCTTGCCACCGATAGCCATCCATGAAACCACGCAAGAGCAGGTGGTCCCGCACCTGCCTGGAATCCGGGTCCGCAATAAGGCTCTTCAGCTTGCATCTTCGACACGGACATCTTATCTCCGTCTCATTCTTTTGAAGCATCTCGGCCTTCACGGACCTCAAAAACCTATTCGCGATTCCTTTGGTCATCGTGCGGACCATGGTCACCTGCGGGGTAGAGCAAAACGATATTTTAGAACCAAGAAAAAATTTGGCATGACTTTCCCTAAAAATAGGACCAAAAAGAATGCTTAATGCCAAAATTCTCGCCGAAATGGGAATGAATCAACATTCCGGCAAAATATTGGCAACTATCGCATTTCAAATACCGGTACACCTCCAAACACAAACACATATGCAACACCACAAACATATGCAACACCACGAACATACATAGATCTAGCTAGGCCATAAAAAGTGCATGTGCACATTATTGTAGGGAGAACAACATAAATATAGCTTCCCCCCTTACTTACCTATCAAAACAAGGTAATTTAACCACTTAATTTGAATGAATCTATGGTGGAAATGAGGTGAAAAAGAGGAGGCACCCGAGACAAGGAGGAGGTGGAGAGAATGAAGTGGGGAGAAAGTGAGTGTTTGTAGGAGAGGTTGTCCAAAATATCTTGTTGCTGCCCACTTACTAATGGCGCACCAACTCTAAATGCGCCATTAGTAATCCAGGTTACTAATGGCGCACCTTCTGGTGGTGCGCCATTAGTAGTTTTGCAAAAAAACATACTAATGGCGCACTGTTCCACAGTGCGCCATTACTAGTTTAAACTAGTAATGGCGCACGGTGGAACAGTGCGCCATTAGTAGTTTTGCAAAAAAAGGAATAAAAAATATAATAAAAAACAACATTAGTGGCGCACATTCCGACAGGTGCGCCATTACTAGTTACAACTAGTAATGGCGCACTGAGTCTGGATGCGCCATTAGTATGTTTGGACAGGCGCACTAGTTCAAAAAAAATTGATACTAATGGCGCACCTTGGGCCAGGTGCGCCATTAGTAGTTTCAACTCTAATGGCGTATCAGAAGGTGGTGTGCCATGCTTGTCTGGTGTGCCATTAGTGTCAATCCCATCTATAGCCCTTTTTCTAGTAGTGAGGGCACCCTTCAGGACGCCCGTATAATACATCTCGGGCGTGCGATACTCCTTGCCCGGTGGTGGAGCGTCCGTCATAAGCTTCTCAGCGTCCATCTTGCCCCAGTGCACTTTAGCACGGGCAAGGGCCCTACGGTCACCTTCGATACAGACGGAGCGCTTGACAACTTCAATCCATGGACAGGCATCCACCAGCCGCCTCACCAGCCCGAAGTAGCTCCCAGGCATGGCTTCCTTAGGCCATAGCCGAACTATGAGGCCCTTCATGGCCTGTTCAGCCACCTTATGGAGCTCGACCAGCTGCTTCAGCTGGTCGCTCAAGGGCACCGGGTGTCCGGCCTCAGCATACTGAGACCAGAACACCTTCTCCATCGAGCTCCCCTCCTCGGCCCGGTAGAATGCGGCAGCATCAGACACACTGCGGGGTAGATCTGCGAATGCTCTTGGAGAGCTCCGGATTCGGGTAAGTAACAAATAATTCACTTTCACGTGCTTGCTCTGCATGGAGAATGCCTTACCAGCCGCTATCTTCTTCATTGCCTCAATTTCCTGGAGGGCTTTTTGGGCTTCGGCCTTAGCGGCTTTGGCGCTCTCAAGAGCCGAAGCGAGCTCAGACTCTCGAGTCTTTGAGTCACGCTCCAAACTCTCGTGTTTTTCCACGAGAGCCTGGAGCTCTTGCCGCACCTCCGCCACCCGCGCCTCCTGCTTCTCTCACTCGGTGTGCTCCGCGGCCGCATTGCTTTCGGCCTTGGACATCGCTTCCTTCAGGGTCGCCACCTCGTTCGTGGCCCCCGCAATTCTCATGTTATTCCTGCTATTTTTTGCAACCACATCTTTTATATACTCCCATAAGGTATTACTTACCTTCCTTGTCCTCGAGCTGCTTTTTGGCAAGGCCGAGCTCGTGCTCGGACCGCTCGAGGCTCTGCTTCAATGCATTAACCTCCGCAGTCAGTGCGGCAAAGGTCAGCAGCGCGGCATGCATTCCCCATATTGACATGCTTATGTTAGACTCCTGCGTACATCTTTTTAGATCCTCAGTTCGGTTTTTCTTTCTGAACACCAAACTAAGCATCAAGGGCTACTGTCTATGCGGTAATATTTTTACATATCTTAAATACATACCTCAAAGCCTGTTAGAAGGCTGGCACAGGCTTCAGTCAGCCCGCTCTTGGCGGACTGAACTTTCTGGATCACCACACTCATAACAGTGCGGTGCTGCTCGTCGGTTGGACGGAGGGGTCACAGTCTCGCCCTTCTTACGAAGGGGTCGCCTGCCGGACTTCGGAACCACTGAAGGTTCCGGTACGGAGTCCAGCCCAGGGCCCGACTTAGATCCCTTTGGGGTTTGATCCCCCTTATGCCCGGAGTCCGGGAGGTTGCCTTGCGGCGCCTCCGGACCTCCTCCTCCTGGCTGGGCCCCTCTTGGGACCCCACCTCGGCGTCATCCGCAGCGCGAGGAGAGGAGGCGGCCGGAAGTGAAGTGCTATTCACGTCCGACGGAGCCAGGGAGCCACTCGTTGAAGTGTCGAGCCCGTTCTTGGGTGGGCTGCAGGGTTGTATTTGGCATTAGGAGACTCTATACAACAAACGAAATGCCATGAGTTATTCTGGTATCCGGATACTTACGATGTCGCCGGGGGCTTATCCCTCGGTGGCCACTCCTCTTCGCCATCGTCAGCATTGGTGGAGTAGTCCAGAGGAAGGGTCCTTCCCTTCTTGTACCCTCCGGCCTCCCCAGTTGGGGCGACCTTCCTTTTCTTCTCTCCCCCCACTTGGGGAGAGGCCTCTTTTTCCTCCTCCTCATTTTTGCGGGAGGAGTCTGCCTTAGAGTCATCGGACGATGAGTCCAATAACACCTGGCGCCGGGAACTCTTTCGAGTTCCCGTGGCCTTCTTCTTGGTCTTCTTCTCCGGCACCACGTGAGGTGCCGGAACCAGCAGCCCCGTCAATCGGGCGTCCGCTGGGTCTTCTGGCAAGGGAGCCGGACAGTCAACCTGCCTGGACGTCTTCTGCTAGGCATGTCAAAGGTAAGGGAGTTTAGATCCCGCATAGAGTCAAACTATGAAAAACAAGTGTCCTGTAAAGGGTAAAATAGCTTACCTCGCTAGCTTGACACTGCGAGCTGAATCCGTGATCTTCGGTAGCGGATGCCGGAGCCTCGGCGCCCTTGAACAACACCTTCCAGGCATCTTCGTACGTAGTGTCGAAGAGCCTGCTCAAGGTTTGGTGCTGTGCCGGATCAAACTCCCACAGGTTGAAGGCCCGTTGTTGGCATGGGAGGATCCGGTAGATGAGCATGACCTGGACTATGTTGACGAGTTTAACCTTCTTGTCCATCAGGTTTTGGACGCAGGTTTGGAGTCCGGTCACCTCTTCCGAATTACCCCACGACAGGCCCTTCTCTTTCCAGGAGGTGAGCCGTGTGGGGATGCCAGATCGGAATTCGGGGGCCGCTGCCCATTCGGAGTCACATGGCTCGGTGATGTAGAACCACCCCGATTGCCATCCTTTCATGGTTTCCACAAAGGAGCCCTCGAGCCATATAACATTGGGCATCTTGCCTACCATGGCGCCTCCGCACTCCGCCTGCTGGCCGCCCACCACCTTCGGCTTGACATTAAAGGTCTTTAGCCATAAGCCAAAGTGGGGCTTGATGCAGAGGAAGGCCTCGCACACGACGGTAAACGCCGAGATGTTGAGGATGAAGTTCGGGACCAGATCATGGAAATCCAGGACGTAGTAGAACATGAGCCCCCGGACAAATGGGTGGAGTGGGAAGCCCAGTCCGCGGAGGAAATGGGGGAGGAACACCACCCTCTCATGGGGCCTGGGGGTGGGCACGAGCTGCCCCTCGTTTGGAAGCCGGTGCGCAATGTCGTTGTGCAGGTATCCGGCTTTCTTCAACTTTTTGATGTGCCCCTCCGTGACGGAGGAGGCCATCCACTTGCCTCCCGCTCCTGACATGACCAGAGAAGGTTGAGGTGGGATGTGCTGACATGGGCGCTGGAGCTCGAGTGCGCAGAAATGGATGAGCAAAGGAGGAAGAAGGCGTGTGTGAAAAAGTGGATTCTTATCCCCTTATATGGACGGACGAAGCTATGCGTCCCCACCAGCCTGGTAAAACTCGCTTATCTCCCAAGCGCCATAATTGATGGCGCGGTTGGGTTACCCACGCCCGTATTGATGAGAATCCCGGAATAAGGGGACACGATCTCTGCTTTGACAAGACGTGCCAAGGAAACCGCCTCGCTAAGCGCGCTGAGGTGAAACAGTAAAAACGATTCGAATGAAGACTTGGCCGTGATATCACGCCATGGAATACGTCAGCAGATTGAACTTGTGTAAATATTATTCTCTCTACGGTGGTATGTGGAACTTATTTTGCAGAGCCGGACACTATCCTTGTGTTCAAAATCTTCTATGAAGTATTTGGAGGAGGAACCCGCCTTGCAATGCCTAAGACAATATGCGCGCCGGACTCGTCGTCATTGAAGCCTGGTTCAGGAGCTACTGAGGGAGTCCAGGATTAGGGGGTGTCCGGATAGCCGAACTATCACCTTTGGCCGGACTCCTGGACTATGAAGATACAAGATTGAAGACTTCGTCCCGTGTCCGGATGGGACTTTCCTTGGCGTGGAAGGCAAGCTTGGCGATACGGATATGTAGATCTCCTACCGTTGTAACCGACTCTGTGTAACCCTAACCCTCTTCGGTGCCTATATAAACCGGAGGGTTTTAGTCCGTAGGACAAACAATAATCATACCATAGGCTAGCTTCTAGGGTTTAGCCTCTCTGATCTCGTGGTAGATCTACTCTTGTACTACCCATATCATCAATATTAATCAAGCAGGAGTAGGGTTTACCTCCATCGAGAGGGCCCGAACCTGGGTAAAAACATTGTGTCCCTTGTCTCCTGTTACCATCCGCCTAGACGCATAGTTCGGGACCCCCTACCCGAGATCCGCCGGTTTTGACACCGACACCTACTCATTCACATTGATATCTATTGATGGGAATCTTCATAGTCCGTTGATATGCCAAGTTGATGTGAGGATATCTCCTTCTTTTTTTTTCTTCTCCACAACCACAATATTCTATTCCACCTATAGTGCTATGTTCATGGCTCACGCTCATGTATTGCGTGAAAGTTGAAAAGGTTTGAGAACATCAAAAGTATGAAACTATTGCTTGGCTCGTCATCGGGGTTGTGCATGATTTGAATATTTTGTGTGATGAAGATGGAGCATAGCCATACTATATGATTTTGTAGGGATAGCTTTCTGTGGCCATGTTATTTTGAGAAGACATGATTGCTTTATTAATATGCTTGAAGTATTATCATTTTTATGTCAATACTAAACTTTTGTTTTGAATCTTATGGATCTGAACATTCATGCCACAATGAAGAAAATTACACGGCTAAATATGTTAGGTAGCATTCCACATCAAATTCTGTTTTTATCATTTACCTACTCGAGGACGAGCATGAATTCAGCTTGGGGATGCTTGATACGTCTCCAACGTATCTATAATTTTTGATTGTTCCATGCTATTACATTACCTGTTTTGGTATGCATTAATATGCTATTTTATACTAACCTATTAACCTAGAGCCCAGTGCTAGTTTCTATTTTTTCCTTGTTTTTAGCCTCGCAGAAAAGCAATACTAAACGGAGTCCAAACAGAATAAAACCTTCTTGATGATTTTACTTGGACCTGAAGACACCCAGGAGACTTGGAGTGCAAGTTAGAAGAGCCACGAGGTGGCGACAAGGGGGGAGGGCGCGCCCAGGGGGTAGGGTGCGCCCTAGGGGGTAGGGCGCTCCCCCCTACCTTGTGGGCACCTCAGTGACCTCCTAACCTAGATCTTCCTCCTATATATTCACAAATATTCCCAAACCACCAGAGGCATCCACGAAAATACTTTTCCATCGCTGCAACCTTATGTTCCCGTGAGATCCCATCTAGGGGCCTTTTTCGGCATCCTGGGAGGGGGATTCGATCACGGAGAGCTTCTACATCAACTATATTGCCCTTCCAATGAAGGGTGAGTCATTTACCACAGACCTATGGATCCCTATCTAGTAGCTAGATGGCTTCTTCTCTCTCTTTGATTCTCAATAGCATGTTATCCTCGATGTTCTTGGAGATCTATCCTATGTAACCTTCTTTTGTGGTGTGTTTGTTGAGATTCGATGAATTGTGGATTTATGATCTGTTTATCTATGAATATTATTTGAATCTTCTCTGAATTCTTATGTGCATGATTTGATATCTTTGTAATTCTCTCCAAACTATCAGTTTAGGTTGGCCAACTAGATTTGTTTTTCTTGCAATGGGAGAAGCGCTTAGCTTTGGGTTGAATCTTGCGGTGCCCTTTCACAGTGACAGTAGGGGCAGCAAGGCACGTATTGTATTGTTGCCATCGAGGATAAAAAGATGGGGTTTACATCATATTGCATGAGTTTATTCCTCTACATGATGTCATCTTACATAATGCATTACTCTGTTCTTCATGAACTTAATACTCTAGATGCAGGCAGGAGTCGATCGATGCATGGAGTAATAGTAGTAGATGCAGGCAGGAGTCGGTCTACTTGACACGGACATGATGCCTATGCTTCATAATCATTGCCTTGGATATCATCATAACTTTGCGCTTTTCTATCAGTTGCTCGACAGTAATTTGTTCACCCACCTATTATTTGCCATCATGTGAGAAACCTCTAGTGAAACTTATGGCTCCCGGGTTTATTTTCCATCATATTAGTTTCTGATCTACTATTTTGCAATCTTTTACTTTCAGATCTATAAAACAAAAAACAAAAAAAATATTTTATCTTTTGTTTATCTATCTCTACCATATCTCACTTTCGCAAGTAACCGCGAAGGGATTGACAACCCCTTTATCACGTTGCTTGCAAGTTGTGTGATTGTTTGTGCAGGTATTGGTGACTTGTGTGTTGTTTCTTACTGGATTGATACCTTGGTTCTCTAACTGAGGGAAATACTTATCTCTACTTTGCTGCATCACCCTTTCCTCTTCAAGGGAAAAACAAACGCAAGCTTAAGAAGTTGCACATACTAGTACAAAATATATGCCAATTTGTTCACATAAATGTTTTGCGAAAACATAAAAAACACTTATTAAGTTCTTTGGCACACACAAGTATAAATAGACAACAGCATAGGTTATTTCGACATGACTCATGCGACCAATTTTCTTCTTCTAACAAACGAAGCTGCTTCTCTACGCCTGATACATGAACGAGATATAGAAGTGTGTGAGAAAATATAGTCGATAAAATCAAATTAGCAACATAACAAAAATAAGAATGTAACAACTTACTTCTCGTTCAAACTATACATGTCGCCTTGTTATGACCTGGCAAATGACACAAACTGCACAACGGACCACTTTTCTTCTCTCTAAAATCTTTCGGTCTACCATTTTTCGTAACACCAGGACCCCCTTTGACCGCCCCATAGGTGCACGCTTCGTCGCAACTTTCTCAGGATCAGCAATACCAGGTTCAACTTGTTGTGCCTGACTTGCCTCCTTCCTAAGAATATCATACCTTCTACTTCCTACAAGCTCCTCCTCTGGAATCTTTTTATTCGCTATTATGTTGTCCAGACACTTCATCAACTCATCGAACAAGAAGGGATCATTTGATGCGACATGAGCAGCTTCTACGTTTTTTATGGTTATTTGACTATACCGTTCTCTCTCCAATGGCCCTGACCAACCCCATCCAAACATATCACTCTTCCGCTGCACAGGCAACCCATCTCTCGTACTTTTGGACAACCGATGAAGGACACAACACTTTGGTATTTCAGTTAAGTTCGGATGATGGAGAACAAAGAGAATGTGTTTGCATGGCAGCCCTTTCCGAACCATCCTAAGACAAGTGCATGCAATAGTTTTTTCTGAGTTACCTGGTTCATAAACAATATTGTACCTGAACTTGTGGTTATCCTTCCATGTCATGATGAATGTTTGACGCTCAGTTCCCATAAGCATCTCAAATATCTCCAGTTGTCCCATCTTCTGCAAATCATCTTGTAGGATGTAGAAATTAGCACGTGCGAATACAGTGGCAACATGCTCCTCAAGGGCCTTATATTCAATAACCTGCGGTGGCACTTTCTGCTGTGCATCGCAGTCATCGTATGCCTCGTTCTCACGGAGGAAAACTATACAATTCTCATAATGCAGTATCAAATCAACTATTGTCATATCGTAGTCCAGGTGTAGGTGAAGGCATGAGTTGAGGCATTCGCTCCTCTGGTTACTTTGCATACCAAGGAAAAAACCATCGGAAAGATATGAAGCTGTCCAATGTCTCCTCTTCCTGTTAAGCCACTCTTCTGTTTTATCCATCTTCCATTTATCAACGAAAGTTGTCCATCTCTGCTCAAAGTTGGCTTGAGAGGTGGCATAGTACAGGAGTGATCTGAACTCATCCAGTGACTTGTAACGTAGGTGCCTTCTCGATATGCCACGAGCAAAATTGATGGAACACATCTGAAAAGACAGTTCGAATCGCCCAGATCATTGTAGCATCACCGTCTGTTATTATTGACTTTGCCTTCACCTGACAGTTTGCCCTCATAAATGTCTACAGCAGCCACATGTATGTCCCTTTGGTTTCATCAGAAACAATGGCACAACCAAACATTGTGATACAATGGTGGTTTTTAACTCCGACAAAGGGGATGAACATCATACCGTATCTGTTCATCTTATATGTGTTGTCAAACACGACCACATCTCCATAGTCCTGATAGTCCCTCCACGACTGTGCATCGCACTAGAACATACTCTTCAGTCGCCGTTCATTATCAAGCACATACTCAAAAAACACAGGGTCCTTCTTCTTTATGCTCCTCATAATGCCAACTGCCGTCTCAGCATCACCCTTTGCAATGAGCTTCATTTTCTCTCTGCAACGCATGTTGTAGATGTCCCGCCTGATAAGTCCGCACTTATCATAAGAACCGGTTCTGCTGACGAAGTTGTCCATTATTATATGCTTTCTTATCCCGGCCGCTTCCATGCCCAATATCTCTACCCTCGTGCCATCTCCAATGCGTCTTTGTGACCACAGAAAACAAAGCTCGTCGGTGCGAGCCATCGCGTGGTTGTGATCGTCCATGAATGACGCAACGAACCAAATGACACGTTCTCTGTCCAGCTTCACCACCATTTGTGCACCGCAATCTCAATGAGTCTCTGGCCTAAGCCTACGCTTGCGGCCCTCCATGGTTACGAATTTTCTCTACCTTCTCCCTGCCCTAGAGCAAAGAAACCGCCGGTAGCGTATCATTCCTGAAGCACCTTGTTTGACCTTCTATTTCCTGATGCTAAACCCGTGCTTTTTGGCATGATTATTGTAGAATATGTATGCATCCCCTTGCGACCGAAATATCATAGCCATGACCTTCCAATGTGTCTCCAGCATCTACTGCTGCCTTCGAGCCTCCTCAATGTCCATCTACGCCTCATCATGATCACCACTAGGACCATCCAGCTCCTCCTACAAAATTACATATGAAACTTTGTCAATTGCTATCATTTATTTCATAGTATTGCGTGATGTACAACATGTATGAATGAACCTGGCTAGAGTTATCTGCGAATGATTCATGGAAACTATTTTGCACATTCTCAACATCCACATCTTCCTGCAAATTACATAGACAAATAGTTAGCCTTGCCATACTTTGCAAATTCAATAATGAAATCAAAATATAAGCCACTTACGTTTTCACTATTCACCATGTTCATTATTTTCAAATTTCTCCGGAGGTAAGATATCATATGATGAGCACGAATTGTTGTTGCTACTGTCATCATCTTCGTTAAAACTATCGTCATCAGTCCGAGTCACCTTATCTGTATCATTCTCATCGCCCGTGAATGTGGTTTCTTCATCCATGTCAACACACCTAGCTCGCAAAACTGCACAACATTGAGAATTTATTGTGTGTTAAATTTCATACAGTGGATCATGCCCAAGTGCAACACTTGTTCTCTACATCACGCAGTCGTCCGTGGAGGCGGGGCTGCGGCAGGAGGTTTAGATGGACCCTAAACCCCAAATCACTACATCAAAGGTTTAGATGCCAAACCTACGGCCGCGGTGTCGATGTCGCCGGCGCAGGACGACGGGCCTTCAGGCAGGGGTATACGGTCGTGGTGTAGGCGGCGACGACGTGGAAGATGAGGAAGCCGTGAGATTTTTGGCCGGATCTGCGGCAGGGGACCACAATGGTCTGTCGCGGCGGAGGCGTCATCAGACGTCGGGCCGTTCATGTTCGTGGCATTGAACGAGCACAATGAGATGCGGCGTCCGACGTGGTTGGGACGGTGTTCCAACCAGCCGACGGTGTTCTTCCACACCTCCGGCCACAGACGGTGATCGGCCAGTTGGAAAAATGGAACGGGAGGAGCGTGATCGCCGGGCGGGCTCGAAGATCGTGCAACTTCCGCTTTTTTCCCGTACACGCGCGGCGGCGGCAGATCGTGTTTTTTTGCATGCGCGCGGGTATACGTACGTCAGCATGTAGCATACAATACGAGGTGGGTATATGTTTCCTCCGTATGACCATTCCGTCCTTCTACGTTTTGCGATATGAGTTTTTAAAGAATTTGTTAGAGATGCTCTAAGGTCAGTGAACCTCAAATTAGGAGGAGGGTCGAAGATGTTATTCATATTCTTTTTGGATGGGAAATATGCTGTTCGGATTTACAACTAGAGTTAATTTTATTTTGCCTCTAAATTTCAGGTTTGCGACAGATTATATCCTATTTAGCAAAAATTCCCAACTTTTACTCCATTTGAGGAAACTCATGCTATTTTCACCCCTTCTAACTTTTTTTACATTTTGACTCGTCGGTCCCACATTTCAGAGTTGACTTGGATGTCATGTAAGAGTGTACCACTCCAATGTGGACCCGAAAACTCCCGCATCCCTTCGGACCGCGGAATCCATCCAACGCAGGCTTGCATTGGTCTATGGGGCGGTCCGAACGCGATTTCTCCTGCAACCCGGAGAAAAAAGTGGGGGACCTTTGCGGGAGTTCTAACACGAAACGTAGGAATCTGACACTCCCGGCCCACCCAAAACCCTCCCCGGACCCCACGACTCCATCCTCCCCATTTTCTCTCCTTCTTTGCGTCTTACCTTCGCCGCCACTCCACCATCTCGGACACCACGCCACACTCATCCAGGAACTCTGCGTCTCCATCACCTCCAGGGCTCCAGCAGGACTCCACCCCGCTTATCCTCCATCTCCGTTCAACTGTCCTCCGACGGCCCTGCCGGCTACAATCCGCTACTGCTATTTTCACTATGCCAGACAACCATTCAATGAATCACTGGAGCTAAAAACAGTAGTCCCTTCTTCTTTGTAGCAATGATTTTCGATTTGGAGTACATATACGGCCACATTTGAAGAGTTCATTCAAATGCATCAATAAATTCGGCATCGGCCGACTCACGAGCAGCTGAAGGAAGATCTGATTGAACATCTGTGGGAGGTGAAAGGTGGCAACAATGTTGGGATGTAATATTTGAACATTTTTAAATTTGAACTAGTGCTACATGCGGCTATTTGAACGTTTGTACCCTTTGCATGCGGTTATTTGATCGTGCAGACATGAAAAAATAAATAAAGAAGGCCGGACATATCATCCACGCATTCGTGCCCGCTAACGGATGCAGGAGGAAATTTGCGGGTTGTCGTTGGAGATGCCCTAATGTCACTTCCATTCTCCAACGTATATATGTTTCATGAAACTGTATCCGGATCATCTTATCGTGCCATCGTATGTGTGGTGTATACTGAAGGCTCAAGCCAGACTGGATTACTATGCTTTTCTAGGCTGGAGAAAAGCGTGAAAGAGTTGGTCGATCCCTGATGATGATCCTTTGTCAGTTACAGGTTACTAGGTTAGGTACGTAGCTTCCAGACCTTTAGTAAACTTTGATTCTAGGTGAGCAAAAACTTCCGCTCAGTAAATGAATACGTGTCGGTAAGGACAAAATAAAATGATAATGAGTCCATTCCCTTATCTGAGAGTGGGGACTATGCATAACATAAACCTTACTGAATGAGTGAATAAGATGAAGAAAAGGGTTCACATGGAGCATGATGCTTCCCATTATTACCTGTCAAAGTATGGAACTAAATATGCAGCCTTGCAACCACTTGATTCTCGTTTAGGTACATTGAACTCTAAGAAAACCGAAAGTAAGTCTCTCATCTCCTCTCCACTGCCAGTGAAGATGACCCGGCCATTTTCATCTATGGCAAGGGCACCTTGGGACTGAGCAAATTCCAAAAGTGGATCAGGGATGATAAGTTGATTTTCTGATAGATACTGTAGGGGCTCCTCCAATCCAAACTCATAGATAGATAACTTGTCATCAGGGATGATCAGTTGATTTTCTGCTAGATACTGCAGGGGCTCCTCCAATCCAAACTCATAGACAGATAACTTGTCATCAGGGGTATATGGTTGACTACCCATATTACCTGACAGCATCTGATGTCCCGTAAGTTCAGTAAGCAAAGAGGCGTCAAGTTCTTTGACATCAGACCCTGACATTAGAAACTTTAAGATTTTCTCTTGCCTTGCACATTGCTCAGCAATCCCAAGGCTAAGTCGAACCGAGTCAGGGCGGGAATCTGTTCAAAATAAATAAACACGGACCATCATCAGAGATTGAAACATATGTAAAACTTAACTTTTACAGTGGGTGGTAAACTATGAAATGAACAAGAGGATAAACCACTTAGCCAGAGTACATACATAATTAACCTTGGCCAGAACTATGTGTATCATAGCGCCACAAACAGCCAACGTACTTGAAGAAGGCAGTACGAGTACAATAGACAATGTTTCGCTTGCTACACAGGCACATGAGTTGACGCGTAAAAGGAATGTTTTTGTATCACTTTTGTAGACCGCAAGCTAAGGCCCGTGCAGCATGCTTCTTGTTGAATGTAGTGCAAGTTCAATCAACAATCTTCTGCGTGCAGCACAGAACAAAGTAGTCGAGGTGTAGAGGTTTTTTTTGGGTCACTTTTTAGACCGCAAGCTACGGCTCATGCATCTTTAAGTTCACAATCAGGTACCTTTAATTATTGTTGCGTTCAGTAAATCAGAACACTTGCTGTTTACAGGAGAACAGCAGGTTCCCTTTGCAAGTGAGTGCAGTGCCTAACTGCAAGTGCTACTGTCATGATTTGACGCTGGGGTGTAAGCTTTAATGAGGCAAAACGTTAAGCTCATGAGCAAATCAGCTCTCAAGCTGACTGCTGCAGCATCCAATGATCAAACGAGACATGTATAGCAACATGCAGCATGATATTCAGGAGACAGCGCTGGCCAGCAGGGCCAGAACAGGTTTGTCACCTTGCACGTCGATGAGCGCGGCGCTGTCGAAGGTCTGGTAGGCGGCAGCGGCGGCCTGGCCGATCCCAGGGACCATCATCTGCAGGGGCTGCTGCGCCTGGTAGGCGCCCTCGAGGAGGTGCTGCTGCGGGGAGAGCTGCACGGCGGCGCCTCTCCCCGCATCCTGCTGGGACCTCTTCCCCTGGAACGGCAGGACGCCATGGAGCTCCTGCACAGCCACGGCACCATCGTCAGTTCATCATCCCGTCACACACGGCGGCAAAATTGGACGCGAGCGGAAGCCAAAGCAGGCGGTGCGTAGAGGGTGGGCGCGCGCGAGGAGGCGTACCTTGGAGGGCGCGAGGATGACGGGGGAGGCGGAGGCGGAGGCGAGGAGGGAGAGGTCGCCCACCATCGCTCGCGAGGAGCGGATAGAGAGAGAGCTAGGAGAAGCTCTCGACGAGAAGGGAGGTGGTGGGGGGAGGGGAGGGCGGGGGATAAATCGGCGGAGTTACCGACGGAAAGGGGCGGCGTGGAGGCGCGGAGGCCCCGGGAAAATGACCGGCGATTTCGCCCGGCGCGGCGTCGGGAGGGGAGGGGAGGGGAAATCGAGGGGATTTTCTCGGGGTCGGGGCTGGTCGGCCGTGGCTGTGGTTGGGTTTGGTGGGTGAGGCCGAGGCGGTCGCCCTCCCCTCCTCCCTTCCCCTTGTGGCGGAGGAGGAAGGTTCGCGAAGCGGACGGGAGTGCGTGCGTGCGGGGCACGGGAGGCGGAGACCGCGGGAATGTGTGGGCGCGGCCGCGGGTGGCTTGTGGGCTGTGGCAGCCGCGGTGTCGACTGTCGACGGGGCGGCGATATTTTTGCGGGCGCGGCCGACGGGGCGTCTTGGCGCCTGCCGACCGCCGAGGTGGATGTGCCGAATCTGATCGTCAAGGATTCTCGGCCCATGGTGGACTCGTTACTCGTCATCCGGTGGGGTGGGGCCATAGAAGACAGGGATGGCAGTTTTTTTCCCGTGGTGAAAACCAACTCTGTGCGAAACCTAATCTTCCTCGTGTGGTGCAGTTCAGTCCTCTTTGGTAGTTTGAGGGAAAGGAATGGGAGTTTATAAAAGGGAGTTTGTAGAGGGATTAGACTTGGGAAGTGGACTATTAGTCCTGATCCCACGTTTGGTGCTGGTTGGGAATTGCTTGTGGGAATTTGATAAGGAATTAATCTTTAAATAAATAAATCAGATACTCACTTATGTAAACAAACAAGATAGAAGGTAACAAACCAAAGGATCGCCAAACTGTTGGCGTCTCCTCTTATATCGGCAGGCCTGTAGGTTGTTGGAGGCTTATTTAACGAGGATTGACGATGATTTTCATCGTTTTTTTCGTGCGGGATGTGCAAAACGGACGCATCAGTTTTTCTCGTTCGTCAATTCCCTTTCCCCAGCTGAATTACCAAGCCTACCCATGGGAAGAGATACGGGGGAGTTGGCCCCCTCAATTCCCCATCCCCCTCCCTCCTAAACTCCTCTGCCCCCGAACCATACAAGGGATTTTAAGTCGCATGCCCTCTCAATTCCCATTCCCCAGTTTTACTTCCCCCCGACCAAACAGACTGTTCGTGGTTACGAACCGCTCCTCTTCTGAATCTTTTGCGTTTTCTCACAATTTTTTTTTCATTTTTTTTGAATCTCCTCGCAACCTCTCACGAGCGTCCACAACCCGACTTGACAAATCCGACCTCTATGCGCCCACAGATGCTCCTCCCAAACGTGTCCGCAGACAGTGTCTAGTGTTCGATCACATCTTAACATTTTTGTTTTCACAACCGGATGCATCGATTACAAATCCTCAAATCCGTACGGTTGCATGCAGCCTAAAAACTAGTCTACCAGCGAGGTAGAGTAGGACATGGGACACAACCCGGCTCACGGGCCTCGGGGCGCCGACGTCTCCCATTCCCCACTATTCCTCGTCGGAGCATGGCCTGCACGTAGCCTGTCGAAGTGAGGTTGGTGATGGATCCGTCATGGTTGGAGCCCGACACGTCCACCACGACGCGGTTGCGACGCCATGGGTTGTCGGTCACCCGTAGAGGCACGGGAGAGTGCGACTCCGCGTCACCGGCATCCGCTATGAGGGCTTCCACGGCATCCCCGCGCCCGCTGCACCGCGCCATATTAGCATCCACCGACAATGGGCCATAAGTGCGAGCCTATGAGCCAACGCGCCAACGGAGGGGCTCCGCATCCGCCACGAGGTTCGATCACTAGATGAATCGCACTGCCTCCGGTGAGGCGGCGGCAACATGCCAAGCACCATTTGGGCGGACGCTATGGATTCCCGTTAGATCTAGTCCGACCGTTGTTGGGCGTTCTCCTCGCAGGTACGGCGGAGGGCAACGCGAACGGCCATCTTCTCCTCAAGCCGCATGGGATGAGCTCTGTGTCCCTATATCAAGTGATGGAGGACTCAGATCCGCTGTCGCCATGTCAGAGAAGGACGGATGGGAACTTGGGGGCGGAGTGGAATGACTAGGGTTTGGTCCCATGAGCGGATGTAGACGAATATATGTAGGGTCGGCGTGGGCCGGATCCGACGTGCCAGACATGCCCGGGCGCGCCCGGGCATCCCCATATCCGCCCCAAATTTGGGCTAGATATGAGGGGCGACGCTCAGCCCGGGCATTTGAGGCTGGTATGTGGCGTCCATCTGGGTCGAGTTTTCTTTGACCGGTCAATGACCGGGCCATCCGCCCCGGCGTATAGGGGGTTTGGGGCGCCCTACTGTAGATGCTCCAAGGCTTCCACCCCTAGTTCTAGTGGGGAGAAGTGTCAGGCTCTCACTTGCTCCCCCCTTCCCTTGTTTCTTGGAGAGTCGATGAGTTCTCCCCTTCTCCGGCTTCACTTCACGGGATGGGAATGGTTGGGTGCTACTTGTGAGCTGTGTTGGGATTTTCCCCGAACAGGAGAGGAGATGCAGTACAATAGAGATAAGTATTTCCCTCAATGAGAACCAATGTTTATTGAACCAATAGGAGAATCACGCAAAGCCTCGTGAACAGCACCTGCACATGCAAAAGCAAATACTTGCACCCAACGCGGGCAAGAGGGTTACCAATCCCCTTGAACTCGTTAAGTGCAAGGATCAGATCTCGTACTGGTAGATAGATCGATTGCAAAATAAAATAAATTGCAGCAAAAATATTTTGGCTTTTTATATAATTGAGGTAGACCAAGGGGACATAGTTTTCACTAGGGGTTTCTCTCTCAGACACATAGCATACGGTAGGCGAACGAATTACTGTTGGGAAATTGATAGAAAAGCGCATAGTTATGATGATATTCAAGGCAATGATCGTGTATATAGGCATCACGTCCGAGACAGTGTAGCGACCTGACCTCAAACGGTCAAGCCTCTGTGTATCTATGCCATCCCTGGATCAGTATGTCGGCACACACAGTACATCAATGTATATATCAAAGTGCAATCAATGTATATTATCCGTAACCGTGGACACGGCTAATCGATTAGGTTTTAACTATGCAGAGTGTTGTGCACTTTACCCGCAAGATTCGATCCCTCTTTTTACGTTCCTGCACTTCATCATGTTTGACAACAAGACGAACGAAACATGGTCTTCCGAAGAGTTCCTCTGACCACTGTCCGGTGCCCATCCAAACCTACCATAGTTCTACATCTGCTGGCACTGTCCCAGCCAGAGTCACAGCTAAGGTCAACCAAGTCAGAGCCCATAGTGACTTGCAGTTGCACAGGTAAGCTTCCAGACATGAAGTATTCTTCTGTTTCCTTGAGGCTGGGTGGAGCTTTCCGCATGATATCACGGTGCTTCTCCGGAATCACTAAGTACTGGACGCACCATATGTACCCTTCTTAACCATTCTCCACCTAGAGGAATATTGAATTCTTGTCTCGAGTCTTGAAGTCTTGAGGCCTTGAAGATGCAGTCCTTGAAGATGCCATCATGAAGTTGTTGTCATTGATGTAGAGTCCTCCTTCTTCACACCACTCCCGAGCACTCATATCAAACCCCGTCTACTAAACCATAGCATTAAAATAATTGATGTTCCCGGACTTGGTAACATGGGTGTGGTTTCCTACCTCATGCATTCTACTCAACTACAAGAATTCAATATCACTACTTGAGGGATTATGAATGGTGACACTAAATGCAATAAAAACATAGGTATGGATAGCATGGTCAAAGTGAACTTGCTTGGTAATTTGAACCATGAGATCCAATCCATAGGCCTTTTCCGGCACTCTGCCGGAGGGGTCAACGATCACGGAGGGGTTCTTCGTCAACACCCTTGCCCCTCCGATGATGCGTGAGTAGTTTACCACGGACCTACAAGTCCGTATGTAGTAGCTAGATGGCTTCTTCTCTCTTTTTAATCGGCAATACAATGTTCTCCTCGATGTTCTTGGAGATCTATTTGATGTAATGAATTTTTGCCGTGTGTTTGTTGGGATCTGATGAATTGTGAGTTTATGATCAGATCTATCCATAAATATTATTCGAGTCTTTGCTAAACTCTTTTATGCATGATTGTTATAGCCACGTATTTCTTCTCCGAAACTTTGGTTTGGTTTTGCCAACTAGATTGATTTTTCTTGCAATGGGAAGAGGTGCTTTGTGATGGGTTCGATCTTGCGGTGCTCAATCTCAGTGACATAAGGAGACATGACACGCATGTATTGTTGCCATTAAGGATAAAAAGTTGGGGTCTATCCCTACATGAATAGACCTTGTGTACATCATGTCATCGTTCTTAATGCATTACTCCGTTTTTCCATGAATTTAATACACTAGATGCATGCTGGATAGCGATCGATGTGTGGAGTAATAGTAGTAGATGCATGTAGGAGTCAGCCTACTAATCTTGGACATGATGCCTATATACATGATCATTGCCTTGGATATCGTCATAATTATTTGCTCTTCTATCAATTGCCCAACAGTAAAAAAATTACCCACCGTATGCTATTTTCTCGAGAGAAGCCTCTAGTGAAATCTACGGCCCCCGGGTCTATTTCCTATCATATTATTTTCAAACATATTAATCCAAAAATCCAAAAATGACTTGTTGCACTTTTTCTTTACTTATTTTACTTTGTGTTTTTGCTAGATCTATTTATCCAATCTTACCTAGGAGGGATTAACAACCCTCTTACGCGTTGGGTTGTAAGTTTTTGTTATTTGTGTGCAGGTACCATTCACATAGTGTTGCTTGGCTCTCCTACTAGATTAATGTGACGCCCCCGATTCAATCGTACACTAATCATACACGCAAATGTGTACGATCAAAATCAGGGACTCACGGGAAGATATCACAACACAACTCTAGACACAAATTAAAATAACACAAGCTTTATATTAGAAGCCAGGGGCCTCGAGGGCTCGAATACATAAGCTCGAATACAAACGAGTCAGCGGAAGCAACAATATCTGAGTACAAACATGATTAAACAAGTTTGCCTTAAGAAGGCTAGCACAAAAGCAACATCGATCGAAAAGGCAAGGCCTCCTGCCTGGGAGCCTCCTAACTACTCCTGGTCGTCGGCGTCCGTCACGTGGTAGTAGGCACCCTCGGGGTAGTAACAGTCGTCAAAGGTGGCATCTGGCTCCTAGACTCCACCATCTGGTTGCAACAACCAGAAAGAAGAAAGAAGGGGGAAAAGGGGTAGCAAAGCAACCGCGAGTACTCATCCAAAGTACTCGCAAGCAAGGATCTACACTACTTATGCATCGGTATCAATGAAAGGGGTAGTATCTGTGGACTAACTGCAGAATGCCAGAATAAGAGGGGGAGAAGCTAGTCCTATCGAAGACTAGCATCTTCTGGAAACCACCGTCTTGCAGCAAGAGGAGGGAGTAGAGCAATATAACATAAGTCATATTTATGTTGTTGTCAACGCCCCGGGATCCTTTCTCGACCCCCGAAGCCACATATCCGTTTCATGCCTTAGCATCCAGTTCTAGTTGTATCGATCAGGATACAACTCCGAGTGTCCATTGCCGTAGGATAGGCTATTGATAGATGTTTTCTTCCCTACAGGGGTGCACCAACTCACCCACCACGCTCGATTAACTCCGGCCGGACACACTTTTCTGGGTCATGCCCGGCCTCGGCCAAACAATATGCCGCAACCCGACCTAGGCTTAATAGACAGGTCAGCACGCCGGACTAAACCTATGCCCCCAGGGGTCGTGGGCCATCGCCCCGTGTCATGGAATTGTCACGTCAGATGTCCTAGCGAAAGGACTTAGTTGTGGAGCCATCGCAACTAGGAAGCTTGAAGGGGTTAATCAGGACAAGGGACACGAGATGTTTTATACTAGTTCGGCCCCTTACGATGAAGGTAAAAGCCTACATCTAGTTGTGATTGGGATTATGTATGTCTCGATAACCAGGAAGCAGAATCGCTTGACCTAGCTCTCGAGTTGTTGATTCGTACCCTGAACCGCCGCTGGGTCGTCCCTTTATATACTGAGGTTGACGCCCAGCGGCTCTACAGAGTCCCGGTCGGCTTATAGATTGTATCTGGATCAGCCTCTTAATCTTTCTTACCTTACAGTACAAGTTACATGATCAACGACGGTTTAACACTACGGGCCTTAGGTCACCTCTGGGCCGTTGGGCTTTTACTAAGCCGCCGTCTTCAAGCTTGAGCTTCTGTCTTCAAGAATGCTTGTAAGTATAACCCGGCTCCTTTTGGCGGGTCATACTAGTAGTTATATCCCCAACATTAGGCCCCAAGCTGATTGGAACTAGTTCCTGTCAGTCTTCAATACTTAAGAAAAAAATTCTCCGCCTCTTATTTAATAAGATTCATGTAACCCGCCATGACGTCATCCTTCAAATTTGTGGTAACCTGCCATGACGTCACCTGTCATAAATGTATGCTTTGCCCAACACATCTCAACGGATCTTTGTCTTAATGACCATCTGAAAATTGAGGCGCCTTTGTAGTTGGATAACTATGTTTTTCGGCCTCCTCGTTTTTCGCGCCCACTTCACCGGTTTTTCCTTATAAATAGACCCGATTAGGTCTCCTCTCGTTCTCTGTTTCGCATCTTCTTCCTCTTGCCCCCATCTGCCACTGGAGCTCTGCCGCCGTTGCCACTGCGCCCTTCGTCATCGTCGAGCTTGGCCGCTGCATCGACCTGATCTTGACCAGAGAACGGCAGCGCTCCTCCTCTGGTGATCCATCGTAGTAAGTTCTTCTCCTTTCTGCGCCATAGATCTGCGCTAGGGCTAGCGCGTTTCTCTGTACGGGAACAGTTCATCTGAGCTCCTGCGTTTTTCTTTCCATGGCTTCGTCAGATCCAAAAGATCCCATAAATCTGATGCGGCTCGTATTCCACATCCATTTTGATTAACAGTAATCCTTTCTTGCTTGTAAGAAACCCTCATCTCAGCACATGAACTTCTCTGCGCTCTGTTTTTAGGTCTAGTAATTTTTCTTTTCTGAACCTTTGTTTGATCCAAAATAATTACTACAAACTGTGAAACTTGTTTGTCCTATACTTAGGAAAAATCCATAACTTGTTAAACTTGCTAGTCATGGCGGCTCTGACTGCCGGCTTAAGAAAGTGATAATCTGAACTTCCCTTGTTAAATGAAATAACATTGATGGCTTTAAAACACTTATGGCGGCTTACGTAACCCAGATGGAAATATCCTTATGCCATTAGGCCCCTTCATAAGTCTCCATAGTTCATTCCAGCAATATTTTTCCCGCCCGGCTTAAATTTGAACCGGCCGTATTTACCTTGCATTTAGGCTTTCAAACATAATGGCGCCCAAGGCACCTACCACTTGCAATTGGGTGAAATCCATTATCACTAACAGCACTTTAGATGACTTCGTCAAAACTGGCTATCTGCCCAAGAATGAAGTCATGCCTTACCATGCTCCTCACCCGGACGAAGAAATCCCTCAACCCAAAGACGGAGAGGTGGTTGTCTTCACCGATCATATGAACCGGGGTTTCACTCCTCCTGGTTCAAAAATTTTCCGAGACGTGCTGAAGTTTTTTGACCTTCACCAACAAGACATCGGGCCCAATTCTGTGTCTAATATCTGCAATTTCCAAGTATTCAGCGAGGTTTATCTTGGTGAAGAACCCAACTTACTGCTGTTCAGAGAGCTGTTCTACTTGAACCGCCAGACAGAGTGTGCCAGCGGTCAGAGCTTGGAACTTGGTGGGATTTCCATTCAGCGCCGCAGGGATGCACTTTTCCCCTATGCCAACCCGCCAAGCCATCCAAAGGATTAGAACATGACGTGGTTCTACTACAAAGATACCTCCCCGGCTGACGAGAATCCTCTGCCCGGCTTTCGTGCCCTCCATCTTGACACCAATCATCATTTTCCTGACAAAATTACTTTCGCAGAACGCAGATCCCTCTCTCCTACTATAGCCAAGATCAAAGCGCTGTTGGGGAACGAGTTGACGGGCATTGACCTGGTTCGAGTCTGGCTTGCCTGGCAGGTTATCCCATTAAGCCATCACACCGTCTTAATGTGTGAATACACTGGCGCTAAGAATGACCCCCTGCGCCACAGCTCTGTCGACTTACCTGCTCATGTTGTTGATGACATGACGAAATCTCTTCTCAACGAGACTCTGGCGGATTATGGTAGAGTGGGTCTCGCTCCGTTCTGCAAAGACAACCCGGCTCCAAAGGTAGAAACACCCATATAAAAATGTTTACCTTATTTTCTTAATGCTTCATCCATATTCACAATATACTTAATCCTTGCAGGCGAGTGATGAATTTTGGAAAGTTAAATATGATCATGAAGCGGCTAAGAAAGCCCGGAAAGAAAAGAGAGCCGCCAGGAAAGAAGCTGCCCAAAGGAAGGGCAAGAAAGCTACTGCTTCTGACTTGCTTCGGTTGTCAGACTCTTCTGACTCAGAGGTAGCCCTTGACTCCCTTGGCTTATTATTTAATCATCTTATTGACACTGATCATCAGCAGGAGGACACTGGGACGAGCCGTAGCAAGGCTGACGAGGTAATTATTCTTTCCTCCGACTCCGAGCCTTTGCCAAGACAGAAAATCCGCAGAGTGACCCAGAAAGTAAGATTTTCTCATCCTCTAGCTCATCACGATCCTCAATTTCTTTTGAAGCGGCAAATTCATGAGAGCCAGAGGCAGATCCAGACTAGCAAGGACGCGGAGCTCTCCTCCGGCTTACCAAATACTCCACGGAAAAGCCGAAACGAGGTTACCTCTATTTTAACTAAGTTTTACCCCTTGGCGGGTCTCTTTCGTCAACCACTCAATTCCTCTGACTCGGATTATCAGGATACTTCCCCTCCCTCCGGCGAGTCATTGCAATCCAATCTGCCGACTTTCAAGACTGTACCAGGGTATAATAAACCACTCACTTTTGTAGTTATTGTAATTTTCTTACCTCTGTATTAATCTTTTGATTTGAATGCAGTGGTCAAGCTAAACCCAGCAAAAGGGTTAGAAAGAATAAGCCGGCTAATGAGAGAGTCGCCGCTGATGAGCTGGCTCTGGAAACAACCGTGCCAGAGTTAAGCACTCATGAGCCGCCACAAGAACCAGCACAAGATGTGTCACCTCCTAGTGACCTGCCCACTGACCAAGGTGCTTCTGAGTCAGAAAATCCCCAACCTCCGAGCCCAACCTGGACAGCTGATCCTTCCAATACGGATGTTGAAATCACGGGAACCGGCCATGTTGACCCGGGAAGGCCAACCGTGCTGGCCAAATGCCTCGCTAAGGAAGAACTTCTGGACCAGCGCTGAGTCAAGATGTATGTCACCAATTATGCTCATATGAGTATTGGAGATGTCTTCTCTGGCTATACTAGCAAAAGGGCCCGTGCGTTGCAACGGGAGGGAAAACATAACACACACTCTTAACTCAACAACCATCACTCAAGACCACAATAGGTCTATCTTCTTTATTTTTGCGAGGCATCATATTTGTGTTGCCGCTTATCCTCCTTCTCACCCTTGCCGGCGATGGCCTCGGTGTTCACACAAAACAACAAAAAACATGTGTTGAATATGGTTAATCCTAAGGCGTCTCTCTCTCCCTCTCTCTCGCTTGCTTTCTCTCACTCTCGCGATGAGAAATCTGTTGTTTTCCCTTGCGACATTTTTCAAAGGTATGCATGTGTAGTTATCGATGTTTTCTTTTCCGTATATGGTTATAGTGGAGTGTTTATTTGCAATCCGGATCGCCGCCGGTATGAAAACAAATCTTGCGCATTATAAGTTTGCTTCCATAACAATATTTTAAAAATATTTAACAGGTAAAATTAACATCATATTTAGATTCCACACATTTTTCTAATAAAATTTCATATATAATATGTTAAAATCGAAGTTACGGTTTAAAAGATACAGATAATTTAGAAAATCATTTGGTTTGACTCAAATATATTCCAAAATAATATTTAAAGATACTTAAAAGGTAAAAATAATCTCATATTCATATTCTACATATTTTTCTAATCAAATTTTATATATAACATGTTCAAATCGGAGTTACGGTTTAAAAGATATGGTTGATTTTAAAAAGCATTTGTTTGACTTAAATATGACCCGCGGATGAATTACCTAAAACATCAGGGGGGGGGTTCGAAAAATGTAAAATAACGGTTCGGGTGTGACTTAAATTCGGACGGCGGGTTGATTTCAAGAAAAGACATGGACTTTTGTGTAAAATATGAAAATAACGATTCGTTTTAACTTAAAACAGGACTGCGAGTTGAATTCTCTGAAATAGAGGGACTTTTCTAAAAAATGGCATGACGGACGAAAGAAACCCAATTTGCTTTATTATTAGGTAAAGATGAGCCAAGTGCACAACAGCCCGAACCTCGAGATTGTCATGGTGAAGGAGATGCATCATAAATTTGAGGTATAACTCATTTTGTCTTGTCTCTTATCCTTCAGTATGTTAGCCCCCAAGTCAGCTGCTTAAGATACTTATGCTGTAGACTTAGAAACAAATTTGACAACATAACGAAAGAATAAACTTCCAGCTTACCATGTAGTCCCCAAGGGGCGTCTTAACCAATATGGTTGAGCCGGCTCTTTATAGAGAGTCTTATAGGCCTTTAAACAACGATATGCATTATCCCCCAAGTGCCGAGTGTTATTGTTTACAAAATGCTTGGGACTTACTCATATGAATCACCATATAATGAACCGTCGTAGAAAAGAAAAAATTCTGCAAGACATTAGCCCCCAAGTGCCAAGTATGTTGCTGGCAAAATGCTTGGGACTTTAATACTGCATAAACAACTTACTTGACTTTATACTTGCACATGCTTCCACGAGTCAACTCGAATCGGAGGTGACCAATTTGAAGAGCCGCCTTGAATTCCAAGAGGCAGAACTTGAGAAGGCCAATAGTAAGTTCGAGTTCAGTGTTTCTAAACAGGAAAAACTGAAGAGAGACTTTGAAACTGAAAAGAAAGCCTGGGCGGATGAGAACACCGAATTGATAAGTCGAGCTGAAAAAGCAGAAGCGGCTCTTGAAGAAGTCACTAGAGAATTGTTTGGGTTAAAGCGCCATATTTCACAAATCGTCGCTGCCATCTGTTGGAAATATGCCCTAGAGGCAATAATAAATTAGTTATTATTATTATATTTCCTTGTTCATGATAATCGTTTATTATCCATGCTATAATTGTATTGATAGGAAACTCAGATACATGTGTGGATACATAGACAACACCATGTCCCTAGTAAGCCTCTAGTTGACTAGCTCGTTGATCAATAGATGGTTACGGTTTCCTGAGCATGCACATTGGATGTCGTTGATAACGGGATCACAACATTAGGAGAATGATGTGATGGACAAGACCCAATCCTAAGCCTAGCACAAAGATCATGTAGTTCGTATGCTAAAGCTTTTCTAATGTCAAGTATCATTTCCTTAGACCATGAGATTGTGCAACTCCCGGATACCGTAGGAATGCTTTGGGTGTACCAAACGTCACAACGTAACTGGGTGGCCATAAAGGTGCACTACGGGTATCTCCCAAACTGTCTGTTGGGTTGGCACGAATCGAGACTGGGATTTGTCACTCCGTGTAAACGGAGAGGTATCTCTGGGCCCACTCGGTAGGACATCATCATAATGTGCACAATGTGACCAAGGGGTTGATCACGGGATGATGTGTTACGGAACGAGTAAAGAGACTTGCCGGTAACGAGATTGAACAAGGTATCGGCATACCGACTATCGAATCTCGGGCAAGTATAATACCGCTAGACAAAGGGAATTGAATACGGGATTGATCGAATCCTCGACATCGTGGTTCATCCGATGAGATCATCGTGGAACATGTGGGAGCCAACATGGGTATCCAGATCCCGCTGTTGGTTATTGGCCGGAGAGTTGTCTCGGTCATGTCTACCTGTCTCCCAAACCCGTAGGGTCTACACACTTAAGGTTCGATGACGCTAGGGTTATAAAGGAAGTTTGTATGTGGTTAACGAATGTTGTTCGGTGTCCCGGATGAGATCCCGGATGTCACGAGGAGTTCCGGAATGGTCCGGAGGTAAATATTTATATATGGGAAGTTGTTGTTCGGGTTCCAGGAAAAGTTCAGTTTTTTTCGGTATTGTACCTGGAAGCTTCTGGAAGGTTCCGGAGGATTCCGGAGGGGTCCGGAAAATGTTCCACCACGTCCAATACAGCAGCATGGGCTGTAGGGGGTTCCCTAGCCTTAATGGGCCAGGGGCACCAGCCCCCCCAAGGCCCATGCGCATGGGAGAGGGGAAACCCTAAAGGGGAGGGCCTCCACTTGACTTGGGAGGCACTCCTCCCCCCTTGGCCACCGCCCCCTCCTCAGATTGGATCTGAGGGGGCCGGCCCCCCTCTCCCTTGCCCCTATATATATGTGGGGGTGGGAGGGCAGCCGCACCCCAAGTACTGGCGCAGCCCTCCCCCTCTTCCAAGTCCTCCTCTCCCGCGGTGCTTGGCGAAGCCCTGCAGGATTGCCACGCTCCTCCACCACCACCACGCCGTCGTGCTGCTGCTAGAAGGAGTCTTCCACAACCTCTCCCTCTCTCGTTGCTGGATCAAGGCATGGGAGACGTCACCGGGCTGCATGTGTGTTGAACGCGGAGGTGCCGTCCGTTGGGCACTAGGATCATCGGTGATTTGGATCACGACGAGTACGACTCCATCAACCCCGTTCACTTGAACGCTCCCGCTTAGTGATCTACAAGGGTATGTAGATGCACTCTCCTTCCCTCGTTGCTAGATTACTCCATAGATTGATCTTGGTGATGCATAGAAAATTTTGAATTTCTGCTACGTTCCCCAACAGTGGCATCATGAGCTAGGTCTATTGCGTAGATTCTTTGCACGAGTAGAACACAAAGTAGTTGTGGGCGTTGATTTTGTTCAATATGCTTACCGTTACTTGTCCAATCTTGTTTGGACGATATTGTGGGATGAAGCGGCCCGGACCGACCTTACACGTACACTTACGTGAGACAGGTTCCACCGACTGACATGCACTTGGTGCATAAGGTGGCTAGCGGGTGCTTGTCTCTCCCACTTTAGTCGGAACAAATTCGATAAAAAGGGTCCTTATGAAGGGTAAATAGCAATTGGCATATCACGTTGTGGTTTTGCATAGGTAATAAACGTTCTTGCTAGAAACCCATAGCAGCCACGTAAAACATGAAAACAACAATTAGAGGATGTCTAACTTGTTTTTGCAGGGTATGCTATGTGATGTGATATGGCCAAGAAGAATGTGATGAATGATATGTGATGTATGAGATTGATCATGTTCTTGTAATAGGAATCATGACTTGCATGTCGATGAGTATGACAACCGGAAGGAGCCATAGGAGTTGTCTTAATTTATTGTATGACCTGCGTGTCATTGGACAAACGCCATGTAATTACTTCACTTTATTGCTAACTGGTAGCCATAGTAGTAGAAGTAATAAGTTGGCGAGACAACTTCATGGAGACACGATGATGGAGATCATGATGATGGAGATCATGGTGTCTTGCCGGTGACGATGATGATCATGGAGCCCCGAAGATGGAGATTAAAAGGAGCAAAATGATATTGGCCATATCATGTCACTATTTGATTGCATGTGATGTTTATCATGTTTATACATCTTATTTTCTTAGAATGACGGTAGTAAATAAGATGATCCCTCATTAAAATTTCAAGAAAGTGTTCCCCCTAACTGTGCACCGTTGCGAAATTTCATCGTTTCAAAGCACCATGTGATGATCGGGTGTGATAGATTCTAACGTTCACATACAACGGGTGTAAGCCAGATTTACACACGCGAAACACTTAGGTTGACTTGACGATCCTAGCATGTACAGACATGGCCTCGGAACACAAGAGACCGAAAGGTCGAGCATGAGTCGTATAGTAGATACGATCAACATGAAGATGTTCACCGATGATGACTAGTCTGTCTCACGTGATGATCGGACACGGCCTAGTTGACTCGGATCATGTAATCACTTAGATGACTAGAGGGATGTCTATCTGAGTGGGAGTTCATAAGATGAACTTAATTATCCTGAACATAGTCAAAAGATTCTTGCAAATTATGTCGTAGCTCGCGCTTTAGTTCTACTGTTTTAGATATGTTCCTAGAGAAAATTTAGTTGAAAGTTGATAGTAGCAATTATGCGGACTGGGTCCGTGAACTGAGGATTGTCCTCGTTGCTTCGTAGAAGGCTTATGTCCTTGATGCACCGCTCGGTGTGCTGGACCTCGAACGTAGTCTGTGGATGTTGCGAACATCTGACATACACATTTTGATAACTACATGATAGTTCAGTTAAATGGTTTAGAGTAGAGGCACCAAAGACGTTTTTGAAACGTCACGGAACATATGAGATGTTTCGAGGGCTGAAATTGGGATTTCAGGCTCGTGCCCACGTCAAGAGGTATGAGACCTCCGACGATTTTCTTAGCCTGCAAACTAAGGGAGAAAAGCTCAATCGTTGAGCTTGTGCTCAGATTGTCTGAGTACAACAATCACTTGAATCGAGTGGGAGTTGATCTTCCAGATGAGATAGTGATGTTTCTCCAAAGTCATTGCCACCAAGCTGCTAGAGCTTCGTGATGAACTATAACATATCAGGGATAGATATGACGATCCTTGAGATATTCGCGATGTTTGACACCCCAAAAGTAGAAATCAAGAAGGAGCATCAATTGTTAATGGTTGGTGAAACCACTAGTTTCAAGAAGGGCAAGGGCAAGAAGGGATACTTCATGAAACGGCAAATCAGCTGCTGCTCTAGTGGAGAAACCCGAGGTTGAACCCAAACCCGAGACTAAGTGCTTCTGTAATAAGGGGAACAGTCACTGAAACAGAATTACCCTAGATACTTGGTAGATGAGAAGGCTGGCAAGGTCGATAGAAGTATATTGGATATACATTATGTTAATGTGTACTTTACTAGTACTCCTAGTAGCACCAGGGTATTAGATACCAGTTCGGTTGCTAAGTGTTAGTAACTCGAAATAAAAGGCTGCGGAATAAACGGAGACTAGCTAAAGGTGAGCTGATGATATGTGTTGGGAGTTTTTCCAAGCTTGATGTGATCAAGCATCGCATGCTCCCTCTACCATTGAGATTGGTGTTAAACCTAAATAATTGTTATTTGGTGTTTGCGTTGAGCATAGACATGATTGGATTATGTCTATCGCAATACGGTTATTCATTTAAGGAGAATAATGGTTACTCTGTTTATTTGAATAATACCTTCAATGGTCTTGCACCTAAAATGAATGGTTTATTGAATCTCGATCATAGTGATACACATGTTCATGCCAAAAGATAGTAATGATAGTACCACCTACTTGTGGCACTGCCATGTAAGTCATATTGGTATAAAACGCATGAAGAAGCTCCATGTTGATGGATCTTTGGACTCACTCGTTTTTGAAAAGTTTTAGACATGCGAACCATGTCTATTGGTGTATATGCATGAAGAAACGCCATGCAAATGGACCGTTTGGACTCATTTGATTTTGAATCACTTGAGACATGCAAATCATACCACATGGTCAAGATGACTGAAAGCCTCGTTTTCAGTAAAATGAAACAAGAAAGCAACTTGTTGGAAGTAATACATTTTGATGTATGCAGTCCAATGAGTGTTGAGGCACGCAGTGGATATAGTTAAGTTCTTCACGGATGATTTGAGTAGATACTGAGTATATTTAATTGATGAAACACAAGTCTGAATTATTGAATGGTTCAAGTAATTTCAGAGTGAAGTTGAAGATCATCGTGACAAGAGGATAAAATGTCTGTGATATGATCATAGAGATGAGTATCTGAGTTACGAGCTTTGGCACACAATTAAGACATTGTGGAAATTGTTTCGCAATTAATGCCGCCTGGAACACCATAGTGTGATGGTGTGTCCGAACATCATAGTTGCACCCTATTGGATATGGTGCATACCATGATGTCTCTTATCGAATTACCACTATCGTTTATGGGTTAGGCATTAGAGACAACCACAGTCACTTTATAGGGCACCACGTAATTCCGTTGAGACGACACCATTTGAACTATGGTTTGGAGAAACCTAAGTTGTCGTTTCTTAAAAGTTTGGGGCTGCGACGCTTATGTGAAAAAGTTTCAGGTTGATAAGCTCGAACCCAAAGCGGATAAAATGCATCTTCATAGGACACCCAAAACAGTTGGGTATACCTCCTAATTCAGATCCGAAAGCAATAGGGATTGTTTCTTGAATCGGGTCCTTTCTCGAGGAAAGGTTTGTCTCGAGAATTGAGTGGGAGGATGGTGGAGACTTGATGAGGTTATTGAACCGTCACTTCAACAAGTGTGTAGCAGGGTATAGGAAGTTGTTCCTGTGGCACCTACACCAATTGAAGTAGAAGCTTATGATAGTGATCATGAAACTTCGGATCAAGTCACTACCAAACCTCGTAGGTCGATGAGGATGCGTACTGCTTTAGAGTAGTACGTAATCCTGTCTTGGAGGTCATGTTGCTAGACAACAATGAACCTACGAACTATGGAAAAGCGATGGTGGGCCCGAATTCCGACGAATGGCTCGAGGCCATAAAAATCCGAGAGAGGATCCATGACTTTGGAAGAAATACTTGATGGTCGTAAGGCTGTTGGGTACAGATGGATTTTAAGAGTAAGACAGACAATGATGGTAAGTATCACCATTAAGAAAGCTCGACTTGTCGTTAAAGATGTTTTCCGACAAGTTCAAGGAGTTGACTATGGTGAGGCTTTCTCACTCGTAGGGATGCTAAGAGTCTGTTGGAATTGGATTAGCATTTACTGCATTATTTATGAAATCTTGCATATAGGATGTCAAAATATTGTTTCCTTGACAGTTTTCTTGAGGAAAGGTTGTATGTGATACAACCAGATGGTTTTTGACAATCCCGAAAGACGCTAACAAGTATGCAAAGCTCCAGCAATCCTTCTAAGGACTGGAGTAAGCATCTTGGAGTTGGAATGTACGCTTTGATGAGATGATCAAAGATTTTGGGCCTATACAAAGTTTATGAGAGATTTGTATTTCCAAAGAAGTGAGTGGGAGCACTATAGAATTTCTGATGAGTATATGTTGTTGACATATTGTTGATCAGAAATGATGTAGAATTTCTAGAAAGCATATAGGGTTGTTTGAAAAGTGTTTTTCAATGGAAAACCTGGATTAAGCTGCTTGAACATTGAGCATCAAGATCTATGAGGATAGATCAAAAACCGCTCAATGGTACTTTCAAATGAGCACGTACCTTGACATGATCTTGAAGGTGTTCAAGATGGATCAGTCAAAGAAGGAGTTCTTGCCTGAGTTGTAAGGTATGAAGTTAAGACTTAAAGCTCGACCATGGCAGAAGAAAGAGGAAGGACGAAGGTCATCCCCTATGCTTTTGTCATAGGCTCTATACGGTATGCCATGCTGAGTACCGCACCTAATGTGTGCCTTGCCACATGTCTGGCAAGAGGGTACAAAGGTGATCAAGGAGTGGATCACCAGACAGCGGTCAAAATTGTCCTTGTAGTAATAAGGACATGTTTCTCGATTATGGAGGTGATAAAGAGTTCGGCGTAAAGGGTTACGTCGATGCAAGCTTTAACACCTATCCGAATGACTCTGAGTAGAGAAACCAGATACGTATAGTGGAGCAACCATTTGGAATAGCTCCAAGTGGAGCGTGGAAGTGGCATTTACAATATGACCTAGAGATTTGCGAAGTACATACGGATCTGAATGTTGCAGACCCGTTGACTAAAATCTCTCTCACAAGCAAAACATGATCAAACCCCAGAACTCATTGAGTCTTAATCACATGATGATGTGAACTAGTTTAGTGACACTAGTAAACTCTTTGGATGTTGTTCACATGGCGATGTGACCTATGAGTGTTAATCACATGGAGATGTGAACTAGATTATCGACTCTAGTGCAAGTGGGAGACTGTTGGAAATATGCCCTAGAGGCAATAATAAATCAGTTATTATTATTATATTTCCTTGTTCATGATAATCGTTTATTATCCATGCTATAATTGTATTGATAGGAAACTCAGATACATGTGTGGATACATAGACAACACCATGTCCCTATTAAGCCTCTAGTTGACTAGCTCATTGATCAATAGATGGTTACGGTTTCCTGACCATGGACATTGGATGTCGTTGATAACGGGATCACATCATTAGGAGAATGATGTGATGGACAAGACCCAATCCTAAGCCTAGCACAAAGATCATGTAGTTCATATGCTAAAGCTTTTCTAATGTCAAGTATCATTTCCTTAGACCATGAGATTGTGCAACTCCTGGATACCATAGGAATGCTTTGGGTGTACCAAACGTCACAACGTAACTGGGTGGCCATAAAGGTGCACTACGGGTATCTCCCAAAGTGTCTGTTGGGTTGGCACGAATCGAGACTGGGATTTGCCACTCCGTGTAAACGAAGAGGTATCTCTGGGCCCACTCGGTAGGACATCATCATAATGTGCACAATGTGACCAAGGGGTTGATCACGGGATGATGTGTTACGGAACGAGTAAAGAGACTTGCCGGTAACGAGATTGAACAAGGTATCGGCATACCGACCATCGAATCTCGGGCAAGTATAATACCGCTAGACAAAGGGAATTGAATACGCGATTGATTGAATCCTCGACATCGTGGTTCATCCGATGAGATCATCGTGGAACATGTGGGAGCCAACATGGGTATCCAGATCCCGCTGTTGGTTATTGGCCGGAGAGTTGTCTCGGTCATGTCTACGTGTCTCCCGAACCCGTAGGGTCTACACACTTAAGGTTCGATGGCGCTAGGGTTATAAAGGAAGTTTGTATGTGGTTAACGAATGTTGTTCGGAGTCCCGGATGAGATCCCGGATGTCACGAGGAGTTCCGGAATGGTTCGGAGGTAAAGATTTATATATGGAAAGTTGTTGTTCGGGTTCCAGGAAAAGTTCGATTTTTTCGGTATTGTACCGGGAAGCTTCCGGAGGATTCCGGAGGGGTCCGGAGGTCCGGAAAAGTTCCACCACGTCCAATACAGCAGCATAGGCTGTAGGGGGGCGCCCTAGCCTTAATGGGCCAGGGGAACCAGCCCCCCCAAGGCCCATGCGCATGGGAGAGGGGAAACCCTAAAGGGGAGGGCCTCCACTTGACTTGGGAGGCACTCCTCCCCCCCTTGGCCGCCGCCCCCTCCTCAGATTGGATCTGAGGGGGCCGGCCCCCCTCTCTCTTGCCCCTATATATATGTGGGGGGTGGGAGGGCAGCCGCACCCCAAGTACTGGCGCAACCCTCCCCCTCTTCCAAGTCCTCCTCCTCTCCCGCGGTGCTTGGCGAAGCCCTGCAGGATTGCCATGCTCCTCCACCACCACCACGCCGTCGTGCTGCTGCTGGACGGAGTCTTCCCCAACCTCTCCCTCTCTCCTTGCTGGATCAAGGCATGGGAGACATCACTGGGCTGCATGTGTGTTGAGGTGCCGTCCGTTCGGCACTAGGATCATCGGTGATTTGGATCACGACGAGTACGACTCCATCAACCCCATTCACTTGAACGCTTCCGCTTAGCGATCTACAAGGGTATGTAGATGCACTCTCCTTCCCTCGTTGCTAGATTACTGTCACGCCCAATATGCGACCCTATCCAAAAGGAACTCGAAGGTCCCACCAAGGATAGACCCGCATATTGGAACGCTTTTGCAAGGTGGATATCATTACATCAACATTACATAATAGATGGGGATACATACATAAGGCATACAAGCCACATGAATACAACATCACAATACATCAGAGCACCATCCGACTACGGATGAAACACAAACAGAAACTCAAACGACATCCACCCTGCTAGCCCAGGTTGCCGACCTGGAACCTATCCCTGATCGAAGAAGAAGCAAAAGAAGAACTCATCGCAAGCAAGCATCGCTCTCGCGTCATGATCATCGGGTAAACCTGTACCTGCAACTGTTGTTGTAGTAATCTGTGAGCCACGAGGACTCAGCAATCCCATTACCATGGGTATCAAGACTAGCAAAGCTTAAATGGGTAAGGAAGGGGTAAAGTGGCGAGGTTGCAGCAGCGACTAAGCATATATGGTGGCTAACATACGCAAATAAGAGCGAGAAGAGAAACAAAGGAATGATCGTCAACTAGTAATGATCAAGAGGTGATCCTGAACACCTACTTACGTCAAACATAACCCAGAAACCGTGTTCACTTCCCGGACTCCGCCGAAAAGAGACCATCACGGCTACACACGCGGTTGATGCGTTTTAGTTCGGATCTGGTGTCAAGTTATCTACAACCGAACATTAACAAATTCCCATCTGCCTATAACCACAGGCACGGCTTTCGAAAGATTATACCCTGCAGGGGTGTCCCAACTTAGCCCATGATAAGCTCTCGCGATCAACGAAGGAATAGACCTTCTCCCAGGAAGACCCGATCAGACTCGGAATCCCGGTTTACAAGACATTTCGACAATGGTAAAACAAGACCAGCAAGACCGCCCTATGCGCCGACAATCCCGATAGGAGCTGCACATATCTCGTTCTCAGGGAAACACCGGATGAGCAATCCGTACAACTAAAACCAGACCTCAAGTTTCCCTGAGGGGGCGCTGCAAAGGGCTCTAGTTCGGACCAACACTTAGACAAGCACTGGCCCGGGGGCTATAATAAAGATGACCCTCGAGAGAGCGACTCCCAAGGGAAAAGTAGGTGGTGGTGAGGCAAATGGTAAAAGTCAATGTTGGGCCTTGCTGGAGGAGTTTTATTCAAAGCGAGCTGTCAAGGGGGTCCCATAAATCACCCGACTGCGTAAGGAACGCAAAATTCGGGAACATAACACCGGTATGACGAAAACTAGGGCAGCAAGAGTGGAACAAAACACCAGGCAAAAGGCCGAGCCTTCCACCCTTTACCAAATATATAGATGCATTAATAATATAAGAGATATTGTGATATCCCAACCAAAATCCTGTCCACCATGGAGAAATCTTCAACTTCACCTGCAACTAGAAACGCTATAAGAAGGGCTGAGCAGAGCGGTAACATAGCCAAGCAACGGTTAGCATAGGAAAGGTGTCAAAGGTTAGAGGTTCATGGCAATTTGGGAGGCTTGATGAGCAAAAGATAGGTAACGCAGCATAGCGATAGAACGAAGCAACTAGCATAGCAATGATAGTAGTGAGATCCAGGGTAGCGGTCATCTTGCCTGAAATCCCGCAAGGAAGAAGAACGAGTCCATGAAGAAGATGAAGCCACGAAGACGAACCACACGTAGACGAACGAATCCTCACGATCGCACGAAACAGGAACTATCGAAAAGAAGCACACAACAAGGTAAACACACCACATGAGAACAAGGCATGATGCACAACAAGCATGATGCATGACGAAGCTACATGAAGCTACTCATGGCAAGAGATGATGCAAACAAGAGCAACACATCAAGACAAGTTTAAATGAGGCCGGAAACAACATATAACAATTCCGGTAAGTCCTCATATGCATATTTCGAAATTGGTCCAGATCTGAATAAACCTTATGTTCAAGTTGTTTAACAACAAGTTAAGGTGCACAAAGATGATCTACACGAGATTCTAGTCAAGTTACATATAAAGTTCATTTGATTTGGAGCTACGGCCTAGAAGATATGAGCAAAACAAGTTAAACATGGTATTGATGCAAAATGAACCCAAACATCAAGCAAACACACCAAAACAAGGATGAAACATGATAATATGAAGCTACATGCAAAATCAAGCAAGTTTCATCTAGAGCACAATCAAAATGGAGCAACGGTGCAACACATACACACTATACAAGTCATAGCAACAATCTGTCCATAACAGCAAGTAGGCATATTGCAAGCATCAAAACAACAAGCTACAGGACCTCAACATAATAACAAAAGGCATGGGCATGATGTACAGGTAAAGCATAACAAAACATGAACACTGAGCTATCTCCAGAAATCACTAGAACATGCTCAAACACACATGGAAAGATTGCAAATAATAACAGTTCAGACTTTGCAGAAAATAACATCAGGTTGCAATGTTTAGAGCTATCAAACAACATGTTACAGGAACTTATCATGGCAAACAAAGGCATGACATGAATCTACTAATTGCATAGAACAATAGTCCCTTACTGACCAAGAGCCAAAAAGGATCATAAGATATGATGGCACCCATGTAAACATGGCAAGTTATATGACAGATTCAAACATGGCAGAAACAGAATTATGAAGGCATGTAGATGAGCTTGAACCACTCAGTACAGAGCAATACATGGCATGGCAAGGCAACCAACAGTAATAAGGCATATTTGTGAAGCTAAGCATGGCAATATCAAGGCCATAGGGTGCATGGATCACTAGCAAAACACATGGTAACAACTGAACTTAATGTTAACAGGCTGACAGCAACATTATGAAGCAACTTTGGAGCAAGATATGAACAAGTTACAGCAAGCTAGAAATGCAACCAGGGGCATTGATGGATAGAGGATGACATGTAGATCAAAACATGTTTATAGAACATCTCCAGATTATGCATAGAATGATTTGTAGCAACATGTTTATATAGCATCACGAAATAACAGATTCAGCCTAGCAAAACAGCAACATCATGTACACTACTTAACAAGCTCTATGCACTCAGCACACAATTCACAAAAATACATGGATAGCACCTCTGGAAAGATGACATGGCATAGATCAAAACATATGTAGACATCAACCTCATAGGATGCACACATCAATCATGGCAAAAATGACAAATGAGCAAGTTATAACAGTTTCAGCAGATTAACATCACTTAGCACTCTTCCAACAGCATTTCGGGCATCAAGATGAGCTCAAATGAAAAAGATGCAATGAAATGAAATGATGTACTCGTCGAGGCGAACAATTTGACATATTACACGCACAAAACGGAGCTACGGATGCAGAGATATGGCATGACGAACATGGCATGATTATACAAAATATTTCGGGACTTAGTCATTTTTCAGAGAAAAAAAAACGGATCGAGCGCAATATAGTAATATGTCGCCTGGGCGAGGGATAGGACGGCGGGGGCGCGCTCACCTCGCGGGCTTCGGCCCAAGATGGTGAAGCAGGCCGGTGGATCGAGCGGCTGGGCCTGGAGATGCGCTCTGGGGCCCGCAGATCTGGGTAGGGGCGAGGCTGGCCCATCGGGGGGGGGGGGGGTCGCTCGACCTCCTCCTCTGCTCGAAACGAGCAGAGGTCATGGCGACGGCGACGGCGGCTGCGGCTGCGCCTCCGGCGAGGCGCGAGGGCAGTGGGGAGGCCGTGAACGGGCGGCGGAGGAGGAGATCCGGGCGGCGGTTGCCGGGTCCGGCGAAGACGACGCCTGCGATGACGATTTCGAGGCGGCAGACAGCGCACCTGCGAGGGGAGAGAGAGAGATGCCATGAGGGAGAGGGAGAAGGAAGGAGAAGGAAGGAGAGGGCAGCGGGCGGCGACCTGGCGGGGAGTTCGTCGGCGGCGGGGCTCGGGCACGGGCGCAGGGTCTGGTGGCTGGAGAACGGCGGCGCGGGCGACGAGGCAGGGGTCGGAGCTCTGGATCGGGAGCTCCTCTCCCGATTTGGAGCTCAGGGCGCAGGGGCGATGCGGTCCGGGCCCCGCTGGGCTCGGCGGGCTGCGCCCGGGCCTGGCGGGCCGCGCGGTGGAGGGGACGCTGGGGGCGACGTGGCCGGCTCCGGTTGGAGGGGAGCGGCGCTGGGTGGCGGCGCGACAACTCAGGCGGCGCCACGTGGCGAGGATGAGGTGGCCGGCGGCGGATCTAGAGAGGGGAGGCGGCGGCGCGGCCCCCGAGGTGGGAGGAGGCGCTGAAAATGAGGAGGGGAGAGATTAGGGGGTAGGTTTAGCCCGAAATGGAAAGGAGGGGGTCTATATATAGCCAAAGGGGGGTTAGGGTTGGGGGGTTTGGAAGCGATTCGAACCGTACGATCGCGATCGTGCGGCTCCAGACAGAGGGGGGACTAGGCTGGACCTAGGAGGGGTTAGTGGTCTGTGAAGAGAGGGCTCGAGCTGAGGGGAGAGAAGAGAGGTGCAGCCCGGTGGCAGTTTCGGAGACCAAAACGTCCGACGAAGGTACCGACAACGGCTGCTATGTTTAACGGTTGGGCAGTCAAACGGACTCCCAATGCGCCGAAACTTGACACACGCTCTGTCTACACTATAATAAGACCGCATGCCAAACTTCAACCCATTCCGAGAACATTTTTATGCCACTTATAAAATAATATTACGGAGGTGCCGCAGGCGCGTGCGAGTGTGTCCGGACTCGGAACGGACAACGGAGAGAACCGGCGGAACCCGAACGGATGCAAGTTTTGAAAAACATGCAGATGAAATGCAGATGATGACATGGCAAAGTGCAACACGCAAGCAAAAGACATGGCAACAACGACGAATAGCTGGCAGACACCTGGCGCAACGAATCCGGGGCGTTAAAATTACTCCATAGATTGATCTTGGTGATGTGTAGAAAATTTTGAATTTCTGCTACGTTCCCCAACACCATCTTCGGTAAGTCGCCTTGCCGTTGTATTCATATCGTAAGCCGTGCAATAGAGTATGTGTCAGAATTTAACTTTCCTGAATATGCTTTGTACAGGCCCCAGAAGCGCAAATTTAAACCCCAACATGCTGACGAAGCTGAAAGCCGTGTATACCTTGGTGGAACAATTGTACACCGGGTCACAACGGACCCTTGCTTCGATGGCCTTATCCAATGAGATTCCAACCCTCCTACCACGGGTCTTGAGTAAGCTTTCAGTCCTCCCTCAACGGATCAATCAATTGAGACGGTCAGGTGCAAGAGCCAGAGCAATAAACGCTCTAAGCCGGGCTAAGGCCTGGCTACCTAAATTAGACCCGGAGGATATTGCCATTGGTTACCCAAGTCTCAAGGAAGATGGCACGCCATTTGAGGATGTGGATTTCCTTGCTTGTGTCAAAGAGGTACGCCCCGTGGCGATTTTGATAGCCACTGAAATAGATTATACCAAGTACCAGGTGGGTTATGATGAACAAGGATGAAGGATTCCGACACCTGAATATGACGTGACCAGTCTGATTCCCCCAATCCGTAAGCATACCTTTGCTCCTGAAGTTGACCTGGCAGGTCTTGTTGATGATGAAGCAGAATTTGAAGCCTTAAACAACATTGACTGGTCATCATCAACCTTCCAGGAAAAGGAGCAGAGCGCAAACGTGGAGAGGGCTAACCCAGACGCTTCGGGCCAATCCTGAAGGTGAAGCTGTCATGGCGACTCAGTACCTGGTGTAAAAAACAATGCAAACTATTTGGACTTAATAAGTCCTGTAATAGGGTAGAGATAACTCTGTTGTGGCCATGCCATCGTGCATGTTTTGATGCTTAACATTTTTAAGCCGCCTTGTTATATTCGTGCACATAGTTGATTGTTGTTGAAAAAAATGTCCTTCAAATAAACTGCTAGGCCAAAAATGTGATCAAAATAATCATAGATTAGCTTGGTTGATAAAAACACAACTATAATAAGATTCTCCACTGGACGTACCGGTTCATATGACCTGTCCGGTAAGGATGAAGATCCGATATTTGGATACCCGGAAAGTACCTTGATACTTAAGGGCTGGTGACTCATCGGTCGATATTGAACCGGGTTACAGATACTATATTTATAACTGTAAGCTTCAGGAAGAATCTTAAGTCAAACAATGGGGCTTTCAAAGATAACTTAAGTCAAAAAAATCAAAAAAAAAAGAAATAAAAATGGCAAGGCTACTGATTCGAATACGATCAGTGAACCGTCCCAGAGGGGTTTAAGCTAGGATTCGAATACGATCATGTAGCCCCCAATGGATTTGGCATTGCGCCGATCAAGAAGGTACCGACAGTTGTGTTCTCTTTGGTTCGAATACGACCTATGTTTGAACAGGAAGCCCCCTAATGATCTTGAGAGTTTTTTAACGACTCTGATTTGAATACGATCAAAGTCGGTTCCCAAATGGGGTTAAGCTATGATTCGGATACGATCAAGAAGCCCCCAAGTGAGCTTGGAAGTGTGCCAATCAAAAGGGTATCGACAGCTATGTTCTTTGGTTCGAATACGACCTATGTTTGAACAGGAAGCCCCCGAGTGACCATAATTTTTAATAGCTAGATTCGAATACGATCGTAAACCGGATCAGAACGGTTGAGCCGGATCAAATATGACCCGCCCCCGAGTGATCGTGTGAGAAAATGATGACAATGACAATGACAAATTTACCTTGTGAGAAGGGAAAAAGGACAAAAGTCCTGCTTTATTATTTATCATAATATGTACATTGGCAAAATATATACACCGGTAGAGCCTATGGCTTAAGTGTAGTAGGGCCGGAGATGAGCAATATTCCACGGCCTCCGGGTCTCCTCCTCCGACTTACGAGAGTCTTTGTGCTCTCGAACGTCAATAAGGTAATATGACCCGTTGTTTAAGTTCCTGCTGACCACAAATGGTCCTTCCCAAGGCGGGGATAACTTGTGAGCATCAGTTTGATCCTGGATGAGCCGGAGCACTAGGTCACCTTCCTGAAAAGATCTGGACTTAACTCAGCGGCTGTGGTAACGGTGCAAATCCTGTTGATAAATCGCCGAACGGGCGGCTGCCAAGTCCCGATGTTCATCTAACAGATCAAGAGCATCCTAGCGTGCTTGTTCATTGTCTTCCTCCACATAAGCCGCCACATGAGGTGAATCATGACGGATGACACTAGGAGAACCGCCTTAGCCCCGTAGACCATGAAGAATGGCGTATAACCCGTAGATCTGGTAGGAGTAGTGTTGATGCTCCATAACACTGAAGGTAACTCCTCAACCCAACAACCCGGCATCCATTGCAAAGGGACAAAGAGCCGGGGCTTAATGCCTTTCAGGATCTCTTGATTGGCTCTCTCGGCTTGACCATTAGACTGAGGGTGAGCCACTGATGAAACATCAAGCCGGATATTCTCACGTTGACAGAACTCCTCCATGGCGCCTTTAGACAGATTAGTGCCATTGTAAGTTATAATGTTGTGTGGAAAACCAAAACGAAATATCACCTTCTTCATGAATTGAACCACCGTGGCTGCATCACACTTACTGACCGGCTCTGCCTCGACCCACTTTGTAAACTTATCAACTGCCACCAAGAGGTGAGTCTTTTTATCTTTTGATCTCTTGAAAGGCCCGCCCAACCATGTCAAGCCCCCAGACTGAACGACCAAGTAATTTAAATCATCCTCAACTCTTGAGCCGGCACATGAGCCCGTCTTGAGAACTTCTGACAACCGTCACATTTACTGACCAGATCTTCTGCGTCTGCATGAGCCGTCAACCAATAAAAACCATGACGAAAAGCCTTAGCCACAAGAGATTTAGACCCGGTGTGATGACCGTAATCTCCTTCATGAATCTCACGTATAATTTCTTGGCCTTCTTCAGGAGAGATGCAATACTGAAAAGCCTCTGTAACACTGCAATGATGTAACTCGCCATTGATGATCGTCATGGACTTAGACCACCGGGTTATTTGCCTGGCCAAGGTTTCATCCTCAGGCAACTCGCCCCGTGTCATATAAGCCAGATACGGCACCGTCCAATCTGGGATGATATGAAGAGCCGCCACCAACTGTGCCTCAGGATCAGGAACAACCAAACCTTCCTCTGTTGGTAGCTTGACAGAAGGGTTATACAAAACATCCAAGAAAGTATTAGGCGGCACCGGCTTACGCTGAGATCCCAGCCGGCTTAAGGCATCAGCCGCCTCGTTCTTTCGACGGTTAATGTGTTCCACCTGATAACCCTTAAAGTGCCCCGCAATTGCATCAACCTCCCGGCGATAAGCCGCCATGAGAGGGTCCTTTGAGTCCCACTTGCTTGACACCTGCTGAGCCATGAGTTCTGAGTCGCCGAAGCACCATACCCGGCTTAAATTCATCTCTTTAGCCATCCGGAGACCATGGAGCAAGGCTTCATACTTAGCTGCATTGTTAGTACATGGAAACATCAACCGGAGTACATAACAAAACTTATCACCCCGAGAGGAAGCCAAAATAACTCCAGCCCCGAGCCTTCCAATTGCCTAGACCCATCAAAATGAATTATCCAATAGGTATTGTCCGGCTTTTCCTTAGGCATCTGCAATTCTGTCCAGTCATTGATGAAATCCACCAATGCTTGAGATTTAATAGCTGTGCGTGGCACATATTTTAAACCATGAGGCCCAAGCTCAATGGCCCATTTGGCGACTCGCCCTGTGGCCTCTCTGTTCTGAATAATATCCCCCAAGGGGGCAGAACTAACCACAGTGATGGGATGGCCCAAGAAGTATTGCTTAAGCTTTTGGCTGGCCATAAACACCCCATAGACAAGCTTCTGCCAGTGCGGATATCGTTGCTTGGACTTAATCAGTACCTCACTGATGTAGTAAACCGACCACTAAACCGGGTGCTCCTTGCCAGCCTCCTTGCGTTCCACCACAATAGCCACACTGATAGCACGTGTGTTAGCAGCCACATATAGGAGCAAGGGCTCCTTATCAATGGGAGCAGCAAGAACCGACGGCTCAACCAACTATCTCTTCAGATCTTCAAAGGCAGTATTGGCGGCGCCATTCCAAGTAAAACTATCCGTCTTTTTCATCATCTGATACAGCGGAATAGCCTTCTCCCCTAACCGGCTTATGAACCGGCTTAAGGCGGCGATACGACCCGCCAAACGCTGGACATCGTTAATACACGCCGGCTTGGCCAGGGAGGTGATGGCCTTGATCTTCTCCGGGTTAGCTTCGATGCCTCTGTTAGAAACCAGAAAGCCCAAAAGCTTGCCTGCAGGCACACCAAAAACACACTTGGCTGGGTTAAGCATCATCTTGTAAACCCGGAGATTATTGAAGGTTTCCTTGAGATCATCGATCAAGGTCTCTTTCTCTCCGGACTTAACCACTATATCATCCACGTAGGCATGAACATTACGTCCAATCTGATCATGGAGACAATTCTGTACGCATCGCTGGTAACTCGCCTGGGCACTCTTGAGCCCAAAAGGCATTGAATCATAGTAGAAGGCTCCAAACGGAGTGATGAACGCCGTCTTCTCCTTGTCCTTAACAGCCATCTTGATCTGATGATAACCAGAGTAAGCATCCAAAAAGCTCAAACGCTCACAACCCGCCGTAGCATCGATGATCTGATCAATACGAGGGAGAGCGAAAGGATCAGCAGGACAAGCTTTGTTTAAGTCCGTGTAATCCACACACATACACCAAGTGTCGTTTTTCTTAAGAAGAAGCACCGGGTTAGCCAGCCACTCTGGATGAAACACCTCAATGATGAACCCAGCCGCCAAGAGCCAGGCCACTTCCTCACCAATAGCTTTCCTTCTCTCCTCATTAAACCGTCGAAGAAATTGCTTGACCGGTTTAAACTTTGGATTGATATTAAGAGTGTGCTCAGCGAGTTCTCTCGGTACACCCGGCATGTCAGATGGCTTCCATGCAAAAATGTCCTGATTCTCGTGGATGAACTCAATGAGCGTGCCTTCCTATTTGGGATCCAAATTAGCACTGATGCTGAACTGCTTGGATGAATCGCCTGGGACAAAATCGATAAGCTTAGTCTCCTCCGCTGACTGAAATTTCGTGACCGGCTCATGCTCTGTAGTTGGCTTCTTCAAAGATGTCATATCCGCCGGGTCAACATTGTCCTTGTAGAACTTTAGCTCTTCCGCCGTGCAGGCCGACTCAGCATAAGCCGCGTCACCTTCTTCACATTCCAGAGCCACCTTGCGGCTCCCGTGCACCGTAATGGTTCCCTTATAACCCGACATTTTGAGCTGCAAGTATACATAACACGACCGTGCCATGAACTTGGCATAAGCCGGCCGCCCAAACAGAGCATGATATGGGCTCTTGATCTGAACTACTTCAAATGTTAATTTCTCGGCTCTGGAATCATATTCATCCCCAAATGCTACCTCCAACTCTATTTTGCCGACCGGATACGCCGACTTACCAGGTACAACTCCATGGAAAACAGTGTAGGACTTCTTAAGGCTCTTATCAGTCAGCCCCATGTGACAGAAGGTCTCATAATAAAGAATATTGATCCTGCTGCCTCCATCCATCAGCACCTTGGTGAACTTGTATCCACCCACTTGAGGGGCTACGACCAAGGCTAAGTGACCCAGATTGTCAACCCGGGGAGGGTGATCCTCTCTACTCCATATGATAGGCTGTTCAGACCACCTCAAATAACGAGGAATTGCCGGCTCAACCGTATTCACGGCCCTCTTATGAAGCTTCTGGTCCCGTTTACACAAGCTGGTGGTAAACACATGATATTGCCCACTGTTCAGCTGCTTTGGATTGCTCTGGTATCCTCCTTGCTGCTGCTGCTGACTGCCCTGGCCAGCCTGTTGGTTATATCCACCCTGGTTTCCCTGGGAATTTTGAAAATTGGGATTTGACTCGCCGCCCGGGCCATGAAAACCGCCACCACTTGATCCACCCTGGCCATTGTTACCATCAAACATGTTGGAATTCTTGAACGCCTTCATAATCATGCAGTCCTTCCACAAATGTGTAGCCGGCTTCTCCTTAGAACCGTGTCTCGGACAAGGTTCATTCAACAACTGCTCAAGTGTGGGTCCTGACCCGCCGGATCGAGGAGGTGGCCTTCCCTTGCGCCGCTGGTTATGACCCTGCGCATTGGTGTTAGGCACAAAATCCAAACTACCATCAGCCTTACGTTTGTTACCTCCTTGATTTGCCGGGTTGTGCTGAGAGCCCTTGCCGTTGCCGTTCCTCTTTCCCTTCCCTGCCTCCTCATCATCAGACTCGGGATCCTTGGTACTATCAGAATCGGCATACTTGACCAGAGCCGCCATTAGCGTGCCCATATCATTGCACTCACGTTTGAGCCGCCCCAGCTTTTGTTTCAAAGGTAAGAAACGACAATTCTTCTCCAACATTAAGATTGCAGATCCGGCATCCATCTCATCAGATGCATGTATTATGGCCTTAACCCGGCGTACCAAATGGGTTGTAGACTCACCCTCTTCCTGCTTACAATTCGTCAGGTCCATGATCGACATGGGCTGCCTGCACGTGTCTTTGAAGTTCTGGATGAACCGGGCCTTTAACTCTGCCCATGAACCGATTGAATTAGGTGGCAGGCCTTTCAACCAGGTGCGGGCGGTTCCATCCAACATCATGGTGAAGTACTTAGCCATTGCTGCGTCAGAAACCTCCAACAGCTCCATAGCCATCTCGTAGCTCTCAATCCATGACCTAGGTTGTAAGTCGGCTGTGTAATTCGGCACCTTCCTTGACCCTTTAAAATCTTTAGGCAACCACTCATTACGTAGAGCCGACACCAGACACGGGACTCCTCCCGTCCGGGTGGCTATACCTGCCTCAACATAAGTCGCTGGGTAATCGGATATGGCTGATAAGCCGTCAACTGAGCCGCTTGCTCAGCCGCCCGTTCAGCCTCTTGCCATAGTCTCTCTTGCTCCACCAAGTTAACGGCCTCATGACGTGGCGGGTTACCGCCACCTGGCTAGTCATGGCGTCTAACATTGCTTGATACGGCCGCTGAATCCATGTGCATGCTATAACTTGGGCTTCGGCTTGGACGAGGGGTTGAATGGATCCGGTCTCGGCTGTATGAGTACGCCTCCTGCTGTACCAAAGCCGTTTGAAGAAGTTCCCTGACCCGGCGGGTTTCAACTGCAGTCGAAGAGTCGCCATCAATTGGGAGAGCTGCCAATCGGGTTGCCGCTGCTATCATGTTTTCCAATGGGTTGGAGTAATGACCCGGAGGGGTTGGTACGTACTGAGGTGGCGCCATGTTTACACGGGGAGGTCCCATCACCGGTGACGGAAATGGTGCTCCGTCCCCGGGTGTCGCAACATGGTCTGGCCCTGTGCGTGGAGGGAGCCATGGTGGGTTGCCTGTCTGTGGGATGAGCCACGGCGGGTTACTGGGCCCTGCTCCTGGCGTGTTAAAAAGGTTCCGAGGGTCATAAACCGGGGGAAGTCGAGACTGGGTATTCTGATGCCTTCTCCTCATGACCTCATTAGCCGCATTCTGGTCTTGCGTAAGCCGGAAAGCGTGCGCCTGAATCTGCTGAGCCTGAACGTCCAGAGCCGCTCGCTCTGCGGTTATCCTAACATCTTCTGCTGCTAGGTTCTCCTTAGCTTGCGCCATATCCAACTTTAACTGTGCCACCTCCGCATCATGACTGGCTTGATCCACCGGGCTGACTACGGCGGTTAACAGGGTGGTCAATTTGTCGGTGAGATCCATTAACACCTGGGCCGGTGATCGCACAAGACCTCCTGCCCTGGCAGCCGCTGATCCGGAGGTTACCACTGCTGTAGTTGTGGAATCTTGGATGGGTTGGGTTCCAGCCATGAAGATCCCGACCCTGCACGACGGCTCAAGACAATCCGGAATATTGCTTCCATCGGAACAGCCGCCGAGCCCGCCATCCTGTAGTTGGTACAATGAATCCGTCTCACCTGTGGACGACTCACCGTCAGAGTAGATGGCCGCCTCACCACCAGAGGCAGATCCTTCAGAGAGCCCTCCGTGGATGCATCCCATGAAGGCACGCCTCACAGCCGAAAGAGCCTGGGCGGGTCTTGCATGCTGAGCCGTTTCGATGAGGTCGGTGCAGATGTCCAGCTCAGGGCCCGGCTCGCCGATCTTGCCGATGAAGACGTGGATTCCGCCGAAGGGGACCCAGTACCCGTACTCAATTGAGCCGGCCTCGGGGCCCCAGCCTACATCATTGATGTAGATCTTGCCACGACGACTCTTGGTCATCCGGCCCACAGCGTATCCCTTGAGCCCTTCGAAGCTGCCCTTCAAGAACTCAAATCCACCATGCGCTGGCCCCACGGTGGGCGCCAACTGTCGTGGAATTGTCACATCAGATGTCCTAGCCAAAGGACTTAGTCGTGGAGCCATCACAACTAGGAAGCTTGAAGGGGTTAATCAGGACAAGGGACACGAGAGGTTTTATACTAGTTCGGCCCCTTGCGATGAAGGTAAAAGCCAACGTCTAGTTGTGATTGGGATTATGTATGTCACGATAACCAGGAAGCAGAATCGCTTGAACTAGCTCTTGAGTTGTTGATTCGTACCCTGAACCGCCGCTGGGTCGTCCATTTATATGCTGAGGTTGACGTCCAACGGCTCTACAGAGTCCCGGCCGGCTTATAGATTGTATCCGGCTCGGTCTCTTAATCTTTCTTACCTTACAGTACAAGTTACATGATCAACGGCGGTTTAACACTACGGGCCTTAGGTCACCTCTGGGCCGTTGGGCTTTTACTAAGCCACCGTCTTCAAGCTTGAGCTTCTGTCTTCAAGAATGCTTGTAAGTATAACCCGGCTCCTTTTGGCGTGTCATACTAGTAGTTATATCCCCAACACCCCGGGAACTCCTACACGTTGAGAGGGAGGCCGGTGAGCAGATCTAGCTACCTACTTAAAATGGCAGGTGCTTACCAGTCCAACCCGGCGCACGCCGCTCAGTCGCTGACGTCTAATAAGCTTCGGCTGATGCATACGACGCAGAACGCCAATACTATGCCCACATGATGGTTAGTGCTATCATGCCAGAGGCCCCTTGGATCAAATATCCAAATCGTAGTGGATTAGGAACGGGCGATAACAAACAGAGACTCACGAAAGATGTGACCCCGTTGCCCCATCTTGAGGACTTGCGACAAGGGCTAAGAATGCCCGGCCACACTTCGTAATTATCTCGCGGGAACCCTCCAGGTCAACCCGACTCCTCATCACTCGCAAATATGCTCGCGCGGGTACCCCTCAGGGCCGACCCGTCTTTAGTAACATGGTCCAGTGTAAAGTCATAGTAACCATAGTAATCGTGTGTCTAACACCAAGGGGAAAACCTGAGGAGTCACCCTCGACGGATTCCACTCGATGTAATCATCAAGGTAAACGTAAGAGGATCCACCCTCGAGGTTCACACTTGAGGGGTTGCACGACAGAGTCGTATCGGAAGTGGTTAAGGCGAAATCACCCTCGATGACCATGAGCGAATAACTACATGATATGTCTCCAACGTATCTATAATTTTTGATTGTTCCATGCTATTATATTACCCCTTTTGGATGTTTATGGGCTTTATTTTACATATTTATATCATTTTTGGGACTAACCTACTGACCGGAGGCCCATCCCGTATTGCTGTTTTTTTGCCTATTTCAGTATTTCGAAGAAAAGGAATATCAAACGGAGTCCAAACAGAATGAAACCTTCCGGAGCGTGATTTTTGGAACGAACGTGATCCAGAGGACTTGGAGTGCAAGTCAAGAAGCAATCGAGGCGGCCAGGAGATAGGAGGGCACGCCCACCCCTCCTGGGTGCGCCCCTGTCTCCTGGGCCCCTCGAGCAGCCACTGACGCACTTCTTCCTCCTATATATACCTACGTACCCCAAAAACATCCAGGGAGCCAACGAAAAACAATTTCCACGGCCGTAACCTTTTGTATCCGCGAGATACCATCTTGGTGCCTTCACCGGCGCTCCGCCGGAGGGGGAATCGAGCATGGAGGGATTCTAAATCAACACCATAGCCCCTCCGATGAGTTGTGAGTAGTGTACCATAGACCTTCGGGTCCATAGTTATTAGCTAGATGGCTTCTTCTCTCTTTTTGGATCTCAATACCATGTTCTCCCCCTCTCTTGTGGAGATCTATTTGATGTAGCTCTTTTTGCGGTGTGTTTGTCGAGATCCGATGAATTGTGGGTTTATGATCAAGTTTATCTATGAGAAATATTTGAATCTTCTCTGAATTCTTTTATGTATGATTGAGTTATCGTTGCAAGTCTCTTCGAATTATCAGTTTGGTTTGGCCTACTAGATTGATCTTTCTTGCCATGGGAGAAGTGCTTAGCTTTGAGTTCAATCTTGTGGTGTCCTTACCCAGTGATAGAAAGGGTTGCAAGGCACGTATTGTATTGTTGCCATCGAGGATAAAAAGATGGGGTTTATATCATATTGCTTGAGTTTATCCCTCTACATCATGTCATCTTTCTTAATGTGTTACTCTGTTCTTATGAACTTGATACTCTAGATGCATGCTGCATAGAGGTCGATGTGTGGAGTAATAGTAGTAGATGCAGGCGGGAGTCGGTCTACTTGTTGCGGACGTGATGCCTATATACATGATCATGCCTAGATAATCTCATAATTATTCACTTTTCTATCAATTGCTCGACAGAAATTTGTTCACCCACCGTAATACTTATGCTATCTTGAGAGAAGCCACTAGCAAAACCTTTGGCCCCCGGGTCTATCTTTTATCATATAAGCTTTCAATCTACTTTTATTTGCATCTTTACTTTTTGCATCTATATTATAAAATACCAAAAATATATTTTATCTTATCATACTATCTCTATCAGATCTCACTTTCGCAAGTGGTCGTGAAGGGATTGACAAACCCTTTAGTACCTTGGTTGCGTGTTCTTTGTTTGTTTGTGTAGGTGCGTGGGACTTTTTAGGAGCCTACTACTGGATTGATACCTTGGTTCTCAAAAACTGAGGGAAATACTTACGCTACTATTGCTGCATCACCCTTTCCTCTTCAAGGAAAACCAATGCAAGCTCAAGACGTAGCAAGAAGGATTTCTGGCGCCGTTGCCGGGGAGGTCTTCGCTCAAGTCAAGACATACCAAGTACCCATCACAAACTCATCTCCCTCGCATTTACATTATTTGCCATTTGCCTCTCGTTTTCCTCTCCCCCACTTCACCCTTGCCGTTTTATTTTCCCTCTCTTTCCCAATCTCTCTTTTTTTTTCACTTGCCTTTTTCTGTTTGCTTGTGTGTTGGATTACTTGTTGCCATTGCGCAAGATAATACCAAATTGTGTGATTTCTCCAATACCAATAATAATTATTTCCTTAGTTCTCCGATTGCTCCTCTTAATGATGTTGAGTCTTGTGAAATCAATACTGCTTTGCTGAATCTTGTCATGAAAGATCAATTCGCCGGCCTTCCTAGTGAAGATGTCGCTACTCATCTAAAAAACTTTGTTGATTTGTGTGATATGCAAAAGAAGAAAGATACGGATAATGATATTGTTAAATTGAAGTTATTTCCGTTTTCACTTAGAGATCGTGCTAAAGTTTGGTTTTCGTCTTTGCCTAAAAATAGTATTGATTCTTGGAACAAGTGCAAAGATGCTTTTATCTCTAAGTATTTTCCTCCCGCTAAGATTATCACTCTTAGGAACGATATTATGAATTTTAAACAACTTGATCATGAGCATGTTTCCCAATCTTGGGAAAGAATGAAATTGATGACTCGCAATTGCCCTACTCATGGTTTGAATTTATGGATGATCACACAAAATTTTTATGCCGGTTTGAACTGTGCTTCTAGAATCTTTTAGATTCGGCCGCGGGAGGCACGTTTATGGAAATCACTTTAGGAGATGCTACAAAACTTCTTGATAATATTATGGCTAATTATTCTCAATGGCACACCGAAAGATCTTCTAGTAAAAAGGTGTATGCTATATAAGAAATCAATGTTTTGAGTGGAAAGATGGATGAACTTATGAAGTTGGTTGCTACTAAAAATACTCCTCTTGATCCCAATGATATGCCTTTGTCTACTTTGATTGAGAATAATAATGAATCTATGGATGTGAATTTTGTTGCTAGGAATAGTTTTGGAAACAATGCTTATAGAGGAAACTTTAATTCTAGACCGTTCCCTAGTAATTCCTTTAATAATTATGGAAATTCCTACAATAATTCTTATGGTAATTTTAATAAGATGCCCTCTGATTTTGAGAATAGTGTGAAAGAATTTATGATTTCTCGAAAGAATTTTATTGCTTTGCTTGAAGAAAAATTGCTCAAAGTTGATGATTTGGCTAGGAACGTTGATAGACTTTCGCTTGATGTTGATTCTCTTAAACTTAGATCTACTCCTCCTACGTATGATTTAAATGAGTCTCTCAAAGCCATGAGAATTTCCATTGATGAGTGCAAGTAGAGAACCACTAGATTGCGTGCTAAGAAAGATTGCTTTGTAAAGGCGTGTTCTTCTAGTTTCCATGAAAATAATGATGAAGATCTTAAAGTTATTGATGTGTCTCCTATTAGATATTTGTTTTGCAATATGAATATTGATAATAATGGGACTGGAGATGAGTCAACTTTAGTTAGAAGGCGTCCCAAGAATTCGGAGTTTTTATATCTTGATGCTAAATTTGGTAAAAGTAGGATTGGAGAGGTCATGACTTTAAATAGCATTGAACCCACTATCTTGGATTTCAAGGAATTTGATTATGATAATTGTTCATTAGAAGGTTGTATTTCCTTGTTACAAACCGTTGTTAATTCTCCTCATACTTATAGTCAAAATAAAGCTTTTACCAAACATATCGTTGATGCCTTGATGCAATCTTATGATGAAAAACTTAATTTGGAAGTTTCTATACCTAGAAAACTTAATGATGAGTGGGAACCTACTATAAATATTAGAATTAAAGATCATGAGTGCTTTGTGTGATTTGGGTTCTAGTGTTTCCACTATTCCGAAAACTTTATGTGATATTCTTGGTTTCCATGATCTTGATGATTGCTCTTTAAATTTACACCTTGCGGATTCCACCATTAAAAAGCCAATGGGAAGGATCAATGATGTTCTCATTGTTGACAATAGAAATTTGGTGCCCGTAGATTTTATCGTTCTTGATATAGATTGCAATCTTTCTTGCCCTATTATTCTTGGTAGACCTTTCCTTAGAATGATTGGCGCGATTATTTATATGAAGGAAGGGAATATTAGATTCCAATTTCCATTAAAGAAAGGCATGGAGCACTTTCCAAGAAAGAAAGTCAAATTACCTTATGAATCTATCATGCGAGCTACTTATGAATTGAGTGCCAAAGATGGCACTACTTAGATCTATCTTCGCTTTTATGCCTAGCTAGGGGCGTTAAACGATAGCGCTAGTTGGGGGGCAACCCAATTTTATTTGTTTTTTTGTTTTTTCTATTTAGTAATAAATTGTGCATCTACCTTCTGTTTAGATGTGTTTTTATGTTTTAATTAGTGTTTGTGCCAAGTAGAACATATAGGATAACCTATGGTGATTGTTAATTTGATTCTGCTGAAAAACAGAAACTTTCCGCGCACAAAATTAGTTTTGTTAAATCACAGAAACGCGATTTGGCGTTTATTCTTTTTTATTCTGATCAATAGACAAATTTCCCAGGACTTCCTATTTTGGTAGGATTTTTAGAGTTAAAGAAGTTTGCGTTAGTTACATATTGCTACAGACTGTTCTGTTTTTGACAGATTCTATTTTTCGTGTGTTGTTTGATTATTTTGATGCATCTATGTCTAGTATTAAGTGGTATGAACCATAGAGAACTTGGAATACAGTAGGTTTAACACCAAAATAAATAAAGAATGAGTTCATTACAGTACCTTATGTGGTGGTTTTGTTTTCTTTCACTAACGGAGCTTATGAGATTTCCTGTTGAGTTTTGTGTTGTGAAGTTTTCAAGTTTTGGGTAAAGATTTGATGGACTATGGAGTAAGGAGTGGCAAGAGCCTAAGCTTGGGGATGCCCAAGGCACCCCAAGATATTCAATAATAGCCAAAAGCTTAAGCTTGGGGATGCCCCGGGAAGGCATCCCCTCTTTTGTCTTCGTTCATTGGTAACTTTACTTGGAGCTATATTTTTATTCGCCACATGATATGTGTTTTGCTTGGAGCGTCGTGTATTATATCAGTCTTTGATTTTTAGTTGTCCACAATCATCATTGATGTATACAACTTTTGGGAGAATCCCACTTGATTACAATTTATTAGAATACTCTATGTGCTTCACTTATATCTTTTGAGCTTGATAGTTTTGCTCTAGTGCTTCACTTATATCTTTTAGAGCACGACGGCGGCTTAATTTTGTAGAAACGGATAGTCTCTCATGCTTCACTTATATTATTTTGAGAGTCTCTTAGAACAGCATGGTATTTGCTATGGTTATAAATTGGTCCTAAAATGGTAGGCGTCCAAGTTCGGTATAATAAAAACTATCATAGGAAGTGAATTGGATGCTATGATCAATTTGATACTTGATAATAGTGTTGAGATATGGAGGTAGTGATATTAAAGTCATGCTAGTTGGGTGATTATGAATTTAAAGAATGCTGTGTTGAAGTTAGCAAGTCCCGTAGCATGCACATATGGTTAAAGTTGTGTCACAAATTTGAAACATGAAGTGTACCTGGCTTTTGCATCCTTATGAGTGGCGGTCGGGGACGAGCGATGGTCTTTTCCTACCAATCTATCCCTCTAGGAGCATGCGCGTAGTGCTTGATTTTTGATGACTTCTAAATTTTTGCAATAAGTATATGAGTTCTTTTGACTAAAGTTGAGTCCATGGATTATACGAACTTTTACCTTTCCACCATTGCTAGCCTCTTCGGTACTGTGCATTGCCCTTTCTCACCTTGACAGTTGGTGCAAACTTCACCGGTGCATCCAAACCCCGTGATATGATACGCTCTATCACACATAAACCTCCTTATATCTTCCTCAAAACAACCACCATACCTACCTATTATGGGATTTCCATAGCTATTCCGAGATATATTGCCATGCAACTTTCCACCGTTCTGTTCATCGTCATGACATACATTACTTTTGTCACATTGCCATTGCATGATCATGTAGTTGACATCGTATTTGTGGCAAAGCCACCATGCATAATTTTTCATACATGTCATCTCGGTACACCGCTGGAGGCATTCATATAGAGTCATATCTAGTTCTAGTTTTGAGTTGTAATTCATATGTTGTAATCAATGAAAGTGTGATGATCATCATTATTAGAGCATCGCCCAAAAAAAGGCCAAAAAAAAGAAAGGCCAAAAAAAAAGAAAAAAGAAAAAAAGAAAAAGAAAAAAAAAAGAATAAATAAAAGGGGCAATGTTACTATCTCTTTTTCCACACTTGTGCTTCAAAGTAGCACCTTGTCCTTCATGTAGTGAGGCTCATATATTGTGCTTCAAAGTAGCACCATGTTTTTCATATAGTGAATCTCATATGTTGTCACTTTCATATACTAGTGGGAATTTTTCATTATAGAACTTGGCTTGTATATTCCTACGATGGGCTTCCTCAAATGCCCTAGGTCTTCGTGAGCAAGCAAGTTGGATGCACGCCCACTAGTTTTCTTTTGTTGAGCTTTCATTCATTCATAGCTCTAGTGCATCCGTTGCATGGCAATCCCTACTCCTCATGTTGACATCAATTGATGGGCATCTCCATAGCCCATTGATTATCCTCGTCAATGTGAGACTTTCTCCTTTTTTTTCTCCACACAATCCCCATCATCATATTCTATTCCACCCATAGAGCTATATCCATGGCTCACGCTCATGTATTGCGTGAAAGTTGAAAAAGTTTGAGATTATTTAAGTACGAAACAATTGCTTGGCTTGTCATCGGGAGTGTAGAATTTGGGAACATTTTTGTGTGACGAAAATGAAGCATAGCCTAACTATATGATTTTGTAGGGATGAACTTTCTTTAGCCATGTTATTTTGAGAAGACATGATTGCTTTGATTAGTATGCTTGAAGTGTTACTATTTCTTTTATCAATACGAACTTTTATTTGAATCAATTGGATCTGAACATTCATGCCACAATAAATAAAATTACATTGAGAATTATGCTAGGTAGTATTCCACATCAAAAATTCTGTTTTTATCATTTACCTACTCGAGGAAGAGCAGGAATTAAGCTAGGGGATGCTTGATATATCTCCAACGTATCTATAATTTTTGATTGTTCCATGCTATTATATTACCCCTTTTGGATGTTTATGGGCTTTATTTTAATTATTTATATTATTTTTGGGACTCTACTATCGGAGGCCCAGCCCGTATTGCTATTTTTTTGCCTATTTCAGTATTTCAAATAAAAGGAATATCAAACAGAGTCCAAACGGAATGAAACCTTCGGGAGCGTGTTTTTTGGAACGAACGTGATATAGAGGACTTGGAGTGCAAGTCAAGAAGCAATCGAGGCGGCCAGGAGATAGGAGGGCGCGCCCAGCCCTCCTAGGCGCGCCCCCTGTCTCCTGGGCCCCTCGAGCGGCCACCGACGTACTTCTTCCTCCTATATATACCTACGTACCCTGAAAAGATCCAGGGAGCCAAAAAAACAATTTCCATGGCCATAACCTTCTGTATCCGCGAGATCCCATCTTGGAGCCTTCGTCGGTGCTCCGCCGGAGGGGGAATCGACCATGGAGGGATTCTACATCAACACCATAGCCCCTCCGATGAGTTGTGAGTATTTTACCACAGACCTTTGGGTCCATAGTTATTAGCTAGATGGCTTCTTCTCTCTTTTTGGATCTCAATACCATGTTCTCCCCCTCTCTTGTGGAGATCTATTTGATGTAACTCTTTTTGCGGTGTGTTTGTCGAGATCTGATGAATTGTGGGTTTATGATCAAGTTTATCTATGAGAAATATTTGAATCTTCTCTGAATTCTTTTATGTATGATTGAGTTATCTTTGCAAGTCTCTTCGAATTATTAGTTTGGTTTGGCCTACTAGATTGATCTTTCTTGCCATGGGAGAAGTGCTTAGCTTTGGGTTCAATCTTGCGGTGTCCTTACCCAGTGATAGAAAGGGTTGCAAGGCACGTATTGTATTGTTGCCATCGAGGATAAAAAGATGGGGTTTATATCATATTGCTTGAGTTTATCCCTCTACATCATGTCATCTTTCTTAATGTGTTACTCTATTTTTATGAACTTAATACTCTAGATGCATGCTGGATAGCGGTTGATGTGTGGAGTAATAGTATTAGATGCAAGCAGGAGTCGGTCTACTTGTTGCGGACGTGATGCCTATATACATGATCATGCCTAGATAATCTCATAATTATTCGCTTTTCTATCAATTGATCGACAGAAATTTGTTCACCCACCGTAATACTTATGCTACCATGAGAGAAGCCACTAGTGAAACCTATGGCCCCCGGGTCTATATTTTATCATATAAGCTTTCAATCTACTTTTATTTGCACATTTACTTTTTGCATATATATATTATAAAATACCAAAAATATATTTATCTTATCATACTATCTCTATCAGATCTCACTTTCGCAAGTGGCCGTGAAGGGATTGCAACCCCTTTATTGCGTCGGTTGCGAGTTCTTTGTTTGTTTGTGTAGGTGCGTGGGACTTTTGAGGAGCCTCCTACTGGATTGATACCTTGGTTCTCAAAAACTGAGGGAAATACCTACGCTACTCTTGCTGCATCACCCTTTCCTATTCAAGGAAAACCAACACAAGATCAAGACGTAGCACTACACTACCGGGTTAACAACAGAAGTGCTGATGAGGTCTCACCCTCGGCACTTGATAGTAACCCAGTAGTGTCGAGCAACTAAGGGGAAGTGATGTGCGGTTCCGGGGCCTGGTCTTCGATCCCGTTGATCGGGTCTTCGATGACGAAGCAGGGGCAACAAGGACAAGGTGGGGGGTCACTGATGGATCACTACCCAACCTATACTAAGCATTTTAGGATAAGCAGGTAAGGTAACAATAAGCAGGTTACAAAAGCAGGCTATGCATCAGAATATGAGCAAACAACAACAGTAGCGAAATCTAATGCAAGCATGAGAGAATGGAATGGGCGATATCGGGATGATCAAAGTGGGGGGGGGGGGGGCTTGCCTGGTTGCTCTGGCAAGGAGGGGTCATCGTCGACGTAGTCGATCATAGGGGCAGTATCAGTCTCGGGGTCTACCGGAGAGAAGAGGGGGAAGAAATAGTAAATATAAAGCAAGCATAGCCTCACAAAGCATAACGTGGCAAAATGCTGTGCCGGGTGTGACCTAACGTATGGCTACACGATATAGGTGAAAGGGGAATTCAATCGGGAATGTTTTCCCGGTTCTGGACCTGTGCCAGACAGAAGACCGGAGGGGGGATGTTCCAGGTTCAGATAGTTAGAGGCATCCGACAGGTAAATAGACTGCGTATTCGGATTTGTTGGATTTTTCTGAGCAACTTTCATGTAGAAAACATTTTCATCCGAGTTACGGTTTATTTCCTATGAATTTCTAAAGTTTAAAACATTTTCTGAAATTATTTAAAATAACAGAAAAGGAATATGATGTCAGCATGACGTATATGTGACGTCAGCAGTCAACGGTGCGATTTACTAGTCAAAAAGACGAGTGGGTCCCACTTGTCATAGACAGAGGCCTTAACAGAGTTTATTTAAAAATACTATGAGGTTAATTAGCAACTGGGCCCCACATGTCAGTGCCTCATTAAGTTAACTAAATAATTCTAAATAAATAAAACATTAATTAAGAGAGTGGGCCCCGCATGTCAGTGACTGGTCAAAACCCAGTCATCGGGTGGACTGGGTCAACTGAGCCAGCGGGACCCATTGGCCAATGGCCCAGGCAGTGCCACGTCGGTGCCAGGTCAGCGCAGGCGACGGAGTGACACCGGCGAGCCTACCCGTGGCAGTGCGTCGCCGGAGTTGGCCGAAAAAACGCGTATGGGATATGGAAAGGGGTGCGGCTAGGCACGTTCGAACGGTCACTCGACCGCGCATCAAGTGGTGGTGGTGGCATCGCCGGACCTGGCCGGAAACATCGCCGGCGATGAGGTCCACAGTGGAGCGGCTACATAGACAGCAGAAAAGGTGCTACGACGTGCTACAGCTTAGGCGAAAGGGCTAGGCGGGTGCTGCATGATGCGGTGGAGCTAACGGGCATACGCCCTGACCAATTGGTCACCGGAGACTCGCCGGCGACAAGCTCCGCGGGGCTGCATTCGGGCGCGCATGGGGAAAGCAGCTAGGGGGCGCACCAGAGTCAACAAGGAGAGGGAGAAGGATGAGGGGCTCACCGAGCGGCACACGAAGGCCGGTGATAGGCTTAGTAGCAACAGGAGTCGCCGGAGAGGAGGAAGATTGACGACGACCGAGGCGGAAGAGGGCGAGGTGGATCCGGCGCTGTGGCGCCTCCCGGCTCCAACGGCGAGCACCTGTCGACGTGGAGGATGACGGCGGACGCCTACGGCATGTCGGTGATGCGGGGCGATGACGGTGGCCGCGGGATTGACTCGGCGACGGCGGCGAGCGCATTCGGCTCCGTGAGAGAGAGCGAGGAGGAGGGGGATCTGATGTGGGTTAGGGTTTGGGCGAGAGAGAGAGAGAGAGCGTCGGGGGGCTGTTCTTATCCACCCGCGGCGCAACAATGCGCGGGGGAGAGTGCCCCGCGGCCATGGTGGCTCGGCCTTCTCCTGTTGCAGGAGGAGGACGAAAGGCTGGGGCAGGTGGGCTGGGCTGGCACTGTTGCGCGGCTGGGCCAAGTGCACAGTGCAGCCTGGTCTATTCTTTTCCTTTTTTTATAATTCTACTTTTCTTTTATAGAAAGGGGCTTTGTAGTATTAGGGTGCCAAAATGATTTTTGTAAAATATGGGAATTGTCCACATAAATACAATGCAATTTTTGGCATAGCCACAAAAGGTTTGGAAGAAGTTTGAATTATATGGAATTTGCAAAAACATGGAAAAGCAATTAATTTGCTGAGTTGGCACTTGTTTTAATTTGCTATAGTCCATCTTAGCTTCAAGGTGATGTTGTTTTCCTGAACAATCATTTGTTATGGAATTTTTACTAAATGATGGACTATTTTGCAGCAACTTTTGTGCAACTTCAAAATTTACTTGCAAATTGAATTTGATTCCAAAGTGGAATTTCAAATGAGATTTGAATCAAGGGTGATTAAGCACTGTTTAGAAAAATGATTAGCTTAATCACAAAGATTTACTGTAGCATGACACTGGGGGTGTTACAAATCTCCTTCACTACAAGAAATCTCGTCCCGAGATTTAAGAGGTGGAGTAAGGGAAAAGACTCGGGAAGGACGAAGCTCGACACAAGATAGGTACGCGGGGACTATGTGAGTGAACGTGGCATAGAGGCACCTCTCGAGATGAAATTCAAGAAAGTCATCTAGAGCAAGGTGAGGTGCAACAAGGAGCTTCAACCTGGTAGACAATCGTTTGTTGCCTGAAACAAGGGGTGAAAGGGGTTCAGAGTAATGGTAATAATTATTGCGTCTGATAACAGAATAGATCGCCTCTCGGAAGGTGGCTCGGGATTTTCATATGAATCCAAGCATGAGAAATAACCTTAGAAACAAGGGTGTACAGGAGAGTCAGGTTTCGATCTTGTGGAACTGTGGGTTATGGGCCCACCATGTGGGTTAAAAGCAGGAAGGTGCAAACATCTTGAATGGTCATGATTGCAAGGTAGGTCAGAGGATAGCCTGTCAGTTATGTTGGCAACAAAGTTTGGTACCAAGGGCGTGGGACGAAGGGAACCATTTTCCTGCTCGTAAGACGAGGCAGACCAATAGGCAAAGTTCTCGTCCATCGGTGGTTACCGGAATGTCATCAACAATAGTAACAGGGTCTTACTGACAGAGTTGTACACCGAGGTGCTCACTTAAGCAGGGATTTATCTTTGCTCAGACAAGTTAGATTACCAGAAAGGTTAAACAAAACAATGGAAAGGAAAATGTGATTATCAGATTAAGCAGACCAATGGCAAGGAAAATGTGTTTATACCTGGGTATAAGAGTATATCTTTCCCAAGGAAAGGCATAGCATGATATAAATGATAAGGCTCCAAGTATGAAACCAGTTAGACAAAGGGGCAAGGAATTTATGTGGTTTACCCATACAACGGTGTTTGGATAATTGATCAAGAAGATTTAGCATTGCGCTTCCAATGTTCTTGTTGATGTTCGGAGTACCACATACATGCTTCGGGATAGCATTGACATGGTCATCGGGGAAAGGTCAGACTTTGGATACACAAGGACCCATTGGAAACAACTTATAAAATAAGTCTTACAATTTTAGCAAGGAAAAAATGAGGATGGGGCCCATGGGCTCAACAACAATTCACCAAGGGGGCAAGGATGGTATTTATCATCATGAATTCGGTTGATATCCTAGAAAAGTTTGGAATGATGATGATGATCACGACACATTTGTCGAGAGGTTTCATGAAGATGTAATCGATCGACGGCGACATCAAGTCAAAGGAATGATGAAGCGAAAGGTTATTGGAACCACGAGTACGACACAAACTCGAAATCAAGCTTGTTGTTCAAGGTGAAATGATATGACGAGGAAGATTGCCGTAAGTTAGCTCATTATGAAAAATTGTGCTCGGGGAAGGTCCAGGTAGCACAGTTAAAATTTAGCACGACAATGATGTAGCCAATCAGGTAGGAATGATGTGATGGAGTATCACTTCAATTAAGAATTTACAAGAGGTAGTGCAATGACACAATATCCTCGAGATAACATGAGGCAATTCTTGAAGGTAGATGAAATTAGAGGTTGGACAAGTGAAATGACTTGCAGTAGACAAGTATTTTAACTTGTCCGGGAAATGGAATTAAAGAGAAACTATGGTCGGAACCACAGTTATGAATGATCAAACCACCGATACAAGATGGACTTATAACAAAGGGGTAATTATTTTTACGAGCAGCTTCCATGATAAGTTCTACATCGGGTCCATGGGCATGAACACAAAGGTTCAAGGTCAACTCCCACTTCTTCAATGCATAATCTTTCATTCACTCCTCGTTTTCGAAGAATTTGTAGCGCGAAAGATTTATCTGGTGCCAGGTTCTCCTTAGCTTGCACCATATCCAACTTTAACTGTGCCACCTCCGCATCATGACTGGCTTGATCTGTCGGGCTGACTACGGCGGTTAATAGGGTGGTCAATTTGTCGGTGAGATCCATTAACACCTGGGCAGGTGATCGCACAAGACCTCCTGCCATGGCTGCCACTGACCCGGAGGTTACCGCTGCTGTAGTTGCGGAGTCTTGGATGGGTTGGGTTCCAGCCATGAAGATCCCGAGCCTGCACGACGGCTCAATACAATCCGGAATACTGCTACCATTGGAACAGCCGCCGAGCCCGCCATCCTGTAGTTGGTACAATGAATCCGTCTCACCTGTGGACGACTCACCGTCGGAGTAGATGGCCGCCTCACCACCAGAGGCAGATCCTTCAGAGAGCCCTCCGTGGATGCATCCCTAGAAGGCACGCCTCACAGCCGGAAGAGCCCGGGCGGGTCTCGCCCGCTGAGCCGTATTGACGAGGCCGGTGCAGATGTCCGGCTCAGGGCCCGGCTCGCCGATCTTGCCGATGAAGATGTGGATTCCGCTGAAGGGGACCCGGTACCCGTACTCAATTGAGCCGGCCTCGGGGTACCAGCCTACATCGTCGATGTAGATCTTGCCGCGACGACTCTTGATCATCCGGCCCACAGCGTATCCCTTGAGCCCTTCGAAGCTGCCCGTCAAGAACTCAAATCCACCGTGCGCTAGCCCCACGGTGGGCGCCAACTGTCGTGGAATTGTCACGTCAGATGTCCTAGCAAAAGGACTTAGTCGTGGAGCCATCGCAACTAGGAAGCTTGAAGGGGTTAATCAGGACAAGGGACACGAGAGGTTTTATACTAGTTCGGCCCTTACGATGAAGGTAAAAGCCTACGTCTAGTTGTGATTGGGATTATGTATGTCTCGATAACCAGGAAGCAGAATCGCTTGACCTAGCTCTCGAGTTGTTGATTCATACCCTGAACCACCGCTGGGTCGTCCCTTTATATACTGAGGTTGATGCCCAGCGGCTCTACAGAGTCCTGGCCGGCTTATAGATTGTATCCGGCTCAGCATCTTAATCTTTCTTACCTTACAGTACAAGTTACATGATCAACGACGGTTTAACACTACGGGCCTTAGGTCACCTCTGGGCCGTTGGGCTTTTACTAAGCCGCCGTCTTCAAGCTTGAGCTTCTGTCTTCAAGAATGCTTGTAAGTATAACCCGGCTCCTTTTGGCGTGTCATACTAGTAGTTATATCCCCAACACCCCGGGAACTCCTGCACGTTGAGAGGGCGGCCCGTGAGCAGACCTAGCTACCTCCTTAAAAAGGCAGGTGCTTACCAGTCCAACCCGGCGCGCGCCGCTCAGTCGCTGACGTCTAATAAGCTTCGGATGATGCATACGACGCAGAACGCCCATACTATGCCCACGTGATGGTTAGTGCTATCAGGCTAGAGGCCCCTCGGATCAAATATCCAAATCGTAGTGGATTAGGAACGCGCGATAACAAACAGAGACTCACGAAAGATGTGACCCCGTTGCCCCGTCTCGAGGACTTGTGACAAGGGCTCAGAATGCCCGGCCACGCCTCGTAATTATCTCGCGGGCACCCTCCAGGTCAACCCGACTCCTCATCACTCGCAAATATGCTCGTGCAGGTACCCCTCAGGGCCGACCCGTCTTTAGTAACATGGTTCAGTGTAAAGTCATAGTAACCATAGTAACCGTGTGTCTAACACCAAGGGGAAAACCTGAGGAGTCACACTCGACGGATTCCACTCGATGTAATCATCAAGGTAAACGTAAGAGGATCCACACTCGAGGTTCAGACTTGAGGGGTTGCATGACAGAGTCGTATCGGAAGTGGTTAAGGCGAAATCACCCTCGATGACCATGACCGAATAACTACATGATACGTCTCCAACGTATCTATAATTTTTAATTGTTCCATGCTATTATATTACCCCTTTTGGATGTTTATGGGCTTTATTTTACATATTTATATCATTTTTGGGACTAACCTACTAACCGGAGGCCCATCCCATATTGCTGGTTTTTTGTGCCCATTTCAGTATTTCAAAGAAAAGGAATATAAAACGGAGTCCAAACAGAATGAAACCTTCGGGAGCGTGATTTTTGGAACGAACGTGATCCAGAGGACTTGGAGTGCAAGTCAAGAAGCAATCGAGGGGGCCAGGAGATAGGAGGGCGCGCCCACCCCTCCTGGGCGCGCCCCTGTCTCCTGGGCCCCTCGAGCGGCCACCGACGTACTTCTTCCTCCTATATATACCTACGTACCCCGAAAACATCCAGGGATCCAACGAAAAACAATTTCCACCACCGTAACTTTCTGTATCCGCGAGATCCCATCTTGGAGCCTTCGCCGGTGCTCCGTCGGAGGGGGAATCGACCATGGAGGAATTCTACATCAACACCATAGCCCCTCCGATGAGTTGTGAGTAGTTTACCACAGACCTTCGGGTCCATAGTTATTAGCTAGATGGCTTCTTCTCTCTTTTTGGATCTCAATACCATGTTCTCCCCCTCTCTTGTGGAGATCTATTTGATGTAACTCTTTTTGCGGTGTGTTTGTCGAGATCCGGTGAATTGTGGGTTTATGATCAAGTTTATCCATGAGAAATATTTGAATCTTCTCTGAATTCTTTTATGTATGATTGAGTTATCTTTGCAAGTCTCTTCGAATTATCAGTTTGGTTTGGCCTACTAGATTGATCTTTCTTGCCATGGGAGAAGTGCTTAGCTTTGGGTTCAATCTTGCGGTGTCCTTACCCTGTGACAGAAAGGGTTGCAACGCACGTATTTTATTGTTGCCATCGAGGATAAAAATATGGGGTTTATATCATATTGCTTGAGTTTATCCCTCTACATCATGTCATCTTTCTTAATGCGTTACTCTGTTCTTATGAACTTAATACTCTAGATGCATGCTGGATAGCGATCGATGTGTGGAGTAATAGTAGTAGATGCAGGCAGGAGTCGGTCTACTTGTTGCAGACGTGATGCCTATATACATGATCATGCCTAGATAATCTCATGATTATTCGCTTTTCTATCAATTGCTCGACAGAAGTTTGTTCACCCACCGTAATACTTATGCTATCTTGGGAGAAGCCACTAGTGAAACCTATGGCCCCCCGGGTCTATCTTTTATCATATAAGCTTTCAATCTACTTTTATTTGCATCTTTACTTTTTGCATCTATATTATAAAATACCAAAAATATATTTATCTTATCATACTATCTCTATCAGATCTCACTTTCGCGAGTGGTCGTGAAGGGATTGACAAACCCTTTATCGCGTTGGTTGCGTGTTCTTTGTTTGTTTGTGTAGGTGTGTGGGACTTTTGAGGAGCCTCCTACTGGATTGATACCTTGGTTCTCAAAAACTGACGGAAATACTTACGCTACTATTGCTGCATCACCCTTTCCTCTTCAAGGAAAACCAACGCAAGCTCAAGACGTAGCAAGAAGGATTTCTGGCGCCGTTGCCGGGGAGGTCTTCGCTCAAGTCAAGACATACCAAGTACCCATCACAAACTCATCTCCCTCACATTTACATTATTTGCCATTTGCCTCTCGTTTTCCTCTCCCCCACTTCACCCTTGCCGTTTTATTTGCCCTCTCTTTCCCAATCTCTCTCTTTTTTTTCGCTTGCCTTTTTCTGTTTGCTTGTGTGTTGGATTACTTGTTGCCATTGCGCAAGATAATACCAAATTGTGTGATTTCTCCAATACCAATAATAATGATTTCCTTAGTACTCCGATTGCTCCTCTTAATGATGTTGAGTCTTGTGAAATCAATACTGCTTTGCTGAATCTTGTCATGAAAGATCAATTCGCCGGCCTTCCTAGTGAAGATGCTGCTACTCATCTAAACAACTTTGTTGATTTGTGTGATATGCAAAAGAAGAAAGATACGGATAATGATATTGTTAAATTGAAGTTATTTCCATTTTCACTTAGAAATCTTGCTGAAGTTTGGTTTTCGTCTTTGCCTAAAAATAGTACTGATTCTTGGAACAAGTGCAAAGATGCTTTTATCTCTAAGTATTTTCCTCCCGCTATGATTATCACTCTTAGGAACGATATTATGAATTTTAAACAACTTGATCATGAGCATGTTGCCCAATCTTGGGAAAGAATGAAATTGATGATTCGCAATTGCCCTCCTCATGGTTTGAATTTATGGATGATCATACAAAAATTTTAGATTTGGCCGCAGGAGGCACGTTTATGGAAATCACTTTAGGAGATGCTACAAAACTTCTTCATAGTATTATGGCTAATTATTCTCAATGGCACACCGAAAGATTTTCTAGTAAAAAGGTGTGTGCTATAGAAGAAATCAATGTTTTGAGTGGAAAGATGGATGAACTTATGAAGTTGGTTGCTACTAAAAATACTCCTCTTGATCCCAATGATATGCCTTCGTCTACTTTGATTGAGAATAATAATGAATCTATGGATGTGAATTTTGTTGGTAGGAACAGTTTTGGAAACAATGCTTATAAATGAAACTTTAATTATAGACAGTTCCCTAGTAATTCCTTTAATAATTATGGAAATTCCTACAATAATTCTTATGGTAATTTTAATAAGATGTCCTCCGATTTTGAGAATAGTGTGAAAGAATATATGATTTCTCAAAAGAATTTTAATGCTTTGCTTGAAGAAAAATTGCTCAAAGTTGAAGATTTGGCTAGGAACGTTGATAGACTTTCGCTTGATGTTGATTCTCTTAAACTTAGATCTACTCCTCCTAAGCATGATATTAATGAGTCTCCCAAAGCCATGAGAATTTCCATTGATGAGTGCAAGGAAAGAACCGCTAGATTGCGTGCTAAGAAAGATTGCTTTGTAAAGGCGTGTTCTTCTAGTTTCCATGAAAATAATGATGAAGATCTTAAAGTTATTGATGTGTCTCCTATTAGATATTTGTTTTGCAATATGAATCTTGATAATAATGGGACTAGAGATGAGGCAACTTTAGTTAGAAGGCATCCCAAGAATTCGGAGTTTTTAGATCTTGATGCTAAATTTGGTAAAAGTGGGATTGGAGAGGTCATGACTTTAAATAGCATTGAACCCACTATCTCGGATTTCAAGGAATTTGATTATGATAATTGTTCTTTAGAATGTTGTATTTCCTTGTTGCAAACCGTTGTTAATTCTCCTCATGCTTATAGTCAAAATAAAACTTTTACCAAACATATCGTTGATGCCTTGATGCAATCTTATGATGAAAAACTTAATTTGGAAGTTTCTATACCTAGAAAACTTAATGATGAGTGGGAACCTACTATAAAGGTTAGAATTAAAGATCATGAGTGTTTTGCTGTGTGTGATTTGGGTGCTAGTGTTTCCACGATTCCGAAAACTTTATGTGATATTCTAGGTTTCCATGATCTTGATGATTGCTCTTTAAATTTGCACCTTGCGGATTCCACCATTAAAAAGACAATGGGAAGGATCAATGATGTTCTCATTGTTGCAAATAGAAATTTGGTGCCCATAGATTTTATCGTTCTTGATATAGATTGCAATCTTTCTTGCCCTATTATTCTTGGTAGACCTTTCCTTAGAACGATTGGCGCGATTATTGATATGAAGGAAGGAATATTAGATTCCAATTTCCATTAAAGAAAGGCATGGAGCACTTTCCAAGAAACAAAGTCAAATTACCTTATGAATCTATCATGCGAGCTACTTATGAATTGAGTGCCAAAGATGGTACTACTTAGATCTATCTTTGCTTTTATGCCTAGCTAGAGGCGTTAAACGATAGCGCTAGTTGGGAGGCAACCCAATTTTATTTGTTTTTTTTCTGTTTAGTAATAAATTTTGCATCTACCTTCTGTTTAGATGTGTTTTTATCTTTTAATTAGTGTTTGTGCCAAGTAGAACCTATAGGATAACCTATGGTGATAGTTAATTTGATTCCGTTGAAAAAAAGAAACTTTGCGCGCACAAAATTAGTTTTGTTAAATCACAGAAACGTGATTTTGCGTTGATTCGTTTTTCTTCTGATCAATAGACAAATTTCCCAGGACTTCCTATTTTGGTAGGATTTTTAGAGTTCCAGAAGTTTGCGTTAGTTACAGATTGCTACAGACTGTTTTGTTTTTGACAGATTCTGTTTTTCGTGCGTTGTTTGCTTATTTTGATGCATATATGGCTAGCATTAAGTGGTATGAACCATAGAGAACTTGGAATACAGTAGGTTTAACACCAAAATAAATAAAGAATGAGTTCATTATAGTACCTGATGTGGTGGTTTTGTTTTCTTTCACTAACGGAGCTTATGAGATTTCCTGTTGAGTTTTGTGTTGTGAAGTTTTCAAGTTTTGGGTAAAGATTTGATGGACTATGGAATAAGGAGTGGCAAGAGCCTAAGCTTGGGGATGCCCAAGGCACCCCAAGATATTCAATAATAGCCAAAAGCCTAAGTTTGGGGATGCACCGGGAAGGCATCCCCTTTTTCGTCTTCGTTCATTGGTAACTTTACTTGGAGCTATATTTTTATTCGCCACATGATATGTGTTTTGCTTGGAGCGTCGTGTATTATATCAGTCTTTGCTTTTTAGTTGTCCACAATCATCCTTGCTGTACACACCTTTTGGGAGAAGCCCACTTGATTATAATTTATTAGAATACTCTATGTGCTTCACTTATATCTTTTGAGCTTGATAGTTTTTGCTCTAGTGCTTCACTTATATCTTTTCGAGCACGGCGGCGGCTTAATTTTGTAGAAACTGCTAGTCTCTCATGCTTCACCTATATTATTTTGAGAGTCTCTTAGTACAGCATGGTATTTGCTATGGTTATAAATTGGTCCTAGAATGGTAGGCATCCAAATTGGGTATAATAAAAACTATCATAGGAAGTGAATTGGATGCTATCATCAATTTGATACTTGCTAATTGTTTCGAGATATGGAGGTAGTGATATTAAAGTCATGCTAGTTGGGTGATTATGAATTTAAATAATGCTTGTGTTGAAGTTAGCAAGTCCCGTAGCATGCATGTATGGTTAAAGTTGTGTAACAAATTTGAAACATGAAGTGTACCTGGCTTGTGCATCCTTATGAGTGGCGGCCGGGGACGAGCGATGGTCTTTTCCTACCAATCTATCCCTCTAGGAGCATGCGCATAGTGCTTGATTTTTGATTACTTCTAAACTTTTACAATAAGTATATGAGGTCTTTTTACTAATGTTGAGTCCATGGATTATATGCACTTTTACCTTTCCACCATTGCTAGCCTCTTCGGTACCGTGCATTGCCCTTTCTCACCTTGAGAGTTGGTGCAAACTTCACCGGTGCATCCAAACCCCGTGATATGATACGCTCTATCACACATAAACCTCCTTATATCTTCCTCAAAACAGCCACCATACCTACCTATTATGGCATTTCCATAGCCATTCCGAGATATATTGCCATGCAACTTTCCACCGTTCCGTTCATCATCATGACATACATTACTTTTGTCACATTGCCGTTGCATTATCATGTAGTTGACATCGTATTTGTGGCAAAGCCACCATGCATAATTTTTCATACATGTCACTCTTGATTCATTGCACCATCTCGGTACACCGCCGGAGGCATTCATATAGAGTCATATCTTGTTCTAGTTTCGAGTTGTAATTCATATGTTGTAATCAATGAAAGCGTGATGATCATCATTATTAGAGCATTGCCCAAAAAAAGACCAAAAAAAGAAAGGCCCAAAAAAAAGAAAAAAGAAAAAAATAATAAAAAGGAAAAAAAGAAAATAAATAAAAGGGGCAATGTTACTATCTCTTTTTCCACACTTGTGCTTCAAAGTAGCACCTTGTCCTTCATGTAGCGAGTCTTATATATTGTGATTCAAAGTAGCACCATGTTTTTCATATAGTGAGTCTCATATGTTGTCACTTTCATATACTAGTGGGAATTTTTCATTATAGAAATTGGCTTGTATATCCCTACGATGGGCTTCCTCAAATGCCCTAGGTCTTCGTGAGCAAGCAAGTTGGATGCAGACCCACTAGTTTTCTTTTGTTGAGCTTTCATTCATTCATAGCTCTAGTGCATCCGTTGCATGGCAATCCCTACTCCTCATGTTGACATCAATTGATGGGCATCTCCATAGCCCATTGATTATCCTCATCAATGTGAGACTTTCTCCTTTTTTGTCTTCTCCACACAATCCCCATCATCATATTCTATTCCACCCATAGTGCTGTATCCATGGCTCACGCTCATGTATTGTGTGAAAGTTGAAAAAGTTTGAGATTATTTAAGTACGAAACAATTGCTTGGCTTGTCATCGGGGGTGTAGAATTTGGGAACATTTTTGTGTGACGAAAATGAAGCATAGCCTAACTATATGATTTTGTAGGGATGAACTTTCTTTAGCCATGTTATTTTGAGAAGACATGATTGCTTTGATTAGTATGCTTGAAGTGTTACTATTTCTTTTATCAATATGAACTTTTATTTGAATCATTTGGATCTGAACATTCATGCCACAATAAAGAAAATTACATTGAGAATTATGCTAGGTAGCATTCCACATCAAAAATTCTGTTTTTATCATTTACCTACTCGAGGACGAGCAGGAATTAAGTTAGGGGATGCTTGATATGTCTCCAACATATCTATAATTTTTGATTGTTCCATGCTATTATATTACCCCTTTTGGATGTTTATGGGCTTTATTTTACATATTTATATTATTTTTGGGACTCTACTAACCGGAGGCCCAGCCCGTATTGCTATTTTTTTGCCTATTTCAGTATTTCAAAGAAAAGGAATATCAAACGGAGTCCAAACGGAATGAAACCTTCCAGAGCGTGATTTTTGGAACGAACGTGATCCAGAGGACTTGGACTGCAAGTCAAGAAGGAATCGAGGCGGCCAGGAGATAGGACGGCGCGCCCACCCCTCTTGGGTGCAGCCCCTGTCTCCTGGGCCCCTCGAGCGGCCACCGACGTACTTCTTCCTCCTATATATACCTACGTATCCCGAAAACATCCAGGGAGCCAACGAAAAACAATTTCAACCGCCGTAACCTTCTGTATCTGCGAGATCCCATCTTGGAGCCTTCGTCGGCGCTCCACTGGAGGGGAAATCGACCATGGAGGGCTTCTACATCAACACCATAGCCCCTCCGATGAGTTGTGAGTAGTTTACCACAGACCTTCGGGTCCATAGTTATTAGCTAGATGGCTTCTTCTCTCTTTTTGGATCTCAATACCATGTTCTCCCCCTCTCTTGTGGAGATCTATTTGATGTAACTCTTTTTGCGGTGTGTTTATCGAGATCCGATGAATTGTGGGTTTATGATCAAGTTTATCTATGAGAAATATTTGGATCTTCTCTGAATTCTTTTATGTATGATTGAGTTATCTTTGCAAGTCTCTTAGAATTATCAGTTTGGTTTGTCCTACTAGATTGATCTTTCTTGCCATGGGAGAAGTGCTTAGCTTTGGGTTCAATCTTGCGGTGTCGTTACCCAGTGATAGAAAGGGTTGCAAGGCATGTATTGTATTGTTGCGATCGAGGATAAAAAGATGGGGTTTATATCATATTGCTTGAGTTTGTCCCTCTACATCATGTCATCTTTATTAATGCGTTACTCTGTTCTTATGAACTTAATACTCTAGATGCATGCTGGATAGCTGTCGATGTGTGGTGTAATAGCAGTAGATGCAGGCAGGAGTCGGTCTACTTGTTGCAGACGTGATGCGTATGTACATGATCATGCCTAGATAATCTCATAATTATTCGCTTTTCTATCAATTGATTGACAGAAATTTGTTCACCCACCATAATACTTATGCTATCTTGAGAGAAGCCACTAGCGAAACCTATGGCCCCTGGGTCTATCTTTTATCATATAAGCTTTCAATCTACTTTTATTTGCATCTTTACTTTCTGCATCTATATTATAAATTACCAAAAATATATTTATCTTATCATACTATCTCTATCAGATCTCACTTTCGCAAGTGGCCATGAAGGGATTGTAACCCCTTTATTGCGTTGGTTGCGAGTTCTTTGTTTTTTTGTGTAGGTGCGTGGGACTTTTGAGGAGCCTCCTACTGGATTGATACCTTGGTTCTCAAAAACTGAGGGAAATACTTACGCTACTATTGCTGCATCACCCTTTCCTCTTCAAGGAAAACCAATGCAAGCTCAAGACGTAGCACTACACTACCGGTTTAACATCAGAAGTGCTGATGAGGTCTCACCCTCGGCACTTGATAGTAACCCAGTAGTGTTGAGCAACTAAGGGGAAGTGATGTGCGGTGCCGGGGCCTGGTCTTTGATCCCGTTGATCGGGTCTTCGATGACGAAGCAGGGGCAACAAGGACAAGGTGGGGGGTCACTGATGGATCACTAACCAACCTATACTAAGCAGTTTAGGATAAGCAGGTAAGGTAACAATAAGTAGGTTACAAAAGCAGGCTATGCATCAGAATAGGAGCAAACAACAACATTAGCGAAATCTATTGCAAGCATGAGAGAATGGAATGGGCGATATCGGGATGATCAAAGGGGGGGGGGGGGCTTGCCTGGTTGCTCTGGCAAGGAGGGGTCATCATCGACGTAGTCAATCATAGGGGCAGTATCAATCTTGGGGTCTATCGGAGAGAAGAGGGGGAAGAAACAGTAAATATAAAGCAAACATAGCATCAAAAAGCATAACGCGGCAAAATGCTGTGCCGGGTGTGACCTAACGTATGGCTACACGATAGAGGTGAAAGGGGAATTCAACCAGGAATGTTTTCCCGCTTCCGGACCTGTGTCAGTCAGAAGACCAGAGGGGGGATGTTCCATGTTCAGATAGTTAGAGGCATCTGACAGGTAAACGGACCGCGTATTCGCATTTGTTGGATTTTTCTGAGCAACTTTCATGTAGAAAATATTTTCATCCGAGTTACGGTTTATTTCCTATGAATTTCTAAAGTTTAAAACATTTTCTGAAATTATTTAAAATAACAGAAAAGGAATATGACGTCAGCATGACGTATGTGTGACGTCAGCAGTCAATGGTGCGATTGACTGGTCAAAAAGACCAGTGGGGCCCACTTGTCATAGACAGAGGCCTTAACAGAGTTTATTTAAAAATACTATGAGGTTAATTAGCAACTGGGCCCCACATGTCAGTGCCTCATTAAGTTAACTAAATCATTCTAAATAAATAAAACGTTAATTAAGGGAGTGGGGCCCGCATGTTAGTGACTGGTCAAAACCTAGTCATCGGGTGGACTGGGTCAACCGGGCCAGCGGGACCCATTGGGCCCATTGGCCAATGGCCGAGGCGGTGCCACTTCGGTGCCAGGTCAGCGGAGGCGATGGAGTGACGCCGGTGAGCCTGCCCGCGGCGGTGCATCGCCTTAGTTGGCCGGAAAAACGCGTATGGGGCATGGAAAGGGGTGCGGCTAGGCACGTTCGAACGGTCACTCGACCGCGCGTCAAGTGGTGGTGGTGGAATCACCGGACCTGGCCGGAAACATCGCTGGTGACGAGGTCCGCGGCGGAGCGGCTACGTAGACGGCAGAAAAGGTGCTACGACATGCTACAGCTCAGGCGAAAGGGCTAGGTGGGTGCTGCGTGATGCGGTGGAGCTAACAGGCATACGCCCATGACCAATTGGTCACCGGAGACTCGCCGGCGACGAGCTCCACGGCGCTGCGTTCGGGCGCACATGGGGAAAGCAGCTAGGGGGGGGGGGCGCCAGAGTCAACAAGGAGAGGGAGAAGGATGAGGGGCTCACCGAGCAGCACACGAAGGCCGGTGATAGGCTTAGTAGCAGCAGGAGTCGCAGGAGAGGAGGAAGATTGACGGCGACCGAGGCGGAAGAGGGCGAGGTGGATCCGGCGCTGTGGTGCCTCCCGGCTCCAACGGCGAGCACCAGTCGATGTGGAGGACGACGGCGGATGCCTACGGCATGTCGGCGATGCGGGGCGATGACGGTGGCCACGGGATTGACTCGGTGATGGCGGTGGGCGCATTCGGCTGCGTGAGAGAGAGAAGCGAGCGAGCGAGAGAGAGCGAGGAGCAGGGGGATCTGATGTGGGTTAGGGTTTGGGCGAGAGAGAGAGTGTCGGGGGGCTTTTCTTATGCACCCGCGGTGTAGCAGAGCGCGGGGGAGAGTGCCCCGCGACCATGGTGGCTCAGCCTTCTCCTGTTGCAGGAGGAGGACGAAAGGCTGGGGCAGGTGGGCTGGGCTGGCACTGTTGCGCGGCTGGGCCAAGTGGATAGTGTAGCCTGGTCTATTCTTTTCCTTTTTTTATAATTCTGCTTTTCTTTTACAGAAAGGGGTTTTGTAGTATTAGGGTGCCAATATGATTTTTGTAAAATATGGGAATTGTCCACAAAAATACAATGCAATTTTTGGCACAGCCACAAAAAGTTCGGAAGAAGTTTGAATTAGATGGAATTTGCAAAAACATGGAAAAGCAATTAATTTGCTGAGTTGGCACTTGTTTTAATTTGCTATAGCCCATCTTAGCTTGGAGGTGATGTTGTTTTCCTGAACAATCATTTGTTATGAAATTTTTACTAAATGATGGACTATTTTGCAGCAACTTTTGTGCAACTTCAAAATTCACTTGCAAATTGAATTTGATTCCAAAGTGGAATTTCAAATGAGATTTGAATCAAGGGTGATTAATCACTGTTTGGAAAAATGATTAGCTTAATCACAGAGATTTACTGTAGCATGACACTGGGGGTGTTACAAATCTACTTCACTACAAGAAATCTCGTCCCGAGATTTAAGAGGTGGAGTTAGGGAAAAGACTCGGGAAGGACAGAGCTCAACACAAGATAGGTATGCGGGGACTATGTCAGTGAACGTGGCATAGAGGCATCTCTCGAGTTGAAATTCAAGAAAGTCATCGAGAGCAAGGTGAGGTGCAACAAGGAGCTTCAACCTGGTAGACAATCATTTGTTGCCTGAAACAAGGGGTGAAAGGGGTTCAGAGTAATGGTAATAATTATTGCGTCTAATACCAGAATAGATCGCCTCTCGGAAGGCGGCTCGGGATTTTCATATGAAGCCAAGCATGAGAAATAACCTTAGAAACAAGGGTGTACAGGAGAGTCAGGTTTCAATCTTGTGGAACTGTGGGTTATGGGCCCACCATGTGCGTTAAAAGCAGGAAGGCGCAAACATCTTGAATGGTCATGATTGCAAGGTAGGTCAGAGGATAGCCTGTCAGTTATGTTGGCAACAAAGTTTGGTACCAAGGGCGTGGGACAAAGGGAACCATTTTCCTGCTCGTAAGACGTGGCAGACCAATAGGCAAAGTTCTCGTCCATCGGTGGTTACCGGAATGTCATCAACAATAGTAACAGGGTCTTACTGACAGAGTTGTACACCGAGGTGCTCACTTAAGCAGGGATTTATCTTTGCTCAGACAAGTTAGATTACCAGAAAGGTTAAACAAAACAATGGAAAGGAAAATGTGATTATCAGATTAAGCAGACCAATGGCAAGGAAAATGTGTTTATACCTGGGTACAAGAGTATATCTTTCCCAAGGAAAGGCATAGCATGATATAAATGATAAGGCTCCAAGTATGAAACCAGTTAGACAAAGGGGCAAGGAATTTATGTGGTTTACCCATACAACGGTGTTTGGATAATTGATCAAGAAGATTTAGCATTGCGCTTCCAATGTTCTTGTCGATGTTCGGAGTACCACAGACATGCTTCGGGATAGCATTGACATGGTCATCGGGGAAAGGTCAGACTTTGGATACACAAGGACCCATTGGAAACAGCTTATAAAATAAGTCTTACAATTTTAGCAAGGAAAAGATGAGGACGGGGCCCACGGGCTCAACAACAATTCACCAAGGGGGCAAGGATGGTATTTCTCATCATGAATTCGGTTGATATCCTGGAAAAGTTTGGAATGATGATGATGATCACGACACATTTGTCGAGAGGTTCCATGAAGATGTAATTGATCGACGACGACATCAAGTCAAAGGAATGATGAAGCGAAAGGTTATTGGAACCACGAGTACGACACAAACTCGAAATCAAGCTTGTTGTTCAAGGTGAAATGATATGACGAGGAAGATTGATGTAAGTTAGCTCATTATCGAAAATTTTGCTCGGGGAAGGTCCAGGTAGCACAGTTAAAATTTAGCACAACACTGATGTAGCCAATCAGGTAGGAATGATGTGATGGAGTATCACTTCAATTAAGAATTTACAAGAGGTAGTGCAATGACACAATATCCTCGAGATAACATGAGGCAATTCTTGAAGGTATATGAAATTAGAGGTTGGACAAGTGAAATGACTTGCAGTAGACAAGTATTTTAACTTGTCCGGGAAATGGAATTAAAGAGAAACTATGGTCGGAACCACGGTTATGAATGATCAAACCACCAATACAAGATGGACTTATAACAAAGGGGTAATTATTTTTACGAGCAGCTTCCATGATAAGTTCTACATCGTGTCCATGGGCATGAACACAAAGGTTCAAGGTCGACTCCCACTTCTTCAATGCATAATCTTTCATTCACTCCTCGTTTTCGAAGAATTTGTAGCGCGAAAGATTTATCTTGTGAAGCACCAGAAGAGTATGACTCACATCTCTTTCGAGTTCAACCCGTAGGTGTATCTTAGGAACATATACCACTAACTTCCAGAGCATATAACATTAGCTCAATGACAGAGCATGGTTGACAATAAGCAGAGGATACAATTTACCGAAGGCAATATGTATCAGGGGAAGAGGGCACACGATTTTGAATATGAAGGACATTGCCGGATAATAATCCAACAAAGGATTCAGTGGTCCTCAATGTATCTGATGTGAGTATCGGTACTCAACCAGATGAGGGAAAGAATGCGAAGGCATTAGATTATAAAAACAGCTGAATAATTCGACGTTCAAGTTGAAGGGAACTAGGTGGACAATCAATTACAACATGATTGGCCGAGATCCAACTCATGTCTAGAATGAAGTATGAGCAGGACGGCCAAATTTCAGGGTTCGACTGATGATTGCGAGCAATCACAACATAATGAATCAATAGGCTCAGGATGACAATGACAAAGTATGTTAATGAATATTGCTGGACATATGGATTTAACCATAATGCAGGCAGACAAGACTTTTTGGAGCACTAGGCTGCAGAGGATCTTCAGGAGATCGAATTGCATTCAAAGAATTTTGTGAGACATATGATCAATTGGGGATGAACAAATCCCTGATAAGTGTGTGGAATTATTCGTAGGGGTATTCATGCAGCAAAGAACTTCAAGGCAGTTGCGGAAGGGGTTCTTGAAACATCGGAGTGTAATTCGAGGCATCTTGTAATAACAAGAGCGACCTGAAAATGATGTATGAACGACAGGTGTATGTAGCTATACATAGGGGTTGACGGTGGAAGTGAATTGCAAAAGTGATGAGCACATGTTCCCGGGAGAACATCGTAGAGTATCTTCGAAGTCTTCTGGCGAAGCAAGCGATCATCGATAATGTCGGGGCTCTCCGAGAGGAAGTGGGTACGAGAGCCTAATGTCGGAGTTAGTAAAATGTTTAACCCGAATAGACGAGAGATCAGAGTCCCAGAGTATATACGAGGAATAAAAGATCCTAATACCACCCAATGACGACGTGGGCCCGTAAGCCACACATCCATGTTAGTACAAGTTTTTTAAGTGACTAGACTCAACTTCGGCCAAGGAGTTGGAAAGGGGGCTACCTACAGGCAGTCGGCTCTGATACCAACTTGTGATGCCCCCGATTCAATCATACACTAATCATACACGCAAATGTGTACGATTATGATCAGGGACTCACAGGAAGATATCACAACACAACTCTAGACACAAATTAAAATAACATAAGCTTTATATTACAAGCTAGGGGCCTCGAGGGCTCGAATACATAAGCTCGAATACAAACAAGTCAGCGGAAGCAACAATACCTGAGTACAAACATGATTAAACAAGTTTCCCTTAAGAAGGCTAGAACAAAAGCAACATCGATCGAAAAGGCAAGGCCTCCTGCCTAGGAGCCTCCTAACTACTCCTGGTCGTCGGCGTCCGTCATGTGGTAGTAGGCACCCTCGGGGTAGTAATAGTCGTCAAAGGTGGCATCTGGCTCCTGGACTCCACCATCTGGTTGCAACAACTAGAAAGAAGAAAGAAGGGGGAAAAGGGGTAGCAAAGCAACCGTGGGTACTCATCCAAAGTACTCGCAAGCAAGGATCTACACTACTTATGCATCGGTATCACTGAAAGGGGTAGTATCTATGGACTAACTGCAGAATGCCAGAATAAGAGGGGGAGAAGGTAGTCCTATCGAAGACTAGCATCTTCTGGAAACCACCGTCTTGCAGCAAGAGGAGGGAGTAGAGTAATATAACATAAGTCATATTTATGTTGTTGTCAATGCCTCGGGATCCTTTCTCGACTCCCGGAGCCACATATCCATTTCATGCCTCAGCATCCAGTTCTAGTTGTATCGATCGGGATACAACTCCGAGTGTCCGTTACCGTAGGACAGGCTATCGATAGATGTTTTCTTCCCTACAGGGGTGCACCAACTTACCCACCACGCTCGATTAACTTCGGATGGACACACTTTTTTGGGTCATGTCCGGCCTCGGCCAAACAATACGCCTCAACCCGACCTAGGCTTAATAGAGAGGTCAGCACGCCGGACTAAACCTATGCCCCCAGGGGTCATGGGCCATCGCCCCGGGAACTCCTGCACGTTGCGAGGGCGGCCCGTGAGTAGACCTAGCTACCTCCTTTAAAAGGCAGGTGCTTACCAGTCCAACCCGGTGCGCGCCGCTCAGTTGCTGACGTCTAATAAGCTTCGGCTGATGCATACGACGCAGAAACGCCCATACTATGCCCATGTGATGGTTAGTACTATAAGGCCAGAGGCACCTCGGATCAAATATCCAAATCGTAGTGGATTAGGAACACGCAATAACAAATAGAGACTCACGAAAGATGTGACCCCATTGCCCCATCTTGAGGACTTGCGGCAAGGGCTAAGAATGCCCGGCCATGCCTCGTAATTATCTCGTGGGCACCCTCCAGGTCAACCCGACTCCTCATCACACACAAATATGCTCACGCAGGTACCCCTCAAGGCCGACCCGTCTTTAGTGACATGGTTCAGTGTAAAGTCATAGTAACCATAGTAACCGTGTGACATGGTTCAGTGTAAAATATGGGAATTGTCCACATAAATACAATGCAATTTTTGGCACAGCCACAAAAAGTTTGGAAGAAGTTTGAATTAGATGGAATTTGCAAAAACATGGAAAAGCAGTTAATTTGTTGAGTCGGCACTTGTTTTAATTTGCTATAGTCCATCTTAGCTTGGAGGTGATGTTGTTTTCCCGAACAATCATTTGTTATGGAATTTTTACTAAATGATGGACTATTTTGCAGCAACTTTTGTGCAACTTCAAAATTCACTTGCAAATTGAATTTGATTCCAAAGTGGAATTTCAAATGAGATTTGAATCCAGGGTGATTAAGCACTGTTTGTAAAAATGATTAGCTTAATCACAGAGGGTTACTATCGCCTGACACTGGGGGTGTTACAATTAATAACCTTGTTTTCATAACTGAGGAATATACTTACCGTTGTTGTGCTGCATCATCCTCTCCTCTTCGGGGAAATACAAACGCAGATACAAGCAATCAGGTAGTGCCGCGGTCGAGGGCGAGGGCGGCGGCGAGAGCGAGATGAGGGAGAAAGTGAGAGTGGGAGTGAGGAGGTAGGGGAGGAGGAGGGGGCACGCGCATGCACATAGTGCTCGTCACTTGTGACGGGCGCGTCACACGACCCGCCACTGCTAATTTGGGGTGGCGGGTGGCAATACTTCAGCTGAATTTGAACAGTCTACCGCTAACATACGTGTGGCGGGCACGACCAGATGTCCGCCACAACTAGTATCTGCATTAAAAAGAACGTATAGCCGGTTAGAGGCTTTTAGCTGTGGCAGGGACTATGTCCCGCGCGCCAATGCTGCCTGTAACAACAGTGGCGGGTAAGCCCAGCCGCTCGCCACGAAAAACATTCATAACATAACCACGCTCAACAGTGCTTGTTTGTGGGGGTGACGTATACCGCCCGCTATTGGAGTGCCCCTAGCTCTGGCGGTCGCGTTATGTTACCCGCCATTATTGCTTCTCCTAACTAACTATGGCGGGTGCCTTGGTCCGGCCACCACTCTATTGAGTTCACCTATAAGGCCTTTCCTAGTAGTGGGTGGATCGAGTAGAGAGCAGCCGGGAGGTTTCCCCGAGTGACAAAAATTGAACATATTTTTATAATTGACAGAAAATTGAAATAACAGAAAACCAAAAGTGAACCAAGTGAAAAACCAGGGCACGTGTTGTCACAGAAATGTTCACGCTAGAGCACAGGGAATGCAGGAGGTTGCTCCTAGTTTAGCCGCTTTATATACAGTATTTATTAGGGTTGTGGTTGCCTTTATAGGTGGCCAGCTTCATGTCAGATCTCACACTCTTACTTGGGTAGTGTTTGGCCGTCATCTAACTCTCCTCCCCACCATCTTCCGCGGTGGAAACCAGCTGTTGGAGGTGGATTTGGCGGCAAGTCCTTCAATTGGCTCGACAGATGGCTACATCTGGTTGATGCAGATGATATCCCTCCCTTCTCTCTTTGTTGCCGAGGTGCGAAGGCGGAGAGTGGTACAAGATTGGCTTGGACTCCCTTAGATTTAAGGTACCAAGGGACAAGGGTTTATATTTCTCCGGTGAAGCGATGTCACCAACTTTACATTTCTCTCCTTCTCGTCTCAAATAGGTGATTGTAAAGTACACACATCATTGCAAATAAGGAATCTGACGCGGGATGCCACTGGAACGATCTTTCATGATATCAAACAACTCACAAGCGGCAACAACTATCTCTCTCGAGTGGCAAAGAACAGCATGAAACACTCTTAAATATATTGGAGCGGATAACTAGCTTGGTTCACAAGGACACAACCCAAGACACGAAAGTTGCGAACCTAGGTAGAATAATAAGAGGGAATCACAAAGATCCTATATGGATTGAGCACAGGCCCTCCAATCCACACACACGAGCTAACACTCAATAGAAACTAGTGCTCACAGCATAGCACACACAACCAGCAGGTTGTCTACAAACTTAAACTCAGAAACTCGCCCCCTTCACATGGAATAGCTTGGGAGTACTTATACTAGAAGCACCTACAATTTAGGTGTGAAAATAACTTAAAACAAAGTGTAAATTCATGAGCCTCAAGCTATAGCATGAGCAAATTTGTTGAGCCTCACGATGTAATTAATTCCTGGACAGCTTGCACGGGAACTTGCATAACTTTTGACTCAAGACCTCAAATGATGAACCGTTTATTTTGCATGAAAGCTGACTTCAAACACAATCTTATCCAGTACCTAAAACATGCTAGACCCTTCTATAATTAACTAGGTTTAGCTGAAAAGTTATAACAAGAAATCTAATGTGGCATTTCTCCCGAAATAGGCACCGGATACTCCCCAACATAGATAATGGTGTTGCCCATATCTTCCTTTGGTTGCTCTAATGGTTTAACATTTGTGTTAGCATGAACCTCACTTTTTGATGCCTTGTTCATGATCCGGTGCACATCAAAATCTCTCTCAGACTACGTGATCGTGTGATTGGCTCACGTACCAATGTGCTCTGTCAAAACAAAGTGACCACTTGTGTGCATGTCAAGGCAAAGGGTGCAAGGAGAGAACCCATCGGTTCTTATTGGCACAAGGATGGCCTACTAGGAGATTGCGGCCCTAGCGCTCATCTGCATTGGAACTTTTGGGTTATTTTCCCTCTTAGTACCCTTTTGTCTTCTAAGAATAAAACATAACCATTTTGTATGTGGAATAACTTAATTTCTTAATCGGAAGGGTTGTGATCCAAGGACCACTTACCTGGCAGAGTCCCTCAGCGGCAGCGAGGGGGGGGGGGGGGTGGAAGGGGAGGCCCGGTGGCGGGAAAAGCTTGGGTTCCCCCGTGTTGTCTCTGAGATGGACGTGGGGGTCGGGAGTTCAAGGAATTTCTTATTGTTGCGCTCATTTGGTGCTCGTCGTTGTTCTGGATTGTTCTTCAAGGGCGTTATGTACTCCATCGTGGGTGGGTCTATGACGATAGCTTTCTCGAGGCTATCTAAGTCCCGCCACCCACCTGCCAACTCTTTTTAGGCACTCAAGATGGTTGGTGCATCGGCAAGGAGAGTTTTTTGGAGTTGTTCCTCCTCGGAGGTGACGGACGTTAGTCGAGACACTGTTTTAATAGTTAGTTAGGACATGCTCTTTTTGCGTTGTGGTTATATTTTGTTCGAGTTGAACTTACTTCTCACCGGGTAGTGGTAGGAGTTTGTCTAACTTTCTTGTATTTTATCGTTTGTCTTTAGCTCTAGAAAAAGGTATGCACTGCTCGAACAGAGTCTCGCCAGAGTGAGTATGATGTCAGAGTGACATCATTGCAACTTGGTTGTTGTTGCTGTTGCGCTCGATATGGTCGTGTGCTGTACTACACTCCAAAGAAGTGCCAATGTCGCAGCTCATCTGATGGCTAAGGCAGTAAGGCGGCACTTAGCCAACTTGATAGTTTTACTTCTTTTGATGTAATTTCTAATTATCTAGCTGAGCTTGTTCAATCAGTGTTGGTTCCATGAAACTTAATATAATTGCCTGAAAGGCGGTTCTGAAAAAACGCTCCATTTGTTTCATAAGTCCTAGGACTTTTTTAAGTCCCAACTTATAAGTCATAAGTCCCTACCTGTTTGTTTACAGGGACTTATAAGTCAACTTATAAGTCCCGAGTCCCTATCTATTTGTTTACAGGGACTTATAAGTCCATGTTGCACCGCTGCAACGAGGCTCAGGAGAGGGCCTGTCCGGCGATTGGAGGCACCGTTGCAACAAATCGAGGCAGAACGAACCGAGGCGGGGCGGCGACGGGCCGGCGAATCGAGGCGGGGCGGCGACGGGGCGAGAGGCGGGGCGGCGATGGGGCGGCGAACCGAGGCGGGGCGGCGACGGGGCGAGAGGCGGGGCGGCGACGGGGCGGCGAACCGAGGCGGGGCGACGATGGGGCGAGAGGCGGGGCGGCGACGGGGCGGCGAACCGAGGCGGGGCGGCGAACCAAGGCGGGGCGGCGACGGGGCGAGAGGCGGGGCGGCGACGGGGCGACGACGGGGCGAGAGGCAGGGCGGCGACGGGGCGGCGAACCGAGGCGGGGCGGCGACGGGGCGAGAAGCGGGGCGGCGAACCGAGGCGGGGCGGCGACGGGGCGGTGAACCAAAGCGGGGCGGCGACGGGGCGGGCGGGGAACGAGCCTGGAGCGAATAAGTCCCAATAAGCTCCTCCCTGAGAGTCTTATTTGATAAGTCCCAAATCACCACAATAAGTTCCTTGTGTTTGGTTTAGGTGGGACTTATAAGGACCTTTTTAAGTCCCTAAACCAATAAGTCTCTGGAAACAAACACCCCTAAATCTTAAGTCTATGGAAACAAACACCCCTAAATCTTAGTACATGTTCATGTTTTTCTTTTCTTCACTGCTCTCGCCAAACAAGTTTTATTTCCTGAATTTCACGTCCAATCATATCAGTGTAGCAGCGGCAGCTGCGGATCACAACCAAATCAGAAGTGCATTCTGCCAAAGTCCGGCTCTGGCGGCTTAGGCAGCAAGATGAGGCTCTCCTCCTGGAGCAACCGCTTACGTAGCACGTTGCGCATGGCGTTCTTGGCGAACCTTGACACAAGGAACGTTGTCTTGAAATGGCTGGACGACGACGTGCACGCCGCCATGCTGCCATACATCTGTTCCACCTCCCTCCTCCGCTGCTCCAGCCTCTTTCGCTTCCGGTATCTCCTCCAGGCGGCCTGGATGAAGCTCGACGCCCAGGTGCGCCACTGCTGTGAGTAGAACCTGAATGTCTGCTGCAGCTGCTTGCTGTGCAACCGCCGGAACTGCCCGGCGACGAACTTGAGCTCATCGGCGTGCAGCGCAAAGCCCTCCACCTCTGAGATCGCCTTGACGGAGCGCGTGGACAAGGGCAGGTTCGCCGCCGCCTTGGGGTCCAGCGCCCAGGTGAGCAACTCCTCACCGCAAAAGTCACCTTCCTTGAGGAGCTCCTTGTTGAAGAACCCTACGCGGCCCCCGTCGGTGGTGGAGCTCTCGAGGCGGCCCCTGATGATGAAGAACATCTCGTCGACGGGGTCCCCTTCCCGCACCACGTGGGTGGACTCCGTGCAGAGGCTGGGCTTGAGCCGCTCGCATATGGCGTCTAGGAGGCGTTCGTCCATGTTGGCGAAGAGCGGCACGCGGCGGACGAGGCGGAGGCAGAGGTGGCGCTTGACATCTCGCCGGATGTCCTTGGGGAGGCAGCTCACAAGCCCGTCCTCGTCCACGCCCCGCGTCTCCATCCACTTGTACTGGTTGTGTCGCCACACGCGCTCCATGAGGTCTTCGGGGAGGTGGCGGTGGCGCATCCACTGCTCCGAGTCCCGTCGCTTGAGCCGCATCTCTTCCATCCGCAGCGTCATGGACTGGAGGTACGTCTGCATGTTGCCAATGAGAAGCGCCATGAGGATGAGGCCGAAGAGGGCGAGGAGGATGGCGAAGAGGGCCTCCCCCTTGTAGTGTGTGGTCTCTAGCCCCTGGGCGCCGGTGCTGAGGTTCTGGAGGCCCCACCAGAGGCAGAAGAGGATCTTGGGGATGAGGTCCTGGGTGTGGGTGACCCCCGAGGTGATGGCATTGCTGTAGATGCCGTAGTCGAAGCCCGTGCCGTTGTTGTCCATGGGCGCGCACTCCTGCTTGAGCACCTGCCTGATCATGGTCCGCCACTCCATGAACTCGGTGAACTGGTTTTCCCCGTCCTTGGTCACACCGGCGCCCCCGCAGTACATGAATTTTACGCAGCGGTCGAACTTGAGCCCCGCGCACTTCTCGCGCCAGCAGTCGTCGACGCGCTCCACGGCAAGGAGGTACCAGAAGGCGCCCACCATGTGGGAGGCGAGCATGTAGAGGAGGAGGTAGAAGGCGGCGCCGGCGAAAGCGGTCTCGGCGAACACCCCGGTGGTGCGCTTCAGCTCGGATATGATGGGGTAGAAGCGGACGAGACGGGGCAGGTATTGGGTGAGCACGATGAAGAAGAGCGCCGTCTTGATGGGGAGCAGGTCCGCGCCCTTGGGCCGCAGGAAGAACTTGATCATCTGGATCTGCGGTAGCGGGAGCACAGAGAGGAGGTCGACGATGAAGAAGCGATGGAGGTAGCGCTGCGCGATGTCCCTGTTGTTGATGACGAGCTCCCCGCGGCCGAACACCCGCGACGACGGCGCGATGAAGGCGGTGTGGAACTGCAGCACCATCCGCGCCAGGTAGAAGAAGTCGATGGCGGAGCGCACGGCGGTGGCGCCTGCTGCTAGGATGCGGTTGAATCCGATGCAGGTGTTGTACTCCGTCTCGGTGACGGAAGGGAGGTAGAAGAACATCGGGTCCACGGCGACGGAGATGATGCAGGAGAAGACGAAGAGGCGGTTCATGCGCATCAGGAACGGGTCCTGCGGGTCGTAGATCTTGAGCGAGATGTTCTTGAGGTCCTCCTGGAAGACGCGGCCGAAGTTCTTGAGCCGCTCCGACCGGTTGATCACGCCGGCGGCCGCCATGCGGATGGACCGGGACCGGATCTTGGGGCGGGAGAAGTAGCTGTCCATCTGGTGCCCGCTGCCGGGGATGTCCATGGTGCCGATCCTCGGGCTGACCGTCTCGTCCAACCTCACGAACTTGTCCTTGCGGCCGTCGTCTGTCTCGATGAAAGGGAACCTACGGCCGCCGCAGCTGGAGAACACGGTCTTCCTCCCCGGGACCTAGGGCGGAGGCGACTGCATGCTGCTGCATGATCATCATCATCAGTACACGCCGATCACCAAACGGTGCATGCCTGAGGCTGAGACAACATGCCGGCGGCGGTTGCTACAGGTATCGACGACGAAGACGATCGACGAGTCAGAGAACGAGCAACCGGTCGACGGGAACTGAATTTTGCGGTCAGGAAGTGGAAACTATCGAGGCCAGTCGATCTGCTCTCCCTTTTTGTTTACTTCCTTCCGCTCCTCCTTCTCTCTCCGTGGTTGCTGGCTTGCTGCGCTTCGTGGTCGAGAGCGGGGTGTAGCGCGCGCCGCCCGCGGAGGCGAGGACGAAGACAAAGGGCGCGGCTTACACGTGGAGCCTTTCCGCTGGTACATTTGATTTTTGATTGCATGCAAACCGTCTTGCAAATGCGTGCGCGGGAGAAGTCGAAAATTATCGTACATTAATCGGTGTGAGAGTGGGAAATTCTTTGGCTGAGGTAGCACGAATGGTTTTGAGATCCATCGACTAAATAAATAAGAGCATCTTCAACCGGATCCCCATACCCGTCCCAAACATCTGGGCGGACTGCCCGATCACTACCAGACAATACGATCAATCCAAACAACTGGACACCGCACTCTCTCTACCCGGCCCATATCTAGGATGGATATGTGAACACCTGGACGTGCCCGCCACGTCGGACTAACCGCAAGGGCCCACGCGGTCGCACCCTAAGACCGGCGGTCCCACGAGCGCCTCCTTCGGTTCTCGGTGCGGACACATTCATGGCACCGCGTAGTACCGCTCCGGCGTGCCGCCCGAGGGAGCGAGCCCGTCTATTTAAGCCGGACGGCGGCAGCAGAACCCTAGCACGTCCCATGTCCTTCCCTTTCCCTCTCACCCACGCCCACTACTAGGAAAAAGCATAACAGTAGCGCGGGCACCCACGCTACAGCCACGGCGCTACAGCTAATATTTAGCAGTAGCGTGGGTTGGACACGCGCTACTACTATCCTACATAGCAGTAGCGCTGGTCCATCCAGCGCCTACTGCTACACCTACCTAGCAGTAGCGTCTAGTCAAACCAGCAAATTTTCTGTATTTTTATTTTCTTTTGCGTATTGGCATCGTATCTGTACAAGTTTTATACATTAGTCACATCATATGATTTTATGATGATGATGAGTTATTATATCAGTGGGTAAAAGAGATGTGGATTAGATTCAAGTGGAGGCAACATGGTGCATATCCAAAGTACTGAATCTAATCCACGTTTATTTCACCCACTATATAATAACTCGGTCAAGTTTGGATTAGTAGTACTTTGGATCTGCACCATGTTGCCTCCATTTGAATCTAATCTACGTTTATTTCATCACTGATATAATAACTCAACATGCTCATAATGATATAACAACTCAGCATCATCATCATAATAATAACTCATCATCGTTATCATAATAACAAGTCATACTCATCATCATCATAGTCATCTAACAACTCATCATTATAGCACTTCACTCATTAGCATAATTATAATAACAACTCCTCCCCACATGATCATGAGTACTAGCAGCTAATACCTGCTACCCTCTCTAAGGTAAAATAGCATAAAACAGGATGGCCCGTTGAGTCTTTTCTTGAAAACTCTCATCTCATGTGGTGTATATGGTGGACACTCCCCTCACAGTTATGTCGTCCGTCGGTGATGGTCGCTCCTCCCTTAGTTCCCAAGTGCATTACACAAAAATGTCTAGCACACGGGAACGAGGGAGAAGCGACCCCACGACAACAGTCGGGATTTATCCTCTCTTATATTTCGACAATATATGATGGACACTCCCTCACAGTTATTTAGACTGTCGGTGATGGTCGCTTCCCCTCCTTCTCTCGTGCATTACCAAGGTACCACGAGCAGGAGGAAGAGGAAGCGACCCCCAGGACAATAGTTGGGATTCTTCCTCTCTTATATTCCGACAGTATATGGTGGACACTGCCTCACAGTTATTTCAACCATTGGTGATGGTCGCTTCCCCTCCTTCTCTCGTGCATTACCAAGGTATATCACGAGAAGAAGGAAGAGAAGCGACCCGCACGACAACAGTCGGCATCCTTCCTTCAAGAACAGACTGAAAGTCACTCAAGTAGTATCGACAGAATGAAAGTCAACCCGTTACATATATGGAGCAATGACATAAAAAATGGCCTATGTTCTGCCGGAATATTGATTAATTCCCATTCCGGCAAATCACGGGCACTCGATATTTCCTACTTTCTAGCACAAATCATGCCAAAATTCATGAATTTTTTTGGCATGACCTTTGCTAAAATAGGACATATCGAGCACCTGAAATTTGCCGAAACGGAAATGAATCAACATTGCGGCAAACATAGGTCACTTGGAGGTCTTCCCTGCAAACAATACAAGCCAAGATAGCACTTGGCAAGCACATACACATGCTAGTACTACACGACACTACTCCACATATCACATGTCAAAATAAATCATCTTTACTCACTAGACGGCTGTCAAGGATCTTATGGTGACGTCGAGCGGTTCATGATGTGATCTACCCTGCACCACATGAGGAGTCACACATGAGCATGTAAACACTATACATTTTCATTTAAAACATACTAGCTTCATTTCTTCACATTTTCATTTTCATTTCTTCAAATGTTCAAACAGAGTCAAGTTCCTTGCATTTTCATTTCAAAAAAAAAATCCTAACTTCACATTTTCATTTCAAAAAATACAAGCCTCACATTTTCATTTCATAAATAAATACAAAGACTCACATTTTCAATTCAGCATTGTTGGATTTTACTTCTCCCAATAATTCCCCTAAAATATTCATATGTCTTTTTTGCACTTGATAACTAATTTATAATGAAGTACAGAACATTTTTTCATAATATAACAAGTACAGAACATTTTAAAAAAATTCTACCAACTAAATATAGTAATCTACAAACTATAATATAGAAACTATAAACTATGAACTATAAACTACAAACTATATATAAACTACTTCAGTAAACTACAAACTAGAAACTAATATAGTTAAATGAGGGAGCTAGCTAGGAGGGAGGAGGGCCGACGACGGCTGGAGGAGGAGGGAGAAGGGTCGGCAATGGCTGAAGACTGGAGGTGGGAGGGAGGAGACAGGAAGCAGACGAAGGAGGAGGGACGGCTAGAGGAGGAGGAGCAGGGGGAGGGAGGAAGGAGGAGGAGGAGGGGCGGCTAGAGGAGGAAGGAGGAGGGGGAGGAAGGAGGAGCGGTTAGAGGAGGAGGAGCAGGGAGGAGGGAGGAGGAGGGGCGGCTTGAGGAGGATGGGGCAGGGGAGGAAGGAGGGACGGCTAGAGAAGGAGGAGCAGGGGGAGGGGGAGGGGGCGGCTAGAGGAGGAAGGAGCAGGGGGGAGGAGGGACGACTAGAGGAGGGAGGAGGGAGGAGGAGGAGGCTTACCGAGGACGGGGCAATGCTGCGACGGTCGGAGGAGGAGGACGGTCGCGGCAACGGTGAGAGTGACTGTCGGTGTCAAAACCGGCGGATCTCGGGTAGGGGGTCCCGAACTGTGCGTCTAGGCGGATGGTAACAGGAGACGAGGGACACGATGTTTTTACCCAGGTTCGGGCCCTCTCGATGGAGGTAAAACCCTACGTCCTGCTTGATTAATATTGATGATATGGGTAGTACAAGAGTAGATCTACCACGAGATCAAGGAGGCTAAACCCTAGAAGCTAGCCTATGGTATGATTGTTGTAATGTATGTTGTCCTACGGACTAAAGCCCTCCGGTTTATATAGACACCGGAGAGGGCTAGGGTTACACAGAGTCGGTTACAATGGTAGGAGATCTACATATCCGTATTGCCAAGCTTGCCTTCCACGCCAAGGAAAGTACCATCCGGACACGAGCCGGAGTCTTCAATCTTGTATCTTCGTAGTCTTGGAGTCCGGCGGATAATGATAGTCCGGCTGTCCGGACACCCCCTAGTCCAGGACTCCCTCAGTAGCCCCTGAACCAGTCTTCAATGACGATAAGTCCGGCGTGCATAATTTTCGGCATTGCAAGGCGGGTTCCTCCCTTGAATAATCCAGAGAAGATCAGGAACACCAGGATAGTGTCCGGCTCTGCAAAATAAATTCCACATTCCACCGTAGAGAGAATAAAATGTACACTTAGTTCAATCTGCTGACGTATTATGCGGCGTGACATCACACCGCCACCAGGCCTTTGTTTGAATTACTATACCATCTCAGCACATTTAGCGAAGCGGTTTCCTTGGCACATCTTGTCGAAGCAGAGATCGTGTTCCCCTTATTCTGGGACTCTCATCAATACGTGCGTGGGTAACCCAACCGCTCCCGTCGCCACGCCTCCTCTATCGAAGGGGAATCCCAAACGGTCACGGAGACGGCCCTTGGTATTTCTTCCCCTTTATAAGAGGACCAAGGCTCGCCATTGTTCTTCAATCTCGCATCGAATCTCTTCCCCGCTCCCAGTTCCAACACCCAGAGCCTCAGATTCGAGCGCTTCGGATCCTCAATCATGTCCGGCTCCGACCTCCAGGGCCGGTGGATGCCCTCCTCTGTCACGGAGGAGGACATATTGAAGTTGCGTGAGGCCAAGTACCTAGCCTACGAGGTTTCGCACAGGTTGCCTGCCCAAGGGCAGGCCGTGCCAGCCCCCGAGCCCGGTGAATACGTCGTTTTCGTATCCCACCTCCGTCGGGGTTTAGGCTTCCTGACGGATCCCTTCGTGAGGGGGCTCCTGTTCTACTATGGGCTGGATTTTCACGACTTGGCTCCGGAGTCCATCCTCCATATCTCCGCATTCATTATCGTCTATGAAGCCTTCCTCCGCGTCATTCCCCACTTCGGCCTATGGCTGAAGACCTTCAAGGTGGAGCCGAAGATGATCGGGGGGCGTCAAGCGGAGTGCGGCGGGGCGACCATAAGCAAAAAGGTCGATGCCCCGTGGCCCGAGGGTTCCTTCCAAGAGGAACTTGGACCGTGGCAGCAGGAGTGGTTCTATATCACCGCTCCAAGGGGCAGCAGGCAAAAGCCGCCGCCCTTATTCCGCCCGGGACCTCCGCGCCAACTGATGTCGTGGGTCAACCAAGGGCTCAATTGGGGGCTGTCCGAAGACGTGCCTTCACTGCAGGGCCGGATTCGAGATCTCCAAGCGAGGGAGATCGACCTGATCAAGGTGATGCAGGTTATGCTAATCAGACATCTTCTGCCCTGCAAACGCCGTCCTCTCCGTCTATGGGAGTTCAACTCGGAGGGACCTCGGATTCTCCAACACTTCATGGGTGCGACACCCGTGGAGATGTACAAGTTGTTCTTCGGACCGCAGGTGGCGTGTCCGGATTTAGCCGAGGATGCAGGTCTAAGCCGCGATCGCCCGGATACTCAGGTAAGTAGCTCAGAGTCCGGACATTATGTTTATGTGCCTTTCTAGAGTTCGCCTCCTGACCCTTTGTTCTTTACAGGAATGGGTGGCGCGATCAAGGCTAATAAGGTGTCCGGCCCCCCTCCCAGAGACCGCACAGGAGCCCGTGCTGGCCAGAATGTTGGAGGTTGCGCCCACAGAAGGGGGCGACGGGGAAAATAGAGGAGCTAATATTTCGCCCAAAGGGGCGACTGAAGAGGGGGAACCAAGAACCCCTCCCTTCAGGGGGAGAAGAGGACCGCCTCCGAAGATCCGGAGGCCACAGCCCCTAAGCGTGGGAAGAGATCTTCCCCGGGGGGTCCGGCGCCCGGAAAGAATCCGAACGCACAATCATCATCAAAGGATCGGCCCTCCAGCGAGCCGTGAGTATGAAAGAGGGAGTTAATTAGTAAGAAAATACCTTCATTTGTGCTTCTGTAGATAACCGAGATATTTATATTGCAGTTCGGATCTGCAGCCTTCTCAGATGAGTTCATCTTCGGGGGACCTTCTTCCGGAGATGATGGAGAGCGATACGCCTCCGTCCGCAGTGCCGCCATATGAGGCAGGCGAACCCGAAGTGTCATCACGGAGGGTATCCCCGAGTCCGGAGGGGCCAGAGAGTTCGGCACCTACTAGTGTCCGGCCGGGAGAACAGAAGAATGTGCTTGAGAGGGCGTCCATTTCAGAAGATCACCGCGCGTTAATGCGTATGGTGATTGGAAGGATTTCGTCCGCTGAGAGCGAATTGCGTAATGCCGCCATGAGTTTGCTGGCGGGATTTGAGGTATGCGAGAATGACGCACCCCTTTGTCTTTTAACAGTTTTGCATATAAAAAATGCGCCCTGTATAGATAGTAGCCCTGAGACTCGGTAGGCTGTCGGAAACGACAGCGTACCGAGGAATGAAATCTAAAGGAATGAATTCCGTCGTTCCTATGCAGGTTGCGGATAGTCCGGGGGCTAGCCGGACTAGTGAGTTTGCCAAGTTAAATCGGCAATTTGACTTGGCAGATGCGGACATCGCACTTGTCAACAGGCGACTTGACGAGTCGCAAGGTAAAAGAGTTCTCCGCAGTGGCTTCATTAAGGGGGTCGAAGCCCTCCTCTGATAAATTATATGCTGTTTGTACAGACGGTGCTGCTGCTGTGGAGGGCCTTCGGGCCGAACTTGCTCGAGCTAAGGAGCAAGCCCGAAGGAGTGAAGCGGCTGCCTCGAGGGCGGCCGAGGAGTTGAAAGCCGAAAAGGCTGCGCACTGCCTAAGCAGGGCCGAGGTGGCCGAATTGGCCATAAAAGTAAAGGATTCTGCCGCCCGCAATGAGGCTCTTGAAAAGGAGTGCTTATCGGAGCGGGAAGACCTGAAGAAGGCCACCGCCGAAGCCAAGGATGCCCGCTCTGCAATGCGGGCTATGAAGGAGGAACTGTGCCAGGCCGGAGAGATCGTGGCTGGCAAGCCTTTTCTGCTGCGTCACCGGTTTATGGATGGAAGGTATGCTCAATTTGAGCGGCTGTGGAGTCCGGAGGATCCGTATATGGACTTAGCTGCAAGTGCGGCCGATGCCATTAAGCACTTCCGGAGCCAGAAGGATCACGAGACGGAAGAGCTGTATTGGTCTCAATTCCACAGTCCGGATCGCCCACTTCCATTGACAGACCGGTTGGCCGAATGGGCCGAGCTAAATAGATTGTCCGGAATTGCCCTGACTGACATCGTGGCCCACGTCTGGCCAGAGAGGTCCAAGGCGATGAGCTACTTTGGCTTACTATAGCAATTCCTTGGAGCGGTGCCGCATATAAAGGAGATGAAGCGGTCGGCCTGCATAGAGGGCGCGCGGATGGCTCTTGCCCGTGTGAAGGCGCATTGTCCAGAGATGGATGCCACCGCTGTTGCTGCCCAGGGTTCGGATGAAGACCGGCTCCCTGCCGGGCACTATTTCGGGGAAGTTATGCGTGGCGCTCATGTAATAGAGTCGCAGTGCTCGAAGAATGTAACGTTCAAATGAACGCATTAGCTTGTAAATCGATGATTATGTTATAACTGCTTTTTATACTTGTGCGTTCAAGTAGTAAAACTTCTCCTGTGCGGCCGTTTACGTATACTTGTGTATAACTTGAAAGATGGCAGTCTTCGGCTTCAGCCCCCACGCACAAGGTGCTGGGGTGTTCGCAAAAATAGCGCGTTTTCACACTTAATCTGACGTCTCGGTCCTGTTATAAGGAGGTGGTAGTGTAGCGAACGAGGCAATCCGGACTATAATGCTTTATCACTTTCACTTAGCCAGCGGAGCTCGAGGGTGGGGCTACGATATAGCCCCTGGTGGCATCGCCCTTCTCCGAAGTCGGAGCGCGTGTGCCTGACCGGGAAAGGGCCCTTCGTCAAAGCGGGGAATTCTAAACATTCCGATAGTCGATCGAGTGGCTGACCAGTCTCTCGCTGTATCATGACCGTCAGTTTTCGGCTTTCTCTACTGAGGTGCTCGCCCAGCCGAACTGGGGCACAATCGCAGTAGTTCTCCTGGTGCCGCGTTAGCCGATGATACGGAACGTAAGGCAGCAAAACACAGGAGCCGGGCAAACCCAACATTTGACCAAAGACATGATTCGGAGCTGATGCATATAATGCCTAACTCGAGACGCCGAACACTCCCTAAGGTGTTCGGTCTTTATAATAATGGGCAGAACGATGCCCTGAGCCCCTAGTGTCCAGGTACGGGCATGGTCTTCTGACGCGGCCAATGCCAAAGCGTCAGGCTCCGCTTTGGCTATAGGAAGAAACCAAGGGAGAATAACAACAAGAGACAGTAAAAAAGGTTTACGCAGGGTCTTAATCTGAAAAGAATCCTCACAACGGGTCCCTACTGCACGTCTGCGCCTGTGTCTCCGTTGCGCCGTTATCCTGGACGGGTATGCACGTTGTTCATCTGTAAAAAGAGAGGAACGTTTAGTTTTAAAAACAGTTTGTGCGAAAAATATTAGAAATATAAATAATTAAAGCGGGGTTTGTATAAACCCGCGGTGATTTGTGCGCGCAGCCCCCTGTGAAGGGGTATGCGGCTAGGGATCCCCTAGCCCACTGACGCCGGATTCGTCTATCCAAGTCCAGGGTCTTTAAGTTACCCTCGCACTAAAATTACGCCACACGGTCCAGGCATCTTGAGTGTAAGAGATGCATAATGCGGTATGGCGTTGAAGCGGACAAAAGCCTTTCGTCCCAAGAGTGCTTGATATTCTCTTTCAAATGGGACGATATGAAAAATTAATTTTTCGCGTCGAGAATTGTTCGGCGATCCGAACACGACTTCTAGTAATATGGAGCCTGTGCACTTGGCGTAATGGCCTGGCGTCACTCCTTTGAAGGAAGTGCGGCTGTGTCGAATTTTGGTAGGGTCTATCCCCATCCTACGGATTGTGTTTGAATATAGCAGGTTTAAGTCACTGCCTCCGTCCATTAGGACATTAGTAAATTGCAATCCATCTATTATGGGATTCAATATCAGGGGAGTCCGTCCCGCATTTCGAATGCTTCTGGAATAGTCCAGATGGTCGAAAGTGATTGGTTTTGATATCCAATCTCTACGGTCTGCTGGGTTGGACCGCGCGAAGCTCTTTTTAGAAAGTGCCGCACTATTTTTCCGTAGTATCACATGAAGTGAGTTTACTGCTTTGACCCCTTGTGGGAAAGTCTTTTGTTTTCCGGTGCTCTGCTGGTGGGGTTTATCTTCTTCGCTTGACGCGTCGAGCCCCTTGTGTTCGGCATTTAGTCGGCCGGACTGTTTAAAAACCCAACAATCCCTGTGGGTGTGATTTGCAGGCCTTCCGGGGGTACTGTGGATTTGGCATATCCGACCCAAAATTTTGTTTAAGTTGGACAATTCGTTACTGTCATCCTTGAGAGGCTGTGTTTTATTATTGGGCCACGAGCTTTTGAATCCGGCGTTGACTGCCGCGCTCTTTGGGCTTTTCTCTTTATTCCGGCGCTGTTCTTTTCTGCGCCGTGATTTTCCGTTTCCATCTCTTGTCTCTGATGTACTTGGGTCGCTGGTGCTGCATCGTGCCAACCAGCTATCCTCTCCCGCACAGAAGCGGGTCATGAGGCTTGTTAGTGCGGACATTGTCCTCGGTTTCTCTTGACCGAGGTGCCTGGCGAGCCATTCGTCTCGGACATTGTGCTTGAAAGCTGCTAAGGCTTCAGCGTCCGGACAGTCGACTATTTGGTTCTTTTTTGTAAGGAACCTGTTCCAGAATTTCCGCGCTGACTCTCCGGGCTGTTGAGTTATATGAATTAGGTCATCTGCATCCGGAGGGCGGACATAAGTCCCTTGAAAATTTTCTCTAAACGCGTCCTCGAGCTCTTCCCAACTTCCAACAGTATTTTCTGGGAGGCTTTTAAGCCAATGACGGGCTGGCCCTTTGAGCTTGAGGGGTAGGTATTTTATGGCGTGGAGATCATCTCCTCTCGCCATATGTATATGTAGTATATAATCTTCTATCCAGACTCCAGGGTCTGTTGTTCCATCGTAGGCTTCTATGTTTATGGGTTTAAATCTTGCTGGGAATTCATGGTCCAGCACCTCGTCAGTGAAACATAGTGGGTGTGCGGCGCCCCTGTATTTGTGTGTGCCGCTATCATCGGACACTTGACGTGTTGCCTTGCTTCCTGGGGCCTTCTCCTTTGGCCCGTAGATGGATCTGGCTGGGCCATCTATCCTTCAAAGTTCGTTGGTTGGTTTATGTGGGGCGCCGCTGTCAGAATTTGGCCTATCATCTAGCCATCTATCCAGCCAGGCAGCCCCTTTATTTTTGGACGGTGGGGGCTCTATGGCCTCCTCGTCGAATTCTGGTAGCAGCTTGCGCTTCGGGTAGCTCTTTGATTGGTGGCCATTGCCGTACTTATCTGCGGTTTTGAGCACTTTGCTCCATCTCATTCTGAGTGTGTCTTCCGCTATTTTGAGCCTCCGTTTTTCCTTCTTCAGGCTTTTTGCAGTACTGACGAGTCTTTTCCGAAGGTTCTTGCTCTCCGGCGGTGTGTCCGGCGTGAGGTCGTCCGGACTGTTGTTTTCATCTGGCCTGGACTGGTTATCTGACTCGTCATGGTCGGACGGTTGCTTATCTGCGTGTTCGTCGTCCGTTTGTGAGCCCTGCCATATTGCGGGCTCTTTGGGAGCGTTGTTGTCGAGGCGGGACTTAGGACAGCGCCTGCGCCGCTGTTTTGGTCGTTTATCGGCGTGGTCATCTTCTGCCGCGGCCCGTTGATCCTCATTATCGCTCTCCTTTGGGGTGTCTACAATATATATGTCATGTGACGAGGTAGTCCTCCCATGCCTTATAGGCTCTGTTTCTTGTTCGTCTCCAGCATTGTCGTCTATTCCGTCAATGTCTTCGGAGTCAAGGTCTAGCATGTCGGTTAGATCGTCGACAGTGGCTACAAAGTGGGTGGTGGGTGGGCTCTGAATTTCTTCGTCATCCGTTCCCCAACCGTCCTGGCCATAGTCCGGCCAAGACTCTCCTGATAACGAGAGATGCTTTAGTGAATTCAAGATATCGCCGAAAGGCGAGCATTGGAAGGTGTCCGCGGCGGTGAATTCCATAACCGGCGCCCAATCCGGATCGATTGGCAGGGGCGCGGGAGGTTCAGAGTCTGGCAAGGAGTCCGGCGCCTCGGAGTCACGAGTTTCGCGGGGGACAAGATTAGTGTTCGGCTCCATCGCCGTGGATGTTGAAGCCCCCAGGGCGGCGTCTATCCACCGGCCCTCGATCTGGGCGATCGGCTCCGGGCTAATGGCCGAAGCGGATCCGTGTGCGGCCACCAAGGCACTGTTCGGCGGCAGAGCTAGATCATGCCCATCGTCACAGTGCGGCGCGCTCGGCTGTGGCTCAAGTCCGTCGAGGATCAAGTCTCCGCGGACATCGGCCGTGAAGTTTAAGCTTCCAAATCTGACCCGACGGCCAGTGGCGTAGCTTTCGATCTGCTCCAGATGGCCAAGTGAATTGGCCCGCAGTGCGAAGCCGCCGAATACGAAGATATGTCCGGGGAGAAAAGTCTCACCCTGGACAGTGTTGTTGGTCGAAGATGCCATCAAGCCTATCGATGACGACACAGAGGAACTCTCAATGAAAGCACCAATGTCGGTGTCAAAACCGGCGGATCTCGGGTAGGGGGTCCCGAACTGTGCGTCTAGGCGGATGGTAACAGGAGACGAGGGACACGATGTTTTTACCCAGGTTCGGGCCCTCTCGATGGAGGTAAAACCCTACGTCCTGCTTGATTAATATTGATGATATGGGTAGTACAAGAGTAGATCTACCACGAGATCAAGGAGGCTAAACCCTAGAAGCTAGCCTATGGTATGATTGTTATAATGTATGTTGTCCTACAGACTAAAGCCCTCCAGTTTATATAGACACCGGAGAGGGCTAGGATTACACAGAGTCGGTTACAATGGTAGGAGATCTACATATCCGTATTGCCAAGCTTGCCTTCCACGCCAAGGAAAGTACCATCCGGACACGAGCCGGAGTCTTCAATCTTGTATCTTCGTAGTCTTGGAGTCCGGCGGATAATGATAGTCCGGCTGTCCGGACACCCCCTAGTCCAGGACTCCCTCAGTGACACAGGGAGAGTGACAAACGGGCACGGGCGAATAATGTTTAACCTAGCAGTAGCGCGGGTCATGGACCCAGGCTACTGCTAAACACATTAGCTGTAGCGCTGATCCTGGCCGAGCGCTACTGCTAAGTGGGGACAGGCAGCTCGGCCCGGGCTAGCCATAGCAGCAGCGTGGGCCAAGGGCCCGCGCTACTGCTAACGTGTTTAGCAGTAGTGTGGGTCCCTGACCCACGCTACCGCTATGGCAAGCCCGTGGGGCATGACGACACCATGGTGTGGGACCACATAGCAGCAGCGCCTGTCCGCAGGCCCGCGCTACTCCTAACTTAATACCTATGGCACTGGAGTTTATCACGCGCTACTATTAATTAGCAGTAGCGCTGCTTCACTTACCAACACTACTGCTAAGGTTTTATCTATGGGACAATTCCATTTCTCCCCCTAACTTGAACCCACACCTGGCATTTGCCCCTAATTTTCGAGTATGCTCAAAAATACCCCTCTTCCGTCAAGTGTCCTTATAGAAATGCCCCTCCGTACAACTTCCGTCTGGTCAAAGGCCTTTGACCGTCTCTGAGACATTTTCCAGACATTTTTGCCCCTCCTGACATATGGGTCCACATGTTGTTGTTTCTTTATTATGTAAAATGTTATTTACCAGATTATTGGAAGGGGGCCCTGAGGGAGTCCTGGACTAGGGGGTCTCCGGACAGCCAGACTATCATCGTCGGCCGGACTCCAAGACTATGAAGATACAAGATTGAAGACTTCGTCCCGTGTCCGGATGGGACTTTCCTTGGCGTGGAAGACAAGCTTGGCGATACGGATATGTAGATCTCCTACCATTGTAACCGACTCTATGTAACCCTAGCCCTCTCCGGTGTCTATATAAACCGGATGGCTTTAGTCCGTAGGACAACAACAATTACAACAATCATACCATAGGCTAGCTTCTAGGGTTTAGCCTCCTTGATCTCGTGGTAGATCTACTCTTGTAATATCCACATCATCAATATCAATCAAGCAGGACGTAGGGTTTTACCTCCATCAAGAGGGCCCGAACCTGGGTAAAAACATCGTGTCCCTTGTCTCCTGTTACCATCCGCCTAGACGCACAGTTCGGGACCCCCTACCCGAGATCCGCCGGTTTTGACACCGACATTGGTGCTTTCATTGAGAGTTCCTCTGTGCCGTCACCGATAGGAAGGATGCCTCTTCCCGTCTTCAAGGACGGTATCTTTGCCGAAGGAGCCTTGGCCGCCGGCCAAACTATCCGGCTAGGTGGTTTTCTCATGACCGCCTGTTCGGCCAGCGCTTCGACGATGACCTCTCGGGCCATCAAAAGCAATCTTCACGTCAACTCGGAATTCGCTGAGCAGCTAGATCCAACAGAGCTCTCGTCCGTAAACGAACTCTTGGATCGCATCGCCGCCCTGGGAGTCGCTACAGACTACAATCAGATCGGGCTTAAAACTGATCTAAGAGAGATTAACTCTCCCCAGGTTACCCACCATGTCACGGTGGTAGAGGAACATCGCGGCGACTCTTCTCCTGTATTGAAAACTAGTCGTGTTCGGGCTTCCGAACCCTCCATGCCGGATTCCCGCGGTGGGACGGACTTCGATCAAGCGCTGAACCTAAAGTCAGGCATCGGACCGGACTCATTGGACAACGTTCCACTTTCCAAGCTTCCGAATTCGGAAACTTCTCGGCCCTTGAGCCTTGAGATGGGTAGGGTTCCAGACTCAATTAAACCCACCCACCCAGACATATGCGATCTATCTCTAATCCGGCAAGAGCCTGCTGAAACAGTACATCATTACTGGGCCAGATTCCTCCTGGTTATGGACAGGATAAAGGACTGCCGAGAGGAAAACGCAATCTCAATTTTTTGCAATAATTGCACGGACAAGGGAATCTTGAACGCCGTCAGCCGTCGTGAAATCACACGCTTCGCCGATCTGGCGTCCATAGTATGAAAGTACTGTGCGATGGAGAGTTTCCGGAAAACCGAAAATAAGTTTTGGGACAATCCGACCCCGAATACAACCCTAGTCCGCAACAAAAGGGTGCATTATTCTCAGGCACCAGGTACAAAAACCAAAAAGCAGAAACCCTGTAAAGGGCACGGAACCGTACTGGAGGGATGGCTTAGCGGACCCTGTACAATTCACAGTACGGAGGGCGCCACCCCAACACATAGCCTTCGAGCATGTTGGATATTACGGCAGGTGGCCAAAAGTGGCGAGGAGCTTCTAGCCCCGGAAAAGCACACCAACAGTACCGGTACGGTATCAACAGTCTTCGAAACTTTCGCATCAAACAATATGCGGAAACGAACAATCCGCAGCCTCGCCGAAGCCTACCAAGTAGCAACAACAAATCCTTGGAGCGACACGGCCATCACCTTCAACGCCAGCGACGAACCTAAATTCCGAACAGCCCGAGCACCAGCCGCATTGGTCCTCAGTCCGATAGTGGACGGCTTTCGACTCACCAAGGTACTCATGGATGGCAGCAGTGGATTAAACCTCATCTACGAGGAAACTCTTCAAAAAATGGAAATAGACTGGAGCCGCATTGAGCGAAGCAGCACAACCTTCAGAGGAATAATCCCTAGCCGAGAAGCGCGCTGCACTGGAAAAATCACACTTGATGTGGTGTTCGTCTCGCCGGACAATTACAGGTCCGAAGAAGTCACGTTCCAAGTGGCCCCGTTCAGCAGCGGATATCACGCTATATTAGGACGAGAGACATTCACAATTTTTCAAGCCATACCCCATTACGGGTACATGAAGCTCAAAATGCCTGGGCCCGGCGGAATAATCACTCTCGTTAGTGATCCGGACATAGCACTCCGCGCCGAAAACAAGACAGCCGCATTAGCCCTGGAGGCACTATCCGAAGCCCTAGCGGCGGAAGAACTCACCGCGCTGTGCTCTACGGTGCATAGGGACGATGTGATACTCGATAAGAGATCCAAGTCCCCCTCCTTTAAACCAGCGGACGAAATAGTAAAATTCCAGGTCCATCCAACGGACCCGACAAAGACAGCCTCCATCGGGGCACAGTTGAACCCTGATGTAGACGCCGCACTGCGAGAATTCCTTCGGGAAAATTGGGACATTTTCGCCTGGCACCCTTCAGATATGCCGGGAATCCCATGCAGATTGGCAGAGCATAGCCTAAATATCCTAAAAGGGTTCAAGCCAGTCAAACAGGCTCTTCGACTATTTTTCGAACCCAAAAGACAGTCAATGGGAGAAGAACTAGCCAAACTATTGGAAGCCGGATTTATCAGAGACATCAAACATCCGGATTGGCTAGCAAACCTGGTAATGGTACCAAAGAAGGACAAATCCTGGCGCCTATGTGTTGATTTTAAAGACCTCAACAAGGCCTGCCCAAAGGATCCCTTCCCCCTCCCCCGCATCGACCAAATAATCGATGCTACCGCAGGGCACGATTCATTGTGCTTCCTGGACGCATACTCCGGCTACCATCAAATCAAGATGGCGGAAGCGGACCAAGCCGCAACGACATTCATTACTCCATATGGACCATTCTGCTTCAACACGATGCCCTTCGGACTTAAAAACGCCGGCGCAACATATCAGCGCATGATTCAGACATGTCTGGCTACCCAGATCGGCAAAACAGTAGAGGCATACATAGACGACGTAGTCGTCAAAACCAAACACGTCGAAACTCTAGTAGACGATTTGAGGGTCACATTCGACAACCTCCGAGCATATGACATCAAGCTGAATCCCGAAAAATGCATTTTCGGTGTACCAGCCGGAAAGCTCCTGGGCTTCATTGTATCCGGTAGAGGAACTGAAGCAAACCCGGCCAAGATCCGAGCTCTGTCACAGCTAGATATTCCAAAAGACCTCAAACAGATCCAAAAATTGACTGGATGCGTGGCGGCTCTCAGCCGCTTTATCTCCCATTTGGGAGAAAAGGCATTGCCCCTCTATCGCCTCCTCAGACGCACCGAACACTTCGAGTGGACGGATGCTGCCACTGCCGGACTCGAAGATATAAAAGCCATATTGGCAACAAATCCGGTCCTGGCTGTGCCTAACCTGGGCGAACCAATGTTGTTATACATCGCGGCAACACATCAAGTTGTAAGTGCGGTACTCGTCGTAGAACGAGAGACAGAAGGGCATCAATTCCCTCTTCAAAAACTAGTGTACTACGTATCCACTGTTTTAACTCCCTGCAAGTCCCGTTACCCGCACTATCAAAAGATAGCGTATGCGGTGTTCATGGCATCCCGGAAGCTCCGACACTACTTTCAAGAGTGTTCGATAACAGTGGCCTCCGAAGTACCCCTAAATGACATTATAAACAACCGCGACGCGACGGGCAGGATTGCAAAATGGGCCATTGAGCTCTTACCATTCGATATAACTTACAAACCCCGGCGAGCTATAAAGTCGCAAGTTTTGGCTAACTTTGTCGCTGAGTGGACCGAAGCCGAACTCCCTAAAGAGTACGGCGCATAATCCAATTGGATTATGCACTTCGACGGCTCCAAAATGTTGGCCGGATTGGGGGCTGGCGTCGTATTGACGTCCCCAACCAGGGACACAGTCCAATACGTACTTCAGATAATGTACATGGACTCCAACAACGCATTCGAATACGAGGCCCTCTTACATGGCCTCCGGATGGCAACCTCCATGGGCATTCAACGCCTAGAGGTGCGCGGGGACTCAAACCTCGCAATATCCCAAGTAAATGGAGACTTTGATGCCAAGGATCCGAAAATGGCAGCCTATCGTAACGCTGTCCTTAAAATGTTAGCTCGGTTCGAAGGACTTGAATTCCACCACGTAGCCAGGGATAATAACCAAGCGGCCGATGTATTGGCACGCATCGGCGCAAAACGTGACGCTGTCCCTCCAAACATCTTCCTGGAACGGCTGTTCAAGCCATCCGTACTATGGGAAGAGGAGTCCGGAAATAACAAACCGGAAGCAGCCGCACCAACCGACACAGAGCAATCTGACATAATCGGCGATTCAACCGATGAAATAACACCTTCAGCCCACGACATAATGGCAGTAATCGCCCCATGGACAGAGCCATTCCTAGCCTACTTGCTTAGGCAGGAACTTCCCGAAGACCAAAATGAGGCCCGCTGCATAGTTCGGCGATCTAAAGCCTACAAGGTCCACGAGGGAGAACTCTATAAGAAAAGCACAACCGGAGTCCTTCAAAGGTGTATCTCCGAAGAGGAAGGGCGAGACCTTCTGGCTGAAATTCACGCCGGACTAGGCGGACACCATGCCGCAGCCTAGGCCCTTGTAGGAAAGGCATTCCGTACAGGATTTTATTGGCCGACAGCCCGGGCAGATGCTCAGGACTTAGTCCAAAGATGCGTCGGTTGTCAGCTCTTTGCTAATCAGAGCCATATGCCACCCACCGCCCTCAAAACTATACCCATTACCTGGCCATTCGCGGTCTGGGGGCTTGACATGGTTGGACCACTTAAAGGGGGAACCCACAAGCAAAGGTACCTATTGGTCATGGTGGATAAATTCACCAAATGGATAGAGGCCAAGCCAGTCCAAACGGCAGAGTCCGGACCAGTGATAGACTTCATATCCGGGTTAGTACACCATTATGGTGTTCCCCACAGCATCATCACCGATAACGACACGAACTTCACGGCCGACGAGGTTAAATCATGGTGCAAAAATATGGGCATTAAGCTCGATTACGCTTCAGTCTATCATCCTCAAACCAACGGTCAAGTGGAACGAGCAAATGGTCTAATAATGAGCGGCATCAAACCCAGACTAGTGCGGTCCCTTACGAAATCTGACACGCACTGGATAGAGGAGCTCGACTCCGTACTCTGGGGGCTGCGGACAACGCCCAACCGTACTACCAGATTCACACCACTTTTTATGGTATACGGCGCAGAAGCAGTTCTGCCCTGCGACATCATTCATGACCCACCTTGAGTGCGCATGTACGAAGAAAGAGAAGCCGAGCTGGATCGGCAGGACAGCTTGGACGCATTGGAGGAAGAACGCGACGTCGCCAAGGCTCGTTCCGCATTCTATCAGCAGCAGGCTCGAAGATATCAAAGCAGAGAAGTACGGGCCAAGACTTACAACGTTGGCGAACTAGTTCTACGCCTGCCGGACAAGAAAAAGGACAAGCTCAAGCCCAAATGACAAGGCCCCTTCATCATCGATCAAGTCTTGACCGGCGGAGCATATCGTCCACGAAATGCGTCGGACAACCGACTCGAGCCGAACCCATGGAATGCAGCCCGCCTCCGAAGATTCTATGCCTAGCGCCGGACTAAGAGTTCGTCCCTTTCCCCCGTCCAAATTTTTTACACTTCAGCTGTCTTTTGTTTATCTTTTTTCTCTCACCCCTATTCATCAAAGCCGTAAAAGGCTTACTTGCGCATCGTTCACACGCAATTGATGTGCTATCCGCACTCATTATACCTGGGGGCTTCCTTACTAGAAGCTTAATTATAAGGGCTTCATGCCCAGCACGCGTGTCAAACTTCCACGTGTACCTTTTATTCACCAATATATGCATCGATATGACTTAAGTTTTGGCCAAGCTGGGTTGCCTGGCTCCTGTGCTTACCCCTACGTTCCCGATTGTTCGGCTAGGAGGTAAAGGGAGCACCTCTGCGATTGTTACTGTCGGGTCAGCCGGATGTGTACCTCAGACTGGGTGAAGCCGAAAGCTAGCGTTCTTAAGGGAATATTCGGTCGGTGATTTGAAAGATGAATTTTTACCAATTTATTTATCTGCCCCCAGATGTTATCCTGCTCTTTTCGCAGTCCGGACATGCACTTTAGGGCATGCCTCCCAGAGGAAAGGAACCCTTAACGGAACTATTCTCCCTGGAAGATGTTTCTTACTAACCATGTAATATAACATAACTAGTTGGGCACTTGTCTGATAAAGCACTAATGACCCCTACGCCTGGTCTCCATGCATGCCCCGGTTGTTTCTTAACCGAGAGGGTATTCGGACACACTCCGGACTCTAGGGTCCCGAGGTTGAAGCGAAAAGGTCGGCAAAGACAAACGATCTACAATCCGGCTAGAAGGCATTTTACATGTCATTTTAAAATACATTGTCAAATCGACTGACTGTATTCCTCCTCAATCCCGTCTAACAGGCTGTCTAATTTACAGTCCCGTTGGGAAAATTTAGCGGCCAACTCTACTTGGCCGTATACTAAACTCACAGGGATCTCCTTCCCATCGGGCCCCACAGGTCCGACCTCGGCCATGTGGTTGGGATCCGCCTTCTTGTACCGCGTCTTTACCATGGCCCAGGCCTCCCTGGCACCTTGGCGGCAGGCTGAAATCTTCCATAAACGGAAGCGCTGCCACACTCCCAGAAGCTTCTCTGCAAGCTCCCCAAGGCCCTCGGGTAGGGAGAGGGCTGGCCATAAAGCCTGGACGACGCCGCTCATTGCTTGCCGAACTCGTTCGAGCAGTTGCAACAGCTCGTGAAGTTGATCACCCGTTGATGCGGGCATCTCCTCCGCAGGGCGACCTGTGAGTATACCTACAGAAATATTTTGTCAATTGACTTCCTCGCCGAACTCTTCTTTTCAAAGGAGTTCGCTCAAGCACTTACTATAGATGCCGCGACGAAGCCGCTGATTCTCCTTAACGGAGCCAGACAGCTCGGCCCGAACACCTTTCAGCTCTTCTCCAAGCTGGGCGTGGGCATCCTAGAGCTTGTTCCTTTCTTGCTGCACCTTATGCAGCACCCTCTCGCCGGCCTTAAGCTGGTGCAGTAGTTCTTGCCTGTCCGGATCTTGTCCGGCAGCACCTGCAATGTCATTATTAGACTTGCGCGCAGGCCGCACACCACTTATCTTTTTAAATAATGTGTTACCAGGAGGGGTCCCTGTGTTTCCTCCTGCGGCAGCGAGTGCGGCCTCAAGTTGGGCCTTACACTCTTGCAGCTCCTGAGACAGTTGGGTATTCTTCTTTGTAAGATCCTACAGTTCAAATGATCCTTAAATCAGTTAATATAACTACTTTAAGTCTCGGGGGCTACTGGCATATACAACTATTAAAATCTCTTACCCGTATGTCTTTCACATACTGCTCCGTGGCTCTGGTCAAACCATCTTGAGCGGCACGGAGGTGCGCGTCCCCCGCGTTAAAGGCATTCAACGCCTCAGGGGAGAAGCACGCGTCACGAAAAACTATCCGGCGGCGCCTGTGGTTCATGGCGCTCTCCACCTCAGACTTGGTGGCGAACAGTCTGTCGGCATCCTCCGTTGGAGGAGTATCCGGCTCGCGCCTTGCGCTCGCCTCCCCCTCCAAACCAGGCGCTGGAGCTTGGCTGGTAGAGGCTGGGTTGGCAACCTCTACGCCCGCAGTCCGGCGGGCGCTTTTTCTCCTACAAAAGTTATGAGCACTCAAATGCTTCCTAGGAATGTTACTCTAAATAATGAACAGTGAGCTATACCTTTGCGGCGACGTTTCAATCCGCGCCGCGCTCCTCTTCCGCCTGCTGGGCCGGACTGACCCTTGCTGGTCAGCCGCCGCGGGTTCGGCTTCCCGCCTTGAAGGCACCGCCTGCAGGACACCGTTGTGTACGGTGGTCAGGAATGTGCAAGGATGGAGTAATGGTGTGAGGAATTCGGTCATAAATACCTGGGAAGCCGGTGACAAGCTGGGGTAGTCGGCCGTAATGGCTACTAGAGCGTTGTCCATGCTGAGTTGGTGGAACACCCCGTCAATTAGCTCCACCTTTATATCTGGACCCTCTTCGGAGGTCGGATCAGGGGATCTTCCCGGATCCTCAGGTTGTGGAGCCGGACTGTGAATGTCCTCCACATCCCGGCGCAGTTCCTGCGTCAAAATCACAAAGTAAGGCACTCGGCTTTGAAAGAACGGGTCGGATGAATAAACGTCCGCTTACCTAGCTCCGAGGGTTATTGATGGAGAACCCATTCAATGGGCTCGTACGGAGGAAGTCCTCCTTCTCCCCCTTTTACAGGCCGGATAGAATCTTCACCAGATCCTCGGCCGATCCCGGCCACTTATGACCATGACAGGTGGCATCGTCCTTCCCGTTGAAATCCCACATGGGGTGGCCCCTGTATTGCAGCGGCTGCACCCCCCGCATAATGCACGTGGCCATGACTCCGATCATGGTCAATCCGGAATGGGCCAGCAACCTTATCCGGCCCATCAAATAATGGACGCTCTTGTCTTCCTCCAGCCGAGGGCTCCGCGGGCGCCAACTTAGGCGTTTCTTCAGAGGAGTGTTGCTAAACTCAGGGAGGCCGATCCGAACTGGGTCCGGCAATGGAGCGTCTTCTATATAAAACCATTCCGAAGGCCAGTCTTCGGACGCCTTCTTAGGGGTTCCGGATAGATATCCGGTCCCGGCGATGCGCCATATTTCGGCACCGCCCACTTGATACATTGACCCCTCGTGAGAGCGGGGTACAAGGCAGAATAGCCTCTTCCACAGCGCAAAATGGGGCTTGATGCCCAGGAATAGCTCGCAAAGAGCTACGAAACCCGCGATATGCAGAATAGAAGCGGGCGTTAGGTGATGGAGCTGGAGTCCGTAGAACTCCAGGAGCCCGCGGAGGAACGGATGTACAGGAAATCCAGGCCCCCTTATTAGATAAGGGACGAAGCATACCCGCTCCCCTTTAGAGGGACTAGGGGTGGCCTCCGCTTGCTTCCCACCTTTGTAGGTGGCCAGCCCGGCTCGAACCGGAACCATAAAGGCTGGAGGAAGATATCCCTCCGCTTGGAGCGTCAATAGCTCGCTGTGCAGAACAGAACATCTCCTCCAATCTCCTGGCCAAGGACTGGGAGCGCGAGAAGAGGAGCCGCGTCGACGGTCCATGATGGAATGAATTTTTGGTCAGAAGCGGTCCGATGAGTACTCGCGGGAGGAAGATGGTGTGATTTGGATCTGGATTCCTGCCTCTCTTATAGGCAGGTTATTTGCGCAGCTAGGGGGTAAAACATAAAAGATACCCTGGCTTTTCGCATTCGTGCGACGCGTGGAAGAAGGCCATTATTGGGCGTGGAAGCCAAGGAGCGCGACATTGATAAGGAAGCCGGACACTGTTCGACAGGTACATGGAACTTAAAGGAGAACCCACCTTGCAACGCCGAAGACTACATACGTGCTGGAATTATCGTCATTGAAGCCTGGTTCGGGGGCTACTGAGGGAGTCCTGGACTAGGGGGTGTCTGGACAGCCGGACTATCATCGTCGGCCGGACTCCAAGACTATGAAGATACAAGATTGAAGACTTCGTCCCGTGTCCGGATGGGACTTTCCTTGGCGTGGAAGACAAGCTTGGCGATGCGGATATGTAGATGTCCTACCATTGTAACCGACTCTATGTAACCCTAGCCCTCTCTGGTGTCTATATAAGCCGGATGGCTTTAGTCCGTAGGACAACAACCATTACAACAATCATACCATAGGCTAGCTTCTAGGGTTTAGCCTCCTTGATCTCGTAGTAGATCTACTCTTGTAATATCCACATCATCAATATCAATCAAGCAGGACGTAGGGTTTTACCTCCATCAAGAGGGCCCGAACCTGGGTAAAAACATCGTGTCCCTTGTCTCCTGTTACCATCCGCCTAGACGCACAGTTCGGGACCCCCTACCCGAGATCCGCCGGTTTTGACACCGACAGGCCCCACTGGTCAGCGTCTGAAATACTAACTACTCTATATTGGTTAAGAACTACTAAATGTGTTTAGCCCTAATTTAATCTCACACGGGCACATCCGGCGAGTGTGCAGCACGCCGGCGAAGCACTAGATGGCACGGGAGCACGCAAGGAGGGGGCGGGGGTCCAAGGAGCGCTTGAGCTCAATGGGGTTGCGGCGGACTTGTCAAGCATGATAGTAGGATGCGGGACCTTCACACAGCACGACAACTACGATCTCCGGCGGCGGCGAGCGGCGGCGGTAGGTGGGGAGGTGCTATGTGGCTCGGGGAAGGCTCTCGAAAGAGGGCAAAATGGCCAAGGGATCACCAGGAACTCGAGGACATGCTCAGACGAGGAAGGGAGAGCATAGCCGAGAAGATCAGGGCACGGCGGAGCATCACCGGTGGCGGAGAAGATGAAGACCATGGTGACGATTTGTGGCACCTCCGTTCAATTCATTCAAAGGTAACACTCTATACGTAGAGGCGAACTTAACAGGTGTTTTTTCTGAGCTTGGAGTTGACTCTGGCCGTGAACTACGCCGGCGATGGCACGTACGGACGGACATGGGATGACTGAGCCTAGGTGGTTGCGTGGACTTCCGGCACAGAACTGTTGGGGAACGTAGCAGAAATTCAAAATTTTCCTACGAGTCACCAAGATCTATCTATGGAGAGACTAGCAACCAGGGGAAGGAGAGTGCATCTACATACCCTTGTAGATCGCTAAGCGGAAGCGTTCAAGAGAACAGGGTTGAAGGAGTCGTACTCGTCTTGATCCAAATCACCGGAGATCCTAGTGCCGAACGGACAGCACCTCCGCGTTCAACACACGTACAGCCCGGTGACATCTCCCATGCCTTGATCTGGCAAGGAGAGAGGGAGAGGTTGAGGAAGACTCCGTCCAGCAGCAGCACGACGGCATGGTGGTGGTGGAGGAGCGTGGCAATCCTGCAGGGCTTCGCCAAGCACCGCGAGATATGAGGAGAAAGAGAGGTAGGGCTGCGCCAACAGGAGAAGAACTTCGTGTGTTGGGCTGCCCCTTTGCCTCCACTATATATAGGGGGAGAGGGGGCTGCGCCCCCACCTAGGTTTCCACCCCTAGGGGCGGGGGCCAGCCCTAGATCCCATCTAGGGGGGCGGCCAAGGGGGGGAGAGGGGGAAACTTGCCCCCCAAGTTAGGTGGAGGCGCCCCCTCCCCAAACCCTAGGCGCCTTGGGCCCTTGTGGGGGGCGCACCAGCCCACCTGGGGCTGGTCCCCTCCCACACTTGGCCCATGCTGCCCTCCGGGGATGTGGCCCCACTTGGTGGACCCCCGAGACCCTCCCGGTGGTCCCGCTACGTTACCGATAAAACCCGAAACTTTTCCGGTGACCAAAATAGGACTTCCCATATATAAATCTTTACCTCCGGACCATTCCGGAACTCCTCGTGACATCCGAGATCTTATCCGGGACTCCGAACAACATTCTGTAACCACATACAAACTTCCTTTATAACCCTAGCGTCATCGAACCTTAAGTGTGTAGACCCTACGGGTTCGGGAACCATGCAGACATGACCGAGACGTTCTCCGGCCAATAACCAACAGCGGGATCTGGATACCCATGTTGGCTCCCACATGTTCCACGATGATCTCATCGGATGAACCACGATGCCAAGGACTCAATCAATCTCGTATACAATTCCCTTTGTCTAGCGGTATTGTACTTGCCCGAGATTCGATCGTCGGTATCCCGATACCTTGTTCAATCTCGTTACCGGCAAGTCTCTTTACTTGTTCCGTAACACATCATCTCGTGATCAACAGCTTGGTCACATTGTGCACATTATGATGATGTCCTACCGAGTGGGCCCAGAGATACCTCTCCGTTTACCGGAGTGACAAATCCCAGTCTCGGTTCGTGCCAACCCAACAGACACTTTCGGAGATACCCGTAGTGCACCTTTATAGCCACCCAGTTACGTTGTGACGTTTGGTGCACCCAAAGCATTCCTACGGTATCCGGGAGTTGCACAATCTCATGGTCTAAGGAAAAGATACTTGACATTAGAAAAGCTTTAGCATACGAACTACATGATCTTTGTGCTAGGCTTAGGATTGGGTCTTGTCCATCACATCATTCTCCTAATGATATGATCCCATTATCAACGACATCCAATGTCCAAAGGAAACCGTAACCATCTATTGATCAATGAGCTAGTCAACTAGAGGCTTACTAGGGACATGGTGTTGTCTATGTACCTACACATGTATCTGAGTTTCCTATCAATACAATTATAGCATGGATAATAAACGATTATCATGAACAAGGAAATATAATAATAACTAATTTATTATTGCCTCTAGGGCATATTTCCAATAGTCTCCCACTTGCACTAGAGTCAATAATCTAGTTCACATCGCCATGTGATTAACACTCACAGGTCACATCGCCATGTGACCAACATCCAAAGAGTTTACTAGTGTCACTAAACTAGTTCACATCATCATGTGATTAAGACTCAATGAGTTCTGGGGTTTGATCATGTGTTGCTTGCAAGAGAGGTTTTAGTCAACGGGTCTGCAACATTCAGATTCGTATGTACTTTGCAAATCTCTAGGTCATATTGTAAATGCTTCTTCCACGCTCCACTTGGAGATATTCCAAATGGTTGCTCCACTATACGTATCCGTTTTGCTACTCAGAGTCATTCGGATAGGTGTTAAAGCTTGCATCGACGCAACTCTTTACGTCGAATTCTTTATCACCTCCATAACCGAGAAACATATCCTTATTCCTCTAAGGATAATTTTGACCGCTATCTGGTGATCCACTCCTTGATCACCTTTGTACCCTCTTGCCAGGTATGTAGCAAGGCACACATCAGGTGCGGTACACAGCATAGCATACTGTAGAGCCTACGTCTAAAGCATAGGGGACGACCCTTGTCCTTTCTCTGTTTTCTGCCGTGGTCGAGCTTTAACTCTTAACTTCATACCTTACAGCTCAGGCAAGAACTCCTTCTTTGACTGATCCATCTTGAACACCTTCAAGATCATGTCAAGGTATGTGCTCATTTGAAAGTACCATTTAGCGTTTTTTGATCTATCCTCATAGATCTTGATGCTCAATGTTCAAGCAGCTTATTCCAGGTTTTCTATTGAAAAACACCTTTCAAATAACCCTATATCCTTTCCAGAAATTCTGTAGTGCTCCCACTCACTTCTTTGGAAATACAAGTTTCTCATAAACTTTGTATAAATCCAAAATCTTTGATCATCTCATCAAAGCGTACATTCCAACTCCGAGATGCTTACTCCAGTCCTTAGAAGGATCGTTGGAGCTAGCATACCTTTTAGCATCCTTAGGATCGACAAAACCTTTCTGATTGTATCGCATACAACCTTTCCTTACGAAAACTGGTCAGGAAACTCGTTTTGACATCCATCTGCTAGATTTCATAAATGCAGCTAATGCTAACATGATTCCGACGGACTTAAGCATCGCTACGGATGAGAAAATCTCATCGTAGTCAACTTCCTTGAACTTGTGAAAAACTCTTCGCCACAAGTCGAGCTTGATAGACGGTGACATTACCGTCCATGTTCGTCTTCTTCTTAAAGATCCATTTATCTCAATGGCTTGCCGATCATCGGGCAAGTCCACCAAAGTCCATGCTTTGTTTTGATACATGGATCCTATCTCGGATTTCATGGCTTCTAAGCATTTTTTGGAATATGGGCCCACCATTGCTTCTCCATAGCTCGTAGGTTCATTGTTGTCTAGCAACATGACCTTCAAGACAGGACCACCGTACCACTCCGAAGCAGTACGCGTCCTTTTCGTCCTACGAGGTTCGGTAGTGACGTGATCCGAAGCTTCATGATCACTATCATAAGCTTCCACTTCAATTGGTGTAGGTGCCACAGGAACAACTTCCTGTGCCCTGCTACACACTGGTTGAAGTGATGGTTCAATAACCTCATCAAGTCTCCACCATCCTCCCACTCAATTCTTTCGAGAGAAACTTTTCCTTGAGAAAGAACCCATTTCTAGAAACAATCACTTTTGCTTCCGGATCTGAATTAGGAGGTATACCCAACCATTTTGGGTAACCTATGAAGATGCATTTATCCGTTTTGGGTTCGAGCTTATTAGCCTGAAACTTTTCCACATAAGCATCGCAGCCCCAAACTTTGAAGAAACGACAGCTTAGGTTTCTCCAAACCATAGTTCATACGGTGTCGTCTCAACGGAGTTACGTGGTGCCCTATTTAAGTGAGTGCGGTTGTCTCTAATGCCTAACCCATGAACGATAGTGGTAATTCGATAAGAGACATCATGGTACGCACCATATCCAATAGGGTGCAACTATGATGTTCGGACACACCATCACACTATGGTGTTCCAGGCGGTATTAATTGTGAAACAATTTCCACAATGTCTTAATTGCGTGCCAAAACTTGTAACTCAGATATTCATCTCTATGAGCATATCATAGACATTTTATCCTCTTGTCACGAAGATCTTAAACTTCAATCTGAAATTACTTGAACCATTCAATAATTCAGACTTGTGTTTCATCAAGTAAATATACTCAGTATCTACTTAAATCATCTGCCAAGTAAGAACATAACGATATCCACTGTGTGCCTCAGCACTCATTGAACTGCACACATCAAAATGTGTCACTTCCAGCAAGTTGCTATATTGTTCCATCTTACTAAAAACGAGGCTTTTCAGTCATCTTGCCCATGTGGTATGATTTGCATAACTCAAGTGATTCAAAATCAAGTGAGTCCAAACGATCCATCTGCATGGAGTTTCTTCATGCGTATACACCAATAGACATGGTTCGCATGTCTCAAACTTTTCAAAAATGAGTGAGTCCAACGATCCATCAACATGGAGCTTCTTCATGCATTTTATACCAATATGACTTGCATGGCAGTGCCACAAGTAAGTGGTACTATCATTTCTATCTTATATCTTTTGGCATGAAAATGTGTATCACTACGATCGAGATTCAATAAACCATTCCTTTAGGTGCAAGACCATTGAAGGTATTATTCAAATAAATAGAGTAACCATTATTCTCCTTAAATGAATAACCATATTGCGATAGACATAATCCAATCATGTCTATGCTCAATGCAAACACCATATTCAGGTTTAATACTAATCTTGATGGTAGAGGGAGCGTGCGATGTTTGATCACATCAAACTTGGAAACACTTCCAACACATATCGTCAGCTCACCTTTAGCTAGTCTCCGTTTATTCCATAGCTTTTATTTCGAGTTACTAACACTTAGCAACCGAACCGATATCTAATACCCTGGTGCTACTAGGAGTACTAGTAAAGTACACATTAACATAATGTATATCCAATATACTTCTATCGACCTTGGCAGCCTTCTCATCTACCAAGCATCTAGGGTAATTCTGCTCCAGTGGTTGTTCCCTTTGTTATAGAAGCACTGAGTCTCGGGTTTGGGTTCAACCTTGGTTTCTTCACTAGAGCAGCAGCTGATTTGCCATTTCATGAAGTATCCCTTCTTGCCCTTGCCCTTCTTGAAACTAGTGGTTTCACTAACCATCAACAATTGATGCTCCTTCTTGATTTCTACTTTCGCGGTGTCAAAACATCGCGAATCTCTCAAGGATCATCATAGATCATATCTATCCCTGATATGTTATAGTTCATCACGAAGCTCTAGTAGCTTGGTGCAAATGACTTTGGAGAAACATCACTATCTCATCTGGAAGATTAACTCCCACTCGATTCAAGTGATTGTTGTACCCAGACAATCTGAGTACAAGCTCAACGATTGAGCTTTTCTCCCTTAGTTTGCGGGCTAAGAAACTCATCGGAGGTCTTATACCTCTTGACGTGGGCACGACCCTGAAATCCCAATTTCAGCCCTTGAAACATCTCATATGTTCCGCGACGTTTTGAAATCGTCTTTGGTGCCTCAACTCTAAACCGTTTAACTGAACTATCACGTAGTTATCAAAACGTGTATGTCAGATGTTCGCAACATCCACAGACTACGTTCGAGGTCCAGCACACCGAGCGGTGCATTAAGGACATAAGCCTTCTACGAAGCAACAAGGACAATCCTCAGTTCACGGACCCAGTCCGCATAATTGCTACTATCAACTTTTAACTAAATTTTCTCTAGGAACGTATCTAAAACAGTAGAACTAAGCGCGAGCTATGACATAATTTGCAAGAATCTTTTGACTATGTTCAGGATAATTAAGTTCATATTATGAACTCCCACTCAGATAGACATCCCTCTAGTCATCTAAGTGATTACATGATCCGAGTCAACTAGCCGTGTCAGATCATCACGTGAGACGGACTAGTCATCATCGGTGAACATCTTCATGTTGATCGTATCCTCCATACGACTCATGCTCGACCTTTCGGTCTCTTGTGTTCCGAGGCCATGTCTGTACATGCTAGGCTCGTCAAGTTAACCTAAGTGTTTCGCGTGTGTAAATATGGCTTACACCCGTTGTATGTGAACATAAGAATCTATCACACCCGATCATCACGTGGTGCTTCGAAACGACGAACTTTCGCAACGGTGCACAGTTAGGGGGAACACTTTCTTGAAATTTTAATGAGAGATCATCTTATTTACTACCGTCGTTCTAAGAAAATAAGATGCATAAACATGATAAACATCACATGCAATCAAATAGTGACATGATATGGCCAATATCATTTTGCTCCTTTTGATCTCCGTCTTCGGGGCTCCATGATCATCATCGTCACTAGCATGACACCATGATCTCCATCATCATGATATCCATCATCGTGTCTTCATGAAGTTGTCTCGCCAACTATTACTTCTACTACTATGGCTACCGGTTAGCAATAAAGTAAAGTAATTACATGGCGTTGTTCAATGACACGTAGGTCATACAATAAATAAAGACAACTCCTATGGCTCCTGCCGGTTTTCATACTCATCGACATGCAAGTCGTGATTCTTATTACAAGAACATGATTAATCTCATACATCACATATCATTCATCACATTCTTCTTGGCCATATCACATCACATAGCATACCCTGCAAAAACAAGTTAGACGTCCTCTAATTGTTGTTTGCATGTTTCACGTGGCTGCTATGGGTTTCTAGCAAGAACGTTTCTTACCTACGCAAAAACCACAATGTGATATGCCAATTGCTATTTACACTTCATAAGGACCCTTTTCATCGAATCCGTTCCGAATAAAGTGGGAGAGACTGGCACCCACTAGCCACCTTATGCACCAAGTGCATGTCAGTCGGTGGAACCTGTCTCACGTAAGTGTACGTGTAAGGTCGGTCCGGGATGCTTCATCCCACAATACCGTCGAAACAAGATTGGACTAGTAACGGTAAGCATATTGAACAAAATCAACGCCCACAACTACTTTGTGTTCTACTCGTGCACAGAATCTACGCAATAGACCTAGCTCATGATGCCACTGTTGGGGAACGTAGCAGAAATTCAAAATTTTCCTACGAGTCACCAAGATCTATCTATGGAGAGACTAGCAACGAGGGGAAGGAGAGTGCATCTACATACCCTTGTAGATCGCTAAGCGGAAGCGTTCAAGATAACGGGGTTGAAGGAGTCGTACTCGTCGTGATCCAAATCACCGGAGATCCTAGTGCCGAACAGACGGCACCTCCGTGTTTAACACACGTACAACCCAGTGACGTCTCTCATGCCTTGATCCAGCAAGGAGAGAGGGGTTGAGGAAGACTCCGTCTGGCAGTAACACAACGGCGTGGTGGTGGTGGAGGAGCGTGGCAATCCTGCAGGGATTCGCCAAGCACCGCGAGATATGAGGAGAAAGAGAGGTAGGGCTGCGCCAACAGGAGAAGAACTTCGTGTGTTGGGCTGCCCCTTTGCCTCCACTATATATAGGGGGAGAGGGGGCTGCGCCCCCACCTAGGTTTCCACCCCTAGAGGCGGCAACCAGCCCTAGATCCCATCTAGGGGGCGGCCAAGGGGGGGAGAGGGGGAAACTTGCCCCCCAAGTTAGGTGGAGGCGCCCCCTCCCCAAACCCTAGGCGCCTTGGGCCCTTGTGGGGGGGCGCACCAGCCCACCTGGGACTGGTCCCCTCCCACACTTGGCCCATGCTGCCCTCCGGGGATGGTGGCCCCACTTGGTGGACCCCCGGGACCTCCCGGTGGTCCAGGTACGTTACCGATAAAACCCGACACTTTTCCGGTGACCAAAACAGGACTTCCCATATATAAATCTTTACCTCCGGACCATTCCAGAACTCCTCGTGATGTCCGGGATCTCATCCGGACTCCGAACAACATTCGGTAACCACATACAAACTTCCTTTATAACCCTAACGTCATCAAACCTTAAGTGTGTAGACCCTATGGGTTCGGGAACCATGCAGACATGACCGAGACGTTCTCCGGCCAATAACCAACAGCGGGATCTGGATACCCATGTTGGCTCCCACATGTTCCACGATGATCTCATCGGATGAACCACGATGTCAAGGACTCAATCAATCCCGTATACAATTCCCTTTGTCTAGCGGTATTGTACTTGCCCGAGATTCGATCGTCGGTATCCCGATACCTTGTTCAATCTCGTTACCGGCAAGTCTATTTACTCGTTCCGTAACACATCATCCCGTGATCAACCCCTTGGTCACATTGTGCACATTATGATGATGTCCTACCGAGTGGGCCCAGAGATACCTCTCCGTTTACCGGAGTGACAAATCCTAGTCTTGATTCGTGCCAACCCAACAAACACTTTCGGAGATACCCGTAGTGCACCTTTATTACCACCCAGTAATGTTGTGACATTTGGTGCACCCAAAGCTTTCCTACGGTATCCGGGAGTTGCACAATCTCATGGTCTAAGGAAAAGATACTTGACATTAGAAAAGCTTTAGCATACGAACTACATGATCTTTGTGCTAGGCTTAGGATTGTGTCTTGTCCATCACATCATTCTCCTAATGATGTGATCCCGTTATCAACGACATCTAATGTCCATGGTCAGGAAACCGTAACCATCTATTGATTAATGAGCTAGTCAACTAGAGCCTTACTAGGGACATGGTGTTGTCTATGTACCCACACATGTATCTGAGTTTCCTATCAATACAATTATAGCATGGATAATAAACGATTATCATGAACAAGGAAATATAATAATAACTAATTTATTATGTCCTCTAGGGCATATTTCCAATAAGAACAGGCGCGCACGCGCAGGAGACGGTGTGTGAAGGTTGCTGCAGGGCCCTTCTGCTGCCCGCTGCTACTGCTCGCCGGCGGCGAGCTACTGCGGTTGCATCCAGAAACAAGAGAGATGGGAGGAGGGAGAGAGGGAGAGTTTTTATTTTCTCTTTTTGGGTCCCGCATGTAAGTTGCAGAGAGAGTTTTTGTTTTTATTTTTTCAGGTTGGGTACTATATGTAAATGACAATGGAGGTAGGGGCAAGAACGTCCAAGGAATTTTTTAGAGACGGTCAAAGGCCCTTGACCAGATGGAAACGGCATGGAGGGGCATTTCTATAAGGACACTTGATGGAAGAGGGGTATTTTTGAGCATACTCGAAAATTAGGGGCAAATGCCAGGTGTAGGTTCAAGTTAGGGGGAGAAATGGAATTGTCCCTTTATCTATAAGCTTTCTCCTAGTAGTGGTCGCCGGCTTACATTCGCCCCATAGCCGCTAGCCATGACCCGACAGAGGATCACCACCTATGCCATGTTGAGACCGAAATGTCGGTTGCAACTCGAGAAGGAGATCCAATCCAGGGCGCCGCTCATGTCGTTGTCAGCCTGCCTCCGGATTCACCGGAGCTGGAGGAGGATGAAGAAAAGGTGCAACAGCAACCGAAAGCGGAGTAGGACCCCCATCCCATGGAGGAGGAGCAAGATCTTTAAGCGGACGATGCAACAGAGCCGGAGGAGGAGCTGGTTGCAGGCTTCGCCATGGAGGACGCGATGCTGGAGTTTGAGGTCGCCTAGGTGGAGAAAACCGCCATCCTCAAATCCATCCAAGATGAGGCCTATGTGGAGTCCAACCGGCACTTCATTTGGCAGTAGAGGGCGGAGATCGATGAGCTCTTTGCCTCTAGTTTGGATGACTATGAGCAGGAAAACTTCCACACGCAGCGAAGCTGCCGCATACGCCCATCTACCCAGAGCTGTGCACGGAGATAGTGGACATCTCCGATGATGAGTAGTTTAGATATGTACGTAATACGTAGGATATTTATTTGCACGACTAGTATGAATTTGAACTGTTCAGGTACATGGATGCAATCTGACAATTTTTGTGTATTGTTCGGTCACTTTTAGCATACGCGCCCAGGCGTGTGCGTGGACGTTTGTGGGGCAGATTTTGGTCCATCCGGTTGTAGATGCTCTAAAGGGGTAAATTTACGTACCAACAATCTAAGCGCGAGAGCGATCACTTACCATTTGTGGTCTCCAATTAAAGAGAGAAACCCGGAATGAAATTGTGTGCATCAAGAGCAAGCCAAGAACAAGATGTTTAGGAGGACTGGTAATTCCCGCCACCAGGGTTCAAGTTGTTGAGTATAATGTTTATAAGGAAAGACGAGATAGACTAGGATTTGTTCTGGCTTGTCTTGTACTCCAAGTAGATGATTGTACTCCTATATATATGCCCACGAGGCTCAAGCAATACAATGAATTATTCCACCAATCCTCTTTCTCCCTTCTAATATGGTATTAGAGCCAAGAGTTCTTGACTTCAAGACCCTGCCAACGCAGTATTAAATAAAACGATTCTGCGGCCTACATCGAACCCACGTCGAAGGACTAAAATAGCCTAGACGTGAGGGGGAGTGTTGAAATATATTGCCTGCCTCCCTCCATCAGTTCGAACTTTTGGATGAGTTGGCTGAAGCATGAATTCAATCTCTTAACATGGTATCTATCGCAAGTCGATCCTAAACCCTAGCCACCGCCACTTCCGCACCTGCGCGCCGCCCCCGGGGTGTTCGGCCTCCATGACCGCCGCCGGGGGCCACGCCGCCCGTACCTAGGGTTCGTTGGCCGGTCGTGTTGACCGGCTGCCCTAGAGTCTTTTCCCCGAGCCTTGCTTCGGGGTTTTCTCTCTCCCGCCGGTCATCTTGATCGCGCGGTTTCTTTTTGGTTTCCGGTCTATTCTTGATCGTTTTGCGTCGCCCACCGCCGCCGTCGACCCCGAGCGCCTCTACTCCGACCCCGGCGCGACTAGCCGGCCTCTCCTCTAACCCGGCGGCCACGCGTGCCGATGCGGCCCGTCAGGGCCAGCCGCCGTCCGCGCGTCGGTCCGCCCGTCGCTTGCGCCGGCCGTCACCGCCCTGCTCCGACCGGGACACCTGCATCGCCCCGACCCGCGGCCTCGCGCCATGCGACGGCCAATCATAGTCGTCGCTTGCGTGCCGGCTCGCCCATCAATCCACATCATCCGCCTCCGCCGCGTCTGCACGGCGGCCCGGCGGTCTACCTTGTCGGCCTCGTCCTCGGCTGCGTCGGGACGGCTGCGTCAGGCTCGTCGGCTGCCTCAACTCGAGCACCGGTGCTCCGTTGGTCGCTTGGGCCTCGCTGCCCAGGCGCCGGCGTTGCTTTGGCAGCCCGGGTGCCGGTGCTGACAAGCTCGTCCGCACGACGTCCCACGCCGTCCATTGTCGCCGGCCTCATCCCGGACTCCGCCACCACCATTCCTCCACTGAGCGGCGTCCGCGACCTCGCGCTCGATCGGCTTGATCACCCACTTGCCGCCGCGATCCGCCTCCTCTACGCCGCGCAACCGACCTGGCCCGTTGGTGACGCGCGCCTCCGCAGGTCTTGTGAAGATCGTCCTGAGTACCGCACGCCTCTCCACCGATCGAGCATCTGGCTGCCGCTGCATCGCCCCATCGGGCCGCAGCACCGCCGCCCCGTGGTTCTCCTCGCAGCTGCATCGACTCGTGCGTCGCTGGTGCGTCGCCCCTTCGGGCCATAGTGCCGCGATATGCGGTCCCCACCGCCGCCCCGAGGCCGTCCCCGCGGTTGCACCGACTCGCGAACCGCCGTTGCGTCGACCCTTCGGGCGTAGCATCGTGGCCCGCGGTCCCCGCCACCACCCTGAGGTCTTCCGCCGTTGCCCCGACGCGCCTGCCGCCGCTGCGTCGCCCCTTCGGGCCGTAGCACCGCGGCCCGTGATCCACTCCGCCGTCACCGCGCATCGACCTCCTGTGGTATGCGCTGCGCCGTCTCCCTTCGCGCGGGAACGCCACCATCCGCGCGGTCTTCGTCACGCTGTCAGGGTTCTTCGCCTACTTCGAGCACCGCCACCGCACTCCTAACCTAGCCGCCGCCGTCGCCGTCGTCAGGCCGCCGCCGCCGTCGTCAGGCCGCCGCCACCACTCTTCTTTGGCCGCCGCTGCCGCCCGTCCACCACCTTCGTCTTCGTCCAAGCACCAGCCCGTCGCCAGCATCACCGTCATCTACCCCGACCACTTCATCTACTCCGACCACAGTTGGTGACATCAGCCCCGTGCCGATGGACGCCGCAATCGTCGTCGAGTTCTTCTCTGCTGGCCCCTTCGACTTCTCCGACATGGCTTACAGCTTGTGCCGGTCTCTCGTCTATGCATGCCCGGTGCTGGCAACACCGAGGCGTGCCTTCATCCACGACGTGTCCCCGGGCCTGGCAAGCCTGGTCGGCGCTTCGTCAACTTCGTCTTCGTCCGTCTACACATGCCCGGTGCTGGCAACACCGGTGCGTGCCTTCATCCACGATGTGTCCCCGGGCTTGGCAAACCAGTCGTGACGCGTCGTCAACAACATCTTCCCAACGCACCACTACTTCGACACCATTGCGCCCATGCTAACTCGGCGCCCCCTTGCGCCCGCGGCTCCACGGCGACTTCCTCGACACCGGCCACCCCGACTCGACATCGACCACGACATTCTTCGCACGGCTACCTCAACCACGGCTCCACCACCCACGCTCTCGGCTACCTCGACAACGACACAAAGGGCTACCGCCTTGCTTGAGCAACCTCGTCGGTTTCCACTCCAGCCACGACTCCGTGATGCATCGCCCGTTACGACTGTGGGGGGGGGGGGGGGGGTGTCCGTCGGCTTGCCTTCGGATTCTTCTCCAGTCTCACCGTCTGCGTCGCTACCGTTGTGACTGCGGGGGGATGTTGAGTATAATGTTTATTAGGAAAGACGAGATAGACTAGGATTTGTTCTGGCTTGTCTTGTACTCCAAGTAGATGATTGTACTCCTATATATATGCCCACGAGGCTCAAGCAATACAATGAATTATTCCACCAATCCTCTTTCTCCCTTCTAACACAAGTCATAGACTTGACAGTTGATACCGATGCTCGTATTTTTCTGGATTTATTTTAGGACTTATGGTGATGCGCGTTCAGTGGATAGAGACGTTCCCGTCGACTACAAAGGCGTTTATGGTGACTTCGTCAATCTCAAGATAATGTGCCGGCTCGGTCTCTTGGAGGTACTCATAGAGGTAGAATATGCGGGCGTGCATTCATAGAGATAAGTCTGCGTCTGTATTATGTTAAAAAAAGCAAGAAGCCCAAAATCATACCTCTGCCTTTGCATCTCCGGTGTCTAGGCACAGTAAACGTCACCCAAGAATAGGAGAAAACTCAACTCAAGTAAACATGATTACTTTCTTTTTCGCTGCTTCTAGAAGAAACATTATACTCCAGCACAAATGGGTTAAGCCTGAATTTATCAAGAGCAGACCTAGAGAACACCCTTTAACCAAGTAATTAAGGCGGCATGTTATAGCAAAACAAAGAGAAATCTTAGAGCAGTATCCAATGCTAAAGACAGTGACACCAGTTTTAAGAATGCATACATTTGCTAGATACAAAAATAATATCTTTAGATGAACTATTATATTTTGTTATATGCCGACTGAGTGATTGCGAGGTAATCTCTACCAGAGCCAGAAAGGCAGAATGCTACACAGTCCACTGGCTATTCTCTGCCGGGAGTATCTAATTTTAGAACTCTAGCATTTCATTGTGCAGTTAACATGCTATGACAAAAAAACATCTAAAGTGTTGACAAATGCAGCCTCGGTTTGTTCACCAAAGAGTGCAGCAGTTGTACCTATGAGGAAAGGAGCTATCAGACTACATATTTGTTATTATTCCACCAACCATGTCCCCTACATATGTAAATGATGAAAAGGTAGAGATCCTTTAATCTGGTTTCTAGAAGGGTCGAGCGTACTTTGCTGCACCATTGGTATTGTTAGATTTTCATAATTTTTCTACTCCATCTGTTTCAAAACACAGAGGTGTATTAATTTTTGAAGAAGTCAAACCTCTTTAAAGTTATAGATAAATTTGACTTTTCAAAAAAAAAATGCACCTTATATTTTAAAACCGGAAGAGTTTTTGGTATTGTTAGGCGTTGTTATTGTTGTTGTTGTTGTATATTCTAAAACCGAGGGGGTATTTGGTTTGGCGAGGCGAGCGATGATGGAGTTATGTTTTATTTTTTATTTATAATTTGATGATTTGGTGGGCATTTCACGGTGTGATTTTGTGTTATCTGCTAACCAACCTATATTTATATGGGGCACTTTTTTGCGTCGGTCTGCATGTATTATATTGGTGCTATGATATCACATTTTGATGTTTCTTCTTTTAGATGGTGAGAGGGTGCGCGGGATTGATATAATTTTTATACGCGAGTTGTTGTCTCGATTGATTTGAAAATTGTTGATCCGGTCAAGGCCATGAACCAAATCCAAAATTGAATGCCTCAATCGAATGGGAGATCTCCAAAACTACGAATCATAGTGAATCAATTTTTTTTGAAAAAAGAATAGCTCCTTGAGAAGAAGAAATATTGACCCGATAAAAATCGGGTGACCCAATTCCAAATTGAAGACCTCGGTTGATTGTGAGGCGTTAAAAATAAGGGAGCATAGTGTATTTAATAGATATAATATTAGTCACTAAAATGACCGATGAAAAATTCTTGAAACTTATTTAAGTTATAGGTTGATATGTAGTTTTTTTTTCATGTGCTTTCGGAGTATCTCCGGCAAGTCGCCGGGCCCGGACGGCTTCACAGCCGAATTCCTCCGTGCTTGTTGGGACATCATTAAGCAAGATCTCTGCGACGTGTTCGACAAGCTTTATTCTCTCAACGGCCATGCTTTTTAGCGACTCAATGAGGCACTTATCACTTTGCTGCCGAAGAAGCCCGACGCGGCTACGCTCTTCGACTACCGCCCCATTAGTCTCATCCACCTTGTGGCTAAGCTCTTCGCCAAGGTCCTTTCCCTTCGCCTTGCCCCACGGCTTGGGGAGCTCGTTTCCGCCAATCAGAGCGCCTTCATCGCTGGGAGAAGCATCCACGACAATTTCCTTCTCTTTCAGCAAATGGCGAGGCGTCTTCACCAACTCAAACAGCCTCGCGTTCTCCTCAAGCTCAACATTGCTCGTGCTTTCGACTCGGTCTCCTGGCCTTTTCTTCTCCAGGTCTCCAACATCTAGGCTTTGGCCCACGTTGGCGCGAGTGGGTTACCATCCTCATATCTACTGCTTCTACGCAAGTCTTGATCAACGGCACCCCAGGCCCACCTATTGCACATTGCAAAGGCCTCCGGCAAGGAGATCCTGTTTCCCTGATGCTTTTCGTCTTGGTGATTGATGCCCTCAACTCCCTCCTTCAGCATGTTGTGGCATCCAGCGTCCTCAAACGGCTCACTCATCGACACGCTGGGTCCATCTCCCTCTTCACGGACGACGTGGTTATCTTTTGCCACCCCGATAGCACCGAGATCATCGATGTCAGCAAGCTCCTGGACCTGTTTGGGGATGTCTCTGGCCTTCGCACAAACTTTGGTAAGTGCTTGGCGTTCCTATCCAGTGTTCTGCCCCCATGGTGGACACCATTGGCACGACGCTGGCATGCCCGACTGCCTCTTTCCAGGTGCATTACTTGGGCCTTCCTCTCTCCCTCTGGAAAGTCCCCACTCCCACCTCATGCCTCTCATTGAGAAGCTCCTCCGCAAGCTAGCCACTTGGAAGGCTGCTCTTCTCTCTCGTGGCGAGCTCCTAGCCCTAGTCTGGCAGGTGCTTACTGCCATGACCGCCATGGCACTTTCTCCCCCGATCCCCAAGAAGACCAATCGAATCATCCGAGACTTTCTTTGGCACGGCCACAAGGATGCCCGCGCCGGATCCCGCCTTGTGAGTTGGACGCATGTTTGCCACCCGCTGGAGCTCGGTGGCCTAGGCATATGGGACCTGCACCGCGCTGGGATATCTCTCCGAGTCCAATGGATGTGGTTGCAGGCCACTGATCAAACGTGCCCTTGGTCGCACCCAACGCTACCTCCTGATCCGTAAGTGCTTCAGTTTTTCCGGGCCTCCACGCCATGGACCGTGGGCGATGGCACCTCTTGCAGATTTTGGGTCGACCCATGGTTGGAGGGCAGCTCCATCTCTTCCCTTGCCCCTGTGCTAACGGCCCTTGTCCCGGCCCAGAGGCGGCGCACTCGCACGATGGCCGCAGCTCTCCTAAACCTCACTTGGATCGCGAACATCCAAGGATCGCTAGGGCCGGCTGCCATCCTTGAGTATGTGGACATCTGGCGTCGACTGCAGCACGTCGCGCTCTCCTCGCAGCCACACACCATCCATTGGCGCTGGACTGCGAATGGCATTTACTCGGCCTCATCCCGCTACTCGGCCTTGTTTGAGGTTTTCACGGCCTCCGAGCATTGGTGGCTTGTGTGGAAATCTGGTGCAACCCTATCGGTGAAGTTCTTCCTATACCTGGCCTCCTTAAATCATTGCTTGTCTGCCGACAGGCTTGCCCGTCGGGGCCTGCCGCACGTGCCGACATGCACTCTCTGCGTGCAAGAGCCCGAGACTCTTAATCACATCCTTGTGGGCCGCATCTTCGTGAGAGTTACTTGGCACGAGGTGCTCCCTTGGTGCCGAACGACGACACAAACACTGGATGGCTCTTCCTTCTTCTTCGCCTGGTTGTCCACCGCCCTCCATACCATGCCGGTTGCCGATCACCGTGGATTCACCACCGTGGCAGGCCTCATGGCATGGACAATTTGGCGCCATCACAACTCTGTCATCTTTGACAAGATCTCTCCCGCCACATCAATGGTTGTTGATGCTATAAAGGAAGAGGCTCGCTCCTGGGCAAGTGTCGGAGCCAAAGGACTGAAAGATTTTATCCCTGTAACCTGACTTTGTATGCAAGCTGAGCATCCTCTTCTCTCTCTGCTCACTGGATCGCCACGGACACGCCTGCTGGTGTGCGTGAACGTGGCGTGAACCTATATGTTCTTCCCCCCTATCAATGAAAAGATACGTTCTCAAGCGTATTCCCGAAAAAACGCAAGCTATCTCAAAAGAGATCATAAGGAATGCAAAACTACACATTAATTTTGGGAAAACATTTAAGATCAACCGGCTGATAATAGCGTGACATAAACCTCCTTCAACGTTTGCCACACGTCCCTGTAGGGCCCATGCACCGCTTCTCCATCCTCAGCATTATCCCCACGTGAGTTCAGCCACACAAAGAAAATCCAGCCGGTTCATTGACCCCAGCTCCCCTCGCTCTTGTGAGATCTAGCTAGCTCGTTTTCCTCCCTCCGGCCAATGCTCTCCTCCGTCGCCCACCCCATAGTTTTCACCGGTGAAAGGAACTAGCAGCCGAGCGTGGATTCGTGTGTGGGAGGCGTTGTTGTTGGCCTCTTTTTTTGAAGGAGATGTTTCAGACGCGATGCTGCCGTCGTGGAGATGAGGCACACTCATCGATGCTGGATGGCCAGCCAGAGACGCTGCAGACGTGATGCTGCCAGAAGGGCTTGTCGCCGACGTTGCAGCGCTGACAGCCTGGGGGGAGGGACGCTGCTCGTGTGCTACAGTGGGCAGCTAGGAGATGATGCCCGCTGCAAGCCCACCCGTTGATGCTGGTGCAAGGTGATCACCGGTGTTGCAATGGGGGTTGCTGAGGGAGTCCTGGATTGGGGGGTCCTCGGACAGCTGGACTATATGCTTATGACGGACTGATGTACTATGAAGATACAAGATTGAAGACTTCGTCCCGTGTCCGGGTGAGACTCTCCTTTGCGTGGAAGGCAAGCTTGGTGATTCAGATACGTAGATTCCCTTCTTTGTAACCGACTTTGTGTAACCCTAGCCCCCTCCGGTGTCTATATAAACCAAAGGGTTTAGTCCGTAGGACGAGAACACTCATAATCATAGGCTAGCTTCTAGGGTTTAGCCTCTACGATCTCGTGGTAGATAAACTCTTGTAATACTCATATGATCAAGATCAATCAAGCAGGAAGTAGGATATTACCTCCATAGAGAGGGCCCGAACCTGCGTAAACATCGTGTCCCCCGCCTCCTATTACCATTAGCCTTAGACGCACAGTTCGGGACCCCCTACCCGAGATCCGCTGGTTTTGACACCGACATTGGTGCTTTCCTTGAGAGTTTCACTGTGACGTCGAAAAAAGGTTCAATGGCTCGCCTTGTTATCAAGGACAACATTGCCTCCGGGGGAGCCCTGGCTTTAGGCCAAACCCTCCGACTACGCGGCTTCTTCATGACCGCTCGTTCGGCCGCCGTGCCGACGATGACTTCTCGGGTCATCGAAAACAGCCTCCACGTCAGCTCGGAATATGCCAAGCGGATGGATCCAATGGAACTTTCGTCCTTGAACGAGCTTCTGGATTGCATCGCCACTTTGGGAGTCGCTACGGACTATGATCGGATTGGGCTTAAACCCGATCAAAGAGAGATTAACTCTCCGCCGATCACCCATCAAATAGCGGTGGTGGAGGAGCAATGCAGCAACTCTTCCTCTATTTTGAGGACGAACTATGTCCGTATTCCCGAGCTCTCTAAGCCGGATACCTACTCGCGGGAGGACATGACCCAAACTCTGAATTTAGAATCGGACAGCGGGCCAGAAAAATTGGGTAACATCCTGGAACCCGAACTACCAAGTTCGGAAACTCTTCAGCCTCTGGGTCCCGGATCGGGTCAGGGTTCGGACTTAAATCCACCCACCCACCCAAATACAAGCAATCTTTCCCACATTAGACAACAATCCCAAGAGTCAGTACATCACTTTTGGGCCAGATTCCTCCTTGTAATGAGCAAGGTTAAGGACTGTCGTGAGGAAGACGCAATCTCATTGTTTTGCAAAAATTGCACGGACAAGGGAATCCTTAACGCCTTAAGTCGCCATGACATATCACACTTCGCTGACTTGGCGGCCATAGTACAGAAGTACTGTGCGATGGAAAGTGCCTGGAAAACCCAGGCAACATTCTGGGATCCTCCAGCTCTCACTAAACCCCTCGTCCGAACCAAAAGGGTGCACTCTCGCAAGTCACCCGATCCAATCACAAAGAAACCAAAGCCCACTAAAGGGCGTGGAACCGTATTGGAGGGATGGCTCAATAGGCCATGCGAAATTCACACCACACCGGATACCGTACCAACACACAACCTTAGAGCATGTTGGATACTTCGGCAGGTGGCCAAGAGCGGCGAGGATCTCCTCATTAACAATACCGCAAAGCATCATCCCACAAAAAACAACAATATAGTGTTGAGAGTCTTCGAGACTTTCGCCTCAAATAACAGGCGCAAGAGAGCACTCCGCAGCCTCGCCAAAGTCTGCCACATTGCAGCAATAAATCCCTGGAACGACACGGCTATAACCTTTAATGCCAGTGTCAAACATCATTTCCGAACAGTCCGAGCACCAACTGCTTTGGTCCTTAGTCCAATTGTGTATGGCTTTCGGCTTACTAAAGTTCTCATGGACGGCGGCAGCGGATTAAACCTCATCTATGAGGAAACTCTCAACAAAATGGAAATAGACAAGAGCCGCATTGAGCAAAGCAGCACGACCTTCCGAGGAATTTCCCTAGTCGGGAGGCACGATGTGCGGGAAAAATCACACTCGATGTGGTATTCGGCACGCTAGAAAATTACAGGTCTGAAGAGATAACATTCCAAGTGGCCCCGTTCAGTAGTGGATACCACGCCCTTTTAGGGCGGGATGCATTCGCGAGCTTCCAAGCTATACCCCATTAGGAGTACATGAAGCTCAAGATGCCCGGGCCCAACGGAATCATCACTCTAGCGAGTGGTCCGGACATAGCACTCCGCGCCGAAAATAAAACCGCCGCCCTGGCCCTTGAGGCATTATCCGAAGCCCTCGCGGCCGAAGAATTAACTACATTACGCTCCACAGTGTATAGGGACGACGTGATACTCGATAAGCGATCCAAGTCCACCTCTTTCAAACCAGCGGACGAAATAGTCAAATTCCAAGTCCACCCAATGGACTATACAAAAAGAGCATCCATCGGGGCACAACTGAACCCCACAATCGACGCCGCACTGCGGGCGTTCTTACACGAGAATTGGGACATCTTCGCCTGGCACCCTTCAGATATGCCAGGGATCCCACGCAGGCTGGCCGAGCATAGTCGCAACATATTGAAGGGATACAAGCCGGTCAAGCAGACACTACGGCGCTTTTAAGAGCCTAAACGACAAGCTATGGGAGAGGAGCTAGCCAAGTTACTCGAGGCCGAATTGATCAGAGAAATAAAACACCCGGACTGGCTAGCAAATCTGGTGATGGTACCAAAGAAGGATAAATCCTGGCGCCCATGTGTCGATTTCAAGGACCTCAATAAGGCTTGCCCCAAGGATCCCTTCCCCCTCCCCCGCATCGATCAAATCATCGACGCTACCACAGGACACGACTCATTGTGCTTCCTCGACGCATACTCCGGATACCATTAAATCAAGATGACGGAGTCCGATTAAGCCGCAACGGCATTTATCACCCCATACGGCCTTTTCTGTTTCAACACCATGCCTTTCGGGCTCAAAAACGCTGGTGCAACCTACCAACGCATGATTCAGACATGCCTGGAAAAACAAATCGGCAAAACAGTTGAGGCATGCGTGGACGACGTGGTCATCAAGACCAGACACGTCGAATCGTTAATAGACGAGCTGAGGCTCACGTTCGACAACCTCTGAACATATGACATCAAGCTCAATCCGGAAAAATATGTTTTCGGCGTTCCCGCCGAAAAGCTGCTGGGCTTCATCGTTTCCAACAGAGGAGTTGAAGCAAACTCGGCTAAAATCTGAGCTTTGTCATAGTTGGCTACCTCAACAGACCTCAAACAAATACAGAAATTAACTGGATGCACTACAAAAAAAAGACACATCCGTGACATTTGGGGCCGAACGAATTTTTTTCTATCATGCTTATGACACTTCTATGACGATAATTGTGACAAAACCCGGTATCATCATAGATGTGGTGGGCTCCTACTTCTATGACAAAAAATCATGACAGAAAATGGGCTTTTCGTGCTGGGTGGGCCGGAGACGCAGCTGCAAGACATTCTTTGGGCCGTCCATGACGGCAAAAAACCGTAGTAAAAGCGAGGGGAGGAAAATTTCGGGGAGTTGCTAGTTACGGTGGGAGGTCGGGGGCCGAGCGATGCGCGTTTCTCTCGTACACGTGCGAGGCGTTGGCTCTAACTGAACCCGAGCGAGGCGTTGGGCTCTAACTGAACCCTAGCGATTGCACTGCAGGCTACACGTTACTGAACCCGAGCGATCGATCGATGGCTGTTAACTGAACCCGATGGAGCGATTGCTTTGCTACTGCTGGTAACTAAAGCCGATCGATTGGATGAACAGTGAGGGTTGCGGGGGGTTTTGATGAACAGTGAGCGATGGCATTGCCTTTGGATGAACAGGACCCCGTGGTGTGGAGGGCTGGATGAACAGTAGATGGTGGAGGGGTGGCCGTGGAGGGGTGGTTCAACAGGACCCCATGGTGTGGAGGGCTGGATGAATAGTAGACGGTGGAGGGCTAGATGAACAGTAGACGGTGGAGGGGTGGTTGAACAGTAGCTGGTGGAGTAGCGCACGGTGGAGGCTGGATGAACAGGAGCCCGTGGAGGCTGGAGGAGGTCGACGGTAGCCCGTGGAGGCTGGAGGAGGTCGACGGTGGAGATGAACAGTATCTCATGGAGTCCCGTTTTGCGGTACGCCACACCCCTCCCAATGAACAAGACCCCCGTTTCGACCATAGGAGGTCAGTTTCGTCCGTTTTGCTGTATGCCACACCCCTCCCGATCAACATGACCCCCGTTTCGACCGTAGGAGGTCCGTTTCGTCCGTTTTGCGGTACGCACACCCCTCCCGATCAACAAGACCCCCGTTTTGACCTTAGGAGGTCCGTTTCCTCCATTTTGCGGTAAGCCAGGCCCCTCCCGATCAATAGGATCCCGTTTCAAACATGGCCGGTCGAACACAAAGCCGTTTCCTCCGTCGTGCGGTACGCCAGGCCTCGGTTCCATCGCCTGTTCCGTCCAAGCCCTCCCGATGAACACGAACCACGCATTTCATTTTGACCCAGCTGGTTGGCTCCCCATGAACACGACGACGATGCCGTTTCTCCATTCCGACCCATCCATGTACGTATGTGCGAGTAGGCGTTTGAGACCCTGCCCGTATGTACGTAAGTGGCAATATTTTCTTTCTTGCACCCTCACCACTGTACGTATGTGTACATGCTACGTGCGCGCCTCTACTATGACACATGCGCGCCTCTACATCGACCAGTATGTACGTACACGCTCACGACCAGAATGACAACGCTACGTACGCTTCGACCAGGTAGGTCCCGACTGTCAGGCACTTCCTTGCCTGCGAAGATGTAACTGGTGGGTCCCAGCAGTCAGGGGGGCAAATCATTTTGTTTTTTTGCCTGGATGCACTTCCTTGCGTGCGAAGATGTAGCTGGTGGGTCCCAGCAGTCAGGGGTGAATCTTTTTTTTCGGACGCACTTCCTTGCGTGCGAAGATGTAGCTGGTGGGTCCCAGTAGTCAGGGGGGCGAATCGTTTTGTTTTTTTTGCCCGGACGCACTTCCTTGCGTGCGTAGGTGTAGCTGGTGGGTCCCAGCAGTCAGGGGGGAAACGTTTTTTTTTTGCGAAATATGGTGGCCCGTCCGGTGGGTCCCCGCTGTGAGCTGGAGGAATAATTAGTTTGCGCGTAATAAGGAGGCACTTCCTTGCTGCGGCCGTGGACCCAGCTGTCAGCCTCTCCACGTACAGTCCACGTCCGATGGAAGCCGTTCCTTGACCACGCCGCGCCGAGAGCACCAGGGTGGTGGACGACGGCGAGGCCTAGGAAGGGGACGATGTGGAGCCGGGGAAGGCGCGGCAGTGGATGCCCACGCGTAGAGGAGTACGAGGGTTCACTGGTTCGCTGCGGTGTGAGGATGCCGTCACCGCAGAATAACATGGGGGTGTGGGTGAGTAGAGGGATGGCCTGGCCAGCGGTGGGAGTAGTAGGGGGAGGTGAGGCCTCCGCCGCATCGCAGCCGGCCACGGGAGGCAGGAGCACGAGGCACAACCGGCGCTAGTTTGGGCGGCTAGAGAAAGAAGACCAGAGGTCGAAGAAGCACTACGGCCATTGGATGGACATCGTACGGTCACTCGAGCTAGAATCGTGCATATTGACTAAGTTGACAAAGCCCTCTGTCCCCATCAACTTAGTACGCCCACAAGTCAGCCTGCCACTATACTGGGTCCCAGCTAACAGGGGGAGTATTAATTTTTTTTGTGCGTAATAAGGAGGCACTTCCTTGTGTACGAAGATATAGCTGGTGGGTCCGAGCTGTCAGAGCCAGCCGCGGGGAGGAGGGAGCAGGCAGTCCCGCTGGCGCTTGTTTGAGCTGCTGGAGCAGGAAGAGCAGAGATTGAAGAAGCACGACGACCATTGGATGGCCACCCAACAGTCACTGCTTGTGTGTCAACCCTTTTTTAGGAAAGCCTCAAATCTGTGGAAAACAGCATACAATCCATCTGCCATTATTTTTTAATAATTTACAACCCATTTGCTAATTCTTAAGGTTTTTTTGGAGCCCATATTCTTTTTGTTAGCATTAGAGCCCATATTGTGGCCACGGTTAAAAAATTATACGAAATTTTGCATATTTCGGTGCGGTCCGAACTATTTTTAATCCCAAAATTTCGACTCACATTCAAACTGATTTTAAAAATAAATGTATATCAATATAAAATCCAACAAATTCTCCACGCATAAAAATTAATGTAATTTAAAATCTCAAAATAAAAAAAAGATATTTGAAACTAATTGCCGGTTTGATGTGTTTAAAAATGTACAGCCCATTTCTCATTACTGATGGGCCATTTTCTCGGCCAGCCGAATGAAAGCTCTCCTCGTCTTGAAAGATTTGCAGCCCAACAGGCCTGACAAAGCGACTTACTTGGTAAATCACAAAAAACTGGGCTGTGGCCATGGACCCAGCTGTCAGCCTCTCCACGTACAGTACTCTTTCGATGGAATGTCGGTGACCACATTGACCACGCCGCGCCGAGAGCACCAAGGCGATGGACGACGGCGAGGCCTATGAAGGGGATGACGTAGAGCCGGGGAAGACGCGACAGTGGATGCCCACGCGGAGAGGAGTACGATGGTTCACTGGTTTGGCTGCGGAATGAGGCTGCCATGCCGCAGGGCTTGGCTAGCGGTGGGAGTAGTAGGGGGCGATGAGGCCTCAACGGCAGCACAACCGGCCACTGGAGGCAGGAGCAGGCGGTCTTCCCCGCACTGGTTTGGGCGGCTGGTGCAAGCCGAGCTGCGATTGAAGAAGCAGCAGGACCGTTCAATTCAAATCCAATGTTTACTGCTGCTAGAATCATTTGTTGACTAAGTTGGCAAGCCTTGCGTACGCATCAATGTAGTAGGCCCACAGGTCAGCCTCCCAACCGGTGCGCCCCCAGATGTCAGTGGGAGGAATCATTTTTTCACGTAATAAGGAGGCAGTTGATTGCGTGCGGCCAGGCCAGCAGAGGGAGTAGGGTGGGCCGGGGAAGCCTGCGCGGCATCACAGCGGGCCACAAGAGGAGGGAGCAGGCAGTCCCGCCGGCGCTAGTTTAGGCGGCTGGAGCAGGAAGATCAGAGATTGAAGAAGCACGTCGGCCGTTGGATGGACATCCAACAGTCACTGCTGCTAGAATCGTGTGTTCACTGACAAAGCCTTGCGTAAACAAGTCAGCCTCGAAATATGTGGCGTGTACAGCCCATTTGTTATTATTTTCATAATTTTTACTCATTTTGTAATTCATATGGAATTTATTGCAGCCCGTTTTCCATTTTTAGAATTGCCAGCCATTTTCTGGTCAGTACCAGGGTCAAAAAAACAACTAAATATGTGGGAAATTTTGAAAATTCGCAAATTTTTGCTGGGGAACGAAATATTCTTAATCCAAAAATTAATAGCCATACTAAAACAAATTTAAAAATAAATTAGTACTATGTCATGTTAAATCCAATGAAATATGTATAAGATATAAGTGAAGAACAAAATTCAAAAAAACTAATATCCCATTTGATATAATTTTTTTTGGAAGTTTCAACCCCTTTTGATATTATTTTTAACAAACATTGACCATACTCTTTGGCCGGGACGGAATGCATCCCTCCTCGTCTTGAAAGATTTGCAGCCCAGTAATTCGGAGAAAACAAATAGGCCTAGCTTGGGTATTCTTCAAAAAGAAATACTGGGCTACCTTTTTTCCCAAAGAACAGGTGCATGAGCATTTAGCTTTATTTATTTATTTACTTATTTATGTTTAGGGGACCATGAGCATGTACCTGGGCCGGATTCATGTGAGAGCCTCCCTTCCAGTTAATTATGGGTTTCTCTATTGGGCCTTCATCAGTGGGCTGCATGTTATCAACAAGTGGAAAATGTGTTCCGTACGAAAAATAGTATGAGCTACGTACGGTACGGGGCACTAAAGGATCGAACTGTGCAACGACTTCCAAAACATTGTGTTTGTAGTTCTAACAACACATTTATTCAACCAACAAACGAAATATACTACTGATTGTACATGGAAAACAGCAGCAGCAGCAACCAGGGCTGGGGGTGCAACGGAAGCAGTAAGCAGGCCAAAAGAGTGAAGACGCAGCTCTCTCTTCCAAACCAAACATCAGCCATCATTACAAAAGGGCTACCAAAAAAGAACAAGTGTATGCATCAAACTAAATAAAGATCCTACTACACCAAGTGTATGCATCTAACTAACTGGCTCAGTTAGACGTTACTATTTATTAAGCTGTGGGGATTGGCTGACGGCTTGAACCAGATGGGTGCCTGACGGGGGAAACTCCAGCCAGCAGGTCGGAGTCTGATACTTGCGACCCTCTCTCCTACTTTGGGCTGCAGAGCGTGGCGGCACATATCAGGGTATGGTGCATGCAGAGATGCATGGTACACTGTGTACACACAGTTTTGCCTGATGAACGAAACCGCGCTGCCATCATGATCCTTGTCGTCGGTTATCTCCTGGTTAATCGGATAATTCAGTCCAACAAACAGAGACCGTGTACCAAGGCTACTTACCAGCCTCCAGTCAAAAATTCCTGAAGGCCCAGAGAAGCTAGGATCCTGCTGAAAGACCTTGCAGTGACTGTGATTGTATTCCGCGAAACAACACGTCCGGTACGTGCGAACAATCATCAATCTTTCACCGTCGTCTGAGCCAGGAACCACCTGCAACTGCCATGCCGCTTTTCTTTGAAAGATTCTGGGATTAGGAAGGGTATGGACACCAGGTGGCCTACAACATCATATCAAGTTGGAGTCAAATAAAAAAGGGCTCTTGATTTAGTCAATCTTAAGAACAACATGTTATGAGCATGAATATTTTTTCAGTAAATGTTGACAGTAATATAATCAAGCCATCATGATATCATAGGAAAGTAACATACTGCTGTAACAGCCGTTTGTAGCAATGACTGGAGTAGGCCAGCAATACGTCCAGCCATAGAAGGAGTCGACAGCGTAAATGAAGCCCTTGTGTTCAATGGCATCAGAGAACCATGGAGGATGTATGATCCTGCGATAGACGTGCAGATTTATCCACTTACCGTAGTGACCTGTCAGATAGGCGAGACCGTGGTTGAAGAACACAATTAGCCTGAAATCTTTATAATTCGCAGATCTTGTGGGAACTTGGCAGATTACAACCTTGAGCAAATCAAATTTGGTATCATGTTGGCTACTGTCAGATTCCGAGTATTCTGGGCGCGGTGCCAAAGCAGTGCAGTGTTAATCGAAGGAAGGGGGATCAATCGCCGGGTGTAGACCTCCATGAGCATCCAGCTGCCGTGACCGTCGACAAGCACCATCCAAGACGTGTTCATGCTGACCCAGTACATACCGTTAATGTAGCTGAGGCTGATGGGGATCAGATCGCAGTGAAGGGTGTTGATGCTCTCCACCCTACGATCGTTATGCTGCGTGACATGCCATTTCTGAAGATCAGGCGGCATCAGCAAGCAAGGAGCTGGCTTAAAAAGCTCCGGCCTGAGGGCTTTGAGTAAACCGTACAGCCCCGACGAGCACGCAGCAAGCGGCATGGTACTGAGATTGTCCACACGCGAAACAATGAGCTTGATTACCTCTGTGGGGAGCGAATTCCAGCCACTCTTTCGGCGGATGCTGCTCGGTTCTGCCATTGTTAGTGCTTGGGTTTCGGACGAGGGGGGAGGCGCCTTAGCGGGGATGGAAGCATGGACGAGATTATGTGCAGATAAAGATGGAGAAGCGAATATGTGCTGCGGGAAGTGGACAGGTGATGATGACTACAACACGCCTCTTGACTTACGAGACACATACCAGCAGCGTAGGGTCATATCGATGCCAGACAACTTGCTTGAGTGATCACAGTACCGGTACTCCCTACAGTACATACTACAGTACTATGCCCTAGCTTGCTAGAGTAGAGTAGTAGAGTAAGACTCTGCTCTACTACTAGCACCGGAGGAGTAGTATATAGTTACAAGCTTCAATGCCCGATCGTGGAACAACTATGAACCGTGCTCAAAGACCGTGTCTACGTGGTGTTTGGACTTATATGCAAAAAAATAGCAAGATGCCCGTGCATTGCACGACACACCATCATCACCAACTTGATTTTTTCTCTACTCCTACTCCTATAAAAGACTCAATTGGTGATGATGGAGGCGAGGAGGCGTGTTCAGCCGGGCGTGCAGCGGACGGTGCAACACTATTCAATTTGTTATATAAAAAAAGAGCAATAGAGATAGAGACATAGGGAGGAGCACGAGGTTGTGGGAGATAAGGATGAACGAGGCAAGGCCTTATCTGTAAATGTGGAGAGAGGTGCGGGTATCTTTTGTAAAATTGTCATAGTTGGCTTTATATCCGTCAGATATAGATCGGACGGTCTATATTACAAGATGGCAGGCATACCATCAACACCAACTCGGTTTTCTATAAGAGTAGATATATATATATAGATATAGATAGATAGAGACTAGGGAGTACTAGTAAGGACACCATCTACTGCTTCGTGTGCTACTCCTGTGCTCCATTCGGCAGCTGCAATGTCCCCTACAGCCACTCCCTCCTGCGCTCCATTCGGCGGGCGCTGTTGCAATCTGGGGAGCGCACTCTCGCGACTGCTGGCAGCCACGACTTCACCGACGATAACTTCTTCCCCGACCTCGGCAACCTCTTCCTCAACGACATGGGCGACAACCTCAACGCCAACGGTGCTGCTCCCGTTGCACCACATGTGTTTCTGTCCTTCCTGTTTGAAATCGTGGTAGAATTCATGTTTCTACTCTGTATCCTACTACTATGCTAGTCCACATGATTAGTTTCATCTCTGTTATATCCATCATGATTTATTTTGTGCTTATTCGGATTAAATCTCGTAGTAACTTGCTCATATATTCAACTGGCGCAACGTCCCCTACAGCCACTCCCGTTTCATGGACGGCCTGGTCGATGCCTCCAAGGAGCCCTTTGTCCACTGCTATGAGTGCCCGATGCCGTTTTGTGGCTCGCCGGCACACATGGTGCATCACCTCATGGATGCGTGCAGCGGTCACTGCTGGCCCTTGGCGGAGAACATCAAGTACGACACGTGCTACCGGTTCACCATGCCGGAGTCGCTGGAGGATCACCGCCGCCTGCTAGTCTCGGAGGAGGACGACGGCGTCTTCCTCTTGATCATGGGCACCGGCGAGGCCCGCGCAGGCCGCCGCCCCGTCTTTGTAATGTGCGTCAGGGGCGTCGCCGCTGACGCTGACACTGACACGAGGCAAATGTACGGGTGTGTGGTCTATGTTACTACCCCTCCGGGTTGCGTGGGCGGCGACACCGGCCTCATCGGACGGACTTGGACTCTGGGGAGCTGGGACTATCCCGCCAATGTGGACTTGGAAAACCGATGGCATCCTTTACCCGCCGACGCGGTGCACGGGGACTCCAAGGAGGTTCGCCTGGACATACGCATTATCAAGTGCACTTAGAAAACATGTAGTGTGTGTGTGGGCGCTTATGGCACGTGTCTTTGCCGCTTTTGATTCTGTAAGCTTGTTGTTAAACTTGAGTGGCTTTCACCGCAGTCCTTCCTTTGAACTGCTCCTCTCAGTGAGCTAATGTAAGACACTTTGGGTTTCATTTGATAATGGAACCAGGGAGGAGCCTCCCTGTTCTTCTAAAAAAATACGCATTATCAAGTTAAATGTTGATCATTAGTCTTCACTCAATGTAATCCGCTGTCTAAGCATGTGGAGACTTCCATGCAGGATATTGCTCTATTGGAGTATCGCGCATGAATAAAAGTGTATCCGTTTATGGTTTAGTCTAGAATCTTCCATGTATGAATTTTTACTACAGTACTGGTGAAAGACTTACGATGAACCATTTCTTACATCTCCTCCGCCCCCTTGCAAGTCATCCTGGTTTAATCCCTCCATCTAGGTGTATAAGGGCATGGTTAATATTACTTAATAGTATAGCCAACTGTTGACTATAAGAAAGTGTCATGTCATCTGTAGCCAACATGTATAACAATCGATACTGAAAAACTAATTCTTAAAGATCATTTCTTGCAAAGCACAATAAGTGTTATTTCTTCACAAGTTTTGGATGCAGGTTGAACAGTTGAACGCTTTTGTTTGCAAAAGATACCTTTTTATATATTTCACCCGGATGTTTGTGAGCTCTAGAGATGAGATAATATCCGAAGAAACCTATCGATACCCGTTACACATGAGATGACCCCCACATCCTTTGTCAAAATAAACAACTCCTCGATCAATGCATTTCACTCTTCGGTGCAACGCACGGGCACCTTACTACTATAGATTAGTACAACCAAAAATTGAACTAACATTATATATAGTACGATAAATACTGATGCATGTCACCTAAAATTATATCATTCAAAACTATGTTCAAATACGAATCGAACGATATAGTTTTTGTTGACATGCACTAACATTTTGTTAGTTAAATCTTCAGTCAAATTCAATGGGGGACTAATAAACCACGACCGATGTAGTACAAGTGTAGAGGGCGGCGGTGCACGGGAGTCTCACCTCTCACCCTGCTTGTGGCACGGCAGTAAAGCCGTCATATCACAAAACCCAACCACTCCCAGTAATAAGTGGCCTGGTAAAATAAACGGACAAGCAACCATCACATCCCTCTGTCTTTTTTGCATTTCATCTCTCTGCATTTACTTTCTCCGGTTCATCTCCCACACTCGATCCCTAGCTACTACTCCTAGGGCCAGTTCTTTTGGCGGCTTCCCCAGCTTTTCCCACAAGACTAGTCCCAGTGGAGAGTAACAATAAGGCGCCTCACTCATTTATTTGGGCTTCTAAACTACTACTCCATCCTGGTTTATTCCTCACCATTGTAATTTGTGCTAAATTTTGAACAAAGATTTAATTGATAAAATGTTACTCAAAACACTTAGGCGTGGTGCATCTAGGTGTGCAAGTCATCTTACGAAAACCAAATAATCCCAAAACACTTAGGCGCTGTGCATTAACTTCTACCTCGTTTCTTGTTTCTTGACATATCAACCAATAAGAGATAAAGAGTGTGCATGCTTTTAATGACTTGAGATATCAAACACGACATGCAGTGGTTAGTTCATTGCATGCAATACTATTAATTAGCAAATAAACATTAACGTTTCTCATTTTCTCCTCCTCCTTCGTCACGGTGCACAGCCTAAGATGACTTACTCACCTAGACGGATGGAGTAGGGCATGTGACATGCACTAACATTTCATTAGTTAAATTTATGATCAAAATTTGACACAGATTACAATGGGGACCAATAAACCAGGACGGAAGTAGTAGTTATGGGATTACTAATCTAGAAGCCTAAAAGAAGTGGCCCCTGGTACTCCTACTAGTAGTAGTACTAAAGTTGGAATTCCAATTGCACGGCACACCTTGTTAGGCAAAAAAATCGATACAGGGTGTAGGAAGCGGTTTGGGAATTTGCATGCCTTTCCAACCAGTGAGATACTCCGTACAAAGTATGACAGAGAAATAACCACAGAGAGGGAAGCTAAAAGTAAACAATCAAACGAGCATTTTTGCATTTGCTTTGCATTGAATCGTTTCACAAGCTTGACTAGTGTTGTTTTTCTACTTTTACAAAAACCGCATCGTAATGTTAAAACGTGCATTTGCACGTACATAAGTAATAGTAGTGCTCCCTCCGTCTAGGTGTACAAGTCTTCCCTCCTTGGTCACCGTGCACAACCAAAGATGACTTATTGACCTGGATGGAGGGAGTAGCACAGTCTGCAAGCATATATTGAGAGAGACGAGTAGTCCGATAGTATATAGTAAAGTTTGCGCTATATGCACGTACTTGTAAAATGCGTAATAATACACAACGTTTCCAAACTTTCCCTTTTACATACTTAATTAAGGACACTAAAAATTTCTGAACGTTCGGGATTTATCATTTGCGTCCCAAAACTAATGAGATCGCCTTACGAAACAAAAATTATACTCCTCCTAAAAGCCACGGCGCTCGCAGGAGCGCTTGCGGCACACCACGAGTGCCCTGGTGCGTGGCCGTTTCCCAGTGCGCCGACACAACGCCTCTTCCTCAGCCTGGCAACTCGCGAGGTGCTGATTGGTAGCTTGCCGGCGGGCGAGCGCGATCTCACCGGTGTGGTGATCCGGCGCCAACAGGTACTCCTCCTGGCTGGAAGCGTGCACCCGGTCCACGTACCACCAAGCGTATCTGAGGCACTTGGACCCGACTGCACTCAGGGTGTCGGCACGGGCGTCCTCCGCCACCCTCACGGCCCTCGCACGAGCCTTCTGCCAAAGAACCAATTTCTTGACTCTCTCGGACGCGACATAGATCTCCCAGAAAGCTTGTTACGCGGTGTGCTTCTCTTCCTCGACCTTCTTCTCTGCCTCTATTTTGGCGTGCTCTGCTGGAGGCAAAGCCTCCCACAAGGCGACATCCATTTCTTTCCAAAGCTCCTCAAGGCTGGGGGGCTTGGCGGGCGGCGCGGCATTCTCCTCATAGCGGGGAGCCGACGCGTCCTCCGACGCGCGTGCTGGCGAGATTGGGAACACCGACGCGTCCATCTCGACGCGTCGCGGCGAGGAGCGGAACGCCGATGCGTCCTCCACAACTAGTAGCTGCAAGGAACGGAACGGCGACGTGTCGCATCGCGGCGAGGAGTGGAACACTAACGCGTCCTCCTCGACTACTGGCGGCGAGGAACGGAACGGCGACGCATCGCGTCGCGGCGAGGAGCGGAACACCGACGCGTCCTCCTCGACTAGTGGCGGCGAGGAACGGAATGGCGATGCGTCGCGTAGCGGCAAGGAGGGGAACACCGACGTGTCCTGCTCGACTAGTGGCGGCGAGGAACGGAACGGCGACGAGTGACCGTCCACGCGGTGCAGCGAGGGGCTCCTAGGGTTTGGGAGGGCGATGCCATGGTGGTCAACATGGGAGGGAGGGGGAGGAGATAGCGGTGAACGTGAACGTGAGGGGGAGGAGATAGCGATGTCGTGGGAGGCGCAGTATTTATAGCGAGCAATGGCACACCTACGTAAGATATGGACTGAGCTGCACTGACTTAATTGCAGGTCCAGTTGCGTCACTAACATGTGGGCCTGTACACTGCTGGGCCCATATGTCAGTGACCCAATGCACCAGAAGTTAAGTAAAAGCTACGTGGGCATATTTGTTGGAGTAAATTACGGGGGAGCAAAGGGGTGGAAATATTGCTGGTCACAACGGATTGGACGAGTGTGGGGGGAGGAGAGTCATGCATGCAGATTTTTTCACACGGGGTGGAGTGGTGGGACCGCCGGAGGGAAAAGAAGAGTTTGGCAGGCATATTGTTTCCACACATGGAGAAGAAAATATTTGGAGGCAAACGGGCTTCCTGCAGCTATGGGGAACGGTGCATAATAAGTCATGTTGCATGCCGGTCTAGGTATAGTCTCAAGTCAGTAAAAACATACGCGCCCCACACATGTTCATATTTCAAGGTGCACTAAATTATTGCATGCGATGATTAAGGCTGGCCATAATGGTGGTATCTTAGCTGGTATCATGCACACGGGAATAGCAAACATGCTGATGTGGCAAAAAATTAAAGAGAGGGGGGTTAGAGTAACTAGTGTTCATGCATGCATTGGTAAACACATTTTTTTTGTGAAGAACGACAACATTAGTTGAGTACTTTTGCATACTTCAAAAACAATTCCACCGCCTCTACTATCTTGCTAAGAGTAGTGAAATTTTTGAGTCGAGCCCTTTAAACTAGAAGGGAGGTGGTACTCTAATAGCTAGGTGTGTAAGTCATCTTACGAAAACCAAATAATCCCAAAACACGTAGGCGCGGTGCATTAACTTGTACCTCGTTTCTTGTTTCTTGACATATCAACCAATAAGAGATGAGGGTGTGCATGCTTTTAATGACCTGAGACTATCAAACATGACATGCAGTGGTTAGTTCATTGCATGCAATACTATTTAATTAGCAAATAAACATTAATGTCTCTCGTTTTCCCCTCCTCCTTGGTCACGGTGCACAGCCTAGGATGACTTACTCACCTAGACGGAGGGAGTATCAACATTCACAATGTCAAATCAATATTTTTACACTCATTATAAAACATAGTTCTTATACTCATTATAATCAGTATTGTAGATATTGATATTTTTAGTATAAATTTGGTCGTGGGATTTCATTGATGCCTGTAAAAGCGTGGAGGAAGCGGAGCTTAGGGCTTGCATTGTCGGTCTCTACATAGGTATTTCTCTTCATAATCCTATAATTTTAGAGACTGATTGCGCTTTTGTGGAAGCGTCTCTTGCATCGGGGGACCATGACAGGTCTGCTATGCGTGACCTGAAGATGAAAGCGTTGAGCATCTCGAAGTTGATCAACAATCTTCAATTGTCAAAGATTAGCCGTTCGGCCAATAAGGTGGCACACTTAATCGCTAAGTATAGCTTTGACAATAGATTAGATGGTATTCTTGTAAATAACGTACCGCCCTGTGTGGTGAATATTGTATCAAATGAGTGTACTGGTGTGGCTGGTTAATTAATATAAGGTGGTGTTAAAAAAAGTATATATTTGGCCGAACACTTTGCAAACGGTTGACGGGAGTAAAAAGGACCAGAGGGAGTATCATGCATGCGGAGTAGGCAAAAAAATTGCTCATTTATAGCCGGTCGAAGTCTCAAAGGGCGCGACCGCGCGAGGGAGGCGAAGGTCGCGGGAGGCATGACGGTTGACAGAATTAAGTGAAGTTACATCCACGTGCCGGCATGGCATGCAAATAGGCAGAAGCTATACCGTCAGGCCTACGATATGGGTCAAGTAGACATGACAACTAGTGGGTCTCGCATAGTTCTCGAGAACTCTTTGAGTGCTTGCAGCCGTTTATCCACCGGGCAAGCCAGCAACCCCACGCCGTTCGCACACCCTACTCGTCCCCCTCTTCTACCTCACAACAGTTCGCTCCCAGTCGTCCCGTCCTTTCACATTAGTTCGCTCCCAGTTTTTGCGGGGTACAACAGTTCAACTTCTCCTAACCCTCCTCCAAAATCCATGGCCTCCCAAATCTCCATGGTCGCCGCTGAGTACCAAGTTAGAGCCATCACCGGCGATCAGTTCATCATCATCTACACACGTGGATCCGCGACGGTGAAAGCATGGCTTGCTCGCTTCCTACGCATGTTCAATAGTTCAATGGATGAGTGGGTCGCTGGGCTAGATGTTGAGTACACCACAGTCGTGGGACGAGAGAAGGATCTAAAGGACGAAGAGAGGAAGAAGCCCGCCATGATCCAGGTTTGCGTACATAATGTTTGCTTGGTCTACCACATATGCCATGCCGACTTTGAGTGCCAGGATTTTAAGAACTTCCTCAAGGACAAAAGAGTGAAATTCATTACTGTAGGCTTTAAGAATGACAGGGATGTCCTGCGTCGGATAGGTCTCATTGTAGGCCAGCCCTTCGATCTCCAGAAGGCAAGCCTGGTGTCCTCCTCTCAACCTTCAATGCTGACCCTAGCAGCAGCCATGATTGATCCTTCGTACGCTAAACTGAAGAAACCTCATCACGAGTTTCATCATGCATGGGAGTCGAAGACATTAGATGAAGATCACATCATGTACGCACCAATGGATGCCTACCTTTGTTTAAATATCTACATGGGTTGGATGAAGAAGCAGAGCCCAGTGTCCGGTTCAAGCAAAGAAGCGTCGGCGAAGAGGAAGAGGAAGAGGGACGAGGACGAAGTCGAGGACGTGGACTCGGACTCCGAGTAGGTGGCCGTGCCGTTGCTCATGCTGGTTCTACTGCAGTGTCAAGCGGACTAGTTGCTTAGTTTATTTTCAAGGGTGTGTTGTGCTGAGGCCCCAGCAGAACTATGTTTATGCCTTACTACTGTTCTTCTTGCAGTTGGTACTACTACTCGTTATTTGAACTCTTTAGTACGTAGAGTAGTACTAGTACTATGTCTTACTACTGTTCTTCTTGCAGTTGGTACTACTGCTCGTATCTTCGTGTTCCTACTGTACTTAATACGTTCGTACTAGTAGTATAATTTGGGTCAGTCGATTTGTGAAATAAGTTCGACGGAGCGAAGGAAGAAGGTGGCAGAAGAGGTGGAAGAAGCCCTTCTAGCCATCCATGTTGCATCAAACGGCTCACATGAGTCGATTGACCCAAATTGCTCCTTCAGATTGCAGGATCCACGTGGCATTCAAGGTCTCAAAGGTAGATTTCGCGTCCGCACCCGGTTTGCAGGCTCGACGCGCACGCGATTGGCTTCCGCCGTGACAGCCACCATGCATGCCTCCTCTGCGCGGGCGGAGACGACAATGACACGCTAGTTCCTCCTCGTCGGCGTGCTGGAGCACGCGCTCGTCCTCCTCTTTGTATGCTGCATGCATAGACGTGGCTCCACCAGCTGCTCACGTGCTTGGCAGCGCGGCGGCATGGCGAGGAGGGACTGCAAACGACGTGAGCGGGCAAGCCTTCGGCTTCATGGCACAGGGATGGCGGCGACACGGCGGTGATGGGCAAGAAATTGTTGGCAGGAGCAGGCGGCCGCCGGCATGCGCAACGGCGGCGGCGGCATATTGATGAGTGCGCGTATGGGAGCTTACTTTAGTTTTATATAAGGTTGGTCAAACTTAAAAGAAAACTATACTAGTACACGTAAACATTAGACTTAGGCAGCGCTTTTATTAAAAAAAATTGAAGTTAGTACCACAGCCATGATACGGAATCCTGTGCAAGCGCGTGAACCGCGGTCGCACGGTCGATCGAACGGTGCATCACCGTGTTGCGCTCGAAGGACACCCACGAACCTTTTTGTGTGTGTGAAAACAATCCTCGAATATTACTCAACTTTTTTTTCCTGGGAAAGTTCTTTTTTTTGCGAGGGTTCCTGGGAAAGTTCTTGATGCTGCAATATTTCCATATATTTGAATTTAGCTCCAGTTTGTGTTTATTTGGATTTGGTCGTTTTAGGTGCACCCTAGTTTTTTTAATACTTATTTTGTGTGTGTGACTGAGAGAGAACGTGTGTATGTGTCCATATGTGTGTTGTGGCGGAAGGGCAATGTGGAGACGGTGTGCGTGTGATACAGACATAGAGAGGTGTGAATGTGCAAATGATCATGCATGAGTGAGACATAGACAGATGCCGATACGTTGTGTATACATGAGAGAACGGTCTTCTAGTTTACTTGTGTGTGTGTGTGTGTGAGTGAGAGAGAGAGAGAGAGATAGAGAGAGACAGAGAGAGAGGAGCATCCGTAACACAACAACCAACTCTTTCGATTCGTCCGTCCCTCGCACGATCGCATGCAACACATGCATCAACGCGCACATTTTGACACCCTCACTCGGCCCCTGCCCACCTCAAGGCCCGCACAATATCTTCGTGAATACCCATTTCTCTCCTTAGGTTTGTTTTCGCTCAATATCTGACACACACACACACACACACACACACACACACACACACACGCAGCACAACACACACACACACACTCCCCCGAGCACACAATTCATCCCCATCCAAGGTTATACGGCGACCACTCTCGCTTGTGCTTGTTTGCACCCCAACATGCACAACACCTCAATCTTCAAAGAGGGCATCGAGCAGATCAAAGACGGCGACCACACCGTGCTAGAGAATGCGGGGTCATTTGTAAGCAGGGTGATGTGACTATGGCTGACTGGCTCCTCCCCCCACCCTCTCTCTCTCTCTCTCTTGCACAAAATTACCAATCCCTCTCTCCCCCGCACAAAATTGTCAATCCCTCAACCCATGAGATCCTTCCCCTCTCATCCATGTTTTTCCAGCTCTCTCATCAAACATGTTGTCTCTTCTCCTTCCACGTATACAGAATCCGGATGCACACGTATCTCACGTATATTACATGTCTCCATCTTTCTCACAGACCTAACTTCTTCCTCTCTCTCTCTCTCTCTTTCTCTCTCTCTCTCTCACTCTCTCTCTCTGTCTTGTTAGGTTTGTCTCCTACTCTCTTGTCCACATACATGCAATCTTTCCTGCCCTATCTGCTCCATCTTCAAAAGCTCTCTCTGCACGTTTCATTCACACATTGGGATATGTCAAAATGTTGCTTCTATAATGGCTGATGTAGAGTTTTGGTTGTTTTTGTTGCATCCTAAAACGTAATAACTATGAAATGCATTTAGATTCTCATTTGACTGGGATTATGTGACTTTGAGCATGTTGTGAAGTACTATAGACCTTGTATACATCTTGGGATTCGACAATGATTGTAACTATTGAATTGTATAGACCATTACATTCGAAGTCAATAGCCTAATATATTTATTTCACAATTTCAACAAATGATTAGTTCACTACAAACTAAGAAAAAAAATTGTGTACTCCCTCCGTTTTTATTTAAGTCCGCGTATTAGCATTGGTCAAAGTCAAGTTTTGCAAACTCTCAGAAAGCTTATAACAAAAAATATTAACATATACAATAACAAATAAATACCATTAGATTCATTATTGAATGTACTTTCACATCATACATATTTGTTATGGTAAATTTTTATATTTTTATATAAACTTGGTCAAACTTTAGGAAGTTTGACTTCGGTCAAACCTAATATGCAGAGTTTACTACTACTACTACTCACTAGTTGCTTAGCCGAATCACTCAACACGTCACACAGGGAGTCCAGTGTCACAAAATTTTGAGGTCGGCCGGAAAATCTCCCGCGACCCTGATTCGAGCAGTGGGAAGTTACCATCATAGCCTTCGGAACAGGCCTACAGACGACGCTTGGTAGGGGGCTGTTTTCGTAACTTCAGGTTCACCCTACCCAGCCAACCCCACCCCGGCACGCAGAGTAGTACATCTAAATACTCCCCATTTTCTATTCCCACCGCAAAATGGACTTCTCCACGGCACCGCAGCCTTTGTGCTCCTCCCCTTTACATCGGCGCACTCATCCACCATAGCGCATCTGCCTCATTGACGACCTCATACGCCGCACTGGAGCCGGTCCACCGTCGTCATCATAGACGGAGCCTCTTCCCCGGCATCGTCTTCCACGGTCTCGGATCTGCTTCCCGGAAGCCGACGCCAAGCGCAGAAGTACCACCGTCATGGACAATGAACTGACTCGCGCTGCCGACCATGACTCACAGAGGCCGCCGCGACCATCGTTCTCCTCCTCGATTGGTAATGTCTGTATTGAATCACTTAGCATTACATGTGCAGTTCCAATATTGTTCATACCTACCCTTCAATTTTCCCGGGTGCTATTGTTCCCGTAAAAGTAATTGGTTATAGCCTCCATTGTCCAACAAAATATCAGCTTGTAATTGTGCGTCGCTCCTGTATCGCGCTGTGCTTGGGTAGGGTTTTCATCTGCAACCAGTAGTGTGGCAAATGATGGAAAGATTTTAGAACTAGCAAGATGCCCATGCGTTGCATGAATCAAGATGCATTTGCATGACTAGTTTATCTTGTGTGAGAAAATGATGAACGAGGGAAGGCCTTATTTGCAAATCTGGAGAGGGGTATGGGTATCTTTTTGCAAAATTCCCATTTGTTTCCTTCGTATCTGTCAGATATAAATCGGACAGCCTATATTGCAAGAAAAAAAGTATAGAGAAAACAAGTAGACAGTAAAGGAAGTAGAGATAAATATTAAATATTAAATATAAAATAAATATAACCATAGAGAAGAGAGTAGATATAGCAGAGACGTCGGGAAAGGATCGCGCGCGTGCGGGAAAAAGCGGTCGGGCGTGCGCTAGTTTTGGAGCGCGGCGTCCGACGCGCTTTATTAAATCCAACGCCCTCCCACCGCTCTGTGCCTTGCCACCGCTCTGTGCCTCACCGCCGCTCTCTCCCCGCTCTTTTTCGCCTCGCCGCCACCGCGCCACCATGCCGCCGCGTCTCCGGGAAACTTGGGGATACCGCGGCGTCCGCGCGTGCCCCTCCGGCGGCTTCTCCGCCGAGATCCGGTTCCACGCGATGTGCCTCGGCCTCGGCAATTTCGACACCGCCAACGAGGCTGACCACGTGTACAACGTGGCGGCGTGGCGCCTCCAGTGGCCTCATAGAACATTGAACTTCCCCAACATGCCGACGCGGGAGTGGGCGCAGGAGCTCGCGCCTCTGCCGCGACTTAGCACCGACGTGTATCGTCGCGATAACCGGAGGCGGGAGCACCGTCTCGGCATCACCGAGATGGACGAGGAAGCCATGGTGCTATGGCGCCAACACTTCCCGCAGGACATCATCAACGAGCGCGAGTTCTACGCGCAATGGAGGGCGGAGAGGGATAAGAGGAGGGCGGAGCAAGCCGCCTATCGTGAGGACAAGCATAGGCGAAAAGTGGACACTCAATTCAACATGAGGCTAGGAGCAGTGTCGCCCTGGGAATCCGATGACGATCAGTATCTTCACGCCTACAGTCAGACATCGGAGGAGGACATCACCGAGGAGTAGTTGGACGATGAGGAGCAATTGAATTATCTCTTTTTTGTCTATCTATGCTGGGAACTATCCTCTACTCTCTAGTATCTACTTCTTGATATCAGCACTGTAAACGCTTTTTTAAAGCGCCACGCATTGCGATTCTGTTGGAGATGCTCTAACATGGCTGACGAGTGCTTTAATGTTGCCCACAAGATGCGCGAGTATTACTAGTAGTATTTTTCTTGCCATGTTGAGATTTTAAAACCACGAGTGTGAACATGCAGAGGAGCAATGAAGACCAAACACGGGATATTTGGGACATCTTCAAGGAGCGTGGCAAGTTAAAGAGGAGCTGCACCGAACCTGTAAAACGAGCTTTGGTAAGTAACACCCTTTCAATTACTTTCGTTTAGCCTCGTGTTCTTCGATGTGTATATGTTGTAGTTTCTGTTTCTCTTAAGCGTGGTGTTCTTTGATGTGTAATAAGAAGAGTCTTAATCGTCCTAATGCTTTTGTTTTTAACTTGATGTAGGAAGTGGGTGTTCTCACCTTGTAGTCTATTTTTATATTTCTTTTCCTTTTGAATTCACTTCTCCGAGTCCTGTTTATCTGGCTTCTACTAAATGGATCTAGGTTTCTATGAGTATTGATCTAAAAAAGAAGTAACTTCATGTAAGGATGCAGTTCCTGCGAGGAGGGAAGTATGGTCAACCTCGAGATCCTGTTTCCAAAATGAGGCTAGATTACACACAAGGTGCCAGTTCCCTAATGATGCTGGATTAGACACAAGGTGCAAATTCCCAGATGATGCTGGATTACACACAAGCCAGGTGGAGTCGTCAGCTGTTCGTGTCCTCGTGGCATTAGTAAAGGCTGAAAGAAAGCGTGCAGCAGCCCTTGAGAATGTAGCTGAGTTCCTGAAGAAGCGAAAAGAGCAATCAGATGCTCTCTTCACCCAAGCCAAAGAAGAGATGGAAGAAGCTAGAAATAAGCTAGCAGAGGCAGAGCAGGCTAGGCGTCTCCTACTATATAAAACTGTTGTCAATACAAAATTTCCTTCATAATAGCTAGGTTCAAATGTTTATCCAGTCAGCATGCCTGTTGTGATGTCTGTGCATCTACTGATGTGGCACAAAATGTTTTTTTCGGGTCATGTAATAACAACAATTACTTTCCAAACAATAACAGACGAAGCATTGGACATGGTGTAGTTCACGCGCAAGCCCGACATTCCAAGTTCAACTTCCACATCAAACTCATGTTCACAGATATCTGCACATTCTTACATAATGTCCACAACCATGATTCACTTCAAAGCCAAAAAAATGTGAGGAGGCGTGCTTAGCCGGGCCTGCAGCGAGTGCGGCCCTCTTGGCCGGCACGCCGGTTCAATGTCTGTGCTATGAACAAAATCTCGTCTGTGTCAATGCCTGCGCCGGTTCAATCCCAGGTCACGTCTGTGTCAGAGCAATCACTCCCTCCAGTCCTTTTTTGTTTGGGTATAACAAAATCTCGTTTTCCATTCACATTTTACAAGTAAAATTCGTGGACAAACTTTGACCCAAAGTATGATGGGGACTAGTAAACTAGAATGGAGGTAGTAGTTTTTTTTAATCAAAGAAGGGTTTCCCCTTCCGATTACTGAAAACCAGCATCTAAATCTAAACCATAGTATTTGCCCTAGAACTACCAGGTTCAACATCTCGCAACATAAACCCATACAACCATACACCAAGGAGGTATGTAGTACTATGAATTCCATTTTCGCTCCTAAAAACTACTTACTATTTATAATGTGCCATTGAAAATTGGAACTCTTAACCCTGCTAAAAACGATATTTTAAACGTGGCTACTCGATCTGTGGCAAATGGCGAGCCACCGCACTCCAAGTCATTCACGTGTGGTCCCGACCATCAACTCCTAGAAAGGTGCTCCACCATGTACCCGGTACCCGCGAATGCAGCAATCGTGCACCTAGGGTTTTAGGTTTTTTTGTTAACATCGCCTTTACGTAACACTCATGTGTGCCAGACAGCGAGAGGCCGACTACGTGTGTGCACCTCTTCTCTTTGTATATGTACTCCACCGTTTGTCCGGTGTCCAAAAAATTATAATAACTACTTGCAATGTGCCAATGCGTTGCCACACAATCAAAGTAGATCAATACATATTCACCGATTTGATAGAAAAAAAATTCTAGTTTTGAAATACGTATATCACTAAAAATATGTTATGTCTCACTCAAAATATATTCCTTTGGCGGTTTTGATGAGATAAGGGAGGAATGTTGTTGGTTTCAAGATTCGAGAAGTAGTATATGTCTAATTTCTACTCTTACTAGCAAGATTCCCGTGCGTTGCATGGAACATCAAGATCTTGTGGGAGAAAAGGATGAACGAGGGAAGGCCTTATCTGCAAATGTGGTGAAGAGTGTGGGTAAGTTGCCATATTTTCCTTCCTATCCGTCAGATATAAATCGGACGACCTACATTGCAGGATGGCAGGCCCACCATCATCACCAACTCTATTTTTTATCCCTACTCTTATAAAAAGCATTGTCGGTGATGATCGTGTGCCTGCCATCCTGCAATATAGGCCGTCCGATCTATATCTGACGGATAGGAAGGAAACTATGGCAATTTTGCGAAAAGATACCCACACCCCTCTCCACATTTGCAAATAAGGCGACATGATAAACTACTCGTACAAATGCATCTTGATGTTCCGTGCAACGCATGGACATCTTGCTAGTTGTTGCAAAAAGCCCATGTGTATGTGAGAGAGAGGGAGAGTGGAAGAGGATGGAGTGCATGTGTGACAAAGACACAAGTAGTGTGTGTGCGATAGGTATCAGCTTAAAATGAGGCATTAGTGTGTGTGTGCGCATGATCGAGAGGGTGTGTCTCAAGAAGGGAAGAAAAAGCTACATAGATACAAGGAGCGGGAGAGAGACATGTATGCGATGGTGGAAGCACGAGTGTGCGGGTGTAAAAACCTATATAGAGGCTAGCTAGTCGATAAATGTTTGTGAGAGAAATACGAGTCGGGGTGCGAAAGCGAGAGTTTTGTGTGTGTGTGAGAGAGACGGTAGTCGGGAAGGGGAGTGGAAGCAGGAGTTGTGTGTGTGTGTGTGTGTGTGTGTGTGTGTGTGTGAGAGAGAGAGAGAGAGAGAGAGAGAGAGAGAGAGGAGACGGTAGTCGGGGTTGTCTGATTGGTAAAGAAATGAATAATGTCAGTCTGGGATGGAGACGAAAAGGAGACCGCAACAAATGTTGTGTCTACAAGAGAGAGAGAGAGAGAGTAATTTTAGTGGTATGAGTCATATGTAGAGACATATAGGGTGTGTGAGAGAATCCCGTAGAGAGAAAGACAAAGTGAAAGACGAGTGGAGACTGTGTGTGTGGCGGTGAAAAAGAAAGCTTAGGTACCGAGTGATACCAGAGAACAGTAGAGACGTGAGAGATAATGAAAACCGTGTAATGTATAATGATAGGGAGAGTGTGACACTTCTCAAGGGAGACGTCGAGAGACCATGTTTGCGAGGATAGGAGAAACATGAAGTGAGCGTGCGGGTGAGCTGGAGAAAAGAGAGTGATAGCTACTTGAAGGAGCATGCATGCGAGAGAGATGGGCGTGAAAGGATGTCGGTCTACTAGAGTAGGGGTACCCTAGTATCCCTAACTTGTGCACGGGCAGTCGCAGCACCCCGCGGCGAGGCTTGCCAGGCGACCGCCAAGATCCTCCGTAGCTCCTCAGAAGACAAGACCTCGGCAAGAGGAGCTTGCTGGGAAGCCATTCAAGAACAAAGTATTCAAGCCGAGAAGACAAGGCCCCGGCAAGAGGAGCTTGCCGGGAAGGCCAGTGAAGGCGTCTCAAGAAAGCTTGCCGCGACACACCACGCGTCCCGGCAAGGCTCGGTGAGCGACAAGCCCTCGAGCCCGACAAGATCAACGCCCGCGGCAAGACACTTGCCGCGGCAAGCGGCCACACCGCACCCGCACTCCAGCACATCCACCCACGTGTCGCTCAGGGGCCCTCCCGGGCACGCGTGGCGAGAGGCTGTGCAGCCAGGGGTGCATGGTGGCAAGCGGCGCTGACGAGAAGGCCATCGTGGCGATCGCTGGCGCCCCTGACGGTCTCTGTTTGCACTGTTTGGGCGATACAGACGGGCATTTAATGCCCTTGTCCCCTGCCGTCAGAGTTAGATATGATACACTGTGTCTACAGTATAGGTAGCTGTACCTACCACATCCTTTTTCCATTTTTACCCTTCATCTACGTTGCCACCTGTCCGTGACCCCTTGAGCGTATAAAAGGAGGCCCATGCGCAACGTAGAGGAGGTTCGACTCATTCGAAGCTAGAAACGCTCCCACACTCGGTCTTGTAGCTGAGATCGCTCCCGAGCAAGAACACTGAATACACAAACAAGCAGCAGTAGGAGTGTTATCTCTCCGGAGAGCTCCGAAGCTGGGTAAACTGCTCGTGTGCACTACCTCGATCCGCTCTTCGTGCGACCTCCGCCCTCCGCCGAACCGAAAGGGGCTCGGTCCGCCGGTCCCATAGGTGTTCGTGGATCAGTTTCCCCGACAAAGGAGTGAACAAAAAAGGGATTCAAATATTTGAATTCGAGATGATGATACATGTAATCCATACTCGAACCAAAATTGATCTATCAAACATGCATACTCATATGAATTCACGCACATATATGTTATTTAATATGTAGATATTACTGATCCATACATTTTAGTAGAACATAATTTGGTTAAAATTTTCGAATTCAACCTTAAGATTTCGAGATCGTTGTATTTGTAAATCATATTATACATATAAAGGAGCAAAATTCTTTGCTGTGCTTTTGAAAGTATATATAAAAAAATGATGTATATAGAATGTAATTCCAATTGAAAATGGATCCCGCCCGAAAAAAAATACTAGAATAAAAACGGGATTCGAATTGAGTTGGCACGGTAAACGTGCAGTCTGCAAAATTTGAACGAAGCGGGGAAAGTCGCAGTAACAGCCCGAAACCAAAATCTGCGAGATGGAAATCACTACTGCCTATCCCTGCCACGCAAAGCCTATCTGCTGGATTTCTATAGGTTTCGATAGGGGTAGGTTTGTAATTTCACCCAAATGTGACGTAACCGCCTCTCACCGGATTCATACATGTTGGGCGCCAAAACACAGTGTGCCCTCGGCCGAAATCGACTCCCCCCCCCCAATTCATATTCATACACGGTGGGCGCCAAAAACAAACTCTCGTCGGCAAATATTCGGTGTATGCGAGATTACCATCCTATCCCCAACCGACTAATGTTGCTGTGATGTAGTAGAAATTTGAAACGAGGGCTAAGTTTGTAAATTTCCTCGCATTTGAGACAAGCGCACCCTGAATACATGGTTCCCCCTTCCTCTGCACCTCCCTTTTCCCCATCCGTACTCCGTGGGCGCCAAAACACCCTCTCCACCCCACCCTCCTCCGTCCGCCACCGTCCACCACCCCATCCACCGCCGTCCTCCTCCACCATGCCAGAGCTGATACCCCGACGCCGCCGTCCATTACAAGAGATCGACATCTCTCATCCACGCCTTCGGACCGGGATCCTTGCATCCCGTCCTCTCGCTTCATCCCCGCCATCGTCCACCTTGCCGGCGCCGCTCCTACGACCGTCTCGCCCACCGCGCCCTGCCGCCACCGTCTACCCTCCTAGATCTGGTTCCACGCCGCCGACAGCCATCGCTACCGTAGCACCATCAAATTCTCAGCAGATGCATACACGGCGCCGTACCAGAGGCGGTACTCTTTCGTATCTGCTCAACTTATTTATCGCAGCAAGAAAATAGATCGCCACTGCTTTACTCTGATTTTTTGTCTTGGTTGCGAAGTTGTCTTTGTCCAGTTTGCACCTTCAGATCCGCCATGGCACGCTCAACACTATACTCCCAATGCTTATGGTTTTCCCCTTTTATATTCCACACTAGTTAAATCACAGTAGACTAAATTTCAAAATTGGGTCAGTCGATTTTTCAGAGCTCGCCGGAGTTTGCCGGTGCGATCCAAGGGGCTCAGGTGGTTGTGGGGTCTTGCCGAACGAAGAAAACTCGACGCGGGTGGGGGTAGGGGTGGCGGAGGAACACAGGCGGTGGGGGTCGGTGGTCCGGCCGGCGGCCCGTGCGGTGTTCTGTATGGGAAGAATCAGAGACGAGGAAGAAGAAGGGTTAGGAGATGTAGGATCTTCATCCAACCGCCTGAAATGGTCGAGAGACAGCTGGGAGTTGCATTCTTAATGCACTCTGGTTCATCATGTGTGGGCAGTGCACAACCAACATTTTATTATCCAAAATCTACTTCCTCTTCTTTACCATGTTCCTCTTCCGTTCTTCTTTAATATGTACTCTCTCCGTTCCTAAATACACGTCTTTGTATAGATTCCACCATGGACTACATATGGAGCAAAATGAGTGAATCTACACTCTAAAATGTATCTGGATACATCTGTATGTGATCCATAGTGGAAATCGCTACCAAGACTTATATTTTAGAATGGAGGGAGTATGCTAGTAGTACAGTATGTTCCTTGTACTGAAGATGAGCAGGGACATTTGCAGTGTACAGGTCTATAGGGTCGGTTGTGTTGGACACTTTGAGCCTTTTTGATTCGTAGGATCTTGTAAACATACGAATAGGATTTGTAGTGGCCTGCCCACTTGAATCCTATAAGAATAGCAAGGAAATGCGCAGAGCTGTGTCGCCTTTGAGAGTTACACTGATATTAACAGTACCGCACCTTCACTTGAAGAGAGCTGGTATCCGAAGCCTTTCTAGCAAGTTCCACTTTGCTGATTTTACTCTGATGCTTAAGGTTTTCCCGTTATATCTACACTATGATCTGTGTAGCTGCTTTGTGTCGCACTAGCAACAGTACACTCTTGAAGCTAAACACTGCAATGACTTACAAAATTGGCACCAAGGCATTGAGTGCTGATACGTCTCTGCCGTATCTATAATTTTTGATTGTTCCATGCCAATATTATTCACTTTCATATACTTTTTGGCAACTTTTTATACTATTTTTGGGACTAACATATTGATCCAGTGCCCAGTGCCAGTTCCTGTCTGTTGCATGTTTTTTGTTTCGTAGAAAACCAATATCAAACAGAGTCCAAACGGGATAAAAATGGACGGAGATTTTTTTGGAATATTTATGATTTTCTGGAAGTAAAAGCAATGCGAAACGGTGTCCAGGGTGGTCACGAGGTAGGGGGGCGCGCCCTACCCCCCCTAGGCGCGCCCCTAACCCTCGTGGTCCACCCGTAAGGCAGTTGACGATCTCCTTCTGGCGCAAGAAAGCCAATTTTAAAAGGAAGATCTGAGCGAAAGATTCACCCCAATCGGAGTTATGTATCTCCAGATATAAAGGAAACGGTGAAGGGGTAGAATCTGCCAACGCAGAGAACGCAGAAACAGAGCGATAGATCCAATCTTGGAGGGGCTCTCGCCCCTCCCAAGCCATGGGAGCCAAGGACCAGAGGGGAAACCCTTCTCCCATCTAGGGAGAAGGTCAAGGAAGAAGAAGAAGAAGGGGGGCTCTCTCCCCCTTGCTCCCGGTGGCGCCGGAACGCCACCAGAAGCCATCATCATCACCGCGATCTTCACCAACACCTCCGCCATCTTCACCAACATCTCCATCACCTTCCCCCATCTATATCCAGCGGTCCACTCTCCCGCAACCCGCTGTACCCTCTACTTGAACATGGTGCTTTATGCTTCATATTATTTTCCAATGATGTGTTGCCATCCTATGATGTCTGAGTAGATTCTTATTGTCCTATCGGTGATTGATGAATTGCTATGATTGGTTTGAGTTGCATGTTTTATTATTGGTGCTGTCCTATTGTGCCCTCCATGTCACGCAAGCGTGAGGGATTCCCGCTGTAGGGTTTGCAATATGTTTATGATTTGCTTATGGTGGGTGGCGTGAGTGACAAAAGCACAGACCCGAGTAAGTAGGTTGTTTGCGTATGGGATAAAAGGGGACTTGATGCTTTAATGCTATGGTTGGGTTTTACCTTAATGAATCTTTAGTAGTTGCGGATGCTTGCTAGAGTTCCAATCATAAGTGCGTAGAATTCCAAGTAAGGGATGATATGTTAGCTTATGCCTCTCCCTCAAATAGAATTGCAATAGCGATTACCGGTCTAGTAACATAGTCCATTGCTTAGGGACAATTCCACAACTCCTACCACCACTTTTCCACACTCCCTATATTTACTTTGTTGCTTCTTTATCTTAACAGCCCCTAGTTTATATTTACGTGTTCTTTACTTTCTTGCAAGCTTACCCGAAAACACCTACAAACTACTTCTAGTTTCATACTTGTTCTAGGTAAAGCGAACGTTAACCGTGCGTAGAGTCGTATTAGTGGCCGATAGGACTTGAGAGAGTATTTGTTCTACCTTTAGCTCCTCGTTGGGTTCGACACTCCTCCTTATCGAAAGAGGCTACAACTATCCCCTATACTTGTGGGTTATCAAGACCTTTTTCTGGCGCCGTTGCCGGGGAGTCATAGCGTGGGGTGAATATTCTCGTGTGTGCTTGTTTGCTTTATCAGTAAGTAATTTTTATTTGGCATTCTTATTTGTTTTCTATCTTTAGCTATGGGTAGGAAACGCAAAATACCAAAAAAAATAGTTGTACCTACTGCTCCAATGGTTGAAGAACCACTCAAAATCTATCACACTACTGAAGCTTTTTACTTGGACCATCTTCGATCCCTATGTGCTCGTGCTGAAACCCCAACTAGCTTATTTGAGGGAAAATCTTTAGATGAGCATGCTTGTTATGTGCGACACCGTATATCTGAAAAATGGAAACTATTATGGAGTCAAATTCAATGTTTGCAATGCTATGCTTGGAATTTATGTTGGGAATATGATTTTACTTGTTGTTCTGAAAACCCTAAAAAACACCTTCCCTACCAATGTGAGTTTATTGATAATGGAATCTTATATTCTTATGCTAAGGGTGTTTATAGTTACTATGATGTTCAACAAATTGAAGAATTTGTTGCTTTTAAGGGTGCTTTTGAAATTGCTATGTTGATTGCAAAGTATGATGCTACTCTTTACAAATCTGAAAATTTTGCCATACTTGAATATTGTTATCATAATTATGCTTCTAATGCCTATGTTAAACAATTTATTAAGAAATCCTCCGCTGTCCAAGAAGAGACTAATATTTTGCAGGAAGCTATGGAAGAAGAAATTGATGAAACTGTGAGCTCATTGGATGAAAAAGATGATGAGGAGAGCGAAGAACAAAAGGAGGAAGAGCGGATTAGCTACCCGTGCCCACCTTCTAATGAGAGTAACCCTCCAACTCATACATTATTTAATTCCCCTTTGTGCTTACCGAAGGATGGTTGCTATGATGATTGCCATGATGATTGCTATGATGGTTGTTATGATCTTGTTGATTCTCTTGAAATATCCCTTTTTGATGATGCTTGCTATGCTTGTGGCCAAGATGCCAATATGAATGATGCTTATGGAGATGATCTTGCTGTAGTTGCTTATGTTAAACATGAAATTGTTGCTATTGCACCCACGCATGATAGTCCTATTATCTTTTTGAATTCTCCCGAATATACTATATCGGAGAAGTTTGCCCTTATTAAGGATTATATTGATGGGTTGCCTTTTACCGTTGCACATGATGATTTTGATGAATATAATATGCATGTGCTTGCTGCTCCTACTTGCAATTATTATGAGAGAGGACCTATGTCTCCACCTCTCTATGTTTCCAACACGATAAAATTGCAAGAAACTGTTTATACTATGCATTTGCCTTTACTATGTGTGTATGAATTGTTCTTTTATGACATGCCGATGCATAGGAAGAGAGTTAGACTTCGTTGTTGCATGATATATATTACTTTGTGCTCACTGCTAAATTACAAATCATTGCTAATTAAAATTGGCTTTGATATACCTTGGGATCCGGGTGGATTCATTACTTGAGCACTATATGCCTAGCTTAATGGCTTTCAAGAAAGCACTCCCAGGGAGACAACCCGGAAGTTTTAGAGAGTCATTTATTTCTGTTGAGTGCTTTCATATAGTTTAAAAACAAAAAAATAAAGAGGGGAACCTAAAAACTTTTCAAAAAGGAAAGTGAAAGTAAGAAAGACAAGCATTGTTGAAGTGGGAGAGCTCCTTGAACTTTGTTCATGCTCACGGAAACTTTGTGAATCTTGATTACAGAACTTTTCATCAAAAATAATTATCCTCTTGTACAATTCCATTGTATTATAAAAATAGTGTGCCAAGGTTTGCCTTTAGGATGTTTACAATGCTTGTTGGTTTGTACGGTGCAGGACAGAAACTTTGGCTGTAGTGCACGATTTTACATTTTTAACTGGAACGTCAATTGGTTCTGATTCCTTTTCCACTGTCTTTATATACAACTTGTTTATTTTTTCTAATTTGGGTAGAATTTTTTGGGTACGAGAAGTATGGTGGATGTTCAGATTGCTACAGACTATTCTGTTTTTGACAGATTCTTTTTTTGATGCATAGTTTGCTTGTTTTGATGAATCTATCAATTTATATCAGTGGATTAAGCCATGAAAAAGTTATATTACAGTAGACACAATGCAAAAATAAAATATGAATTGGTTTTCAATAGTACTTAGAGTGGTGATTTGCTTTATTATACTAACGGATCTTACCGAGTTTTCTGTTGAAGTTTTGTGTGGATGTAGTGTCTAATCGAGGATGTTTCGGTGTGAGAAGAATGAAGAGACGCAAGAGCTCAAGCTTGGGGATGCCCGAGGCACCCCAAGTAAATATTCAAGGAGACTCAAGCGTCTAAGCTTGGGGATGCTGGGGAGGCATCCCCTCTTTCTTCAACAAGTATCAGTATGTTTTCGAATTCGTTTCGTTCGTGCATTATGTGCAAGTCTTGGAGCGTCTTTTGCATTTAGTTTTCATTTTTCTTTTATGCACCATGCTGGTATGAGATAGTCCTTGGTTTATTTATATAATTCTCATTGCACTTCACTTAAATCTTTTGAGTATGGCTTTATAGAATGCTTCATGTGCTTCACTTATATCATTTGAAGTCTGGATTGCCTGTTTCTCTTCACATAGAAAACCGCCAATTGTAGAATGCTCTTTTGCTTCACTTATATTTGTTAGAGCGTGGGCATATCTTTTGTAGAAAGAATTAAACTCTCTTGCTTCACTTATATCTATTTAGAGAGATGACAGGAATTGGTCAATCACATGGTTAGTCGTAAAATCCTACATAAACTTGTAGATCGCTGAATATGATATGTTTGATTCCTTGCAATAGTTTTGCGATATAAAGATGGTGATATTAGAGTCATGCTAGTAGGTGGTTGTGGATTGTAGAGACACTTGTGTTGAGGTTTGTGATTCCCGTAGCATGCACGTATGGTGAACCGCTTTGTGATGAAGTTGGAGCATAATTTTATTTATTGGTTATCTTCCTTATGAGTGGTGGTCGGGGACGAACGATGGTCTTTTCCTACCAATCTATCCCCCTAGGAGCATGCACGTAGTACTTTGTTTTCAATGGCTTGTAGATTTTTGCAATAAGTATATGAGTTCTTTATGACTAATGTTGAGTCCATGGATTATACGCACTCTCACCCTTCCACCATTGCTTGCCTCTCTTGTGCCGCGCAACTTTCGCCGGTACCATACACCCACCATATACCTTCCTCAAAACAGCCACCATACCTACCTATCATGGCATTTCCATAGCCATTCCGAGATATATTACCATGCAACTTCCATCACCATCATATACATGACTTGAGCATTCATTGTCATATTGCTTTGCATGATCGTAAGATAGCTAGCATGATGTTTTCATGGCTTGTCCATTTTTTGATGTCATTGTTACGCTAGATCATTGCACATCTCGGTACACCGCCGGAAGCATTCATATAGAGTCATATCTTTGTTCTAGATATTGATTTGTAAGTAAATAAAAGTGTGATGATCATCATTATTAGAGCATTGCCCCAGTGAGGAATGGATGATGGAGACTATGATTCCCTCACAAGTCGGGATGAGACTTCGGACTTTACGAAAAATAAAAGATGCCAAAGAAGCCCAAATAAAAAAAAGAGGCCAAAGAAGCCCACCAAAAAAATAAAAAAAAGAAAAAAAGAAAAAAATGAGAGAAAAAGAGAGAAGGGGCAATGTTACTATCCTTTTACCACACTTGTGCTTCAGAGTAGGACCATGTTCTCCATAGAGAGAGCCTCCTATGCTTTCACTTTCAGATACTAGTGGGAATTTTCATTATAGAACTTAGCTTGTATATTCCGATGATGGGCTTCCTCAAATGCCCGAGGTCTTCTTGGGCAAGCAAGTTGTAAGCACACCCACTTAGTTTCAGTTTGGGCTTTCATACACTTATAGCTCTAGTGCATCCGTTGCATGGCAATCCCTACGCACTCACAATAATATATATTGATGGGCATCTCCATAGCTCGTTGATATGCCTAGTTGATGTGAGACTTTCTCCCTTTTTGTCTTCTCCACATATCCTCCACCATCATATTCTATTCCACCTATAGTGTTATGTCCATGGCTCATGCTCATGTATTGCGTGAAAGTTGAAAAAGTTTGAGATTATTAAAGTATGAAACAATTGCTTGGATTGTCATCGGGGTTGTGCATGATTAAATACATTGTGTGATGAAGATAGAGCAACAACCAGACTATATGATTTTGTAGGGATAACTTTCTTTGGCCATGTTGTTTTGAAAAGACATGATTGCTTTATTGGTACGCTCGAAGTATTATTGTTTTTATGTCAAATGATAGACTACTGCTTTGAATCACTCGTGTCTTAATATTCATGCCATGATTAGACATAGGATCAAGATTATGCTAGGTAGCATTCCACATCAAAAATTATTCTTTTTTATCATTTACCTACTCGAGGACGAGCAGGAATTAAGCTTGGGGATGCTGATACATCTCCGTCGTATCTATAATTTTTGATTGTTCCATGCCAATATTATTCACTTTCATATACTTTTTGGCAACTTTTTATACTATTTTTGGGACTAACATATTGATCCAGTGCCCCGTGCCAGTTCCTGTCTGTTGCATATTTTTTGTTTCGCAGGAAACCAATATCAAACAGAGTCCAAACGGGATAAAAACGGACGGAGATTTTTTTGGAATATTTATGATTTTCTGGAAATAAAATCAATGCGAAACGGTGTCCAGGGTGGTCACGAGGTAGGGGGGCGCGCCCTACCCCCCCAGGCGCGCCCCTGACCCTCGTGGTCCACCCGTAAGGCGGTTGATGCTCTCCTTCTGGTGCAAGAAAGCTAATTTTACAAGGAAGATCTGAGTGAAAGATTCACCCCAATCGGAGTTATGGATCTCCAGATATAAAGGAAACGGTGAAGGGGTAGAATCTTCCAACATAGAGAACGCAGAAACAAAGAGATAGATCCAATCTCGGAGGGGCTCTCGCCCCTCCCAAGCCATGGGAGCCAAGGACCAGAGGGGAAACCCTTCTCCCATCTAGGGAGAAGGTCAAGGAAGAAGAAGAAGAAGGGGGGCTCTCTCCCCCTTGCTTCCGGTGGCGCCGGAACGCCGCCGGAGGCCATCATCATCACCGCGATCTTCACCAACACCTCCGCCATCTTCTCCAACATCTCCATCACCTTCCCCCATCTATATCCAGCGGTCCACTCTCTCACAACCCGCTGTACCCTCTACTTGAACATGGTGCTTTATGCTTTATATTATTTTCCAATGATGTGTTGCCATCCTATGATGTCTGAGTAGATTCCTATTGTCCTATCGGTGATTGATGAATTGCTATGATTGGTTTAAGTTGCATGTTTTATTATTGGTGCTGTCCTATTGTGCCCTCCGTGTCGTGCAAGCGTGAGGGATTCCCACTGTAGGGTTTGCAATATGTTTATGATTTGCTTATGGTGGGTGGCGTGAGTGACAGAAGCACAGACCCGAGTAAGTAGGTTGTTTGCGTATGGGATAAAAGGGGACTTGATGCTTTAATGCTATGGTTGGGTTTTACCTTAATGAATCGTTAGTAGTTGTGGATGGTTGCTAGAGTTCCAATCATAAGTGCGTAGAATTCCAAGTAAGGGATGATATGTTAGCTTATGCCTCTCCCTCAAATAGAATTGCAATAGCGATTATCGGTCTAGTAACATACTCAATTGCTTAGGGACAATTCCACAACTCCTACCACCACTTTTCCACACTCGGTATATTTACTTTGTTGCTTCTTTATCTTAACAGCCCCTAGTTTATATCTACGTGTTCTTTACTTTCTTGCAAGCTTACCCGAAAACACCTACAAAGTACTTCTAGTTTCATACTTCTTCTAGGTAAAGCAAAAGTTAAGCGTGCGTGGAGTCGTATCAGTGGCCGATAGGACTTGAGAGAGTATTTGTTCTACCTTTAGCTCCTTGTTGGGTTCGACACTCTTCCTTATCGAAAGAGGCTACAACTATCCCCTATACTTGTGGGTTATCAAGTGCCATTCTGGATGCAATGAAACTCATACGCTCCCCACCTGTTGACTCTTGTTCAGAATATGATCCTAATGACTATTCTAACCACGAGGAGTCAAATGCAGATGGCCTCTCCTGTTCACCCATCAAGGTGCATGTTCTAATTTGGCAATGTTTTATTGATTGCGGGTATCTTGCATATGTTGTCTTGCATTTCTTTTACTTTGTTGCACCTTCATCTGCTTAGTTTACTCATCATATATGTCGAGATGCCATGCCCATCCATTATCTTGGAACCCCATTCCATTTATTCCTAGTTTAAAAGACAATGCTTTCAATGTTATTAGGGACTACATGCATATATTCCCATCATGGGAAGATTATTGTGGAGACAAACACCATTTTCACATCTTCCTATCCAACTTACGTGTAAGTGCTATTATTCATGGCTATTATTTTCCTGTTTTCTGTTGATTGAACACATCAATGATTTACATTACATTGTTGTAACTAGGCGAGGGTCAATCTGGATAGTCATGACGAGCAAAACTTGCTTGTTCTTTTCAAGGAAGCATTGCAGCAGTATCGGTGTTACCTGAGGAAATCACACTTTGGTGGCAAGTCTATAAACAAATTTCGGTGAAGTCTCCTGTGCTAAATTTAGAAGACATTGAATGGAAAAACCTTGTTACGCACTGGTCTCATTCCCAGGATGAGGTACTGTCTATGAAATCACATGACAATTTGAACTTCTACTTTTCCGCATGTGCCTTACGGATCTTTTTTGCAGGAAATCTGCTCGAAGAAGAATTCCGATTTGAAAAGAATGACAGGATATCGCAAATATGCTGCCCGCTGCTTTGCTCTTGTTAGTACCTGTTGTCCTGTATCACTGTACTTGAATACATACCTGGTTCATTATGTGATAGCAGTATGCATGATAGCTTGCTTATCAATTGTTCGCTCCAAATTATCTGATCTGTATGAATGGTTACATTAGTGTAGAATATATCCAATGCCAATGTTTTTTTAGCTCTGCATTGTTCTTGTAAGTACATGTTGTCCTTTATCAGTGTACTTATAATGACAGGTAGTTGTTCATGTACCATCACTCTGCAGCTTATTTTGCTTTGCCCTCCATTTTATACACATCAGATCTATATTTACTCTTACCATAAGGTTGGTACTGAAGACGTTTAGCTGTGCATTGCTCTTGGCTGTACCTTTTGCCTGTATCACTGCACTACATTTATAGCTACTTGGTTATGTAGCATCACTCTTCATCTTATCTTAAATATTCTCCATTTTTCGTATATTATCACTTCTATATTTACTCTTAACAAAATGTAGAATAAAGGCAATGCTTATGAAGAAGATTCTGTGGTAAACTTCTTGAATTGCCCCCCCCCCCCCATCAGCATGGACAAGGCCTTTATAGAGCCTGTCTTCACGAATAATGTAAGTTTGTCCATCTCAAGCCTTCAAACTTTGTTGTATATATTTGGTTAGGCATGACTGTAACAGCTGTTTATTTTTGGTGTTTGCATCAAATTGCATGTTTAAAGTTTATTATGTAGTTCATAAACAAAAGTTTGTCCTTTCTCAATTTAAGTTTTCAGTTGTACAACCAAGTTCCTTATTCATACCATATAAATTAAACTACACAGAGTAAGTGATATTCAATTGCACTGCATGTATGCTTCTGTTCTTCATCTGTAATCCAGTGGTGTGGTGAACCTACCCACTACAGCACAATGTCATATTCTGCAATGTCCTAACTATGAACAATGTCATATCATTCTACTACTCCCTCCGTCCAAAAATACTTGTCATTGAAATGGATGTATCTAGATGTATTTTAGTTCTAGACACATCCATTTTGATGACAAGTAATTCCGGACGGAGGGGGTATTATTTAAACCATCTCTTTATTTGCCAATCTGAAGTGGGATAAATTGACAACACACTAACCATTGATACTTATGAGTTCTTGATCTGTAATCTAGTGGTGTCGTGAAGCTCCCAACTCCTTCACAATGTCATTTGCTGCCATGTCTTGACCGAACAATACCATATTGTGTTAATGCAATTTTAAACTGTGTCACTTTATTCGTCAGTAAGAAATGTGATGAATTGTCAGCACTAATACTTTTATGTGCAAAACCTTTCATCTGTCTACTTGTTTATCTTTCAGAGTGAGGAAGATTTAAGTGTTGAACAACCGCAGTCTCATCATCTTGCTCAGCTGCTTGCGCTGCAGCTCCCCAGCAGGGCAAACCTTTCTTGAACTCTATTGAAGTGTTGTCGGTTTTGTATATTATTTTGTTGGCGTGTTTATTTGCACTGGTGGCGATCTTTGATGCCCAGTGTATGTAATCTGTTGTCTGCTTGTGCTTTATTATCATAGTGGCAAACATTGATGCCCAGTGGATGTAATATGTTGTAATTTCTTTATTGTATAGTCTAGGTTTTTTCTTATTCACGATGCTGCAGTTATTTTATTGTATATATATCCTGTCTTCGCAGTAAACCGGCCAAACCTTAAAATTACGGTACATAATCGGGTTGTCATGCAATCACGATGTAGGTTGGGCCTGAAACATGCCGAACAGCTAACGGGCCGACAGCAGCCCGAAATGAACCCCGGCCCATGATTGTGCGAATCAAATCACAGGCTTTTAACAGGCCAAAATTGTCTTGGTCCTTCTTTGGTCCAATCAGATATCGGCTGCGAGCAGGCCGGATGCAAACCGGGCCGTATTTAGGCCCAACTATATGACGGGCATTTAACAGGCCGAAATTAATATAGGGTCGAAATGTTAAACGGGCCCTTAAGAGCCAAAACTAATATCAGGCCGAATTACTAAGTGGGCCTTTAGCAAGTGGGCCCAAAAGCATAGTGTCCAGTTGACGGGCCCAATCTGATATGGGCCATAATTGAGCCCATAGCCTCTTAAAGGGCCGGACCTGATCTAGGCCGTAATTTGGCCCAGAACGTGGTAGACTTTTAATGGGCCGGATCTCATATGGGCCACTATTAGGCCCGGAACGTGGCAGGCCATTAATGGACCAGATCAAATATGGGCCGACATTTGGCCCAAAACATGGCAGCCAGTTAATGGGTCGGCCTACTAGGTTCCTCAAATTCTTGTGGGCCTACAGCTGGGCCGACCAATTAATGTCGGCAAAATCTTGTGGGCATTTAGCCGGGCCGACCCATTATGATCCGCAAGAATCTTGTGGGCCTTTACCTGGGCCGACCCATTATGGCACACAAAAATCTTGTGGGCCTTTACCTGGGCCAGCCCATTATGGCCCGCAAAATCTTGTGGGCCTCTAGCTGGGCCAGCCCATTATGGTTCACAAAATCTCATGGGCCTTTAGATGGGCCGGCCCATTATGGTCCGCAAAATCTTGTGGGCCTTTAGTTGGGCCGGCCCATTTAAACTTGACGGGCCGGTCCATGTATCAACATATCATAGGCGCGTCTCGCCCATTGGATGAGTGACACATGTCCCAACGATGAGCCGACACGTGTTTCCTCCAGCCAATGATGATTTTACACATGGAAAATCCCCATTGGTCGGGGGTGTTAACGGGTTATCGGATCCAAAACCCGACCCGGTAGCTTAACGGCGTTCCGTTACGGTGGATGCCACGTGTCGGTCACCCTTGATGAAAGCACTTCTGTGATGCGCGATTTATCGTCATGGAAGTGGACACTTCCGCGATGATAATTTTGGTAATGTCATCGAACACTTCTACGACAACACAGGTATGACTATCTTGATTCTGTCATAAATTTTTCATGGATGTACATGCATGAAAAAAACGCGACCTACTGTGACAAACACGTATCATCACGGAAGTGTATTTTTTTGTAGTGATGTGTGGCTGCCTTAAGCCACTTTATCTCCCGATTGGGAGAAAATGCACTACCCCTTTATCGCCTTCTTTGATGCACCAAACACTTCGAGTGGACGGATGCAGCGACGGCCGGACTGGAAGAAATAAAGGCCCTCCTGGCCAGCAACCCAATCCTGACCGCACCAAACATGGGTGAACCCATGTTGTTATATATAGCTGCAACATATCAAGTTGTAAGCGCAGTGCTCGTCGTCGAACGAGAGGAGGACGGACATAAGTTCCCGCTTCAAAAGCCGGTATACTACGTATCCATTGTACTCATACCATGAAAGTCACGGTACCCACATTATCAAAAGATAGCATACGCGGTCTTCATGGCATTCCGGAAACTATGACACTACTTTCAAGAGTGTTCAATCACGGTGGCCTCCGAAGTACCTCTCAACGATATAATAAATAACCACGATGCCACGGGCCGGATTGCTAAGTGGGCCATTGAGCTCCTCCCGTTCGACATTACATATAAACCACGGCGAGCCATTAAATCGCAAGTACTGGTTGACTTTGCTGCCGAATGGACAGAAGTCGAACTCCCTAAAGAGTACGGCGCATATTCCAATTGGATCATGCACTTTGACAGCTCTAAAATGCTGGCTGGTCTGGGAGCGGGTGTTGTCTTGACATCCCCCACCGGAGATACAGTCCAATATGTACTCCAAATACTATACACAGACACCAACAATGCAGCCGAATACGAGGCTCTGTTGCATGGTCTTCAGATGGCTGTCTCCATGGGCATTCAACGCCTAGAAGTGCGTGGGGATACAAACCTCGCAATATCTCAAATAAATGGAGACTTTGATGCCAAGGATCCGAAAATGGCGGCTTATCTAATGCCATCCTCCAAATGTCAGCTCGATTCAAGGGGCTTGAATTTCATCATGTGGTATGAGAAAACAATCAAGCGGCGGATATCCTTGCCCGCATCGGGGCTAAGCGCGACCCCGTCCCACCTAACATCTTCTTGGAAAGGCTGTTCAAGCCATCTGTGGTGTGGCAAGGGGAGACCGGCAATATTAGTCCGGATCCGACCACAACCCCAGATTCCAAACACACTGACATAATCGGAGGCTCTGCCACCGAAATAACACCTTCGGCCCATCTAATCATGGTTGTCATCATCCCATGGACCGAACCCTTCTTAGCCTACCTAAATAGGCAAGAACTCCCCGAGGAACAAAACGAGCCATGTTGCATTGTGCGGCGCTCTAAAGCCTACAAGGTCCACGAGGGAGAGCTTTATAAGAAAAGCGCTACCCGAGTACTTCAAAGATATATCTCCGAAGAGGAAGGGCGGCAGCTCTTGGCCGAAATTCATGCAGGACTCGGCGGCCACCACGCCGCAGCTCCAGCCCTTGTAAGCAAGGCCTTCCGTACAGGTTTCTACTGGCCAACAGCCCGAGCAGACGCACAGGACCTCGTCCAACATTGCATCGGTTGCCACCTCTTCGCCAACCAAAGCCCCATGCCGCCCACCGCTCTCCAAACAATCCCCATAACTTGGCCCTTTGCGGTCTAGGGGCTCGATATGGTCAGACCCCTTAAAGGAGGAAGCCATAGAAAAAATACCTGTTGGTCATGGTGGATAAATTCACCAAATGGATAGAGGCCAAACCAGTTAAAACGGCCGAATCCGGACCAGTGATAGACTTCATATTAGGGGTCGTGCACCGCTATGGTGTCCCCCACAGCATCATCACCGATAATGGCTCCAATTTCACAGCCGACGAGGTGAAAACTTGGTGCAGTAATATGGGCATTAAGCTCGATTACGCCTCTGTCTATCATCCTCAAACAAACAGGCAAGTCGAACGAGCAAACAGTCTTATTATGAGCGGCATCAAACCCAGACTAGTGCGATCTCTGAAGGAATCAGACATGCACTGGGTCGAGGAGCTTGACTCTGTACTATGGGGGCTGCGGACCACGCCAAATTGCACTACCGGATACACACCCTTCTTCGTGGTGTACGACACAGAGGCAGTGTTGCCCTACGATATTATTCATGACTCACCTCGGGTGCGCATGTATGAAGAGAGAGAAGCCGAGCTTGATCGGCAGGATAGTTTAGATGCCCTGGAGGAGGAGCGTGACGTCGCAAAAGCCCGTTCCGCATTTTATCAGCAACAGGCTCACAGGTATCAAAGCAGAGAAGTATGGGCCAAAACTTATAAAATTGGCGAAATCGTTCTATGCCTACCGGAGAAGAAAAAGGACAAGCTCAAGCCCAAGTGGGAGGGTCTCTTCATCATTGATAAAGTTCTCACCGGAGGAGCGTACCGCCTGCGTGATGCATCAGATAATCGACTCGAGCCGAACCCATGGAACGGGGCCAGACTCCGAACATTCTACGCCTAGCGCCGAACTCTTCTTCCCTCCGCCCTTTTTTTACCTTTTAGTTATATCCTCTCTCTTTCTTTTTATGGCTCTAAGGCTTGAAGTGTAACTCGACTACACACTCTTGACGCGCTAATCCTCAAGTATGCATGCTCATTATACCTGGGGGCTTCTTATACAGAAGCTTAATATAATTATCTTCCGGGCATCACGCCCACTGCATGTGTCCCTTTCCCATATGTACTTTTTCTTCACCATTATATGCATTGATATGACTTAAGTTTTGCCCAAGCTGGGTTGCCTGGCTCCTGTGTTTATGCCCTATGTTCCCGTTAGTTCGGCTAGGGCATAAGGGGAGCACCTTTGTGATTGTTACTGCCGGGTACTCCAGAGTGTACCTCAGACTGGGTGAAGCCGAAAGCTAGCGCTCTTAAGAGAATATTCGGTCGGTGAACTAAATATGTTCTTTACCTATTACAATACAAACCCCCAGATGTTGCATATACTATGTTCTTGCTCGCAGTTTGAACATGCACAATAATGCATGCGTACCCAGGGAAAGGAACCCTTAACGGAATTATTCTCTCTGGAAGATGTTTCTTACTATCCATGTAATATAACATAGCTAGTTGGGTACTTGTCTGTTCAAGCAATTATGACCCCTATGCCTGGTTTCCACACATACGCCGGTTTATATAACTGAGCGGGTATTCGGAAACACTCCGGACTGTCGGGTCCGGAGGCCGAAGCGAAAAGGTCCGCCATGTCAAATGATTCACAATCCGGCTAGGGACAAATATGTCAATTGAAGTACATAGTCACTTAGACTCACATACTTCTTCTTCTATGCCATCCAACAGGTTGTCTAGCCTAAAATCCTATTGGGAATACTTGGCGGCTAATCCTACCTGGTCATATAACAGACTAACGGGAATCTCATTCCCATCTGACCCTATAGGTACGACCCGGGCCATGTGATTTGGATCGAGCTTGGTATACCATGTTTTCACCATGGCCCAAGCTTCCCTCGCACCTTGTCGACAGGAAGATATCTTCCATAGTCAGAAATGCCGCCGCGCTCCCTTGAGCAGCAGTACAAGCTCTCCAATGCTTCTTGGCAGGGAGGCAGATGGCCACAAGGCCTTGGCGACACCCTGCATCACCTGCCGAACTTGTTTATGCAGTTGCAAAAGCTCTTGCAGAAGATCGCCTGAGGATCCAGGCATCCCCTCTTCGGGACGACCAGTCAGCATACCTACAGACATAACTCTGTTAGCCCATTTCTTCGCCGAACTATATAAAAGTTTGTTTGAGCACATACTAAAAATGCCGCGTTGAAGCCTTCTATTCTCCTTCACAGAGTCAACTAGCTGGGACCGAACATCTTTCAATTTTACGCTCAGCCGGGTATTGGCATCCTGGAGATTGTTTTTCTCCCGCCTGACTCGTGTAAGTATACGCTCGCCAGCATCTAGTTGTCGTTGAGCTCTTTGTTCATCCTCTTGTAGGATCTCCGGATTCACTCCGGGATTATATGCGGAACCTATTGTTAGATCTGCAACATGCGGAACACCAAATGGCACACGTAATTACGTTTTTTTTCTTGATTGAGAGAAATATTACCAGATGAGGCCTTCTTGGATTCCTCCATTTCGGCAGCTGCGACCCTTAGCTGGGCTTGACACTTCTCCAGCTCTTGAGACAAAAGGGTATTCTTCTCTGTAAGAACTTGTTCATACAAAGATCCTTAAATCAGTTGTACCAACTGTTTCAAGTCTCAGGGGCTACTGATATACATAATTATCAGATTTTGCTTACCTGTATATCTTTTAAATACTAGTTTGTGGCTCTAGCTAGCCCATCTTGAGCAGCTCGGATGTACGCGTCTCCCGAGTTAAAGGCATTGAAAGCCTCTTCGGAAAAAGTAGGGTCGCGGAGCGCGACCCGCTGACGCCGATGATTCATAGCACTCTCCACCTCAGAATTCGTAGCAGATATTCTATCCAAATCTTCTATAGGAGGACCGTCTGGTGTCATCCCCGCGTTAGCCTCTACCCTCGAGACCAGTGCCGGAATCCGGCTGGTAGAGCCGTGACGGGCAGGATCCCCGGATACTGTCCGGCAGATGTTCTTTCTGCCAAGACACAACGGACATTGTCATATTCTAAGATGACAATCACGGAGCATGTTTTAAAACATACCTCTTTGATGGTGGCTCAGCCATGTCTCTTCTCGCTTTCCTTTTTGGAAGCCTACCTAGCTTGAGCACCCCTTGTTGGTGAGTCGCCGCGGGTTCGGCATGGCGCTCCTATGGCCTTCCCTTCATAGCATAATATATGTACGGTGGGTAAGGTGGAAAGAGTGAATCCTTTTCGGAAGATAAGTCTCCTGTTTACTTACACATGATGCTGGGAGGAGGCCGGGATAGTCGGCATTGATGGCCACCAAGGTGCCATCACAGCTCGCCTGGTAAAACACCTTGTTGCCAAGCTCCACAAATATGTCCGGATCATCTTCGAGTCCGGGGTCAAGGGCCCGGTTGTGGTCCTCTGGCTGTGGAGGCGGGTTGTGGATCTCCTTCATAACTTTCCGCATTTCCTGTTATGGACTAGCGAGGTAAATATTTGTGATGAAAGACCATGGGAATGAATAGATTTGAGTAAGAAACAACAACTCACCCAGCTAGGGGGATTGTACATGGAAAATCCATCCCGTGGCTTAATGCGTATGAACTCCTCTTCTTCTCCTTTGTAAAAATCGGACAGTATTTTCGCCAGAGCGATGGCAGAGTCCGAACCTTTACGACCGCAGCGGGTGGCATCGTCTTCTCCGTTGAAGTGCCACATGAGACGCTCTCGATACTGGAGTGGCTGCACCCCCCGCATTATGCATATTGACATAACCTTGATTATTGTCAATCCGGATTGGGCAAGCGTTTTTATCCTGCCCATCAATTGAAGGACCTCTCTGCTATCTTCCTCCTTGGCGCTCCGAGGGCGCCAGCTAGGTGTTTCTTCAACGGGGCATTGGTAAACTCAGGAAGACCCATTCGGGTAGGGTCAGGAAGGGAGACGTCTTCTATATAAAACCACTCGGAAGGCCAATCTTCGGATGTCTTCTTTGGAGTACCGGACAGGTATTCGGTCCCGACGATGCGCCATATTTCGGCTCCGCGCCCACTTGGAATATTGATCCCTCTTGATTGCGAGGGACAAGGCAGAACAGCCTCTTCCATAGCTCGAAATGAGCTTCGCAACCCAGAAATAACTCGCAAAGGGCGACATAACCTGCGATGTGCAGGATGGAGGCAGGGGTGAAATTGTGCAGCTGGCAGCCCTAGTACTCCAGGAGCCCGCGAAGGAACGGATGGATTGGTAATCCGATGCCCCTCAGCAAGTAAGGGACAAGGCACACTCGCTCCCCCCTGGATGGGTTGGGAAAACTCTCCGCTTGCTCCCCGCCGTCAAAGGTGGCTAATCCTGCCCGAACGGGGACAAGATATGCAGGTGGAAGAAACCCCTGGGTCTGCAACTTCACCAATTGGCCATGGGATATGGTACACTTCTCCCAATCACCTGGCTTGGCGCTATAGGGGCGAGAGGAAGAGCTGCGGTGGCCAGCCATGATGGGATGGTTTTTTCGGGCGCGCTCTGGTGAATCCTTGCCTGGGGAAGATGGTGTGATTTGGATTTGAGGATCCCTGTCTCTTTAATTCACTTGGCACATGGAGGCTGACACTATTAAGGTACAGAAGCCAATGAGTGCAACATTAAATGGGAAGCCGGACACTGCTCGTTACAACAGGTACTCTGGAGAATTCGGAGAAGGAACCCGCCTTGCAATGCCGAAGACAATCTGCACACCGGACTCATCGTCATTGAAGCCTGGTTCGGGGGCTACTGAGGGAATCCTGGATTGGGGGGTCCTCGGACAGCTGGACTATATGCTTATGCCGGACTGATGGACTATGAAGATACAAGATTGAAGACTTCGTCCCGTGTCCGGGTGGGACTCTCCTTTGCATGGAAGGCAAGCTTGGCGATTCGGATATGTAGATTCCCTTCTCTGTAACCGACTCTGTGTAACCCTAGGCCCCTTCGGTCTCTATATAAACTGGAGGGTTTAGTCTGTAGGACAAGAACACTCATAATCATAGGCTAGCTTCTAGGGTTTAGCCTCTATGATCTCGTGGTAGATCAACTCTTGTAATACTCATATCATCAAGATCAATCAAGCAGGAAGTAGGGTATTACCTACATAGAGAGGGCCCGAACCTGGGTAAACATCGTGTCCCCAGCCTCCTGTTACCATTAGCCTTAGACGCACAGTTCGGGACCCCCTACCCGAGATCCGCCGGTTTTGACATCGACAGTCGCACGGAGGGGCTGCAACGGGCGGAGGGTCGTGTGGTGGTGCTGCAATGGAGCGCTCGCTGGCGGCTCCTGGTGCTGCGATGCAGCGCTCGCCGGCGGCCCGGAGCTGCGATGGAGCCTTTGTGGTGGCTCCCAGTGCTGCGATGAAGCACTCGCCGGTGGCCTGGAGTTGCCACAAAACCTCGGTGTTGCAAAGGAGCTTCATTGACGCCTTCGGGTGCTATGATGCAGCACTCGCGGGCAGCCCCGGAGCTGTGATGTAGCACTCGGTGTTGCAATGGAGCGTCGCCGGAGTTGTTGGAGCTTTGTCGCAGCTGCAATGGAGCTTCATCGAGGGTCATCGACAGTGCTACATCAGGGTTCTTTTCATGCCACGATGCAGCAACACCATTCGAGGCTTGCCGTCGGTCTGCAACTAACCACCTGTCGCATCATCGCCGTCAGGGGTGTTGAGATCTGTCGGTACTACATCGGGCCACCGGAGCTTCGTCGATGCGCATCGGGACGTCGATGCTCAGCTGGTCCTACAAGGGTGCGGTGCTGAAGGCTGGCCGGCGGGCTGCAGCAGCCGATGAAGCAGAGAAGGCTCGCCGGAGTTGGGATGAAGCATCAACGGGGCCATCGGAGTTGAAGTGAAGTGTGCGTGGTTGCAATGAATCGCCGCTGGAGCTGCAACGCAGCATTGCGGGAGTTGCAACGGAGCGCGCAGGAGATTCACTGAAGCGTCTCAGGGGTGTTGAAGCTTCGCCAGCGTTGCAATGGAGCGTCGCCGAGCGCCATCGGTGCTACCATGGCAGCTGCCACAGCGGAGGACTTTAGAGAGAAGCAGGTTGTCGAACTGAACGGGTTCAGAGGAGAGAAGACATGAGCTGGTTGAGAGAAGACATGAGCTGGTTGGTGAGATCGAACAGTCACATGCGCCAGATCAGGCGGCTACCTAGGCGGATGATTTTCTAGAAAATTATCCGGCTTATTTGTAGCAGCCCCCTTAATTTTGTAGTTCTTTTTTTATAATTGTAGCATGTTTTCATGCATTAAAATTGATAACGAATAAGAGAGGACTTGTGTTACATTTGCCATGCGGGTTGCAACCAACGCTACTACATGGAGATGTATAATTTCTACCTGTTCTAATTTGGGGATCTACGCATGTAATCACTTTTTGTAATGATTTACAGCATAAGACCACCACCAATAGATTGGAGTATATAACTTCATGTTACACTTTATTACTCGAGAATAACAAACTCCTTACCTACAAGACGATGGATAGAGATATATTTTTTTCCTGAAAAGAATGATAAACCTTCAGCCTTTGCATTGATTGATGAAGATAACCATATATTATCAATTATTCATAATTTCAAATAACTATTGATCTACAAAATAAAGAATACAAATAGATGGAATCATCCTCCCATTCATCACAGTTACTTGAACAACTAGGTCGAAAGGTAGTTATCTTCAGAACAAATAATCTAAGCATGAAAACCAACGATAAATCGATCACCTGATGTAGTTATCGAATATATATTTGGCTATTTACAGAGACACAAAGGCCCGAATGATTCAGACGATGGCTCTATCCCCCTTCCCCGTCCTTGTCTCCTGCGTCGGCGTGCCCCTCCTTCCTAGCCTCGTCGCCGCCCCCCCCCCCCTCGGTTGGCGCCCCAGCTTCTGGCCCCCAGAGGTCCCTTCTTCCTCCCCCTCTCAGTCTACTCCCCGTGCCCTGCGGTCGTTCAACAAGTTTTGTGCGCTGGGCGCTGACGATGAGGATTCCGCCTCCGAATTGGAACCCCCGTCCCCGGCTCCTCTCTGGACTGCGGCTCTGGTGGCCGCTGGGGTGGCGCCGGTGCGCGTGCTGAAGTTTGCGCCGGGGGGTCGCGGCTGGTCGGCCTTCTCCACATCGGCAGATCCTGGATGGGTCCACGTATCTCGTCGACGTCGGGTTTCTGGTATGGTGCCAATTATCTCGCCGGATCGTGGTGTCTTAGGGATGGGGCCAGGACGCTGCACTTCTTTGGAGGTGGGGATCTGTTCTTCCTCCCCTTCTTTGGCTCCTACGATGGAATCACCGACGGGGCCGTGCTCGCCGGCGCCGGCGGCTTCGGGGCTGACGCTAACCCTAGATCTGGCGGCCAGCTGATACGTCTCCAACGTATCTATAATTTTTGATTGCTCCATGCTATTATATTACCCGTTTCGGATGTTTATGGGCTTTACTCTGCACTTTTATATCATTTTTGGGACTAACCTACTAACCGGAGGCCTAGCCCTAATTGGTGTTTTTTTGCCTACTTCAGTGTTTCAAAGAAAAGGAATATCAAATGGAGTCCAAACGGAATGAAACCTTCGGGAGCAATCTTTTTGGAACAAACGCAATCCAGGAGACTTGGAGTGGATGTCAAGAAGCAGCCGAGGCGGACACGAGGCAGGAGGGTGCGGCCTAGGTGGGTGGGCGCGCCCCCCACCCTCGTGGGCCCCTCGTGGCTCCCCTGGCCGACCTCCTTCGCCTATATATACCTCCAAACCCTGAAAACATACAGGACACCATGAAAACCTATTTCTACCGCCGTAACCTTCTGTATCACGAGATTCCATCTTGGAGCCTTCGCCGGCGCTCCGCCGGAGGGGGAATCGACCACGGAGGGCCTCTACATCATCTCCAAGGCCTCTCGATGAGTTGTGAGTAGTTTACCACAGACCTTCGGGTCCATAGTTATTAGCTAGATGGCTTGTTCTCTCTCTTTGAATCTCAATGCAAAGTTCTCCTTGATCTTCTTGGAGATCTATTCGATGTAACTCTTTTTGCGGTGTGTTTGTCGAGATCCGATGAATTGTGGGTTTGTGATCAAGTTTATCTATGAGAAATATTTGAATCTCCTCTGAATTCTTTTATGTATGATTGGTTATCTTTGCAAGTCTCTTCGAATTATCAATTTGGTTTGGCATACTAGATTGATCTTTCTTGCAATGAGAGAAGTGCTTATCTTTGGGTTCAATCTTGCGGTGTCCTTTCCTAGTGACAGCAGGGGCAACAAGGCACGTATTGTATTGTTGCCATCGAGGATAAAAATACGGGGTTTATATCATATTGTTTGAGTTTATCCCTCTACATCATGTCATCTTGCCTAATGCGTTACTCTGTTCTTATAAACTTAATACTCTAGATGCATGCTGGATAGCGGTCGATGTGTGGAGTAATAGTAGTAGATGCAGGCAGGAGTCGGTCTACTTGTCGCGGACGTGATGCCTATATACATGATCATGCCTAGATTTTCTCATAACTATGCACTTTTCTATCGGTTGCTCGATAGTAATTTGTTCACCCACCGTAATACTTATGCTATCTTGAGAGAAGCCACTAGTGAAACCTATGGCCCCCGGGTCTATCTTTTATCATATAAGTTTCCAATCTACTTTATTTTGCAATCTTTACTTTCCAATCTATATCATAAAAATACCAAAAATATTTATCCTATCTTATTATCTCTATCAGATCTAACTTTTGCAAGTTACCGTGAAGGGATTGACAACCCCTTTATCGCGTTGGTTGCGAGATTCTTGTTTGTTTGTGTAGGTATGAGGGACTTTGGAGGAGCCTCCTACTGGATTGATACCTTGGTTCTCAAAACTGAGGGAAATACTTACGCTACTTTGCTGCATGACCCTTTCCTCTTCAAGGGAAAACCAACGCAGTGCTCAAGAGGTAGCAAGAAGGATTTCCGGTGCCGTTGCCAGGGTGGTCTTCGCTCAAGTCAAGACATACCAAGTACCCATCACAAACTCATCTCCCTCGCATTACATTGTTTGCCATTTGCCTCTCGTTTTCTCTCCCCCACTTCACCCTTGCCGTTTTATTTGCCCTCTCTTTTCCGTTCGCCTCTTTTTTGCTTGTCTCTTGTGTGCTTGTGTGTTGGATCGCTTGTCACGATGGCTCAAGATAATACTAAATTGTGTGACTTTTACAATACCAATAATAATGATTTCCTTAGAACTACGATTGCTCCTATTAATGATGCTGAATCTTGTGAAATCGATGATGCTTTGTTGAATCTTGTTATGAAAGATCAATTCTCCGGCCTTCCTTGTGAAGATGTCGCTACTCATCTAAACAACTTTGTTGATTTGTGTGATATGCAAAAGAAGAAAGACACGGATAATGATATTGTTAAATTGAAGTTATTTCCATTTTCACTTAGAGATCGTGCTAATACTTGGTTTTCGTCTTTGCCTAAAAATAGTATTGATTCATGGAGTAAGTGCAAAGATGCTTTTATCTCTAAGTATTTTCCTCCTGCTAAGATCATCTCCCTTAGGAACGATATTATGAATTTTAAGCAACTTGATCATGAACATGTTGCAATTAGGAGAGGATGAAATTAATGATTCGCAATTGCCCTACACATGGTTTGAATTTATGGATGATCATACAAAAAATTTATGCCGGATTGAATTTTGCTTCTAGAAATCTTTTAGATTCGGCCGCGGGAGGCACTTTTATGGAAATCACTTTAGGAGAAGCTACTAAACTCCTAGATAATATTATGGTTAATTATTCTCAATGGCACATCGAAAGATATACCAGTAAGAAAGTTCATGCGATAGAAGAAATTAATGTTTTGAGTGGCAAGATGGATGAACTTATCAAATTGTTTGCTACTAAGAGTGCTCATATTGATCCTAATGATATGCCTTTGTCTACTTTGATTGAGAATAATAATGAATCTATGGATGTGAATTTTGTTGGTAGGAATAATTTTGGTAACAACGCGTATAGAGGAAACTCTAATCCTAGGCCGTTTCCTAGTAATTCCTCTAATAATTATGGTAATTCCCACAACAACTCTTATGGAAATTTTAATAAGATGCCCTCTGATTTTGAGAATGGTGTTAAAGAATTTATGATCTCTCAAAAGAATTTCAATGCTTTGCTTGAAGAAAACTTGCTTAAAGTTGATGAATTGGCTAGGAACGTTGATAGAATTTCTCTTGATGTTGATTCTTTGAAACTTAGATCTGTTCCACCTAAGCATGATATCAATGAGTCTCTCAAAGCCATGAGAATTTCCATTGATGAGTGCAAAGAAAGAACCGCTGTGATGCATGCTAAGAAAGATTGTTTTGTAAAAGTGTGTTCTACTAGTTTCCATGAAAATAATTATGAAGTATAAAAGTGATTGATGTGTTCCCTATTAAATCTTTGTTTTTCAATATGAATCTTGATAATGATGGGACTAGAGATGAGTCAACTTTAGTTAAAAGTCCTCCCAATGATTCGGAGTTTTTAGATCTTGATGCTAAATTTGGTAAAAGTGGGATTGGAGAGGTCAAAACTTTACTTAGCTATGAACCCACTATTTTGGATTACAAGGAATTTAATTATGATAATTATTATTTAGTAGATTCTATTTCCTTGTTGCAATCCATGTTGAATTCTCCTCATGCTTATAGTCAAAATAAAGCTTTTACCCAACATATTGTTGATGCCTTGATGCAATCTTATGAAGAAAAACTTGAATTGGAAGTTTCTATACCTAGAAAACTTTATGATGAGTGGGAACCTACTATAAAAATTAAAATTAAAGATCATGCATGCTATGCTTTGTGTGATTTGGGTGCTAGTGTTTCCATGATTCCGAAAACTTTATGTGATGTGCTAGGTTTCCATGAATTTGATGATTGCTCTTTAAACTTGCACCTTGCATTCCACCATTAAGAAACATATGGGAAGAATTAATGATGTTCTTGTTGTTGCAAGTAGAACCTATAGGATCATCTTGGGTGTTAGTTAATTTGATTCTGCTGAAAAACAGAAACTTTTGTGCGCACGAGAATAATTTTAATAAATCACAAGAATGTGCTTTGTAGTTGATTCTGTTTGAAGTAGATCAATAGAGAAATTGCCTAGGACTTCCTATTTTGGTAGGATTTTTAGAGTTCTAGAAGTATTCTAAAGTTACAGATTTCTACAGACTGTTCTATTTTTGACAGATTCTGTTTTTCGTGTGTTGTTTGCTTATTTTGATGAATCTATGGCTAGTATCGGGGGGTATGAACCATAGAGAAGTTGGAATACAGTAAGTTTAACACCAATATAAATAAATAATGAGTTAATTACAGTACCTTAAGTGGTGGTTTTTCTTTCTTGCACTAACGGAGCTTATGAGATTTCCTGTTGAGTTTTGTGTTGTGAAGTTTTCCAGTTTTGGGTAAAGATTTGATGGACTATGGAATAAGGAGTGGCAAGAGCCTAAGCTTGGGGATGCCCATGGAACCCCAAGATAATTAAAGGACAACCAAAAGCCTAAGCTTGGGGATGCCCTGGAAGGCATCCCCTCTTTCGTCTTCGTCTATCTGTAACTTTACTTGGAGCTATATTTTTATTCGCCACATGATATGTGTTTTGCTTGGAGCGTCTTGTATGATATGAGTCTTTGCTTTTTAGTTTACCACAATCATCCTTGCTGTACACAACTTTTGGGACAGACACACATGATTTGGAATTTATTAGAATACTCTATTTGCTTCACTTTTATCTTTTGAGCTAGATAGTTTTGCTCTAGTGCTTCACTTATACTTTTTAGAGCACGGCGGTGGTTTTATTTTGTAGAAATTATTGATCTCTCATGCTTCACTTATATTATTTTGAGAGTCTTTTAGAACAGCACGGTATTTGCTATGGTTATAAAATTGTTCCTAATATGATGGGCATCCAAGTTGGGTATAATAAAAACTATCATAGGAAGTAAATTGGATGCTATGATCGATTTGATGCTTGATAATTGTTTTGAGATATAGAGGTGGTAATATTAGAGTCATGCTAGTTGGGTAATTGTGAATTTAAGAAATACTTGTGTTGAAGTTGGCAGGTCCCGTAGCATGCACGTATGGTAAAAGTTGTGTAACAAATTTGTTGCATGGGGTGCTCTTTTGATTGCCTTCCTTATGTGTGGAGGTCGGGGGCGCGCGATGGTTAACTCCTACAAACCTCCCCCCTAGGAGCATGCATAGTAGTACTTTGCTTTGAGGGCTAATAAAACTGTTGCAACAAGTATATGAGTTCTTTATGAATAATGTGAGTCCATGAATTATACACACTCTTACCCTTCCATCATTGCTAGCCTCTTCGGTACCGTGCAATGCCCTTTCTCACCTTGAGAGTTGGTGCAAACTTCACCGGTGCATCCAAACCCCATGATACGATACGCTCTATCACACATAAACCTCCTTATATCTTCCTCAAAACAGCCACCATACCTTGAATGGAATTTTCTTGAAGGAATGCTTTAGAAGCTGGGGTTTAGAAGAAGATGGGTGGACCTAGTGATGAAGTGTGTAACCACGGTTAGATACCAAATCAAGGTCAACAATGAAGTCACTAACACAATTCTTCCCGGGCGAGGGCTAAGACAAGGGGACCCATTATCTCCCTATCTTTTCCTGATTTGTACAGAAGGCTTTTCAGCAATGCTCCAAGATGCAGAAGAAAATGGAAGACTAAAAGGTATTAATATCTGTCGCAATGCTCCAAGTGTTAGTCATCTACTATTTGCTGACAATTCTTTATTACTAGTTGAAGGAAATGAAAGGAATGCAACAGAAGTGTAGCGCATCCTTGAAGTGTATGAGAAATGCTCAGGCCAGGCAATCAATAGAGAGAAATCTTCTATCCTCTTCAGCAGGAACATCAAACCATGTCACAAAGAAAGGATGAAGAACATCCTTAACATCCACAAGGAGGGCTATTTAGGGAAGTACCTTGGCCTGCCAGCTTATATTGGGAAATCAAAGAGCAAAACTTTTGCGTACATAAGAGAAAGGGTTTGGAGAAGAATCCAAGGCTGGAAGGAAAAAATGCTTTCGAAGGCAGGGAAAGAAATCTTAATCAAGGCCGTGGCTCAAGCAACTCCAGTCTATGCAATGGCTTGTTTTGACCTTACAAAATCCTTTAGTGATCAATTGAGCGAGATGATCTGTAGGTATTGGTGGAGTCAAATGGATAAGGAAAACAAGATACATTGGGTGAGCTGGGAAAGATTGATAACTTCCAAACAAAATGGGGATCTTGGGTTCAGGAACCTCCATTCGTTCAATATAGCAATGCTTGCAAGACAAGCATGGAGGTTGCTCCACAACCCAAATGCCCTTTGTGCCCGAGTATTATCTGCGAAATACTACCCAGATGGGCAAATCTTAAATGCAAAGCCTGCAAGGGGAATGTCATATACATGGAGGAGCATATTAAAAGGGATCAATTTGCTAAATAAAGGCATAATATGGAGAGTGGGGAATGGCAAATCTATTAACATATGGAACGATCCATGGATCCTAAGAGGAATATCAAGAAGGGTCATATCAAGGAAGGGCAACAATCTAATCACGCACGTCGAGGAGCTCATAAATCCAGTAACTAACACTTGGGACCTAGACCTACTGAACCAATCAATGGTAGGCAAAGATGTACAGGTTATACTCAGGATCCCAATTCATGAGCAGCTAGATGACTTCCCAGCATGGCACTATGATAAGAAAGGACTTTTCTCAGTCAAATCTGCATACAAAGTAGCACGGGATTGTGAAGCACATGAATCTGTGAAAGGGCTACCTGAATGCTCCAATCCAGTGGGAAACACATGTGGTTTTGAATGGAAGAAACTATGGTCACTCCCTCTGCCTAACAAGATACTGCATTTCCTATGGAGAGTGGCCACCAACAGTTTACCATTGAGAATGAAGCTGAAACAAAGAGGTATGAATATTGATACCAGGTGCCCACTTTGTTTTAGATTAAATGAAGATGGAGGCCACATTTTTTGCAAATGCAAATTAGTTAAACCAATCTGGAGAGGACTTCAAATGGAGGACACAAGAGAGTTAATTGCTGGATGCCCAAGCGGCCCATCTCTCCTACAGGAAATATTCAATCTAAACGAAGAAAAGAGGCTCACAGCTTGTTGTTTGCTCTGGATCTGGTGGGCGGAAAGGAATAAAGCAAACCGAGGAGAGAAACCAAGAACATCAAATGAGATAATTACCTCTGTCACAGTTCATTTTTTGGAATACAAGAACATGCAGGTAAAGAAACTAATACCAAGTAATAAGATGCAGCTGCAATGGTCTCGACCGATGCATAATTTTTTAAAGATCAACGTAGATGGTGCTTTTAGGGAACAATCCCTTTCAGGTGGTTGGGGCTTTATAGTCAGGAATGATCGAGGAGTAGCAGTGGCAGCTGGACAAGGTCATCTTCAAGAAGTCGGCAATGCTCTTCAAGCTGAAGCTCGAGCTCTTCTCCAAGCGGTGCAAATCACCTCATCAATGGGGTGTAATCAGGTGATTCTAGAAATAGATTCGACTGTACTGAAGAATGCTATTACATCAAGCGAGTATGATCTAGCGCCGCTAGGTGTTCTATTTAGAGAAATAAAAGCCATGTTATGTGTTAGTTTTGAAAACTTTAGAATATCTGTTGTACCAAGATCATGTAATGTTGTAGCTCATGAACTAGCTGCGCGTGGCGCTCTGTTAGGGGATGGCGATCGTGAGGTCTGGATTGGACATCTACCACAGTTTGTACTAAACCTGTGTGCTGGTGATATGCCGAGCACACCAGTTTAATGGAATACATTTGTGTTCCTTTCAAAAAAAACAGCCACCATACCTACCTATTATGGCATTTCCATAGCCATTCCGAGATATATTGCCATGCAACTTTCCACCGTTCTGTTTATCATGACACGCATCATCATTGTCATATTGCTTTTGCATGATCATGTAGTTGACATCGTATTTGTGGCAAAGCCACCTTGAATAATTTTTATACATGTCACTCTTGATTCCTTGCATATCCCGGTACACCGCCGGAGGCATTCATATAGAGTCATATCTTGTTCTAATATCGAGTTGTAATTCTTGAGTTGTAAATAAATAGAAGTGTGATGATCATCATTATTAGAGCATTGTCCCCTATAAAAAAAGGGAAAGTCCAAATAAAAAAAGAAGGGCCCAAAAAAATAAAAATAAATAAATAAGGGGGACAATGTTACTATCTTTTTCCACACTTGTGCTTCAAAGTAGCACTATGTTCTTCATATAGATAGTCTCCTATGTTGTCACTTTCATATACTAGTGGGAATTTTTCATTATAGAACTTGGCTTGTCTATTCCAACAATGGGCTTCCTCAAAATTCCCTAGGTATTCGTGAGCAAGAAAGTTGGATGCACACCCACTTAGTTTCTTTTGTTAAGCTTTAATACATTTATAGCTCTAGTGCATCCGTTGCATGGCAATCCCTACTCCTCATGTTGACATCAATTGATGGGCATCTCCATAGCCCGTTGATTAGCCTCGTCAACGTGGGACTTTCTCCTTTTTGTCTTCTCCACACAACCTCCATCATTATATTCTATTCCACCGATAGTGCTATATCCATGGCTCACGCTCATGTATTGCGTGAGAGTTGAAAAAGGTTGAAGCACGTTAAAAGTATGAACCAATTGCTTGGCTGAAACCGGAGTTGTGCATGATGGGAGTATTTTTGTGTGATGAAAATGAAGCATAGCCAAACTATATGATTTTGTAGGGATGAACTTTCTTTAACCATGTTATTTTGAGAAGACATGATTGCTTTATTAGTATGCTTGAAGTATTATTATCTCTTATGTCAATATGAAATTTTATTCTGAATCATTTGGATCTGAACATTCGTGCCACAATAAAGAAAACTACATTGAGAAATATGCTAAGTAGCATTCCACATCAAAAAATCTGTTTTTAAAATTTACCTACTCGAGGATGAGCAGGAATTAAGTTCGGGGATGCTTGATACGTCTCCAACATATATATACTTTCTGATTGCTCCATGCAATTATATTACCCGTTTTGGATGTTTATGGGCTTTACTCTAAACTTTTATATCATTTTTGGGACTAACCTACTAACCGGAGGCCCAGCCCGAATTGTTGTTTTTTGCCTATTTCAGTGTTCCGAAGAAAAGGAATATCAAACAGAGTCCAAACGGAATGAAACCTTCGGGAGCGATCTTTTTGGAACAAACGCAATCCAGGAGACTTGGAGTGGACGTCAGGAAGCAGCCGAGGTGGCCACGAGGCAGGAGGGCGCGCCCCCCACCCTCGTGGGCCCCTCGTGGTTCCCCTGACCGACCTCCTTTGCCTATATATACCTCCATACCCTGAAAAACATCCAGGAGCACCATGAAAACCTATTTCCACCGCCGCAACCTTCTATATCCACGAGATCCCATATTGGAGCCTTCGCCGGTGCTCCGTCGGAGGGGGAATCGACCACGGAGGGCCTCTATATCATCTCCAAGGCCTCTCCGATGAGTTGTGAGTAGTTTACCACAAACCTTCTGGTCCATAGTTATTAGCTAGATGGCTTCTTCTCTTTTTGAATCTCAATACAAAGTCCTCCTCGATCTTCTTGGAGATCTATTCGATGTAACTCTTTTTGGGGTGTGTTTGTCGAGATCCGATGAATTGTGGGTTTATGATCAAGTTTATCTATGAGAAATATTTGAATCTCCTCTGAATATTTTATGTATGATTGGTTATCTTTGCAAGTCTCTTCGAATTATCAGTTTGGTTTGGCCTACTAGATTGATCTTTCTTGCAATGGGAGAAGTGCTTAGCTTTGGGTTCAATCTAGCGGTGTCCTTTCGCAGTGACAGCAGGGGCAGCAAGGCAATTATTGTATTGTTGCCATCGAGGATAAAAAGATGCGGTTTATATCATATTGTTTGAGTTTATCCCTCTACATCATGTCATCTTGCCTAATGCGTTACTCTGTTTTTATGAACTGAATACTCTAGATGCATGCTGGATAGCGGTTGATGTGTGGAGTAATAGTAGTAGATGCAGGCAGGAGTCAGTCTACTTGTCGCGGACGTGATGCCTATATATATGATCATGCCTATATATTTTCATAACTATGCACTTTTCTATCAATTGCTCGACAGTAATTTGTTCACCCACCGTAATACTTATGCTATCTTGAGAGAAGCCACTAGTGAAACCTATGGCCCCCGGGTCTATCTTTTATCATATAAGTTTCCAATCTACTTTTTTTTGCAATCTTTACTTTCCAATCTATATCATAAAAATACCAAAAATATTTATCTTATCTTATTATCTCTATCAGATCTCACTTTTGCAAGTTACTGTGAAGGGATTGACAACCCCTTTATCACGTTGGTTTTGAGGTTCTTGTTTGTTTGTGTAGGTATGAGGGACTTTTGAGGAGCCTCCTACTGGATTGATACCTTGGTTCTCAAAACTAAGGGAAATACTTATGCTACTTTGCTGGATCACCCTTTCCTCTTCAAGGGAAAACTAACGCAGTGCTCAAGAGGTAGCAAGAAGGATTTCTGCCAGGGGGCTATTGAGCCCATGGTGCGGGCTGGGGCGGTCCCCATTGGGCCTGATGGACCTCCCCCTCTCTCGTCACTCGTCCTATTCCCTCCCCTCCCTGGCCTGGGCCTTGGGCCACGAGTGGCCCATCCCTAGCCTTACTTGAACGCCCAGGCCTGCTCTTGTGGCCTCAGCCTGGCTAGGTCTGGTACTTATGGGTCCGCAAGGGTGCCGCCCCCTATTTCTAGGGTTCCCTGCTTCCAAATCCGATGTGCATCCACGGTGCTTCCGCATTCACACCTTTCCCAGATCCAATCCTCCTTCTCCCCTCTCCCTCTCATTCGCGGTGGTGCTCTCCCACTAGTAGAAAAAGGGTCAAATGTGAAGCACAATAGTGCCGGTTTGAATTTCAGCCGGCACTAATGTGTACATTAGTGACGGTTCGTGGTGGCGATCAATAGCACCGGTTCGTGGCGAACCTTTAGTACCGGTTCATGCCACGAACCGGTACTAAAGAGGCTGTGTCAGCCTGCGGTCAGGCTATGGCCCCACCATCACCATTTAGTGCCGGTTCGTACCACGAACCGGTACTAATGAGGTTATGGCGAGCTGTTTTTAGTCCCACCTCGCTCCCCTAACAAGCCTTTTACCACCTTAAATATGTTATTTGTCAAACTATCACAAGCACTTGGTCTTCATTGAACTCTATGTGTAGAATTTGTGGCCGCAATATGAGTCTTCATCGGTTTATAAATCGTTGATGACTCATATTGACAATTCAGATTGTACACACAAAGATCATTGATGATCAAAGTATTTTTGATGTTATAAGATCATATTGACAATTTAGACTGTAAAGAAATATAAGATCATGATCTAAATGCTCTTATATTTTTTGCGTTCAGTATGCACCAACTGCTAGGCGGGAGGAGCTGTTTAGTACCGGTTCATGGTGAACCTTTAGCACCGGTTCGTGCCACGAACTGGTACTAATGAGGTTGTGTCAGGTAAGGCTGGGCCCCACGAGCACCTTTAGTACCGGTTCATGGATGAACCAGTACTACAGTTTCTTAGTAAGCTGTTTTTTAGTCCCACCTCGCGAAGTGAGAGGGACTAGGAGCGGTTTATAAGCCCTGAGTGTAGAGACGATGAAGAAGAGGCTCAATGCTCACGTTGCTTAGCTTCAAGCCTTCAGGAATACGGTAGACTGCACGGAGCTATGCGCAGTGCAGTTTACACTATTCCGAAAGGCTTGAAGCAAATTAACGAGCATTGCACCTCTTTCTTATTTTTAATAACTTATTACAACTCCGGACTTCTTCTGTTATGGCAAAAACTAATTGCACGTCGACATTCCTTTTTTTTTAAGTTATAACTCCAGACTTTGACCATCAAGTTTTGCAGAAAAGAAAAAATAGCAGAAAAGAAGAAAAACTATAGCTGCAAAGAAAAAAACTATATAAAAAATTACTCAAAAATAAATAGAAGAAAATAAATATATAAAAAAACTACTCAGAAATAAATAGAAGAAAAAATAAAGCAGAAAAGGAAAAAAATTATATTTGCTATTTTTCAATCGTTTACAAAATGACCGTGAAATTGAAAATCACTACAAAATGAACTCTGAAAATGTTGAATTTTGGCAAACTAGATGAAAAACTACTCAGAAATAAATAGAAGAAAATAAATATAACAGAAAAGAAAAAACTATACAAAAAACTACGCAGAAATAAATAGAAGAAAATAAAGCAGAAAAGAAAAAAACTATAAAAAAAATTGGGGCGCTGCCCTGTGGGCCTGCTAGGCCACGGGCGTGCAATTACAGGCCTTAAAGGCCCAGCGGACTCACAGGGCAGCGCACAGAATTTAGGCCCAAAGGCCTGCTATATAGAGGAGTTCAAAGAGGTAGCCGCGGCTGGGTTTATAAACCAGTGCGGCTGCCCTTCGCCCGGCGAGGTGGGACTAAACTTTGGGGTGGCAGCGCGAGGCCTTTAGTACCGGTTGGTGGCTCCAACCGGTACTAAAGATCACCCTTTAGTACCGGTTGGAGCCACCAACCGGTACTAAAGGCCAACTTTGGCCAGGCCAAGAGGCGGGAAGACCAGGCCTTTAGTACCGGTTGGTGGCTCCAACCGGTACTAAAGGCCCATACTATATATATAGCACTTACGAAAATTTCAGTTACATCTCCCCACTTCTTCAACCTCTCGCGACATCGCCGCGCGCCGCTCGATCCCGTCGTCGCCGCCCATCGCCCGTCGTCCGTCGTCGTCGTCGCTGTCCCCGCCGCCGCCCGTCGTCGTCGTCGTCTCGCGGCGCCTCCCCCGCCCCGTACGCCGGCGCCCCCGCCCCATACGCCGGCGCCCCCGCTCGTACATACGGGGCGGCGGCGTACGTGGCGGCGTACACACACATACACACACACACTACACACACTACACACACACACATTTTTTACTTATTTTCTGTTTTCTGTTTTCTGTTTTTTAGAAAATTTAATTAGATATTAATTAGCTAGGTATGTGAGATTTGAACTAGTTGAATAATTAATATAACTAGTTTATTTTTAGTAAGAAAATTGTTAAACTAGTTTATTTAGGTATATGAGATTTGAACTAGTTGAATAATTAATATAACTAGTTTATTTTTAGTAAGAAAATTGTCGTATCTAAGATTTGATTATCTAATTAAAATATTATTTGTTAATGAGTTTTTCTGTTTATTTAATGTTTTTATATATTTTGAGTTTATATAAATGTTAGTTTAATGTCGAATGTTAGATGAATTAGATAGAAAAGTTAAATATATAGTAATGTCAATTGTTAGAGATGAATATAGTTAGATATATATTTGAATTGGCTAGATATTAATTAATGTTAGATAGTAATAAGTGTTTAATGTTTCACCTAAGTGGGATAAGTCTGAGAAAGAGATGGAGGATTAGAACTAGTTTATTTTTAGTAAATGCTTAGTTGAACTTGTTGAATTAATATATAGAACTAGTTTATTTTTAGTAAATGCTTAGTTGAACTAGTTGAATTAATATATAGAACTAGTTTATTTTTAGTAAATGCTTAGTTGAACTAATTGAATTAATATAACTAGTTTATTTTTAGTAAATGCTTAGTTGAACTAATTGAATTAATATAACTAGTTTTTTTAGTAAATGCTTAGTTGAATTAATAGAAGTAGTTGAATTAATTGAATTAGTAAGTGTTTAATGTTTCGCCTAATATGAACATAGGAAATGTCGTCTGACGACGGAAAAAATTTCGGTATGTGCACATACTGTGAAGACGAGCGCGACCAGTGCGACAGAAATTTCCTTGTTGATGGTAGGCGATTCAGCATCAAGATGGATGAGACTTTCGAATTCGATACAGCAAGTCACAACGACAAGTCTGTTTTCGTAATTAAGCATGACTTATATATGCTTCATTTGCCTGACTTATAATTTTTAATTTTCACTATTCTACTAGCGCATCCCATGCCATGCAAGAATTTTTGTCTTGGATAAGATAGGTTTCAAAGATATGGAAACTATGGAGGTAAAGAGAGCTTACCTGAAAACTGAGCATGATGGTTATACTTTCAACGTCAAAGTATACAATGCACACACGTACACCTATTTTGAATGCAAAACTTGGCAAGCACTATGCAAGGCTTATGCATTTGAGCCTGGTATGGTTATCACCTTTGATATTCGTCCGGAAGATGATATTGAAGGTAATAGAGACATATGGGTCGATGTGCAGATGCCTCCAGTTCTACCATTATGTGAGTTCTTCTCAAATATATTTTTGTCTTTGATATTGCTTATTTCAAAAATAACTGACAACTAATTTCTATTGACAGCTTATCTCCATTCAACCAAACATGTCCGGCGCTTGGTAGACAGGACCTTCTACTGTCCCGGAGCTGAACTAAACTGCGAGGAGATAAGTCATTATGTTTCATGGCTTGAGGATCTTCATACTATCAAGACAAAAAAATTTCCTGCACTTGGAAATGTTAGTACTCAAAATGTGCGACCAATAGTGATGGTATTAAACTACGGTCACATCTATTTAGGAATGATGGTAAGATATTTACTATTTGTCCTGATCAGTGCATATTTTGCATACATATTTTTTTTGCTAAACTTTCATTGCTAAGTATATTAATTAAGTACTATACGATGTTCTTCAACAGGGACTCCCGATGACAGTTGTGCCTCAGGGGATCGAGACTAAAGGTCAGATGTCAATTGTTAGCTTAAGGCCAAGATATCTTGCACTGCACATGAATGCATTCAGGATTTCTAGAAGCGATGAATGCTTAATAGTGAAAGATTGGAGGAAAATTGTTAATGATCGCAGAGAAGTACTAGGGGGCAGCAATGAGAAGCGCAACCCACGATTAGGAGACAGGTTCATCGGCATGCTCTAGTATGATCAATCAGGAGAGCTATACATGTTCTATGCTATTTTACCAGAGAGAGCGTAGCTAGCAGGAGTGATTTAGCTAGTTCTTCATGCTGCTCTTAATTAGTACTTGTCCTTTCATGTCCATGTTCTTCATTATGAACTTAAGTGATTTGCTTTTGTGGTGTTATATATGAACGCTTATAATATCATGACAATCATGTTGAACTCGATGATTGGTTCTACTAGAAATTCTATATATATATATATATATATATATATATATATATATATATATATATATATATATATATATATATATATATGCATAACATTTACAATGTGTAGTATCGTAAAATACCAGCAAACGAAAAAGAATTAAAATGGAAACACAAAATTAAATGAAAAAGAAATCATAAAACTAAAAAACCCCAAATCTTATAGTACCGGTTGGTCTTACCAACCGGTACTAAAGGGCTCCAGGCCCCCGGACCCGGCTCGTGCCACGTGGTTGCCCTTTAGCACCGATTCGTGCTGAACCGGAACTAAAGGGGGGGGGCTTTAGTGAACACACTTTAGTGTCGGTTATGTAACCGGCACTAAAGGGCATTACGAACCGGTGCTAATGCCCGGTTCTGCACTAGTATCCATGGATCGGTCGCGGGGCTCCTCCAGTGAGGCCGTCTCCGGCCAAAAGCATCGGCGCGAGGGTTCAGCGCAGGCGGGCACGGATCTGGAGTACGAGGTGGCACTCCGGTCCAAGCTCCAGTTGTAGCAGGTGGCGCGCGAGCAGGTGGCTCGGGAGCATGAAGCCTAGGCGGCCGGGCCGGAGTGGCTATAGCGCGATGAGTGGGCCCGTGATACGTCTCCAACGTATCTATAATTTTTGATTGTTTCATGCTGTTATATTACCTGTTTTGGATGTTTATGGGCTTTACTTTACACATTTATATCATTTTTGGGACTAACCTACTAACCGGAGGCCCAGCTCGTATTGCTTTTTTTTTTTGCCTATTTCAGTGTTTCGAAGAAAAGGAATATCAGACGGAGTCCAAACGGAATGAAACCTTCGGGAGCATGATTTTTGGAACAAACGTGATCCAGAGGACTTCGAGTGCAAGTCAAGAAGCAGCCAAGGCGGCCACGAGGGTGGAGGGCGCGCCCACCCCTACCAGGCACGCTCCCCTATCACGTGGGCCCCTTGGGCTGTCAGGACCCCGACTCAATGGCACCCCGATCTAGCTTGTAACACCTCATATCACTTTGCGGCCTCACGCACGGTATTCCCACGAGTGTCGCCTTACTAGGCTCGGGACCGTTTGCGCCTTTTGGCACACGTATATGATAGTGTCGCTAGCATCCATATGACAAGGAGCCCGGGCTGACATGGCTAGTCGTGAACCCAAAGTGGCACTAACTTACAGGGACAGGCATACATGACCCAGCAACGAACGTGTCGGTCATCATCGAGTGAATCCGGGCTGTAGCAACTAGGCTAGCAGGACTCTAGAGAATCTGGGCTGTAGCAGGCTAACAGGACTCTGGAAGACACCGCGTGACATTTCCCCGAAGGGACAGACACAGGAACAAAGAAGGAGACATGCCAGCCAGCCTAAGTGTTCTGGAGTAGTAGGAAGCTACCAAGGCTCAGTGGAAGCACTAGGAGACATTTCCCGGTAAGAGAGGCTACCAAGGATAAACAACTAGATAGTCAGATCCCACACATACCAAGCATTTCAATAACATACACACAATATGCTCAATATGTGTAAATACAACATGGCATCACAACATGACTCTACGACTCAAGTATTTTATTCAATAGGCTCCAAGGAGCGAGATACTACAAACATGGGTCTCATGACCCAACATTCAGAGCATACAAATCAAAGCACACGCGGAAGCTTAACATGTCTGAGTACAGACAACTATAAATGAAAAAAGCTAAGAAGCCTGACTATCTACCAGATCCTGCTGAGGGCACAAGATCGTACCTGAGGTAACAAGCTAAACGTCGAAGTCCACACGGAACTACTAATGAGACTGAAGTCTCTCTGCAAAAACATAAAATAGGCAAACATGAGTACAAATGTACCCAGCAAGACTTACATCAGAACTATCTACATATGCATCATTATCAACAAAGGGATGGTGGGGTTTAACTGCAGCAAGCCAGCTTTGACTCGGTGGCTAACCTGAACTACAACTGCAAGTAACTCTTTTGAGGTGGCGCACACGAGTCCACATATTCACCATATCAATACACCACTATGGATCCGCTCCCGTCTTCCTACGAGAACGCCATCCATAGCACTCACGCTTATCTTGCGCATTTTAGAGTATCCACTTTCAGTTATCTATGAACTGTATAGGCAACCCAGAGGTCCTTTACCGCGGACGCGGCTATTCGAATAGATCATATTAACCCTGCAGGGGTGTACTTCTTCACACACGCTCTCACCACTTACCTCCATGTACACGTCATGTATCTCGGCAACCTTCAAGCAGAAGCCTGGCGAGGGTGTCGGCCACGACATGACTAACCACACAAGTCTCTCGTCCAGGTTTATCGCCTAATCGGGTTCCATCCGCAAGGAGATCCGGCCGGGGTGTCGCTCACGGCCCCAAATGATGTGAGCAGGGTTCCCAAGCCCACCATCCGGGTGCCACTAGGTACACCGTGCCACTGCACCTAGTCTGTCCCAAGCCCACCTGTACGGGGTGCCACTTTGTAGACTACTAGCACTACCTACAAACACCAGAAACTAGTTGCAACTCCTGGACAGAGATCGAGTTGATTAATAAGTCGAGAGAGCCTGGAGCGCCCGGAGCCCAATGTGTGGTAGTAACTGTTCATGGATCACAAACATAGAACTCAGTTCCTGAGGACGGTTTCAATGAGATAACCCACCATGTACTCCTACATGGCCTCTCACCGCTACCTTTACCAAATCGTGTTCACACACTTAGCTCACACATAGTAGGACATGTTTCACAACATTCCAATTCATCCCCGATGAATCAGACCTAACTCAACTCTAGGCAGTAGCAGGCATGACAACAAGCATGAATGAGTAGGCACATTAGGGCTCAAACAACTCCTACTCATGCTAGTAGGCTTCATCTATTTACCGTGGCAATGACAGGTCATGCAGAGGAAAGGGGTTCAACTACCGCAGCATGTAACAGTTGAATCGTTGTTGTCCTAATGCAATAAAAAAGAGTAGGAGCGAGAGAATGGGATTGTATCGGAATGAACAAGGGGGTTTTGCATGCCTGGCACTTCTGAAGATAATATAGTTCTTCATCGGTGTCATCGAACTCATCGTCGGAACCACGTCTACTGAGGGGGAACAAACAACGGCAACAGAGAAAGAACACAATCAATGCAATGCAACAATATGATGCATGAGTGTGACATGGCAATATGCTGTGGTTTGAGCTAATGCAACTAGCAACCAAATTAAATGAAGTTGGTTTGAATCCAAGATTCAAATTCAAACTCCACATGTTGATATTTAAATGCCATTTATATGATTTGTGCTAAACAGCAGCTATAAGTTGTTCTAACATGCATGAAAATGGTACATATGGATAGATTGGATTTTTCTGATCATTTTTCATATATAATTTATTTCATTTGGAGTTACAGTTGAATTTCTATGATTTTTAGTAGTTTATACAATTTTCTGGAATTTTCTAAATTATAACTAATCCAGAAAATGACTTATTGCGTCAGCATTAGGTCATGCTGACCTCAGCAGGTCAACAGGACTGCCCCGGGTCAAACCTGACCAGTGGGTCCCACTGGTCAGTGTCAAAGTGATGGCTTGTGTCAGAGTCAGGTGGGCCCGGTCAAATGCCACGTCAGCAGGGTCAATGCTGACCCATGGGTCCACTGGAATTAGATTAATTCTAACTAATTTCTTTAGCCAGTTAATTAAATAGGTGGGACCCGGCTGTCTGTGGGTCATGGGTGGCTAACAAGATGGTTAGGAAGCTAATGACAGGGGTTAGCCGGTGACTAATCGCCGGTGATAAGCAGTGCACGGGGTGGTCGCTGGCCGGCTGCTTCCGGCCACGGCTGCTTGCGCGGCTGGGCGCGTTGGGGAGCTGCTGCTACGGTGCTTCCAATGGTGGAAGTGGCAGGTGCTGGGGCGGCCGGAGACGACCGCGGCGTCGACCACGACGGCGGCCGGAGCTCGGTCGGGTGCGTGCGCGGGGCTGCAGGGCGGTAGGGAAGGAGCTGGTGGCCTAGATGGCACCCACGGACCACCAGAAGCACTCTGGTGCCATGGGTTTGGGCGGAGGGGCTCGGGGCAAGGAAGCTGGGTGGCCATGGCGGACGGCGGTGCTTGGGCACACGGGCGGGGGTGCTGTGGCACGGGAATGAGAAAAGCAAAGTAGGGAAAACGGGAAGGAGCTCACGGTGAACTCGATGGCATAGTCGATGAGGTCGGAGACGCACTGGAGCCCGCGAATCCCCGACGAGTCTGCCGGCGGTTAGAGGTTGAAGACGAGGTTGGGGACGATGTTGCAGGGATTCCGGAGGGGTGGGGAGGAAGAGGGGTCGAGGTGGAGCTCCTGAGCTCAGCGGCGGCGACGGGCTCCGCTCGGGTGGGTGAGAAAGAGGGGTTCAGGCGAGGTGCGAGAGAGCGCTGAGAGGGGGGAAGGATCCAGGGGGTCTGGGCATCTCACTGGTGTTGCTGGAAGCGTCGTGGCGTCGCACTGGAGCAGGAGGTGGCGTCGTCGGCCGCGCATGTGCAGACACGCAGCTGCTTCTCCTCCTGGCAGGAGGAAGAAGACGGTGTTGCCCCTGTGGGCTGGGCCAGAACAGGAGTTGGGCCAGGCAGGTAAGTCAGGTAAGGCCCTTTCCTTGTCTATTTTATTTATTTCTGTTTTCTATTTTTTGTCTTTGTTTTTTTGGATTTAGTAAAATACTAAACCACTTCTAAAAATCCTGAAATAAATTTTGAGGACCTGTTGAATTATTTCCAACAACCCACATTTAGTTTCAGAATTATCTGAGCATTTAAAATTGTTATAGCAATTAAATGCCCAAATTCAAATACATAATTATTTAATTCAAGAGTCCAAAAATGGCCTAGAAATATGTGCATCATTTTTGGCAGAGGTTTTCACCTTTTACAAAAATCATGAACTTTTCTAAAGGGCATTTGGGTTCGTTGAAAATATTTTTATTGAACCTAGTTAAATTCAATTGGTGCTAGGGTTTCAACAATCCCCATTTCAACTTTCAAATAAACTTAGACATGATGCATGGATGCTTGTGCAACTATTTACAATCAAATTCTAGGGTTGTGACAACTCACCCCCACTAACCAGGATCTCGTCCCGAGATTCAAGACGTGAGGTAAGAAGACAGAGGGGATACAAAGCTAACTTGATCTTCATGATCCAACTTGCACTTCATAAGAACGTTGATTCGATCAGCATCTTGATCTTGACATCTTTGCTTTCTAGATCTTCATCCAACACGACGACAGAAATAAACTCTACAGGATTCGATCTTCTCGAAGATCGAGCAACTCACAATCAATTCACGGAATGAGACATTGAAACATCTCTCGAGCTGAGACACAAAACATACATCCAGAGGGATGGAGTGGAACAGATGACAAAGGTTCAAATTGGTAGGCAACCATTCCACGCTTGAGTAAGATGGTGCATGGTTTCAAAGTAGCGAGGAGATAATTGTCATGATTCCATAACGGGACACCTCGGGGGAGGTGACTCGTAGAATTTTTCCCTTAAGTGGCAAAAGAATTACTTCGATCCATAGATCATTGAAACTCTTCATACCATCCTGAGGCAATTCAAAATTGATCATTTGAAGGAATTAGAAAGAATGTCATACTAGTTTGGAACGGAAACTATGGTTATAGAACAACCCGGCAAAAAGGAAGGCACATTCCAATTGATACCGAGGATATAACCTAGTGTCTGAGCGTGCTCTCAAGAATTTGAGCATTTCCGTATTCATCAAGGTTTTACCAACATCTGTGTCAAGGATCATGGCAACGCAATGTACTGCCATGATGGATACCAGTGGAAGATGCAGATGCAAAGGAAGATAACATCTTCTCAGATTTCACCTTAGCAAGGCCAAGGAAACAAAATCTGGATGATCGACCGAGAGACATTTAGCACTCCGCTTCTAATGTTCTCCTTGATGTGCTAGCGTAACCCATTTACATGGTTTGGTATCTAGAACATCAAGTAACAGGTCGGACTTCGGGAGATCAAGAATCCATAAGGAATAACTAGGGATGTAAATCCTGCGAAATCCTTATGGGGAGGTCCCCAACTTCTTCAATCAAGATACTACAATAATAGGTCTTCCGGCTGGGTGTATTGGCCACGACATCCACTTTACCGGTTATCGAGAGACCGATATTATAGTTCTTGGGAAATGTTCCAACCATGATATCTGCCTGAGATTCAGATCTAGTTGGTGTCAGAATATTCCAAACTCATCAAGTCTAGAAAGAAAAATTAAAGTTTGCAACACAAATCGACGAGATGACGTTGCAAGATTCTCGGGAAATGGACTACGATAGTAGGCTCCAAAACATGAGCTGGTTCTGCTACAAACATGTGAACACGTTGTCCCAGACAAGCATGACCACATTTTAGTCTTACAACGAAACACTACCGAGTTCAGAAGGGGAACCATCAGCGAGGATATCGAAGTCCTTACAGAAGGAATGCTCTTAAGAACGAACTTATTCTCCTTGAACTAATCAATCAATGGCTTGGTGTGCTAGGGATATGTATAGAATGAAGATGATCAGTCTATCAGACCATAGAATACTTCGCACGTGCATAACTGACTTGGGATGATTCCAGAGGAAGTAAAAACAAACTTTCTCGAATTCACGGCGGCAACTTACATCAGATATACGTGAATTAGAGGAAGTCACTTCTCTCATCCAAACATATACCTCAGGGACGGGACTCGAAGGCATTGTTTGCAAAGTTTCCAACACTAGCTTAATGTTCAACATGAGTCATGGAGGAGACAAAATGCTGCTGATGGGCTCAACAGCAACTCATCGGAATTTCCATATCACTGGACTCCCACCACTATGTGAACATGGTGATAGCATTGGTCAGACCAAAAGATGTAATGGTGTATGCTCGATGGATCAACCACGAGTAAGACAACATTATGAACATCGTTGGTTTTGATATGACTTGACGATAGCCCATACTCAAGTCAAATTTTTTACAAGACAATAGATCCAACAACTGATCACGAGGACCAATTGGTGAAGATATCATCTTTCTTCAACACACACACAACACAAAGATATCCCTTCAGAAAGAACCAAATTTGGCAAAGCTTTTTATCTTCCAACTCTCCAAGTTGTTGTTTGGCTTAACCAACTAGCTCAGGGGTATCCAACATAGATTCTTGGAGAAGGGGGTGGTTACAAGAAACCAACTTGATCACGAACTCAACATAGTAGTCAGGTGACAACCTGGTAACACTTCCGAGAAGACATTCGGAAAATCACGAACCACCGAAATGTTATTAAGCTCGGGAGCAATCTTGCTTTTCAGGCAAGACGATATGATCGAAAGAGCGAGAGATTGACACAATCCTAACTCATTGATCGAAGAGTGCACCAGGAAATATGGACTAGGTAGCACGATCAACCTTAGGATGATGATTCAATAACCAACACGCTAAGAATGAAATTATTGTCCATTAGCTACCAAGCAACGGAGTTGCTAGGAGTATTGATTTCACGCATCACAGTTCACTTGTCGGCATTCCGGTTACAATAACACGAAACCGAGGAATGAAACAATGATGGCGAGAAGTATCACTGCGTCAAGAATTCATAAGAGATGGTGCAATTCTCATGACAATCCTGACATAAAGGGGGTAATACTCCAGGGTAGAACAGAGCAAAAGCTGGATTGGCATTTGATCTACAGAGCACAACTACTTTGATCCAATCCTGGATATGGATGAGGTACTGGAGTTTGTTTCTCCTAGTCATTCCGGAATAGAATGGCTTAACGGACCACAAGAATAATAGGCATTGATGAACGAATGCACGCATACTCTTTACTATCAATTAATAGACGAGGGTCGGAAGACAACTAAAATGGGACAACTCAAAATAACATATGATTTTCTGAGTTGTGGATGCATGGATTAGCATGTCAAATGAGTTCAACATATTTCTTTCGGATAACCCATGCAGAAAGGTTGAACTGGCAAAGTCACAATATAGAATGGAGAACTCATCGAGAGCACTCCTGTTGTGATCTTTTGATCCAACAAACTTCTGCCATAAGTGGTTCATAGTATTTGGAAGAAGGAAATACCACGGACCTCAAGGACTAATGCAAAGGTTACTAATAACCTAAAGGAACGAGAAAACACTATCAACATGAAGTAAGTAGGGTGAATCTTGGGTTCAAAACCCCGGGAATAGAATGCCTACCAACTAAATGGCATCACGGGATGCTTTCGAGAATGATGGCCAAAATCATCACACTGGGAATACAAGCATTGCTAGATTACTAGGTGACTCCCTAAGACGCCTAGGGTCATAATAATGGCTTCAACATATACGCCAAGGCAACAGAGTACCTCAACTCACCGATTAGTGTGATTAACCTGGCCCAAATGGACATCAGGAACATGGAGTAATGATTGCAAGTGCATCAGACTATCTAGAAACCTAGGATGACTCGGACAGCATAACGGTTGTAAATGCTCGAAAAGATTTGAAACATACTGCAGACATGGTGGCATAACCACTCAGAATCACAATATCAAGGTACCGAGACCAACTACAAACACCCGGAGGTAGTAGAAACCGAACTGAGGCTTAAGTCCAACAATCTTATAAGTCTACGGATTAGTAACGCGTGATCCTGATAGAAAGAAGAGAAAGCCTAGTTCCTTAACCCCGTAGAAAAGATAAGATGACTCGGATCAGAAGGGCATGAGGTAAAGGAGTAAAAAGAACCTTACGTCCCCAACCACAATCAATTCCCTTACATAACTAAAGAATTTCTAGACTCAACTTCGACCAGTTTGGCTTGGTAATCCTACAGGCAGTCAAGCTCTGATACCAAAGCTGTCAGGACCCCGACTCAATGGCACATCGATCTAGCATGTAACACCTCATATCACTTTGCGGCCTCACGCACAGTATTCCCACGGGTGTCGCCTTACCAGGCCCGAGACCGTTTGCGCCTTTTGGCACACGTATATGATAGTGTCGCTAGCATCCATATGACAAAGAGCCCGGGCTGACATGGCTAGTCGTGAACCCAAAGAGGCACTAACTTACAGGGACAGGCATACATGACCCAACAACGAATGTCTCGGTCATCATCGACTAAATCTGGGCTGTAGTAACTGGGCTAGCAGGACTCTAGAGAATCTGGGCTGTAGTAGGCTAACAGGACTCCGGCGGACACCACGTGACATTTCCCCGAAGGGACAGACACGGGAACGAAGAAGGACACATGCCGGCCAGCCTAAGTGTTCCGGATCAGTAGCAAGCTACCAAGGCTCAGTGGAAGCACTAGGAGACATTTCCCGGTAAGAGAGGCTACCAAGGATAAACAACTAGATAGTCAGATCCCACACATACCAAGCATTTCAATAACATACACACAATATGCTCAATATGTGCAAATACAACATGGCATCACAACATGACTCTACGACTCAAGTATTTTATTCAATATGCTCCGAGGAGCGAGATATTACAAACATGGTTCTCATGACCCAACATTCAGAGCATACAAGTCAAAGCACATGCGGAAGCTTAACATATCTAAGTACAGACAACTATAAATGAAAAAAGATGAGAAGCCTGACTATCTACCAGATCCTGCCGAGGGCACAAGATCGTAGCTGAGGTAACAAGCTAAACGTCGAAGTCCACACGGAACTACTAATGAGACGTCTCTCTGCAAAAACATAAAATAGGCAAACTTGAGTACAAATGTACCCAGCAAGACTTACATCAGAACTATCTACATATGCATCATCATCAACAAAGGGATGGTGGGGTTTAACTGCAGCAAGCTAGCTTTGACTCGGTGGCTAACCTGAACTACAACTGCAAGTAACTCTTTTGAGGTGGATCACACGAGTCCACATATTCACCATATCAATACACCACTATGGATCCGCTCCCGTCTTCCTACGAGAACGCCATCCATAGCACTCACGCTTATCTTGCACATTTTAGAGTATCCACTTTCAGTTATCTATGAACTGTATAGGCAACCCAGAGGTCCTTTACCGCAGACGCGGCTATTCGAATAGATCATATTAACCCTGCAGGGGTGTACTTCTGTAGGACCTTGAAGTATGTCTAGAGGGGGGGTGATTAGACTACTTGACCAATAAAAACTTAACCTTTTCCCAATTTTAGAGTTTGGCAGATTTTAGCTACTTTAGGACAAGTCAAGCAATCATCACACTATCCAAGCAAGCATGCTAAGAGTATATTGGCAGCGGAAATTAAAGCATGCAACTTGCAAGAAAGTAAAGGGAAGGGTTTGGAGGATTCAAACGCAATTGGAGACACGGATGTTTTTGGCGTGGTTCCGATAGGTGGTGCTATCATACATCCATGTTGATGGAGACTTCAACCCACGAAATGTAACGGCTGCGCGAGTCCACGGAGGGCTCCACCCACGAAGGGTCCATGAAGAAGCAAGCTTGTCTATCCCACCATGGCCATCGCCCACGAAGGACTTGCCTCACTAGCGGTAGATCTTCACGAAGTAGGTGATCTCCTTGCCCTTACAAACTCCTTGGTTCAACTCCACAATCTTGTCGGAGGCTCCCAAGTGACACCTAGCCAATCTAGGAGACACCAGTCTCTAAGAAGTAACAAATGGTGCGTTGATGATGAACTCCTTGCTCTTGTGCTTCAAATGATAGTCTCCCCAACACTCAACTCTCTCACATAGGTTTTGGATCTGGTGGAAAGAAGATTTGAGTGGAAAGCAACTTGGGGAAGGCTATAGATCAAGATTCATATGGTAGGAATGGAATATCTTGGCCTCAACACATGAGTAGGTGGTTCTCTCTCAGAAATGGTAAGTTGGAAGTGTAGGTTCGTTCTAATGGCTCTCTCCACGAATGAAGAGGAGGTGGAGGGGTATATATAGCCTCCACACAAAATCTAACCATTACACACAATTTACCAAACTCGGTGGGACCGATTCAACAGACTCGGTCGGACCGATTTAGTAAACCTAGTGACGGTTAGTGATTTTCGGTGGGACTGACATGCATCTCGGTGAGACCGATTCGGTTAGGGTTAGGGCATAACATAATCTCGGTAAGACCGATTACACAAACTCGGTGAGACAGATTTGGTAATAAGCTTTCCAGAGAGTTGGTCACGTAAAATCGGTGGGGCCAATTTGCTCTTTTCGGTGAGACCGAAATGTTACAAAAGGGAAACAGAGAGTTTACATTGCAATCTCGGTGGGACCGATCGCTCACTTCGGTTAGACCAAAACGTTACGAAGGGAAACAGAGAGATTACAATCCCATCTCGGTGAGACCGAGATCCCTATTGGTAAGACCGATTTGCTTAGGGTTTGTGGCAGTGGCTATGACTTTTGGAATCGGTGGCGCCGGATAGGAAGAATCAGTGTGACCGATATTGGCTTTGGGTTTAGGTCATTTGTGGATGTGGGAAAGTAGCTGAGGGTTTTGGAGCATATCACAAAGCACATGAAGCAAGAGGCTCATTAAGCAACACCTCATCCCTCCTTGATAGTATTGGCTTTTCCTATAGACTCAATGTGATCTTGGATCACTAAAATATAAAATGAAGAGTCTTGAGCTTTTGAGCTTGAGCCAATCCTTTGTCCTTAGTATTTTGAGGGATCCACTTTCATCATCCATGCCATGCCATTCATTGAGCTTTCTTGAAATAATAGTCTTGGAATAGCATTAGCTCAATGAGCTATATGTTGTTATGAATTACCAAAACCACCTAGGGATAGTTGCACTTTCAATCTCCCCCTTTTTGGTAATTGATGACAACATATAGATCAAAGCTTCGACAAAAGATAATAAGATTGAATAACATCGTCGCTTTGAGAAGTATGTGATAAGCAAGAGCTCCCCCTAAATTTGTGCATAGTTTAAGATTTGCTTTGGACTGCAAATGCACAATGAATTAGGCTCATGGGTTACTCTTTCATGTCACATACATCTTGGTGGAGCGCTCAAAATGATAAAGATTGAATACATGTACTCATCACCAAGCAAAGTGAATGATCACATAAGATAGATAGGATAATATCATCAAACATGCATAAGTGTAGCTTATGATCAAACACATGATCATCAATGTCTCACAAGCATAGTATCTCAGGCAATCAAAAGCAACAAGTTTAACCACCAAATAAAGCAAGAGAGAACAAAAGCAACACACTCTCTCTCGAAGCCTATGATCTATAAATTTTTCTCCCCCTTTGGCAACAAGTTACCAAAAAGTTCATAGAAAATGCATAGTACTAGATCAACTCTAAGGCTTTATCTTCAGGTGGTGGTGTCCGGATAACTCCAAGAATGAAGGCTTCAGTTGAAGTAGAGGGTGCTGGAGTTGATGCTGGAGCTGGTTGCACTGGAGCTGAAGGGGCAGTAGCTGGTGCTGAAGATGTTGCTCTAGTGTCTGTCACAGGCACTGCAACTGACCTCTAGGCTCTAGGCACTTTGGCAAACACATTTGTTGTAGTCTTGCCCTGCCTCTCCCGCATGTCATCCTGCAGCTGCTCTACAACTAACTGAATCTCAGTTACTTTGACATCAAGATCATGGAATTTGAGTTCCATGATTCTCTCCAGGCTCTCCTGATTCTGAGTGAGGGTGGCCAGTCCCTTCTCAATCCTCAGTGTTAATGCTATCAAGTAACCAAGCTGCTCCTACTTGTTCTTCAAGAAATATTCAGATGCCTCCTCTTGAGTTGGCATCCTGGCAGCATTCTCCTTCTTTGCCTTCTCCTTCTTCTCTTGAGCTTAAACTGATGATGGGTCATTCTCATTCATGACAACCTCATTGTCCTCAAAGTCTGGATAAAGTGGAAAATGTTCCTTATGCAATTGATGTTTCCCTGTGCCCATCTTTGAGTTGATCAATTCCTGAATCTGAGGTGCATATCCACAGCTCCTCTTCTAATCTGCTGCAGTCCTCTTAATGGTTTCAATCATAAGGCTCATGACTTTGAACTTTTGTGGCACATCAAACACATGCAACATGTTGATGGCATGCCCTCTAATCATGTTATGGTCACCAAACTTGGGCAACAGAGTGTGCCTTGGAATCCAATTGATAGTGGGCAGCCCTGATAGCAGAAAGTGAACTGATCCAAACTTGTGAGTGTCAACTGCCTTGTCTGGGATCTCCTTGTACATGTGAGCCATGGAATTGTGATCCATCTTCTTCTTTGCATAGATATCCAGGTCATCCTCATTTTCCTTAGGGGCATTTATCAGACTTGCCCATTCTTCAACAGTGGATTGGTACCTTGTACCTTCAGACATCCAAACAATTCTTCCATCTGGGTAAAAATGTGCTGTGGAGTAGAATTGCATGATAAGCTCATCATTCCAGTTGGTGAGCTTTTGTCCAACATAATCTGCAACTCCACAAGCAACAAAACTGTCTTGCACTCCAGGATAGTGCTCTTCATTTTCCTTGATGTAGGTCCAGTCGACCCACCTCATGTCACAAACTATGGGCTTGTTGTCCAATAGAATTGTCTCATAAAAGTCCTATTGTTCCTTTGTATGGATCCTGTAGTCAACAACAGTCCTTCTCCTTGTGGCATATGGATCTTCCATCCTCCATAGCCTCAGCCTTGAATCTCTCCTGATATTCATGTCTTCAGCTACAGGATGGGCATCATTGTGGTCTGGTATCTTGGGCTTGAGCTTCCTTAGGACCTGACCTTCTTCATCTTCTTCTTCAGCAACATTTGGCACTGGGCCTTGTTCTTCTCAGCAGCTGGAATACTCCTAGTATTCCTCTTTGGTACTTGCTTGGCCTTGGAGGCAGCTTTGGGTGCTTCCTTGGGCTTAGATGTTGCAGCCCCTGATCTTATTGCATCACCCATAAGCTTGGGTGCCTTAGGTGCTGGTGCAGCAACCTCTTCCTCTTCTTCAGAATCTCTTCTCATTGAGGGCTTTCCAAGAACCTGGGCAGTTGTGGTTCTTGCTCTCTTCTTCTTCTTGTCCTGAGCACCTTCATCCTCTGATTCAATTTTAAACTTCATTGTCTCTCTAGTGGGGACTTTCTTGGGTTTGGAAGAAGTGACTTTCTTTGCAGGTGCCTCTTTGGGTTCAGTCTGTTTTGGCACTTGAGTGGATCCTCTGACCTTGGGCATTGGTGTACTTTTGGCAGGAACTTTCTTTTTCATTCCAGGCTTTGTGCTATGTGCAGAGCCATATTCCTTCTTGAGCACCACTTTCTTGGAAGTAGCCTCATCTTCTTCAGCTTTGTAATCCTCATCTTCTGAGTCTGAGGTTCTCTTTCTCCTTTGCCTGGTTGCAGCCTTAGGCAGGTTGCTAGGAGTGCTTCTGCTCCCTTCATCTGAAGTGCTGGAGGGACTAGTGCCCTCACTCATGTCAATCTGCTCTTCTGACCTGTTCTAGCTGTCACTCTGATCTGACATGCTGCAAAAGCTGACTGCTGACCCTGTGAAGAGTTATAGATGAGATAGAAAGGATGAGCATCACAAAATGCAGAGATTTTTGCAAAAGAATGATTCAAAAATTCAGTTTTAGTTTTCCACAGAAAGCATTTTGGATCACGATTTTCAAACTCGGTGATACCGAAGCAGTTTTGGAACCTAAACTGATGAACTCGGTTGGACCGAGTCACACTTCGGTGGCACCGAGACTGCTAGGGTTTCATAGAATCCTAAAATCGGTCGCACCGATTAGTAATTCTCAGTCAGACCGAGAGTCACTAGTGCAATGGCATAAGCCAAATCGGTGAGACTGAGTTTTTCAACTCGGTGGGTCCGAGATGGTTTCGGCGGAAACCTAACCCTAAAAATTTGAATCTCATCTAATCTACAGACTACTTTGGCTGGATAAGATTGTTTCAATCGTGGCAAGATTCATAAAGAATACAATGTGCTAGGAATCAGACGAGGATAGCACACAGATTGAGTCCATACCCTAGCTTGGCGATGAACTCACTACGGCGGCAACGGCGAGGGCGAAATCCGTTGACAGCGGCGGAGACCAGCTACAGGAGGCTGCTGGCGATGAGGAGACGATCCGGAGACCTTCGATGGCAGAGCGAGCAATTGCGCGGGCGAAGGGGTTTTGGAGAAATTTCCAAAATTTTGCCCATGACTATATATAGCCCGACCCTGTCGGTGTGACCGAGTGGAACAACTCGGTGGCACCGAGATGCATAAATGTGTACAGTTACAGCAAATCGGTGTGACCGAAAAGTTCAAATCGGTTGCACCGAGATTGAAAACTCAGATCAACTTAATGATCTCGGTAGGACCGAAATGGAGGAATCGGTCTGACCGAGAGTCACAAAGAGGTTTTGGAAGTTTAAGTCTATGACAAATCGGGGACTCCGAGTGCTCCTCACACAGAGTGGTTCGAATCTGACTTGATCAAATTTTGTGATGTAGCATGAATAGAGTTTGAAACGAGAAAAGCATAGATAGCTAGAGAAAGTTCTTAGGCATTCTTGTCCATCCACTTGGCAAAAAGAAAAGAAGCCAAACAATCAAAACAACAAGTGGATGTCCTTGAATGAGTAAAATATGCACCAACATGCTCACACAATAATATGGCAAATGAAATATGTGGCAAAGCATGCACAACCAATTCTAGCATCTATCAAACAATTGGCGATGACTAGGTCATCTATATATGAGCATATTGACTTAGGAGTCAGATGGGAACATTTGATCATAGGTCATACTCATCGTTTAAGCTCAAGCGGGGTTACCACTTTTACATAATGCATTGATGTGTTCACACCGTTAGAGTTGCTTTGACTCAATTCTTAGAGTTAAGCTCCCCCTAGATGTGAGATCCCCCCTTAGAGGGATGAACTAACCTTGGGTTTTGTCGATGATGACTTCATGTAGGTGTTGAAGATGTGGATGCTCAATGTTGATGTAGACCATTTGGAGCAATCCTTTGGAGTGAGTTGCACTTTCAACTTACCTACATGGGTTAGTCCCACAAGGAACAAACAAGAATATCCATAGACATAGAGTGATGCACACACAAGATGATGTCCATGAAAACATTAGGTTACTTTGTCCCTTGCCTTACCAACATGAGGGTTTGTGACTCCTTGAACTAGTGCAAGATGTGGAAGTTGATTGCACTTGTTCTTGCCATAATGATATGAGTGAAGAATGTTGGCGGAGTCACCCTCAAGAACTCTCTAGTTCTTCTTCTTCGGGATCCACATCATCTTGATGGGAATCCTTGGAGTTGTAGTTGTAATTGATTAAGTAGAACTTGACGTAGTCTTGGGAACCCACTTGAACGAGGCTTTAGGTGCTTCTTCAAATGCATCAATCTCTTCTTGAAGCTTGTCCTTGCCTTTGTTCTTGTGGTCTTGTGGTGGAAGATCATCTTGAGCTTGTGTTCCCTTGAAGGAAGTAGGATCATTCTTCTCTTGTTGAGGAACAAACTTCGTCTTGGGGTATTGATCTTCTTCCCACTCAACTCCATTGGCATTGAACTTTCGTTCAAAACCAACACCTTGATTCTTCCGGTGCCTTCCTTGCTTGCGTACAATTTCCTCGAATTGCTTACTCCCGGCAAGGCTCTTGTAAACACCTTTCTCTATAATTCCCTTCAATAAGCTATTTTCTTGCTCAAGTGTAACTTGGCTAAGAGAATCATTAGTGGAATCAAGAGAACTACTAGAAGCAACAATATTGGATTTGACATGATTATTGTTACTACTAGAGGAAGTATCTTTCTTGTACTTGTCACTAGACTTGACTTGAGGCATGTAAGTAGATAAGAGTAAACGCTTGGCAATGTAAGAAGAACTTTTCTTACGGATATCATCATTGATTGCTTTTAAGAACTCATGTTCTTGCTCAAGATTGAGCTTTTCAAAGCGTAATTTCTCATGAGCCCTTAAAAGTTCTCGATGATCTTCAAAGATAGTTTCATGAGCTAACTTAAGAGTGTTTAGTTCTTTAGTTAGAAGCTCAATCTTCTCCTCATCATTGTCATTCGTTTTATCTTGATTAGCATAATTAATTGACGTTTCATCATAGTATTCATAACTAGAGTTGTCAACAAGTAAATCATCATCCACAAGCAAGTCATGTTCATCACTATTGAAATCAACATACTTAGGATGTGTTACCTTTGGACCTTTGGCCATGAAGCATCTTCCAATTCCTTCATTTGGTGAATCAAATATGTCGTAGGAGTTGGTTGACACAAGTGCTAGACCGGCAACACCTTCATCTTGAGTATATTCGGAGTCGGGGTGATAGCTTCTCTCAGAGTGATTGTCGGAGTCGGAGCCGGATACCCATTCACCAACATGAGCTTGATGTCTTTGTTTTGTGTAGCTCCTTGATGACTTGTTCTTCCTTTCCGAATCCTTGCTTCTCCGTGAGGGTCTTCGTTCATAACGATCATCTCTACTCCTCCTCTCTCTTGGCGGTGATTCTTCTCTTTTGCTTCTTCTTCTTGGAGAATCTTCTCTTCTTTTATAGGGTGTCGTACACTCATTGGAATAGTGTCCGGGTCTCCCACAATTGTAGCAATTGCGCTCTCGACTAGAAGACCTTTTGTCATTGTAAGACCTTGACTTGGAGCTTCTTTATTTGCTTCTACTCTTGTAGAATTTGTTGAAGTTCTTCACCATTAAGCTCAATTCTTCATTGAAGGTTTGTTTCTCACTTGATGATGTGGGGGCTTCACTTGAGGCTTTGTAAGCACCACTTGACTTGTTGTGAAGTTCCTCCTTATCCTTGAATGACATCTCATGAGCAACAATTCTTCCAATGACTTCCATTGGCTTGAGATCTTTGTAGTTTGGCATCATTTGAATCAATGTGCACACGGTATCATACTTTCCATCCAATGCTCTTAGGATCTTCTTGATGATGAATTTGTCGGTCATCTCTTCACTCCCTAAGCCGGCAATCTCATTTGTGATAAGAGCAAGCCTAGAGTACATTTCAGCGACACCTTCACCATCCTTCATTTTGAACTTGTCAAGCTGACTTTGGAGCACATCCAACTTGGATTCCTTGACGGATTCGGTACCATCATGCATATCAATCAAAGTATCCCAAATTTCCTTTGCATTCTCAAGACGGCTGATTTTGTTGAATTCTTCGGGGCACAATCCGTTGAAGATGATATCACAAGCTTGAGCATTGTATTGCAGCATCTTCAATTCTTCCGCATTAGCTTCACGGTTTGGTTCTCTCCCATCAAAGAATTCACCTTGCAAGCCAATACAAATAATTGCCCAAACGGCGGGGTTATGTCCGAGAATATGCATTTTCATCTTATGCTTCCAACTAGCAAAATTAGTACCATCAAAGTAAGGACCTCTACGGTGATAATTTCCCTCGCTACACGCCATACTCTCCTAGGTTGTGAAACCAAGGCTATGACCACCAAAAGCTATGGAAATCAAAGCAAATGGAGACCAAAGCTCTGATACCACTTGTAGGACCTTGAAGTATGTCTAGAGGGGGGGTGATTAGACTACTTGACCAATACAAACTTAACCATTTCCCAATTTTAGAGTTTGGCAGATTTTAGCTACTTTAGGACAAGTCAAGCAATCATCACACTATTCAAGCAAGCATGCAAAGAGTATATAGGCAGTGGAAATTAAAGCATGCAACTTGCAAGAAAGTAAAGGGAAGGGTTTGGAGGATTCAAATGCAATTGGAGACACGAATGTTTTTGGCGTGGTTCCGATAGGTGGTGCGTTGATGGAGACTTCAACCCACGAAGGGTAACGGCTGCGCGAGTCCACGGAGGGCTCCAACCACGAAGGGTCCACAAAGAAGCAACCTTGTCTATCCCACCATGGTCGTCGCCCACGAAGGACTTGCCTCACTAGTGGTAGATCTTCACGCAGTAGGCGATCTCCTTGCCCTTACAAACTCCTTGGTTCAACTCCACAATCTTGTCGGAGGCTCCCAAGTGACATCTAGCCAATCTAGGAGACACCACTCTCTAAGAAGTAACAAAGGGTGTGTTGATGATGAACTCCTTGCTCTTGTGCTTCAAATGATAGTCTCCCCAACACTCAACTCTCTCTCATAGGTTTTGGATCTGGTGGAAAGAATATTTGAGTGGAAAGAAACTTGGGGAAGGCTAGAGATCAAGATTCATATGGTAGGAATGGAATATCTTGGCCTCAACACATGACTAGGTGGTTCTCTCTCAGAAATGGTAAGTTGGAAGTGTAGGTTCGTTCTGATGGCTCTCTCCATGAATGAAGAGGAGGTGGAGGGGTATATATAGCCTCCACACAAAATCTAACCGTTACACACAATTTACCAAACTCGGTGGGACCGATTCAACAGACTCGGTCGGACCGATTTAGTAAACCTAGTGACCGTTAGTGATTTTCGGTGGGACTGACATGCATCTCGGTGAGACCGATTCGGTTAGGGTTAGGGCATAACATAATCTCGGTAAGACCGATTACACAAACTCGGTGAGACCGATTTGGTAATAAGCTTTCCAGAGAGTTGGTCAGGTAAACTCGGTGGGGCCGATTTGCTCTTTTCGGTGAGACCAAAATGTTACAAAAGGGAAACAGAGAGTTTACATTGCAATCTCGGTGGGACCGATCGCTCACTTCGGTTAGACCGAAACGTTACGAAGGGAAACAGAGAGATTACAATCCCATCTCGATGAGATCGAGATCCCTATCGGTAAGACCGATTTGCTTAGGGTTTGTGGCAGTGGCTATGACTTTTGGAATCGGTGGCACCGGATAGGAAGAATCGGTGTGACCAATATTGGCTTTGGGTTTAGGCCATTTGTGGATGTGGGAAAGTAGCTGAGGGTTTTGGAGCATATCACAAAGCACATGAAGCAAGAGGCTCATTAAGCAACACCTCATCCCTCCTTGATAGTATTGGCTTTTCCTATAGACTCAATGTGATCTTGGATCACTAAAATATAAAATGAAGAGTCTTGAGCTTTTGAGCTTGAGCCAATACTTTGTCCTTAGTATTTTGAGGGATCCACTTTCATCATCCATGCCATGCCATTCATTGAGCTTTCCTGAAATAATAGTCTTGGAATAGCATTAGCTCAATGAGCTATATGTTGTCATGAATTACCAAAACCACCTAGGGGTAGTTGCACTTTCAACTTCTTCACACACGCTCTCGCCACTTACCGCCATGTACACGTCATGTATCTCGGCAACCTTCAAGCGGAAGCCTGGCGAGGGTGTCGGCCACGACCTGACTAACCACACAAGTCTCTCGTCCAGGTTTATCGCCTATTCGGGTTCCATCCGCAAGGAGATCCGGCCGGGGTGTCGCTCACAGTCCCAAACGATGTGAGCAGGGTTCCCAAGCCCACCATCCAGGTGCCACTTAGTACACCGTGCCACTGCACCTAGTCTGTCCCAAGCCCACATGTACCAGGTGCCACTTGGTAGACTACTAGCACTACCTACAAACACCAGAAACTAGTTGCAACTCCTGGACAGAGATCGAGTTGATTAATAAGTCGAGAGAGCTTGGAGCGCCCAGAGCCCAATGTGTGGTAGTAATTGTTCATGGATCACAAACACAGAACTCAGTTCCTGAGGACGGTTTCAATGAGACAACCCACCACGTACTCCTACATGGCCTCTCACCGCTACCTTTACCAAATCGTGTTCACACACAATAGGACATGTTTCACAACATTCTAATTCATCCCCGATGAATCAGACCTGACTCAACTCTAAGCAGTAGCAGGCATGAAAACAAGCATGAATGAGTAGGCACATCAGGGCTCAAACAACTCCTACTCATGCTAGTGGGTTTCATCTATTTACTGTGGCAATGACAGGTCATGCAGAGGAAAGGGCTTCAACTACCGCAGGATGTAACAGTTGAATCGTTGTTGTCCTAATGCGGTAAAAAAGAGCAGGAGCGAGAGAATGGGATTGTATCGGAATGAACAAGGGGGGTTTGCTTGCCTGGCACTTCTGAAGATAATATAGTTCTTCATCAGTGTCATCGAACTCATCGTCGGAACCACGTCTACTGAGGGGGAACAAACAACGGCAACAGAGAAAGAACACAATCAATGCAATGCAACAATATGATGCATGAGTGTGACATGGCAATATGCTGTGGTTTGAGCTAATGCAACTAGCAACCAGATTAAATGAAGTTGGTTTGAATCGAAGATTCAAATTCGAACTCCATATGTGGATATTTAAATGCCATTTATATGATTTGTGCTAAACAGCAGCTATAAGTTGTTCTAACATGCATGAAAATGGTACAGATGGATAGATTGGATTTTTCTGATCATTTTTCATATATAATTTATTTCATTTGGAGTTACGGTCGTATTTATATGATTTTTAGAAGTTTATACTATTTTGTGGAATTTTCTGAATTATAACTAATCCAGAAAATGACTTATTGCGTCAGCATTAGGTCATGCTAACTCAGCAGGTCAACAGGACTGCCCCGGGTCAAACCTGACCAGTGGGTCCCACTGGTCAGTGTCAAAGTGCTGGCTTGTGTCACAGTCAGGTGGGCCCGGTCAAAGGCCACGTCAGCAGGGTCAATGCTGACCCGTGGGTCCACTTGAATTAGATTAATTCTAACTAATTTCTTTAGCCGGTTAATTAAACAGGTGGGACCCGGCTGTCTGTGGGTCATGGGTGGTTAACAAGATGGTTAGGCAGCTAATGACGGGGGTTAGCCGGCGACTAATTGTCGGCACTAAGTAGTGCACGACGGTGGTCGCCGGCGGGCTGCTTCCGGCCACGGCTGCTTGCGCAGCTGGGCGCGTTGGGGAGCTGCTGCTGCGGCACTTCCGATGGTGGAAGTGGCAGGTGCTGGGGCGGCTGGAGACGACCGCGGCGTCGACCACGACGGCGGCCGGAGCTCGGTCGGGTGCGGGCGCGGGGCTGCAGGGCGGTAGGGAAGGAGCTGGTGGCCTAGATGGCACCCACGGGCCACCAGAAGCACTCTGGTGCCACGGGTTCGGGCGGAGGGGCTCGGGGCAAGGAAGCTGGGCGGCCATGGCAGATGGCGGTGCTCGGGCACACGGGCGGGGGTGCTATGGCACGGGAACGAGAAAAGCAAAGTAGGGAAAACGGGAAGGAGCTCACAGAGAACTCGATGGCGTAGTCGATGAGGTCGGAGACGCACTGGAGCCCACGAATCCCCGACGAGTTCGCCGACGGTCAGAGGTTGAAGGCAAGGTTGGGGACGACGCTGCAGGGCTTCCGGAGGGGCCTGGCTAGCTGGGGAGGAAGAGGGGGTCGAGGCGGAGCTCCTGAGCTCAGCGGAAAGGCGAGGGGTGGCCGGTGGCCGCAAGAATGGCGAGCGGCGGCGACGGGCTCCGCTCGGGTAAGTGAGAAAGAGGGGTTCAGGCGAGGGGCGAGAGAGCGCTGAGAGGGGGGAAGGATCCAGGGGGTCTAGGCATCTCACTTGTGTGGCTGGAAGCGCCGGGGCGTCGTGCTGGAACAGAAGGTGGCATTGTCGGCCGCGCGTGTGCAGACATGCAGCTGCTTCTCCTCCTGGCAGGAGGAAGAAGACGGTGTTGCCCCTGTGGGCTGGGCCAGAACAGGAGTTGGGCCAGGCAGGTAAGTCAGGTAAGGCCCTTTCCTTGTCTATTTTATTTATTTCTGTTTTCTATTTTCTGTCTTTGTTTTTTTGGATTTAGTAAAATACTAAACCACTTCTAAAAATCCTCAAATAAATTTTGAGGACCTGTTGAATTATTTCCAACAACCCACATTTAGTTTCAGAATTATTTGAGCATTTAAAATTGTTATAGCAATTAAATGCCCAAATTCAAATACATAATTATTTAATTCAAGAGTCCAAAAATGGCCTAGAAATATGTGCATACATTTAGTTTCACCTTTTACAAAAATCATGAACTTTTCTAAAGGGCATTCGGGTTCGTTGAAAATATTTTTATTGAACCTCGTTGAATTCAATTGGTGCTAGGGTTTCAACAATCCCCATTTCAACTTTCAAATAAATTTAGGCATGATGCATGGATGCTTGTGCAACTATTTACAATCAAATTCTAGGGTTGTGACACGGGCAGCCACCGACCTACTTCTTCCTCCTATATATACCCACGTACACCAAAAACATCAGGGGAGCCCACGAAAAACTATTTCCACTGTCGTAACCCTGTATCCGCGAGATCCCATCTTGGAGCCTTTGCCGGTGCTCCGCCGGAGGGGGAATCGAACACGGAGGGCTTCTACATCAACACCATAGCCCCTCCGATGAGTTGTGAGTAGTTTACCACAGACCTTCGGGTCCATAGTTATTAGCTAGATGGCTTCTTCTCTCTTTTTGGATCTCAATACCATGTTCTCCTCGATCTTCTTGGAGATCTATTCGATGTAACTCTTTTTGTGGTGTGCTTGTCGAGATCCGATGAATTGTGGGTTTATGATCAAGTTTATCTATGAGAAATATTTGAATCTCCTATGAATTCTTTTATGTGTGATTAAGTTATCTTTGCAAGTCACTTCGAATTATCAGTTTGGTTTGGCCTACTAGATTGACCTTTTGCAATGGGAGAAGTGCTTAGCTTTGGGTTCAATCTTGCGGTGTCCTTTCCCAGTGACAGCAGGGGTAGCAAGGCACATATTGTATTGTTGCCATCGAGGATAAAAATATGGGGTTTATAACATATTGCATGAGTTTATCCCTCTACATCATGTCATCTTTCTTAATGTGTTACTCTGTTCTTTACGAACTTAATACTCTAGATGCATGTTGGATAGCGGTCGATGTGTGGAGTAATAGTAGTAGATGCAGGAAGGAGTCGGTCTACTTGTCGCGGACGTGATGCCTATATACATGATCATGTCTAGATAATCTCATAATTATTTGCTTTTCTATCAATTGCTCGACAGTAATTTGTTCACCCACCGTAATACTTATGCTATCTTGAGAGAAGCCACTAGAGAAACCTATGGCCCCCAGGTCTATCTTTTATCATATAACCTTTCAGTCTACTTTTATTTTCATCTTACTTTTCCAATCTATATTATAAAAATATCAAAAATATATTTATCTTATCATACTATCTCTATCAGATCTCACTTTCGCAAGTGGCCGTGAAGGGATTGACAACCCCTTTATTGCGTTGGTTGTGAGTTCTTTGTTTGTTTGTGTAGGTGCGTGGGACTTTTGAGGAGCCTCCTACTGGATTGATACCTTGTTTCTCAAAAACTGAGTGAAATACTTATGCTACTATTGCTGCATCACCCTTTCCTCTTCAACGAAAACCAACGCAAGCTCTAGACGTAGCAAGAAGGATTTCTGGCTCCATTGCCGGGGAGGTCTTCACTCAAGTCAAGACATACCAAGTACCCATCACAAACTCATCTCCCTCGCATTTACATTATTTGCCATTTGCCTCTCGTTTTCCTCCACTTCACCCTTGCCGTTTTTATTCGCCCTCTCTTTCCCAATCTCCTCTCTCTTTCACTTGCCTTTTTCTATTTTCTCGTGTGTTAGATTGTTTACCTTGTCATAATGGCTAGCTAGGTCTTTACCCCTTCTTCTCCCGACTTTGAAGTTCTTCACTTCAAGCAAAGACAAGGAGAAAATTTAAAAGATGCTTGGTTTAGGATGTTAGAATCTTATCGTAGTTGTGCTATAGAAGGAGATTTCAAGATTTTAATTCGCAATTTTTATGTTGGGTTAGCCTTACCCCATAAACAACTCCTTGATTTTGCCGCAAAAGGGGGATTTATTGAAGTTGATCCTAGTTCCGCTTATGAAATTATAGAGGGGATAGTAGGAGTACTTCCCCTACAGAAAGGATCACCCTTATCTCATGAAGGGACCCAAATTTTAGAGAAATTATGTGAATTGCAAAAAAAATTTGAACCACTTAAGAATATTGGTGGGAATATAAACCACATGAATAATTTGATCACACTCTGCAATAGGCGGTTGGATGCCTTAGATCAAAGGATCTCTGAGCATGAAGGGAAACGCAAGGATCCTCCCGGACCTAAGCATAACTCCATTAAAAAGATGAGTGCCAAAGATGGCACTACATAGATCTATCCTCGCTTTTATGCCTCGCTAGGGGCGTTAAATGATAGCGCTAGTTGGGAGGCAACCCAATTTTATTTGTGTTTTTTTGTTTCTGTTTAGTAATAAATTTTGCATCTACCTTCTGTTTAGATGTGTTTTTATGTTTTAATTAGTTTTTGTAGCTTTGTGCCAAGTAGAACCTATAGGATAACCTATGGTGATAGTTAATTTGATTCGGCTGAAAAACAGAAACTTTGCGCGCACGAAATTAGTTTTGTTAAATCACAGAAACGTGATTTTGCGTTGATTCTTGTTGTTGTAGATCAATAGACAAATTGTCCAGGACTTCCTATTTTGGTAGGATTTTTAGAGTTCCAGAAATATTCGTGGGTTACAGATTGCTACAGACTGTTCTGTTTTTGACAGATTCTGTTTTTCTTGTGTTGTTTGCTTATTTTGATGCATCTATGGCTAGTATTAAGTGGTATGAACCATAGATAACTTGGAATACAGTAGGTTAACACCAATATAAATAAAGAATGAGTTCATTACAGTACCTTATGTGGTGGTTTTGCTTTCTTTCACTAACGGAGCTTATGAGATTTCCTGTTGAGTTTTGTGTTGTGAAGTTTTCAAGTTTTGGGTAAAGATTTGATGAACTATGGAATAAGGAGTGGCAAAAGCCTAAGCTTGGGGATGCCCATGGCACCCTAAGATATTCAAGAATAGCCAAAAGCCTAAGCTTGGGGATGCCCCCGGAAGGCATCCCCTCTTTCGTATTCGTTCATTGGTAACTTTATTTGGAGCTATATTTTTATTCGCCACATGATATGTGTTTTGCTTGGAGTGTCTTGTATGATATTAGTCTTTGCTTTTTAGTTTACCACAATCATCCTTGCTGTACACACCTTTTGTGAATTTACTAGAATACTCTATGTGCTTCACTTACCCAACTAGCATGACTCTAATATTACCACCTTTATATCTCAAAAAAATTATCAAGCATCAAATTTATCATAGTGTTTAATGCACTTTCTATGATAGTTTTTATTATACCCAACTTGGATGCCCATCGTTCTAGGACCAATTTTATAACCATAGCAAATACCATGCTGTTCTAAAATACTCTCAAAATAATATAAGTGAAGCATGAGAGATCAATAATTTCTACAAGATCAAGCCACCGCCGTTCTCTAAAAAGTATAAGTGAAGCACAAGAGCAAAAACTATCTAGCTCAAAAGATATGAGTGTAGCACATAGAGTATTCTAATAAATTCCAAATCATGTGTGCCAATTTTATGATCAAGGATTATTGTGGTAAACTAAAAATCAAATACTCATATCATACAAGACGCTCCAAGCAAAACACATATCATGTGGCGAATAAAAATATAGCTCCAAGTAAAGTTACCGATAGACGAAGACGAAAGAGGGGATGCCTTCCGGGGCATCCCCAAGCTTAGGCTTTTGGTTGTCCCTGGATTATCTTGTGGTGCCATGGGCATCCCCAAGCTTAGGCTCTTGCCACTCCTTATTCCATAGTCCATCAAATCTTTACCCAAAACTTGAAAACTTCACAACACAAAACTCAACAGGAAATCTCATGAGCTCCGTTAGTGCAAGAAAGAAAAACCACCACAAAAGTTATTGTAATGAACTCATTATTTATTTATATTGGTGTTAAACCTACTGTATTCCAACTTCTCTATGGTTCATACCCCCCCCCCCGATACTAGCCATAGATGCATCAAAATAATCAAACAACACACGAAAAACAGAATCTATCAAAAACAGAACAGTCTATAGAAATCTGTAACTTTCGAATACTTATGTAACTCTAAAAATCCTATAAAAATAGGAAGTCCTGGACAAGTTGTCTTTTGATCTACTTCAAAAAGAATCAACTAAAAATGACTTTTCTGTGATTTATTAAAATTATTCTCGTGCATGCAAAAGTTTCTATTTTTCAGCAGAATCAAATTAACTATCACCGTAGGTTATCCTATAGGTTCTACTTGGCACAAACACTAATTACAACATAAAACCACATCTAAACAGAGGATAGATGAAATATTTATTACTAAACAGAAGCAACAATCAAGAAACAAAATAAAATTGGGTTGCCTTCCAACAAGCGCTATCGTTTAACGCCCCTAGCTAGGCATAAAAGCGAGAATAGATCTAAGTATTGCCATCTTTGGTATTCAATTCATAAGTGGCTCGCATAATAGATTCATAGGGTAATTTGACTTTCTTCCTAGGAAAGTGTCCCATGCCCTTCCTTAATGGAAATTGGAATATAATATTCCCTTCCTTCATATCAATAATTGCACCAATCGTTCTAAGGAAAGGTCTACCAAGAATAATAGGACATGAAAAATTGCAATCTATATCAAGAACAATGAAATCTATGGGAACATAATTCCTATTTGCAACAATAAGAACATCATTAATCCTTCCCATAGGTTTCTTAATAGTGGAATCCGCAAGGTGCAAGTTTAAAGAGCAATCATCAAATTCACGGAAACCTAGCACATCACATAAAGTTTTTGGAATCGTGGAAACACTAGCACCCAAATCACACAAAGCATAGCATTCATGATCTTTAATTTTAATTTTTATAGTAGGTTCCCACTCATCATAAAGTTTTCTAGGTATAGAAACTTCCAACTCATGTTTTTCCTTGTAAGATTGCATCAAGGCATCAATGATATGTTTGGTAAAAGCTTTATTTTGACTATAAGCATCAGGAGAATCCAACACGGATTGCAACAAGGAAATACAATCTATTAAAGAACAATTATCATAATTAAATTCCTTGAAATCCATAATAGTGGGTTCATTGCTATGTAAAGTTTTGACCTCTCCAATCCCACTTTTACCAAATGTAGCATCAAGATCTAAAAACTCCGAATCATTGAGACGGCTTTTAACTAAAGTTTACTCATCTATAGTCCCATCATTATCAAGATTCATATTGCAAAACAAAGATTTAATAGGAGACACATCAATAACTTTTAGATCTTCATCATTATTTTCATGGAAACTAGAAGAACACGCTCTTACAAAGCAATCTTTCTTAGCACGCATCCTAGTGGTTCTTTCTTTGCACTCATCAATGGAAATTCTCATGGCTTTGAGAGACTCATTGATATCATGCTTAGGTGGGATAGATCTAAGTTTCAAAGAATCAACATCAAGAGAAATTCTATCCACGTTCCTAGCCAATTCATCAACTTTAAGTGATTTTTCTTCAAGCAAAGAATTGAATTTCTTTTGAGAGATCATAAATTCTGTAACACTATTCTCAAAATCAGAGGGCATCTTATTAAAATTTCCGTAAGAGTTGTTGTAGGAATTACCATAATTATTAGAGGAATTACTAGGAAACGGCCTAGGATTAAAGTTTCCTCTATAAGCGTTGTTACCAAAATTATTCCTACCAACAAAATTCACATCCATGGATTCATTATTATTCTCAATCAAAGTAGACAAAGGCATATCATTGGGATCAATTGGAGCACTCTTAGTAGCAAACAATTTCATAAGTTCATCCATCTTTCCACTCAAAACATTAATCTCTTCTATCGCATGAACCTTTTTACTAGTAGATCTTTCGGTGTGCCATTGAGAATAATTAACCATAATATTATCTAGGAGTTTAGTACCCTCCCCTAAATTGATTTCCATAAAAGTGCCTCCCACGGCCGAATCTAAAAGATTTCTAGAAGCAAAATTCAATCCGGCATAAAAAATTTGTATGATCATTCATAAATTCAAACCATGTGTAGGACAATTGCGAATCATTAATTTCATTCTTTCCCAAGATTGGGCAACATGCTCATGATCAAGTTGTTTAAAATTCATAATATTGTTTCTAAGAGAGATGATCTTAGAGGGAGGAAAATTCTTAGAGATAAAAGCATCTTTGCACTTATTCCATGAAGTAATACTATTTTTAGGCAAAGACGAAAACCAAGTTTTAGCACGATCTCTAAGTGAAAACGAAAATAACTTCAATTTAACAATATAATTATCCGTATCTTTCTTCTTTTGCATATCACACAAATCAACAAAGTTGTTTAGATGAGTAGCGGCATCTTCACTAGGAAGGCCGGAGAATTGGTCTTTCATAACAAGATTCAACAAAGCAGCATTGATTTCACAATATAAAGCATCATTAAGAGGAGCAATCGGAGTGCTAAGGAAATCATTATTGTTGGTATTGGAAAAGTCACACAATTTGGTATTATCTTGAGCCATCGTGACAAGCAATCCAACACACAAGCACACAAGAGGCAAGCGAAAAAGAGAGGCGAACGGGAAAGAGAGGGCGAATAAAACGGCAAGGGTGAAGTGGGGGAGAGGAAAACGAGAGGCAAATGGCAAATAATATAATGCGAGGGAGATGAGTTTGTGATGGGTACTTGGTATGTCTTGACTTGAGCGAAGACCTCCCCGGCAACAGCGCCAGAAATCCTTCTTGCTACCTCTTGAGCACTGCGTTGGTTTTCCATTGAAGAGGAAAGGGTGATGCAGCAAAGTAGCGTAAGTATTTCCCTCAGTTTTTGAGAACCAAGGCATCAATCCAGTAGGAGGCTCCACAGAAGTCCCTCGTACCTACACAAAAAAACAAGAACCTCGCAAACAAAGTGATAAAGGGGTTTTCAATCCCTTCACGGTAACTTGCAAAAGTGAGATCTGATAGAGATAATAAGATAAGATAAATATTGTTAGTATTTTTATGATATTGATTGGAAAGTAAAGGTGCAAATAAAAGTAGACGGGAAACTTATATGATAAAAGATAGACCCGGGGGCCATAGGTTTCACTAGTGGCTTCTCTCAAGATAGCATAAGTATTACGGTGGGTGAACAAATTACTGTCGAGCAATTGATAGAAAAGTGCATAGTTATGAGAATATCTAGGCATGATCATGTATATAGGCATCACATCCGCAACAAGTAGATCGAAACGATTCTGCATCTACTACTATTACTCCACACATTGACCGACTCCAGCCTGCATCTAGAGTATTAAGTTCATGAAGAACACAGTAACGCATTAAGAAAGATGACATGACGTAGAGGGATAAATTCACGCAATATGATATAAACCCCATCTTTTTATCCTCGATGGCGACAATTCAATACGTGCCTTGCTGCCACTGCTGTCACTGGCAAAGGACACCGTAAGATTGAACCCAAAGCTAAGCCCTTCTCCCATTGCAAGAAAGATCAATCTAGTAGGCCAAACCAAACTGATAATTCAAAGAGACTTGCAAAGATAACCAATCATACATAAAAGAATTCAGAGGAGATTCAAATATTTATCATAGATAAACTTGATCATAAACCCACAATTCATTGGATCTCGACAAACACACCGCAAAAAGAGTTACATCAAATAGATCTCCAAGAAGATCGAGGAGAACTTTGTATTGAGATTCAAAGAGAGAGAAGAAGCCATCTAGCTAATAACTATGGACCCAAAGGTCTATGGTAAACTACTCACAACTCATCGGAGAGGCCTTGGAGATGATGTAGAGGCCCTCCATGGTCGATTCCCCCTCCAGCGGAGCACCGGCGAAGGCTCCAAGATGGCATCTCACGGATACAAAAGTTTTTCGTGGTGGTCCTGGATGTTTTCATGGTACGTGGATATATATAGGCGAAGGAGGTAGGTCAAGGGAGCCACGAGGGGTGGGGGCGTGCCCACCCCCCTAGGGCGCACCCTCCTGCCTCGTGGCCGCCTTGGCTGCTTCTTGACGTTCACTCCAAGTCTCTTGGATTGCATTTGTTCCAAAAAGATCGCTCCTGAAGGTTTCATTCCATTTGGACTCCGTTTGATATTCCTTTTCTTCGAAACACTAAAATAGGCAAAAAAAATAGCAATTCGGGCTGGGCCTCTGGTTAGTCCCAAAAATGATACAAAGGTGTAAAGTAAAGCCTATAAACATCCAAAACGGTTAATATAATAGCATGGAACAATCAAAAATTATAGATACGTTGGAGACGTATCACGCTTCCCCTCTAGTGGCCCTAGCTCATCTTCTGCTGGCCTCGGAGATGGCATTCTTCCACCTCCCCCTCCTCCTCCGTCTCGTCCACCTCCATCCAACCAAATCTCCAACTCCATGCTCACCTATTTTGCCTGCCACCAACCTGGTCACTTCTAATTCCGCTGCTTCACCCCCCCCCCCCTCTGCGTCATCTTTAGGGAGGAGGGCCACCTCACCGTGGAGTGTCAAAACCGGCGCAAACCTACTTCATTCGTTCATTACGGCCTTGGACTTCCTGGTTGTTCCTTCTTTGCCCTCGATAATGATATTTCGCAAGTGGTTATTGCTCCTGCCCTGTCCAATGCTACTGTCATCATTGTCAAGGATCAGAGGATCTCCCCCCAAACTCTCCTTGGTGAGCTAAAGTTGTGGGATGTTGATGGATGTGATTTGCAGATCCGTCAGCTGTCGGAGTTCGAGTTTGTTGTTGTTTTCCCTTCTAAAGAGAGTCTCAAGACGATTTCCTCATGTACTAGTTTCACTCTCCTGCTTAATCAGCTAGTTTTTTATGTCAAGGTTGCGTCCAACGGTTCCAAGTCTGTTCCCCTGCTCTCGGATATCTGGGTTCTTTTTTGATGATGTTCCTCCTGCCCTGCGCTCCACTTCCTTTCTTATGGCCTTTGGAGTGTTGATTGGCAAGCCTATCAAAGTTGACCCGGATCCTCGCAGATCCTAGGCCCGGCTCGTATCAAGGTGTGGTGTGTTGATCCTCTTTGTGTCCGTGGTGCCATTGATGTCTTTCCTTCCTCTACTGGCTTCCGTCTCCAGGTTTGTGTCCAGGGGGCGAAGAACCTTCATGATCCGCCTCCTCCTCCACCTCCTAGGCCTTCCCCCTCTGACAAGTATGGAGGTGACGACAATGGTGCGGCCAATCCTAGTCGGGGCTCCAACCCTCAATTCACTCGATCTGAATGGAAGGACTTGGCCTCAGAGGGGTGCGGTCTATTAAAGGACAATGCCCCTTTGGATGGTGCGTCGAAGGGGCGGCTAATGCTAAGTCTTGGGGCCTGGAGGGGGAGGCCGAATTCTCCCCTTCCTTCTCCCTTCCCTCCTTTCCTTCTCCTCCTATTTCGGCCTATATGGGGGCACACCAGCCCCTTGTGGGCTGGTCTGTCCCTCTCTTGGCCCAATAAGGCCCATATCTTTACTGGGGGTGCCTGGAACCCCTTTCCGGTGACCTGATACGTACCTGGTACCCCCGGAACACTTCTGGTGTTCGAATACTATCGTCCTATATATCAATATGCACCCCTCAACTATTTTGAGACTCCTCATCATGTCCGTGATCTCATCTAGGACTCCGAACAACATTCGGTCATCAAATCACATAACTCATATAATACAAAATTGTCATCGAACGTTAAGCGTGCAGACCCTACGGGTTCGAGAACTATGTAGACATGAACGAGACACCTCACCGGTTAATAACCAATAGCGAAACCTGGATGCTCATATTAGCTCCCACATATTCTATGAAGATCTTTATCGGTCGAACCATTATGACAATATGCGTTATTCCCTTTGTCATCGGTATGTTACTTGCCCGAGATTCAATCGTCGGTATCTTCATACCTAGTTCAATCTCGTTACCGGAAAGTCTCTTTACTCATTCTTTAATGCACCATCCTGCAACTAACTCATTAATCACTTTGCTTGCAAGGCTTCTTATGATGTGCATTACCGAGAGGGCCCAGAGATACCTCTCCGATACTCGGAATGACAAATCCTAATCTTGATCTATGCCAACCCAACAAACACCTTCGAAGATACCTGTAGAGCATCTTTATAATCACCCGGTTACGTTGTGACGTTTGATAGCACACAATGTATTCTTCCTGTATCCGGGAGTTGCATAATCTCATAGTCGAAGGAATATGTATATGACATGAAGAAAGCAATAGCAATAAAACTGAACGATCATAATGCTAAGCTAACAAATGGGTCTTGTCCATCACATCATTCTCCTAATGATGTGATCACGTTCATCAAATGACAACACATGTCTATGGTTAGGAAACTTAACCATCTTTGATTAACGAGCTAGTCTAGTAGAGGCTTACTAGCGATACAGTGTTTTGTCTATGTATCCACACATGTATCAAGTTTCTGGTTAATACAATTCTATCATGAATAATGAACATTTATCATGATATGAGGAAATATAAAATAACAACTTTATTATTGCCTCTAGGGCGTATTTCCTTCACCGGCTGCTCATGCTAGCAAGAAGAAATCATCTGTCAGGAAGTTCTTCGCGCGGAGTAGGGCCTCGGCGGGCTCTAAGCAGTCGGCGGCCGGCTTGTGTTGTCAATTGGATGATTATCTGGGTGTTGCGTCTGGCTCGGCTTCTGCTGCGGCGTCACCTTGCCCGGTGGCTCGCACCACGCCCATTCGGTCCCCGACCTCCATTGCCCGCAAGAGCGACAGGGTCCAGAATAGTGGTGAGTGGGTGGCTGATCGGGCGGCATGTCGTGCGCCAGCAAAGGATCTCCCTCCTACAGGTACCCCCACCTTCCCCTCCCCTTGCTCTTCGGTATTTTCCCCTATTCGGCTAGTTCTTCCTTCGTGTTCGGACGACCACTTGATTCATGTGCTCTCGGATGTGGGTATCACATTTTATTCTGGTTTCAGATCCCCTTCTGCAATTCTCGCTCTTGTGCAGGTCAATGAAGTTGCCCAAGCTGCCATTGCTAAAGCCAAAGAGACGGCTGTTTCATGTGGTAACCCCCTGGTAGTGGCCGGAGGGACCGTTGGAGATGCTGGTAGGGGCCAGGATCTACCGAATCCTATCAAACGGGGAACTGCCAAGCGTGCCAAATCCTGTGTTGCCCCGTGCAGGTCGAGTCTTCACATTATCTGCCAGATGAGGGCCTTATTCTGGAACATTAGGGGTTTCAGCGCTAGGGGGCGCAGAGACCAACTGAGAGATGTGGTTAGAGGTGACAGCAATTATATAGTAGGGTTAGTAGAAACATTTAATGGTTCGTTCTCTCCTAACGAGCTCTCCGCGGTTTCGGGTGTCGATAGGTTTGATTGGAACTTACTTCCCTCCTCTGGTCACTCCGGCGGGATCCTTATTGGGACTAAGCGTGATGTTTTTGATTTTGTGGCATTTGATCACGGTGTTTTTTGGGCAAGTACTATAGTGTTTCATCGCCAACTGAATTTTCTTTGGGAGGTCATGGTTGGGTACGGGCTTGCTGATCACTCCCTTTCTCCGTTGTTTCTTGATGAAATCACGACTAAAATCGAATCGTGTACCATTCACATCCTGGTGGGTTGTGACTTTAACCTACTACGAACTCCGATGAACAGAAATAACAGCAACTTCTCTTGGACCCTTGTTGATGCTTTCAATGGTTTCCTCTGTGATATGCTCTTCGCGAGATTCCTATGGTGGGAGCTCGCTTTACATGGACTAATCATTAGTCTTCTCCTATGCGTTCGGTTCTGGACGGTGTATTTGTGTGTTCTAGCTGTGATGCTTTGTTTCCTTGTGCGTTGCCGAAAGCTAAATCCATTGCTGGTTCCGATCACGCTCCCCTTATCCTTGATGTTGGGCTTCAATCTCAAACTGTTACCTCTCGCTTCCAGTTTGACGCTTCCTGGCTACTGATCGACGGCTTCTGTGACCTGATCTCTGCTAAACTCACTTCTTTCCTCTCTGCGGGTAGACACTCCTTTGGGACAATGGATGATTGGCACCATTGCTCATATTCTCTTTGTAAATTTCAGCGTGGCTAGTGATGACCCACAAGTATAGGGGATCAATCATAGTCCTTCTAATAACTAAGAGTGTCGAGTCCAACAAGGAGCAAAAAGGAAATGACAAGTAGTTTTCAGCAAGGTATTCTCCGCAAGCACTGAAATTATAAGTAATGAGTAGTTTGATAGCAAGATAATTTGTAATGAGCAAGTAACGGTAATGTTAACAAAAGTGTAGCAAGGTAGCCCAATCCTTTTGAGGCAAAGGACATGCCTAAACAGTCTCTTATGATAAGCAAAGCTTTCTTGAGGGTACACGGGTATGTCATCTAGTCATTTTCATCATGTTTGTTTGATTTGTGTTCGCTACTTTGATAATTTGATATGTGGGTGGACCGGTGCTTAGGTGTTGTTCTTACATGCACAAACCTCCTACTTATGATTAATCCCCTCGCAAGCATCTGCGACTACGAGAAAAGTATTAACAATAAATCTAACCATAGCATTAAACTTTTGGATCCAAATCAGTCCCTTACGGAATAGCGCATAAACTAGGGTTTAAGCTTCTGTCACTCTCGCAACCCATCATCTAGTACCACTACCCATTGCATTCCCTTAGGCCCAAATAAGGTGAAGTGTCATGTAGTCGACGTTCACATGACACCACTGAGGGAATAACAACATACATACCATCAAAATATCGAACACATATCAAGTTCACATGATTGCTTGCAACAGGATTTCTCCCATGACCTCAAGAACAAAAGTAACTACTCACAAATGATAATCCTGCTCAAGATAAAAGGGGTATTAAATACCATATTGGATCTGAACATATAATCTTCCACCAAATAAACCATATAGTAATAAACTACAAGATGTGACCAGCACTACTAGTCACCCACAAGCACCAATTTATAGTTCTGGTACAAAGATTGAACTCAAGAGATGAACTAGGGTTTGAGAGGAGATGGTGATGTTGAAGATGTTGATGGAGATTGCCCTCCCCAAGATGAGAGAGTTGTTGGTGATGATGATGACGATGATTTCCCCCTCCGAGAGGGAAGTTCCCCTGGTGAAATTGCTCCGCTGGAGGGCAAAAGCGCTCCTGCCCAAGGTCCACCTCGAGACGGCGGCGCTTCGTCCCGAAAGTCCTCTCCTTATTTTTTCTAGGTCAAAATGACTTGTATACCAGAAGAGGGGCACTAGAGGTGGGCCAAGGAGGGCACAACCCACTAGGGCGCGCCTGGGCTCCCTCGCACGCCCAGGTGGGTTGTGCCCACCTGGTGGGCCCCCTCTAGTAGTTATTTGCTCCAATAATTCTTATTTATTCCATAAAAAATCCTTGTGAAGTTTCAGCTCATTTGGAGTTGTGCAGAATAGATAGCCTGGCGTAGCTTTTTCAGGTCCATAATTCTAGCTGTGGGTATTCTCCCTCTTTGTGTGAACCTTGCATATTATGAGAGAAAAGGCATGAGAATTACTCCAAAAAGCACTATCATGCATAAAAACATCATAAATAACAGTAGGAAAACAAAATGGATGTACTCCCCCAAGCTTAGACCTCGCTTGTCCTCAAGTGAAAACCAAAATCAAAAAACGTGTCCACATGCTTAGAGAGAGAGGTGTCGATAAAACAAAATACGGACATAGAAGCATCATGTATATTATTATAACAACAACAAACGTTAATATAAAACTTTATCATAGAATTCTCATGAACAAGTAACAATTCATCACAACATCGAAGTATAAAGCATAAACTCTATTGAAAACCAACAAACTATGGTCTCAGTGAACTTTGCAACTACAATTCATCATCTTTTCAGGAAGGGTCACGTATTGGAGCCTTTTGGCAAGTCCACATACTCAACCATCATATAGTATTCTATGATTGCTGATACTCACCTCATACACATCAGCAAAAAGTTTCAACTGGACACATAGAAAGATAGGGGCTTATAGTTTCGCATCCCAACATACTCACCTCAAGGGTGATGTCAACAATAATAACTCATGCTACCCATATCCAACTGGATATATGTGCCTAGATCTTTCCTCACCACATGGTGCTTGCCTAAAGAGAAAATAAAAAGGAATAGAGAGAAGAACTTTGAGTCTTGCATAAAAGTAAATACATAAAAGTAAAAGATAGGCCCTTCGTAGAGGGAAACAGAGGTTGCCATGCGCTTTTTGTTTGTATGATCAATCCCTTAGTGCAAAAGAACGTCACATTATATTGACCCTTATGATAGCAACCTTTATTATGTAGTCTTTCACTTTTATTCTTTGCCATCACAAGTTTGTACAACGCTCAAGTTTCTCTTACAGTAAATGATCTAACACTTTTAGAAGCAATTTTTACTGCCCTATTGCACCGATGACAACTTACTTGAAGGATCTTACTCAATCCTTAGGTAGGTATGGTGGACTCTCAAAACAAGATATGGGTTTAAGGGTTTTTGGATGCACAAGTAGTATCTCTACTTAGTGCGGAAATTTTGGCTAGCAAAGATGGGGCAAGCACCACATGTTGAAGGATTTATGACAATATAACTTCTATGTGAATATGAACAAACATAAATCATTATGTTATCTTCCTTGTCCAATGTCAACAATTTTGGCATATAACATATTGGTGGGGGCTCCCGATCACAAAAGATGTCCAAGATAGTATATTTGCATATGAATCTTCTCTTCCCATATTAATTCTTTCATGAATTGCATCATTGACCAATGCTATGTTTGCAAATCTCCAATAAAATTTTCTACTTATACTCTTCCCTATGTGATGTCATTACTTACCATAAGATTAGCATATGATCTTTTTCATTTATTTCCTTTCTTTTTATTGAACATGAAAGTAAAGAAACAAAACTCAAAGTAAACTTTATTATATATCTCACACACGATTACAAAGATAGATCACTAAGCAAACTCTCGAAAAGAAAGGATCGAACTAAACTTGTATTCATCTAAAGCAAAAGATAACTATAGATCAAACTAAGATAAGTAAAGGTAAAAGATAGTGGAGTGATACGATACCGGAGCACCTCCCCCAAGCTTGGCACAAGCCAACACTACTAGGGAAAAGCCTAGCAGCAGCACGGGTTTTGGGCCTCTCAGTAGCGCGGGGACCGGCGCTACTAATAAGGCACTACAGCTAACGTATAGCAGTAGCACCTGTTGTCCCACGCTACTGCTATACATGAATAGCTGTAGCGCTCTTTAGAAAAGGGCGCTACTGATATTATCTGCAGCGCTGTTTACAGGGAAGCGCTACTGGTAAGGCGGCGCTACTCCTAAATTTTCCCCCTCGCTACTACTAGTTTTATTAGTTTTTTTCTGCATATTTGTTTTGGATTTGTTTTGTATTTGAATAGACTTTATACAATAATATTTAGCATATCATACACATACAAATGTAATCATAGCATATACATACAATTAGTCTCATCAAATCATGTCATCATCATAATCATCATCCAACACAAAGTGGTCTCTCGTCATCAATCTCGAAAATAGCGATACAAGTCTCGATTACTTGCAAATACATCGTCATCCATCTAAACAATGATATACGCGAGAAGAGCTGTCACTTTGAGTACATGAGTTCGTATCCCTCTCTCGCATTAGCGTGAACCTAAACTATCCTTTACAATCTCGGAGTAGGGTTCCTTGTCGATGATCTTTGCTTTCACTCGATTTTTCCAGGCGGCCAACGCGTCGCTAAACTTGGTCATGGCGTGTTTGTTTATCTTCTTCATTGCCGGGTCCTCGTCTGGATCTTCATAATCCTTCTCATTCCGGCCCGGGAACAAGAATATCTGGTGAAACTTCTTTAGGAGGGAGCTCCTCATATTTTCTATCTTCTGTAGTTTCTCATCGTTGATGGTGGCGGTTGTCCGTATGATGCAGCCTATTTGATTGCCGTAGCACGCGCGCGCTTCCTCGGGCGCCTTTGGCTCAAAATTGCCGTCGTCCACCTCCGTGACCACTAGTCTAGTAGTCCTGAGTTTGTTAGGAACCCGTTGCCTCTTTGCTTTCGGTTCTACACCGGCTCCGCTCCCCGAGGCAGCACCGGTCTCGATGCCGGTCTAAATCTCAGCGCCGGTCTTAGTCTCAGCACTGGTCTACGTGTTGGTCTCAGTCCCTGATGCCACTGGTGGGCCCAGCAACAACATCGGTTGATCGTCGGTAAGGCTAAAAAATTCGTCTGCCACCCGGTAGACGTCGTCGCAATCACCAGAACCCTGTCCTTCATCCTTGCTAGCCATGTTTCCTATGATTAAATCTAGTCAATTAATTCTAGACCTAATAAAATGAATAATGACATAAAAAGGCCTATTGTTTTGCAGGAATGTTGACTCCTTCCTGGTGCGGCAAATCCCGGGCACTCGATATGTCCTAGTTTGTAGCACAAGTCATGCCGAAATTCACGAAAAATTTCGGCATGACCTTTGCTAAAAAGTGGACAAATTGAGAACCTGAAATTTGCCGGAACAGAAATGAATCAACATTCCGGTAAAACATAGGCCACTCAGCATCATTCCCTGGAAACAACAAAGCCACTTGGGCACAATCGAACAACTTCAATGAAAAGATATAACATGACCACTTCAATGAAAAATAAAATTTGCCTAAATTCTTTTCCTTGAAAAATAGTGGTCTTTTCAAAAATCAAAAACCTTTGCAAAATGACCTCACTAAACACTTCTCTTCCTAGGAAAGAACCCAAATTATGTTGATCTAGCTATTCCTCTCTCTCACACACAAACACACATTATTATCTCTAACCCTTCTCTGCCTAGGACAGAACCCAATTAAATTTTAAAGGAACTCCATTTCTCTAACCCTTCTGACCTAATGCTCTAAAATAAAATTTTCCTCTAACCTAGCCAACCTACTTAACCTAGCTTGTTAATCCAACAAACCTAATTAACCTACCTATTTAACCTAGTTAGTTAATCTAGTTTACCTAGATAATTAACCCTAATTAAACTAGTTAATGCAGCTAGTTCTCTGTCAAAGCCCAAAATAAATTTTTGCACTAATTAACCTAGACAATTAACCTAATTAAACTAGTTAACCTGACTAGTTCTCTGTCAAAGCCCTAACTAAATTTTTGCACTAACCTAGATAATTAACCTAATTAAACTAGTTAACCTAACTACTTCTCTGTCAAAGCCCTAACTAAATTTTTGCCCTAACCTAGATAATTAACCTAATTAAACTAGCTAACCTATGCATGGGAGAGAGAGAGAGAGGAGGGGTGGGGGCTTACAGAGGATGGCTCCGGTGGTGGCGACGGAGGCAGTGGAGGCGAGGGAGGCAGGGGCGTCTCCGGTGATGGTAAGGGAGGCAGGGGCGTCTCCGGTGACAGAGAGGGAGGCAGTTCTGGCAAGGAAGGATCCGGTGGCGTTGACGGCGGCTCCAGTGGCGTTGACGAGGCCACGCGGCTCCGTGGTGTTGGGGGCGGCTCCGGTGGCATCGACGGCGCACGACTCTGGTGGCGTCGACGTCGGTAGGAGAAGGCGGCGAAGTGGGGTGATGGCGAATCGGGGAGACGGCGACGCGCGGGGTGGGTTGAGGGATTTGGGGGAGAAGTGGTGGCCGGGGGGAAACGGTTTTTTGGTTAAGTCAAACTTAGCGGTAGCGCGTTTGGTAAAACGCGCTATAGCTAAGATAGCTATAACGGTTTTTACAAAACGTGCTGCTGCTATACCTATGAAATTTTCTTCCATTTTTTAATTTCCTTTTCTGTTTCTATAGCGGGGGTCTAGGACACGGGCTGCAGCTACGTTAGCTACAACGCCTCTTATAAACACACGCTGTTGTTATGCCTTCCTCCGTTTTTTCGCTTTTTCATTTATTTTGCTTTACATTTTATTTTTTCCTTTCTCCTTTTTCTATTTCTTTCATTTTCATTTACTTTTCTATTTGTTTTTCATCTTGTTTTATTTCCGTTAGTAGTAGCGCTCTTCTTAGGAAACGCGCTGCTACTTATGCCCTAGCAGTAGCGCGTTTGTTCCAAGCCCGCTACTGCCATGCGTAGCCTATCATTCTAGCAATGGGAATATTAGTAGTAGCGTTTTTGCCACTACACACTCTACTGCTAAGGTTGTATCTGTAGCGCGGTTTTTCTTCAATCACTACTGCTATCTAGCACTAGCGCCCTTTTTTGACCCGCGCTGTTGCTAAATTTCTGTGTATAAGGTTTTCCCTAGTAGTGCAAGGGGAGTGCCCATACCCAATACTCAATTTTCTTTTGGTTATGAAGAAGGTGGTGGTGGTGATGAAGTAGTGGGCTTATCCTTCTTCTCCTCTTCCAGCTTACGACAGAGAGTAAAATTGTCTATCCTCAACTTATCGTTCTCCATCTCGAGATTTATTATCCTCTTGCATAATGCTTCCATGCTTTCGTTTTTTAAACAAGGAGGGACTGGTTGGTCTTCATCTTCCTCCGAAGTCCAGCTATAGTGTTCCACATCCCCATAAACCTTGGGGTTAGCGATATAATCAGCAACATAGCTCTCACCCTCCGAGTCTTGGGATGACATATTTTCTGACCTGTTAGGAAAACAGCGAGAAAAGAAAATAGAAGGTTTCTCCACGATACGGTGGTCAATAGGTTCGGGGGTATATAAAGATTTTTTTTATCTTGGGAAACAAGCAAACGGGAGAAAAACGGAGTCCGGAAGGTACCTGAGGTGGGCATAACCCCCCTAGGCGCGCCTTGCCAGGCGCACCCTCATGACTTGTGCCCACCAGGGTTACCCTCCTAGTTGTTTCTTATATTACAAATTTTTATTTTATTCCAACACAAAAAAAAAAATTTGCGGATTTTTCGGAGTCTGATTACTTACCGTATCACGCACCTCCTCTTTTCCATGATTCTGGCGTTTTCCGAAAGGTTTATTTTATGTGTTCTTCCGGTGTCATAGTTTGGACAATATTGCTTTCAACATTAATGGGCGTATGAGGGAGTCCTGGACTAGGGGGTGTCCGGATAGCCGGATTATCATCATCGGCCGGACTCCAAGACTATGAAGATACAAGATTGAAGACTTCGTCCCGTGCCCGGATGGGACTTTCCTTGGCGTGGAAGGCAAGCTTGGCGATACGGATATGTAGATCTCCTACCATTGTAACCGACTCTGTGTAACCCTAGCCCTCTCCGGTGTCTATATAAACCGGAGGGTTTTAGTCCGTAGGACACACAACCATTACAACAATCATACCATAGGCTAGCTTCTAGGGTTTAGCCTCCTTGATCTCGTGGTAGATCCACTCTTGTACTACCCATATCATCAATATCAATCAAGCAGGAGTAGGGTTTTACCTCCATCGAGAGGGCCCGAACCTGGGTAAAAACATCATGTCCCTTGTCTCCTGTTACCATCCGCCTAGACGCACAGTTCGGGACCCCCTGCCCGAGATCCGCCGGTTTTGACACCGACATTGGTGCTTTCATTGAGAGTTCCTCTGTGTCGTCACCGATAGGCTTGATGGCTTCTTCAATCAACAACAACACAGTCCAGGGTGAGACTTTTCTCCCCGGACAGATCTTCGTGTTCGGCGGCTTTGCACTGCGGGCCAATTCGCTTGGCCATCTGGAGCAGATCGAAAGCTACGCCCCTGGCCGTCAGGTCAGGTTTGGAAGCCTAAACTTCACGGCTAACATCCGCGGAGACTTGATCTTCGACGGATTCGAGCCACAACCACGCGCGCCGCACTGTCACGATGGGCATGATTTAGCTCTGCTATCGGATAGTGCCCTGGAGGCCGCACACGAGTCCGCTCCGACCCATAGTTCAGAGCCGACCGTGCAGATCGAGGACAAGTGGATGGACACCGCCTCGGGGGCTGCAATCTCTACGGCGATGGAGACAAACACTGACCTTGTCCCTTGCAAAGCTCGTGACTCCGAGGCGCCGGACTCCTTGCCAGACTCCAAACCTCCTGCGCCCCTGCCAATTGAATCCGATTGGGCGCCGATCATGGAGTTCACCGCTGCAGACATCTTTCAGCACTCACCCTTTGGCGACATCCTGAATTCGCTAAAGCATCTCTCGCTATCAGGAGAGCCCTGGCCGGATTGCGGTCAGGACGGTTGGGATGCGGATGACGAAGAAATTCAAAATCCTCCCACCACCCACTTTGTAGCCATTGTCGATGATTTAACCGACATACTAGACTACGACTCCGAAGACATCGATGGTATGGACGACGATGCCGGAGATGACCAAGAATCAGCGCCTACCGGGCACTGGAAAGCCACCTCAATTCATGATATATACATGGTGGACACCCCAAAAGGGAGCGATAACGAGGAACAACAGGACGCGGCGAAGGATAAATCCCCTGAAAAACAACCAAAACGGCGACGCAAGCGCCGCCCCAAGTCCCGCCTCGATAACAACAGCACTCATAATGACCCAGCCATAGCGCAGGCCAAACCAGTGAGCGACGAACATGCAACCAAGCAGCCATCCGAACAGGATGAATGGGATAATCAACTCATCCTCGGCGAAGACAACAGTCTAGACGATCTCATACCGGACACACCACAGGAGCATAAGAACCTCTGAAAAAGGCTTGTCACCACTGCAAGAAGTTCGAAGAAGGAGAAGCGGAAGCTCAAAACAGCGGAAGACATACTCAGAATGAGGTGGAGCAAAGTACTCAAGACCACGGACAAATATGGCAATAGCCAACAAACAAAGAGCTACCCGAAGCGCAAGCTGCTACCCGAATTCTACGAGGAGGCCGTAGATCCCCCACAATTAAAAAGCAAAGAGGTCGCCTGGCCAGATAGACGACCAGAAGGCAGGCCAGGAGCGGCAAGCGGCGCCGCACACAAGCCAGCACATGACACACATAAATATCTTCGTAAAACGGATGGCCCGGTCAGGTCCATTTATGGGCCGAAGAAGAGGGCCCCAGGAAGTAACATAACACGCCGAGTGTTCGAAGATAACGGCACACCCAAATACAGGGGCGCCACACACCCACTATGTTTCACCGATGAGGTGCTGGATCACGAATTTCCAGCGGGGTTCAAGCCCGTAAACATAGAGGCATATGACGGAACAACAGACCCCGGAGTCTGGATTGAGGATTACATCCTGCATATACATATGGCTAGGGGAGATGATCTCCATGCCATAAAATATCTACCCCTCAAGCTCAAAGGGCCAGCCAGGCATTGGCTCAAAAGCCTCCCAGAAAATAACATTGGAAGCTGGGAAGAGCTCGAGGACGCGTTTAGAGCAAACTTTCAGGGGACTTATGTCCGCCCTCCGGATGAAGACAATTTAAGTCACATAACCCAACAGCCCGGAGAATCAGCGTGCAAATTCTGGAACAGGTTCCTCACCAAAAAGAACCAAATAGTCGACTGTCCGGATGCTGAAGCCTTAGCAGCTTTTAAACATAATGTCTGAGACAAATGGCTCGCCAGACACCTCGGCCAAGAGAAGCCGAGGACAATGGCCGCGCTAACAAGCCTCATGACCCGCTTTCGTGCGGGGGAAGATAGCTGGCTAGCAAGACGCAGCACCAGCGACCCGAGTACATCCGAGATCAGAGATGGAAATGGAAAATCACGGCGCAGAAAGGACCAGCGCCGAAATAAAGAAAAGAGCCCAAAGAGCACGGCGGTTAACGCCGGATTCAAAAGCTCGCGGCCGAACAACAAAACACTGCCCCTTAAGGACAACAGTGACGAGCTATCCAACCTGAACAAAATTTTGGATCGGACATGTCAAATCCACAGTACACCCGGGAAGCCTGCAAACCACACCCACCGAGATTGCTGGGTCTTCAAACAGTCCGGCCGACTCAACGCCGAACACAAGGGGCTCGACGCGCCAAGCGAGGATGACGACGAACCCCACCAGCAGAGCGCGGGAAAACAAAAGACTTTCCCACAAGAAGTCAAAACAGTAAACTCACTTCACGTGATACCAAGGAACAACAGTGCGGCACTCGCTGAGGTACATGCCGCACGGTCCCCCCCAGCGGAACCCCGAGATTGGATGTCAAAACCAATTACTTTCGACCACCTGGACTACTCCAGAAGCGTCCGAAACGCAGGATGGACTGCTCTGATATTGGATCCTATAATTGACGGACTGCAATTTACACAGGTCCTAATGGATGGCGGCAGTGACTTAAACCTGCTATATCCGGACACAATCCGCAAGTTAGGGGTAGATCGTACTAAAATTCGACATAGCCGCACTTCCTTTAAAGGAGCGACGCCAGGCCCTCCCGCCAAGTGCACGGGCTCCTTACTACTAGAAGTTGTGTTCGGGTCACCCGGCAACTTCCGATGCGAAAAGCTAATTTTTCATGTCGCCCCATTCAAAAGTAGCCATCAAGCACTATTGGGACATGAAGCTTTTGTCCGCTTTAATGCAATACCACACTACGCGTCTCTTACACTTAAAATGCCCGGTCCACGCGGCACCATCTCATTAAAAGGTCGTTCAAGGCCCCGGACACGGCTAGAACGAGTCCGGCGTAAATAAACTAGGGGCTCCCTAGCCACACACCCCTTTACAAGGGGTTGTGCGTATGAGCAACAAGGAGCCAATAAAAGCTCAATTTTTTTTCATTTATTCATGCTCTGTTTTAAATACATTTTTGACACGATTTCTTTTCAAACCAAGTTCCTCTCTTTTACAGATGAACAGCGTGTTACACCCGTCCAGGATACAGCACAACGGAGACACAGGCGCAGACGTGCAGTAGGGACCCGTTGCAAGGATTCTTTTCAGATTAAGACCCTGCGTAAACCTTTTTTACTGTCTCTTGTTGCTATACATCCCCTGGTTTCTCATCATAGCCAGAGAGGAGGCTGACGTTTTGGCATCGACCGCGTCAGAGGATCTTGCGTGTACCTGGACACTAGGGGCTTAGGGCATTGATCTACCAGTCATCATAAAGACCGAACACCTCAGGGAGTGTTCGACGTCTCGAGTTAGGCCTTATATGCATCAACTCCGAATCATGTCTTTGGTCAAATGTTGGGTTTGCCCGGCTCCTGTGTTTTGCTGCCTTACGTTCCGCATCATCGTCTAATGCGGCACCAGGAGAACTACTGCGATTGTGCCCCGGTTCGGCCGGGTGAGCGCCTCAGTAGAGAAAGCCGAAAAATGACTGTCATGATGTAGCGAGAGACTGGTCAACCACTCGATCGACCTCAGGAATGTTTAGAATTCCTCCGCTTTGGCGAAGGACCACTTCCCGGTCAGGCACACATGCGCCCCAAATTCGGAGAGCGCGGTGCCCCTAGGGGCTATATCGTAGCCCCACCTTCGAACTCCTATGGCTAAGTGAAAGTGATAAAGCATTATAGTCCGGTTGCCTAGTTTGCTACGCTATCACCTCCTTAATAGGACCAAGACGTTAGATTAAGTGTGAAAATGCGCTATTTCGCAAACACCCCCGCACCATGTGCGTGGGGGCTGAAGCCGAAGACTGCCATCTTTCAGGTTATACACAAGTATACATTAACGGCCGCACAGGAGATGTTTCAATACTTGAACGCACAAGTACAAAAAGCACTTATATTGTAAACATTATTTCACAAAACCATAAAGATCATTTGAACATGACATTTTTTGAGCACTGCGACTCTATTACACGAGCACCACGCAGAACTTCCCCAAAGTAGTGCTCGGCGGGTAACCGGCTCTCGTCCGAACCCCGGGTCGCAACAACGATGGCATCCATTTCTGTCCAGTGTGTCCTCACACGGGCGAGGGCCATCCACGCACCCTCTATGGAGGCCGACCGCTTCATCGCCTTTATATGCGGCACCGCCCCAAGGAATTGCTGCAATAAGCCAAAATAACTCTTCGGCTTGGGCCTATCAGGCCAGACATGAGCCACGATATCTGTCATGGCAAGTCCGGACATTCTATTAAGCTCGGCCCACTCAGCCAGCCGATCGGTCAGCGGAAGTGAACGCTCCGGACTATGGAATTGAGACCAAAATAGCTCTTCCATCTCGTGATCCTTTTGACTTCAGAAGTGCACAACAGCATCTGCCACACTCGCCGCTAAATCCATATAAGGATCCTCTGGACCCCACAGCTGGCCAAGCTGAGCATACTTCGGATCTGTAAACCTCCTGCGCAGTAGAAAGGGCTTGCCAGCCACAATATCTCCGGCCTGGCGCAGCTCCTCCTTTATAGCCCTCATTGCAGAACGGGCATCCTTGGCTTCGGCGGTGGCCTTCGCCAGGTCTTCTTGCTCCGCTCGGCGTTCTTTTTCAAGAACCTCATAGCGGTCGGTAACATCTTTCACCCTCATGGCCATCTCGGCCATCTCCTCCCTGCTTCCGCAGTGAGCAGCCCTCTCGGCTTCTAGCTCTTCGGCCGCCCTCGAGGCAGCCGCATCACTCCTTCTGGCCTGCTCCTTAGCTCGAGCAAGTTCTGCCCGAAGGCTCTCCATAGCAGCGGCACCATCTGCATTGAGCACAAATGTTGTAAGGAATGGGCTTCGGCTCCCTTACTAGGTGACCGCGGAGAACAACCCAGCTTGTGACTCGTCAAGTCGCTCATTGACCAGCGCGATATCCGCATCCGCAACGTCAAGTTGTCGCTTTAGTTCGGCAACTCCATCAGTCCAGCTGGCCACCGAAACATCCGCCACCTGCATAGGAAAGGCGAAAATCAATACCTGCGATTTTGATCCTTGGCACGTTGTCGCTCTCGACAACCTACCGAGTCTCAGGGGCTACTATCTATACAGGGCGCACTTTATGTGTAAAATTGTCAAAAGGTATGTCATTTTTACGTACCTCAAACCCCGCCAGCAAACTCCTGACGGCATCATGCAACCCACCTTCGGCAGACGAAATCCTTCCAATCACCATACTCATCAATGTACGGTGACCTTCTGAGATAGACGCCCTCTCAAGCAGATCCTTCAGCTCCCCCGGCCGCACACCAGTTGGTGCCGAACTCTCCGGCCCTGCCGAACTCGGGGATACCCTCCGTGGTGACACCTCAGGTTCGTCCGCCCTATCCGACGGTGCGGCCGATGGAGGCGTCTTGCTCTCCATCATCTCCGGACGAAGGTCCCCCGATGACGAGCTCATCTGAGAAGGACGGAGATCTGAACTACAAGGTAAAAACTTCGGTTATCCTCAGAAGCGAAAATAGGGATGTTTCTTATTACAGAACCCCCCTTTTTCTACTTACGACTCGCTGGAGGGATGATTCCTTAAGGGAGATGGTGCGGCTGGGGCCTCCCCGGACGCAGGACCCTCTGGTGAAGATCTCTTCCCCCGCTTCGAGGCCTTGGCCTCCGGGATTTCGGAAGCGGTCCTCTTCTCCCCTTGGGAGGGGGGATTCTCGATCCCCCCTTTCTCAAAAGCCTCCTTGGTAGAGGCGGCAGTGTCCCTGTTCTCCCCTTTGCCTTCCTCTGAAGGCGCAACCTTCAGCATCCTGACCAGCACGGGATCCGACACGGTCTCCGGGAGGGGGGCCGGACACCGTATCAGTTTCGCTTGCGCTATCCACTCCTATTCGAGAGACGATAGGCAAATTCAAGAAGGTGCAAACAAATGGTGTGTCCGGACGCAGGGCCACTTACCTGAGCATCTGGGCGATTGCAGCTTAGGCCGGAATCCTCGGTCAATTCCGGACACATCTCTTGTGATCCGAAGAACAATTTATACATCTCCACGGTTGTCGTACCCATGAAGTGTTGGAGAGCTCGTGGCCCCTCTGGATTGAATTCCCACAGAAGGAGGGGGCGATGCTTGCAGGGCAGGAGACGCCGAATCAGCATAACCTGCATCACTATGACCAGATTGATCTCTCTCTCTCTTGGAGGTCTCAAATCCGGCCCTGTAGCAAGGGTACATCCTTTGACGGCCCCCAGTTGAGCCCTTGGTTGACCCACGACATCAGCCGCTGTGGAGGGCCCGAGCGAAAGATGGGCGGCGGCTTCTGCCTGCTGCCCCTAGGAGCGGTGATATAGAACCACTCCTGTTTCCACAAGCCGAGCTCCTCTTGGAAAGAGCCCTCGGGCCATGGAGCATCGGCCCTTCTGCTTATAACCGCCCCGCCGCACTCTGCTTGACGCCCCTCGATCATCTTCGGCTCCACGTTGAAGGTCTTGAGCCACAAACCGAAGTGGGGGGTAGTGCGGAGGAAGGCTTCGCAGACAACGATGAATGATGAGATGTGGAGGATGGACTCCGGAGCCAGGTCATGGAATTCCAACCCATACTAAAACATGAGCCCTCTCACAAAGGGATCCATCGGGAAGCCTAAACCCCGACGGAGGTGGGACATAAACACGACGCTTTCGCCGGGCTCTGGGGTGGGAATGACTTGCCCTTCGACGGGCAGTCTATGCGAGATCTCATAAGTCAGGTACTTGGCTTCTCTCAGCTTTTGCACGTCCTCCTCCGTGACGGAGGAGGGCATCCACCGGCCCTGAAGGTCGGAGCCGGACATTGTTGAAGGTCCGAAGCGCTCGAATCTGGGGCTCTGGGTGTTGGAACTCGGGGTGAGGGGTAGATTCAATTGAGGATTGAAGAAAAGAAACGAGCCTTGGTTTCATTATAAAGAAGGAGAATACCAAGAGCCATCCCCGTGACCGTTTGGGACTCACCTTCGATAGAGGAGGCATGGCAATGAGCACGGTTGGGTTACCCACGTCCGTATTGATGGGAATCCCGGAATATGGGGAACACGATCTCTGCTTCGACAAGACGTGCCAAGGAAACCGCCTCGCTAAACGCGCTGAGGTGGTATAATAAAAATGATTCAAGTAAAGGCTTGGTGGTGGTGTGACGTCATACCACAAAATACGTCAGCAGATTGAACCTGTGTGTGTATTATTCTCTCTACGGTGGAATGTGGAATTTATTTTGCAGAGCCGGACACTATCCAGGTGTTCACAATCTTCTATGGATTATTCGGAGGAGGAACCCGCCTTGCAATGCCGAACAATATGCGCGCCGGACTCATCGTCATTGAAGCCTGGTTCAGGGGCTACTGAGGGAGTCCTGGACTAGGGGGTGTCTGGATAGCCGGATTATCATCATCGGCCGGACTCCAAGACTATGAAGATACAAGATTGAAGACTTCGTCCCATGTCCGGATGGGACTTTCCTTGGCGTGGAAGAAAAGCTTGGTGATACGAATATGTAGATCTCCTGCCATTGTAACCGACTCTGTGTAACCCTAGCCCTCTCCGGTGTCTATATAAACTGGAGGGTTTTAGTCCGTAGGACACACAACCATTACAACAATCATACCATAGGCTAGCTTCTAGGGTTTAGCCTCCTTGATCTCGTGGTAGATCCACTCTTGTACTACCCATATCATCAATATCAATCAAGCAGGAGTAGAGTTTTACCTCCATCGAGAGGGCCCGAACCTGGGTAAAAACATCGTGTCCCTTGTCTCCTGTTACCATCCACCTAGACGCAGAGTTCGGGACCCCCTACCCGAGATCCGCCGGTTTTGACACTAACAGCGTACCTGAAATATAATGTTTTATTCGTTGCCCATTAACAACCTTTGGGTTAGTACCTTCAGCTTTATTTATTTTGATGGCTCCATATCGATAAACCTCCTTGATAACATAGGGTCCTTCACATTTGGAGAGGAGTTTTCCTGCAAAGAATCTGAAATGAGAGTTGTAGAAAAGAACATACTCCCAACCTTGAACTCACACTTTTGGATTCTTTTATCATGCCATCTTTTAACTTTTTCTTTAAATAACTTGGCATTTTCATAAGCTTGGATTCTCCATTCATCTAAAGAGCTAATATCAAATAACCACTTTTCACCGGCAAGTTTGAGATCATAGTTGAGTTCTTTAATTGCCCAATATGCTTTATGTTCTAACTCAAGAGGCAAATGACAAGCTTTTCCACAAACCATTTTTTAAGAAGACATACCCATAGGATTTTTATATTTTGTTTTGTAAGCCCAAAGTGCATCATCTAATTTCTTAGACCAATTCTTTCGGGGCCTATTGACAGTTTTTTGTAATATTAAATTTATTTCTCTATTTCTAAGTTCAACTTGACCACTAGACTGAGGATGATAGGGTGATGCAATTGTATGGTTAACATCATATTTAGCAAGCATTTTACGGAAAGCACCATGAATAAAGTGTGAACCGCCATCAATCATTAAATATCTAGGGACTCCAAACCTTGGGAAAATGACTTCCTAGCATTTTAATAGAGGTGTTGTGATTGGCACTACTGGTAGGAATAGCTTCTACCCACTTAGTAACATAATCAACAGCAATCAAAATATGTGTATACTCATTAGAGGAAGGAAAAGGTCCCATGTAATCAAATCCCCATACATCAAATGGTTCAACAGCAAGAGAATAATTCATAGGCATTTCCTGACGCTTACCAATATTACTAATTCTTTGACATTCATCACAAGATAAAACAAACTTACAGGCATCCTTGAAGAGAGTAGGCCAATAAAACCCAGATTGCAATACCTTGTGAGCAGTTCTATCTCCCATATGATGCCCTCCATAAGCTTCGGAGTGACATTTCCGTAGGATTTGTTGCTCTTCATGCTCAGGTACACAACGTCTAATAATACCATCTACCCATTCTTTATAAAGATGTTGGTCATCCCAAAAGTAATGTCTTAAATCATAGAAGAGCTTTTTTTTCTTTTGTTGGTATGTGAAGCTAGGTGGTATGTATTTAGCAACAATGTAATTTGCATAGTCAGTAAATCAAGGAGTGTTATGAGAAAAAAATTATCGTAGCTAATTGTTCATCAGGAAAACTATCATTAATAGGTTGTGGGTCATCAAGAATATTTAACCTAGACAAGTTTTCAGCCACGGGGTTCTCAGCTCCTTTTCTATCAGTGATATGTAAGTCAAATTCTTGTAGCAAAAGAACCCACCTAATAAGTCTAGGTTTAGCATCTTTCTTTTCCATAAGATATTTTATAGAAGCATGACCAGTGTGAACAATCACTTTAGAATCAACAATGTAAGATCTAAATTTATCACAAGCAAACACCACTTCTAAGAATTTTTTCAGTAGTAGCATAATTGCGTTCGGCACTGTCTAGAGTTTTACTAGCATAATGAAAAGCATTTAATTTCTTATCAATTCTTTGTCCTAGAAAAACACCAACAACATAATCACTAGCATCACACATAATTTCAAAAGGCCAGTCCCAATTAGGTGGTTGCACAATAGGTGCAAAAATTAAGGCTTTCTTAAGTGTTTCAAAGGCTTCTACACAGTCATCATCAAAAACAAATGGAACATCCTTTTGTAAAAGATTTGTAAGAGGCCTAAAATTTTAGAGAAGTCTTTAATAAACCTCTTATAGAAACTAGCATGATCAAGGAAACTACGGATACCTTTGATATCTTTAGGACATGGCATTTTCTCAATTGCATCAACCTTAGCTTTATCCACCTTAATACCTCGTTCAGAAATTTTATGCCCCAAGACAATACCTTCATTAACCATAAAATGTCACTTCTCCCAATTCAAGACAGGATTGGTTTGCTCACATCTCTACAAAACTCGATCAAGGTTTCTTAAGCAATCATCAAAAGAAGTTCCATAAACAGAAAAAGCATCCATGAAAACCAAAAGTCAGATAATATAGTGGTCATACATCTTTGAAAGGTAGCAGGTGCATTGCGTAAACCAAAAGGCATACGTCTATAAGCATAATTTCAGATAGGACAAGTAAATGTGGTTTTCTCTTGATCAGGTTGTGAGATAGGTATTTGAGAAAAACTAGAATATCCATCAAGGAAACAAAAGTGTGTGTGCTTTGACAATCTTTCTAACATTTGATCAATAAAAGGCAGAGTGTAATGATCTTTTCTAGTAGCTTTATTTAATTTTCTAAAATCGATTACCATTCTATGGCCAGTAACAATTCTTTGTCGAATAAGTTCATTCTCGTCATTTGGAACAACGGTAATACCTTCTTTTTTAGCGACACAATGAATGGGACTTACCCATCTACTATCAGCTATGGGATAGATTATACCTGCTTCCTGAAGCTTCAGTATTTTTGTTCTTACCACTTCTTTCATTTTAGGATTTAAACGCCGTTGGTGATCAACAACGGGTTTAGCATGAGGCTCCATATTAATTTTGTGCTGACAGAAAGTGGGACTAATGCCCTTTAAATCATCAAGAGTATATCCAATAGTAGCTTGGTGCTTCTTCGGAACCTTCAATAATCTTTCTTCTTCATGTTCTAAAAGGTTAGCACTAATAATAACATGATATATCTTTTTCTCATCAAGATAAGCATATTTCAAAGTGTCTGGTAATTGTTTTAATTCAAACACAGGATCACCTTCAGGTGGAGGAGGACCTCCTAGAGTTTTAATAGGCAAATTGTGTTTAAGCAGAGGACGTTGTTCAAAGAAAATCTTATCTATTTCACTTCTTTCATGCAGATGCATATCATTTTCATGGTCCAGCAAATATTCTTCTAGAGGATCAGTAGGAGGCATGGCAATAGAAGCAAGACCAATTATTTCATCCTTACGAGGAAATTCTTTCTTATGATGTTTTCTACTAAACTTGGAAAAATTAAAATCATGAGACTCATCACCAAAACTAACACCTACAGTCTCGCAATCTATTTTAGCATTAATGGTGTTCAAGAAAGGTCTACCAAATATAATGGGACAAAAGTCATCTTGTGAGGAACCAATAACAAGAAATATCAGTAGGGTATTTTATTTTCCCACACAAGACTTCAACATCTCTAACAATCCCAAGTGGTGTGGTGGTGTCTCTATTAGAAAGTTTAATAGTAATATTTATGTCTTCTATTTCAGATGGTGCTATATCATTCATAATTTCTTGATATAAGGTAAAAGGAATAGCACTCACGCTAACACCTATGTCGCATAAACCATGATAACAGTGATCTCCTATTTCAACTGAGACAACAGGCATGCCAACAACAGGTCTATGTTTATCTTTTTCATCGGGTTTGGCAATTCTAGCAGCTTCATCACAGAAGTAAATAACATGGCCATCTATACTTTCAACCAAGAGATCTTTAACCATAGCAACAGTAGGTTCTACTTTGATTTGTTCAACATGTTTGTAAGTTCTAATATAACTTTTGTTGACCACAGTTGAAACTTTAGCATGTTCCTTTATCCTAACAGGGAAAGGTGGTTTTTCAATATAAGCAGTAGGAACAACTAGATCAAAATTATAAATAAATAGTTTCATCTTTAGCTATTACCGGTTCTTTAGTTTCTTCTTTGATAGGTGGGTGATATTTAAACCACTTCTCCTTAGGGAGATCAACATGAGTAGCAAATGATTCACAAAAGGAGGCTACTATCTTAGAGTCAAGTCCATATTTAGTGCTAAACTTTTGAAAAGCATCGGTATTCATAAAAGATTTAACACAATCATACTTGAGCTTAATACCTGACTCTTTACCTTCGTCGAGTTCCCAATCTTCAGAGTTGCAATTAATTCTTTTTAAAAGATCCCACTGGAAGTCAATAATCTTCTTCATAAATGAACCAGTACAAGAAGTATCGAGCATGGATCGATCATCATGAGAAAGTCGAGCATAAAAATTCTGAATAATAATTTCTCTTGAGAGCTCATGATTGGGGCATGAATATAACATTGACTTAAGCCTCCCCCAAGCTAGAGCGATACTTTCTCCCTCATGAGGCCAAAAGTTATATATATATAATTCCGATCACAATGAACTGGATGCATAGGATAATTTTTTGGTGAAATTCCAATTTCAATCGATTCCAATTCCAAGATCCAATATCATCGCATAGCCTATACCATGCTAATGCTTTTACCTTCAGATATAAAGGGAAAACCTTCTTCTTAGCTTCATCTCCGGGTAAACCTGCAAGCTTAAATAATCCACAAATTTCATCCACATATATCAAGTGCATATCAGGATGTTCGGTTCCATCTCCTGCATAAGGATTAGCTAGTAGTTGTTCTATCATACCCAAAGGAATTTCATAACCAATAATTTCAGTAGGTGTAGTAGGTTGAGGGGTAACTAATTGTGGTTCCAGTCAAGGTGAAGATACCCCGAACAAACCTCAAAGGATTGTTTTCCATAGTAACAAGTGACAATAAATTTCAGCACATAGTAATAATTTTTCCTTACCGATTTACACTTACAAGAGCACATCACTCCCAGGAAACGGCGCCAAAAAAGAGCCTTGATGACCCACAAGTATAGGGGATCAATCGTAGTCCTTTCAATAAGTAAGAGTGTCAAACCAAACGAGGAGCATAAGGAAATGACAAGTAGTTTTCAGCGAGGTATTCTCTGCAAGCACTCAAGTTATAAGTAACGAGTAGTTTGATAGCAAGATAATTTGTAAGGAGCAAGTAAAGGTAATGGTAACAAAAGTGCAGCAAGGTATCCCAATCCTTTTGAGGCAAACGACAGGCCTAGACAGTCTCTTATGATAAGCAAAGCATTCTAGAGGGTGCACGGGAATTTCATCTAGACACTTTCATCATGTTGGTTTGATTTGTGTTCGCTACTTTGATAATTTGATATGTGGGTGGACCGGTGCTTAGGTGCTGTTCTTACTTGAACAAACCTCCTACTTATGATTAACCCCCTCGCGAGCATCTACAACTACAAGAAAAGTATTAAGAATAAATCTAACCATAGCATTAAACTTTTGGATCCAAATCAGCCCCTTACAAAATAGCACGTAAACTAGGGTTTAATATTCTGTCACTCTTGCAACCCATCATCTAGTAACTACTCCCCAATGCATTTCCTTAGGCCCAAATATGTTGAAGTTTCATGTAGTCGACGTTCACATGACACCACTAAGGGAATAACAACATACATACCATCAAAATATCGAACACATATCAAGTTCACATGATTACTTGCAACAAGATTTCTCCTGTGACCTCAAGAACAAAAGTAACTACTTACAAATGATAATTATGCTCAAGATCAGAGGGGTATTAAATAGCATATTGGATCTGAACATATAATCTTCCACCAAATAAACCATATAGTAATCAACTACAAGATTTAATCAACACTACTAGTCGCCCACAAGCACCAACCTATAGTTCTGATACAAAGATTGAACTTAAGAGATGAACTAGGGTTTGAGAGGAGATGGTGTTGTTGAAGATGTTGATGGAGATTGCCCTCCCCAAGATGGGAGAGTTGTTGGTGATGATGATGACGATGATTTCCCCCTCCGGGAGGGAAGTTCCCCCGGCGGAATCGCTCCGTTAGAGGGCAAAAGTGCTCCTGCCCAAGATCCGCCTCGAGACGGCAGCGCTTCGTCCCGAAAGTCCTCTCCATATTTTTTTTCTAGGTCAAAATGACTTATATACCAGAAGAGGGGCACCGGAGGTAGGCCGAGGAGGGCACAACTCACCAGGGTGCGCCTGGGCTCCCTGGCGTGCCCAGGTGAGTTGTGCCCACCTGGTGGGGCTCCACTGGTAGTTATTTGCTTCAATAATTCTTATTTATTCCATAAAAATTACTCGTGAAGTTTCAGCTCATTTCGAGTTATGCAGAATAGGTAGCCTGACGTAGCTTTTTTAGGTCCAGAATTTCAGTTGACGATATTCTCGCTTTTTGTGTGAACCTTGCATATTATGAGAGAAGAGGAATTAGAATTACTCCAAAAAGCATTATTATGCATAAAAACATCATAAATAAAAGTAGGAACACATGATGCAAAATGGACGTATCAGCTGAGCCCGCAACCGGGCAGCAGACACGTGCAGCGACAAGATGCATCTGATTGGGCAAGTAAATTCCCTTGACGCCGTGGTTGATGGGCTGGTCTCTCTGATCATGAGTGGGAGTTGAGATATTCCCTCAAAGAGGCCTTGATGCAGTTGCATTTCCAGGCTGAGATCTACTGGCGCCAAAGGGGCACTATCAATTGGATGTTGAAAGGCGACTCTCCCATGGCTTATTTCTTCGCCATCGCTAACAGTAGATGCAGACGCTGCTCGATCGATAGCATGATGATCAACAATGCTAGGGTCTTGGACCAGAACCTTATCATGTCCCATGTGGTGGATTTTTTCTCCTCTCTTCTTTCGGCCAAGTCCGAGTCCGGTTTTGCGATCACCCTTTCCTTCTGGGGTGCTCACGAGAAGATTACTACTTAGGAGAATGTAGCTTTGCTCACCCCCGTCTCTGACGAAGAGATTTTGAAATCATTCACTCGGGCAACCCTAACTCGGCATCGGGCCCTGATGGCTTCTCCATTCCTTTCTTTAGGAAGTTCTGGCGCCAAGTGCGTAACCATGTCTGCGTTGTTATCCAAGGTCTCTGTTTGGGGACGTTTAACATATCTTGGTTGGACTACACTGTCATCACCCTCATACCTGAAGTCAAGGGTGCAGATTTTATATCTCAATTTATACCTATCGCTCTCATTAACAACTTTGCGAAATTCCCTACCAAAGGTTTCGCCACGCGCCTTTCCCCCGTCGCTCATCGGGTACTTACCCCTTTCCAATCAGCTTTTATCAAAGGGAGATTCATTCTGGACGGTATCCTTTGTCTTCACAAAATAGTTCATGATATTCGTGTGCGAGGCACCAAGGCGGTGATTCTTAACCTCGATTTTTAGAAGGCTTCCGATTCGGTCTGCAAAAAGTTCTTGCGTCAGGTCCTCCTGACAAAGGGTTTTGATGGGGCATTCGTGCACAGGATTATGTAGTTAGTGACGGGCAGTCACACTGCAGTTTTGATTAATGGAAGGGTCAGCAATTTCTTCACCAATGGCAGGGGCCTAAGGCAAGGGGACCTGGCTTCCCCTCTTTTGTTTAGTTTCGTCACAGATGCTTTATCCCATATCCTGTCGATGGCGGCTGCGGCCGGACACATTTCCCGCGTTAGCTCACATCTCGTTCCTGATGGGATCACTCATCTCCAATACGCAGACGTTGCAATTATTATGGTCAAACTTAATGATGAATGTCTTGCTCACCTCAAGTTTTGTTGCTATGCTTTGAAGCCTTCACTACAAAAAATATACACTTCTGTGATGATATGTGTTTGTCATAGTAGGTCGCGTTTTCCGTCATGCATGTACATCCATGACGATTTTATGACAGAATCAAGATAGTCATACATGTGCTGTCGTAGAAGTGTTCCATGACATTACCAAAATTATCATCATGGAAGTGTCCACTTCCATGACGATAAATAGCGCATCACAGAAGTGCTTTCGTCAAGGGTGACCGACACGTGGCATCCACCGTAACGGAATGCCATTAAGCTATCGGGTCAGGTTTTGGATCCGATAACCTGTTAACAGCCCCAACCAATGGGGATTTTCCACGTGTAAAATCATCATTGGTTGGAGGAAACACGTGTCGGCTCATCGCTGGGACAGATGTCATCCACTCATTGGACAGAAGGCGCCTATGACACGTCGACACGTGGCACGACCCAACAAAGGCCCATTCCTGTGAAAATGCCGGCCCGTTTGATTTGGTCAAAAGGTGGCGGGCCGGCCCATGGAAAGCTTGTTAACGGCAATGTTCGTATATAGCCCATTTACAGCCCGCTAACCCAAGGCCCGTTATGTCCTATTCGAATTAGGCCCAGTAGCGTCATCTAGGCCATCCAATATGATTCCAGCCCATTTTCACTTCTGGCCCATGTATGGCCCATGACGTCTTTCGGCCCATATGAGGCCCTATGTAACTCTTGGCCTATTAACGGCCCGTGGTGAAACTGGCCCGTAATGAACAGTGTATCACTTTACACTCATTAACGGCCCGTGGTGAAACTGGCCCGTAATGAACAGTGTATCACTTTATACCCATTAACGGCCCGTTATTCCGTTGGCCCGTTTCCAGCCCATGTTATCTTTCGGCCTTCTCAGAGCCCATTTATTCTTGGGCTCATTTCCAACATTCGTTTACTTACGGCCCGTTACTATCATTTTCAGCTTGTGGGCCAAATTCACCCCGTGGTTACAGTCGGCCCGTTTGTGGTCCATTAATACATTGGGCCGTTTTCATAGCATCATCAAATATGGCCTATTAACGATGGCCCATTATGGTCGGCCCATGAACGGACGATTCCAACTCTAGCCCGTTTACGGCCAGAATGCGGTCTGTTTGGCCCATGTTTGGCCAATCGATCATATGGCCCGTATAAGGCCCATTGATGATACGGCCCATAGAAGGCCCACTGTTTATACCGCCCGTAGAAGGCCCACTGTTTATACCGCCCGTAGGAGGCCCAGTGTCACTACAGTAAATATTAGCCCATGGTTATTGTGGTCTAGTTTTAAAAAATAGGTTATTGCAGCCACTAGCAAACCGCAGAAAAAGAACTGCACTGACTACAAGCAAACAAATCAACAAGACAATAATGAATAAATAAGCAAGCAACTTACACTAGGCTATCACGACTATTACACATATTACATCCACTGGGCATGAAAGTTCGCCACCAGTGCAAATATAGGGAACACAGCAGCATATAAACGCCATAGCAAAACAAGTCCAGAACTGAAACCACTTCAGAAGAGCTCAAGAAACAATATCCTGGGTACCCATAATGCTGGCAAGATGCTTAGCAAGCTTATTAACTTTCTCTTGTTTGGCGCTTAAGTCCTCTAGCGCTTGTTGTTGCACCAGAAAGTACGCATCTGAATTCTGCAGGGACTTCCTCAGTCCTTCGGCTTCCTATTGCATAACATATGATCGATGTCTTTCAACTTGAAGTTGAGACTCAAGAAGCCGAACTGATTCAGGCAATGAGTTTGAAGAGCTGGTGCCAGCAGTGGTAGCCAGTAACTCGAACACTACATCAAGACAGGACTTTGGGGTTATCTCAGTGTCTTTAATATAGTTTTTATCAGCTTTCTTGGAGACCAACAGGGATGTCTCACTATCTTGAACCTTATCTGCATTACTTCCTTTACCATTGCATAACAAGGTACTCTTCTCCGATATTTTATCCGCGTTCTAAAAGATAAACAAACAAACACATCTCAGGTTTAGAATGTAGTATATGAAACTCATTTTGGTAAACCAGTTCAGTAGTAAGGTGGACAGGATAACAGCATGAAACAAACATATATCTATGTAGTATGGTCACTGTATGGCCTATATCATTCTAGTTTGTGTTGCCAAATCAAGATAGATATAGTTTGAATCATATCTATTTTAGACAAAGCAACATAGACAGAATATAAGTGTGGGAAACTACACAGCAATTACAACACTTGTAATGTGCATGGCATGAGAACATAACTGTTTATTTAACTGAAACTGAAATCAACATAGAGCAAGTTACAACAGCAAACAGCCAAACACATTGAAGAAACAGGTTTAAAACATACCTATTGCGCCATTGGAGTTTCAATTGCATCCTTCAAATTTGAAATTAGTTGGTATCAGTAAATACAGTGATGCAAGATCAAAGTAGTATGAACCATAGCTACGGAACCTGACCTGAGAACAATTCTTCTTCTGCTTTAAGCGTTGACTTCGGGTTCGGAGTGGTGGTCCTCATGATTTGGGCACTGTAGTTGCCTTACTAACTGCTCGTGTTTGGGTGCTCTGTGGTGGAGACGGTGTTGTGTCAATGGGAACTGGGTGTCTATCTGCTGTGGTTGGGGTTAGAAGGGGTGTAGCTGGTTCTCTGTCCAACTGGGTAGGGGTACAATCTGCATGAGTGTGGGTTATGTGTGGTGGGGCTGGTTCTTGGGCAAGTACAACTGTGGTTTATCTACATCAACAGGTAGCACGATCTTTTCTGAAGACCGTGTTTTTACTCCCACAGATACTTCCATCACTCCCTCCAATTGAAATGGCTGATAAACAACAAAAGTAATTGAATGTACAGACATTGTAAGATAGACAGGTGCAATGGATAGTAGGGAAGAAAACAAGGCATGAAATAATTCACATTTATGTTGTCTAAGCAAACAGAATAGCAGAACATAATTTCACATATATGATGGCTAATTAAATAGGATAGCATGACACAATTTCACATGTATGATGGATAACTAAACAGGATAGAATGACATACTTCAAAATATGATGACTATGTAAACAGGATGACATGATATAACTATACGATGTGACTATTAAAGTGGTTGGCATGCCATAAATCACAAACATGTCATCGATGGAAACATGATGGCATGATATAATTCACGGATAGAATGACATAATTTAAAATATGATGACTATGTAAACAGGATGAGATGATATAACTATATTATGTCTTTGGAAAATGGGTTGGCATGCCATAATTCAGATACATGTTGTCTATGTAAACATCATGGCATGACATAATTCAAATATATGATTTATATACTAAGGAAGTGAGCAGAGGGCAATCGCATATATGATGTGTCAACTAAGGAGATGGCATTCAATATTGTGTATATGATGTAAAAACTAAGCATTGCAATACAACATATGCATTATATGAGTAATATAACCCGGCCAAGTTTGAGCATACACCTCAGGGGGCTAATAGGACTGGTCATCTGCCTCTGAATCCTCCTCTGAAGAGCTATCTATAACCAGCAAGATATCTGCTTCGGCAGGTAGCATTGTTTGCATGAAGACCTTGTTTTCACTCCAGATTTCTCCATCACCAATTCAAATGGCTGATGCACAGGAAGAGCAGTTGAATATACAAACATTGTCGACAAAAGCAATGAGAAATACAAAAAAAGGACGGCATGATATAATTCACATATATGACGCTTGCCTAAACAGCATGGCATTGCATAATTCACATACATAATGCCTTGCAACAAGATAACATTGCATAATTCACATATATAATGTCTTGCAACAAGATGGCATTGCATAATTCACATATATGGTAATTAGACACTAAACAGGTGGCATTCACACAAAGCATGTCTAAACTAAGCAAATGACATAGCAATGCAAGATACCATACGCACGATATGAGCAACATAACCCTGCCAAGTTAGGGCATGCACCTCGGGGGGGGGGGGGAATATGACTGGTCATCTGTCTCTGAATCCTGCTCTGAGGAGCTATCCGTAACCAGCAAGACATGCGCTTCGTCAGATAGCATTGTCTGCTCTGAAGACCTTGTTTCCACTCTAGATTTTTTCCATGACCATGCCGAATGGCTAATGCACAGGAAGAGTAAATGAATGTACTAAAATTGTTGACAAATTTAACACGTAATAAAAAATGATGGCATGATATAATTCACATATAAGATGACTAGCTAACCAGGGTGGCATTGCAAAATTCACATATATGATGCCTGGCTAGACAGGATGGCATTGCATGATTCACATATACGATAAAGAAACTAAACAGATGGCATTAACACAAAGCATGTCTAAACTAAGCAGATGACATCTTTAATGTATACAGTAAGCAATGCAAGGCACCATATGCATGATATTACCAACATCAGCATGCCAAGTTAGCGCGAAGACCTCACGGGATAAATAGGAGTGGTCTTCTCCTTCTGAATCCCCCTCAGAACAGTTATCTTCCTCTTGATTACGATCCTAAATGGGTGGAGGGGGGCTGCCTTTGTGCCCACCATGGAACAATGTCTGCATGAAATTTTATTGCCACGCAAGGCTCGTCTCTTTTCCTCTACATGATCAGTTCCATTGTGTACAATAACTGGCATGCATAGGAATAAAACATAGTGAGATTATGTAAGGAGTGCATGCACAAATCCAGAGTGATGGTAGCAAACTGTGGATAGACCCAAAACCAATGATAGCAGGCAGATAATAGCTTTAGTTAAAAAATACAGATAATGGCTCCTTTAATGTTTGTTTGCACCCAACATGAAACTCATAGTAGACACCGGAGATTAACCAGATAGTAGACAGATAGTACTGATTGCTGCCCCAATATGTACCCCACAACCATTTAAAAACTCAAGTTTCAACATTAGTTTGGACCTGACTCGGAGTCTAATAGGTGAACACGATGATAATGTAGCATGTCATCATATTAAGCGACGCATAATGTAAGCAGACACGGAAGAGTGCGATCTCTCTTGCGGACCCGTGTAGTCCTCAAGGTCATCTGCTCAGTTGATGATGGTAATGCAGTTGTCATGGCTGCCGGCGGCGGGGAAGAAGATCTGAGGCGGCGAAAGACAGTCTGGAGAGCGGATCCCTGCTGTGGTGAACCCTTCCGTTGTTGGAGCAGCTGAGTTGGGGTGGAACACAGCGTCGCCGGAGCAGGACAAACCACACAAGGTTTTCTTTGACACATATCTGTAACAGAAGTAATTGAGTAAGGGCTTGTTTGAATTTGAGGATTCTAACAATGCAGGGATAGGAAATAGACAGGAATAGGATAGGAACGCATGTGCAAAACAGAGAATTTAATAACACAGGATTTCTGCCAATCTGGGTGTTTGATTCACAACAATTGGAAGATCACAGGATGCAAAAAAGCATGGTGAGATTAAGTCAAACCACAAGAAAATGTACGGTTATAATGCTATTATGCTACTATCTCTTAGTCTTGTGCTTGATGAATAGGAATATGAAAAGGAGGATAAGTGGAAATTAGAATTCCTACGGTTTTTCTTTCAAGGAGACACTAAAGGAAAAAATCCTACAGTTTTCCTTTGCTCCATTCCTTTGCACCAAATTCATGAAAAGTAGTACCATAGGAAACTTTCCAATTCCGATGTTTTTCATTCACTTTTCCTTTCAAGCACTGGCGATTCTAGTAGGCAGGCTTGAGCAAGGACAATCCTACACTAAAAAATGTTTTTGTGCTACTTCTATTACTTTCGACCCAGGCCACTGCCATACTAGCTCAACTCCCAGGCCCATCGACAAATGCACAGCTCAAACGCGCAGAGATAAATAATGATGGCGTTCAAGAGAGTCCATCACGGATAGCTAAGTTGCCTGGTACCTCACTGCTTGTCATATAGTAGGATAAAATAATCGTATTTCCCATTACTACGAGTGCTCAGTGGACAATATATATAACATGTAGAGTAAAAAAGAGATGCAATAAGTGTACAACCTATTTGGCGAAGCCATGTCGATCTCGGCGTGATTGGGTTGGCCGGTGAGGATGCTCTGGCTGACTTTGCTGTCGGAGGAGGGGAAGAAGATCTTAGGCGTCTAAAGATGGAGCCCGAGGTACTGCTCCGCTGTGATGGAGGGTTTTGTCGTTGGAGCAGCTCCGGTGAGTTGTACGACTCCGAGGCTCAAGCAGGACAAGAGAGACAACGAACAATGTTAACCTGAGTGGAATTCTAATAGCATCTCCAATACATGACGTAAAATACATAACCACAAAGTGCTAGATGTAAAATACATCAGCCGCTCATCTCTGAACTTAACTGTCGAAACTGAACTTAACTGTCGAAACTGAACTTAACTGTCGAAACTGAACGCACTAGCAAGGTGAGGCTACACGTCGGTTGACTGACTTTTTCATCTCTGGTCAGTCGATTTTGCAGCCGTTGGATACGAAAGCAAGGGCCTGCGGTTCATCTTCAACCTCCACCCCCCTAAGCCGCCAGCCACCACCAGCCAAACAGCAGCCCCCCGCCGCCCGCGACCGGCGGTGCACCGCCCCGCCCGCCCCGAAAACACTCCCCACCGCCGGTCCGCCGCCGCCCCGGCCATCCCTCTAGCCCCCCCCCCCCCTCCCCCGTGCCGAGCTTTTTCTCCGGCGATCCCCACGCCACCGGCGGCGACCATTGCCCCCATCCTGAATCCTAAGATAGATAGTGGGGTACCTCTCCAGCGAGCCCCCCTCCCCGCTGCAACTGGTTCGTCCTTCACCCCGACGAGCCCCCCCCCCCCACCCCCTGAAAATCGACTGAACCAAAAGTTAATTCAGTTGACTAAAGTGTAGCTAAATCGGAGCAGCATCGCAAGCAAGAGCAAGAGAGAGAGCAGCAGCGCGAGCAAGAGCAATAGCAAGAGCAGACCAGGCAGGGGACCGAGAGCAAGAGCAGAGCAGCAGCGCGAGCGAGAGCTAAAGCAGCAGCAGCTCCTACTGATGTGAACGTCGCTGCCGAGGGAGCGACACCATGGAGGAAGTGGTCGGCGACGCCGCCATGGATGGAGCCGCGCCGTGTCGGCTCAGGACCGAGCGCCGGCAGCACCATAAGATCGAATCAAGAAGAAAATGCGGCGATTAGTGTACAACCTCTTTGGTGGCGCCGATTAGGCCGCAAATTCATCCGAGGAAACAGTTGTCGGAGTAAATGACCACGGGTAGCCTAACCGGCTCCCTTTGACCCTCAGAAGAAATAATGGACCGATCGGGCCTTGAAGCACCGAAGACACGAGGCCGCCTTCTTCCAGCCGGCTATCGCATAGGCCGGCTGGCGAAAGGCGGCCCGGCCATGAACAACCTTTGAAGGACGCCACGATAAGGCCGACTCCAAGAAGCCGGCCCATGAAGGACCGACTCCAAGAAAGCCGGCCTATGAAGGGCCGACTCCAAGAAGCAGGCGGCCATGGGCCGCACCCCAAAGTCCACCCCCCATAACGGTGATGGGACGGGGCGTGGCTACAGTGGACCCTGCCACCCCCGAAACACAGAACATGCATGGCTATAGTACGCCGTACAGGGCAGCCATCTCTTGTCCGGCGAGGCACTATTGCCATGCGGATCATGACGCCATCCACGACGGGTCGCTAGTACGGCCCGTAGGCGGCGGGCCCCTTCGGTCAGAGAGACATCCGAAGGCGGCCCATCCTCCCCCAGCCGGCCTAAGGCCGGGCCGGCTTCCTACAGCCGGCATGCTCCCCCCCCCTCGGGGCGCGCGCACCATTAAGCAGATGGGACGAGGTAAGGCTACGGTGGGATCCCGGAAGGCGGCGGCACTATAGCCATGCTTAACTCGACCAAACCCTCGTCATCAGAAGCGAGGCAACAGTAACCAGCCTCCGACAAGACCCCCAAGCGACGGGGCCGGCCTGTCGGCCAATGGGCCGGCAGCCGGCGGGACCCACCGATCGGCGGGCCCCTGCGGTCGGTGGAGAAGCCGGCGGACGTAGACGCTGACGGTCTGGGCCCGCACCTGGCTGGATTACCATTGTACCCCCGGGGGGTAGGCCTATATAAACCCCCCGAGGCACCCATGCCAAGGGTTGATCTCAGAGAGTTTTAGACACCACCATAGGGAGACAAGAGAGCTAGCCTTGCCCTTCTTCCTCCTTTCATCGAACAGCTCAAGGAGCCTCTTGTAGCTTCTTATCGATCTAGTGATCATGCGGAGACCCCGCAGAGCAGGAGTAGGGGTATTATCTCCACGGAGAGCCCCCAACCAGGGTAAGATCCGCCGGCGTGCATGTCTTCGCCTTATCCCGTTTCCAGGCACCGGCGATGTCTTACTGGCTCCCACAATGATAAGCCATTCGTTGGCATATGTCGCACCTACCACCCGACATTTGGCGCCCACCGTGGGGCCAGGTGCACCGTCGTCCGGAGACCTGCTCTGGACGGGAACTCTTTTCCTCCCCAGCGAGCGTAGCCAGCCCGGCACGCCCGATGGCTCTTGCCTCGACGCGCTGCAAAGCTTCGACGACACCTGCGCGGCGAGCTGCCTCACCAATCTTCTTGGCAAGACTCGCATCTCCGACGAGCCCACATCCGACGCGGGCACAGGCTGCCCCGAGAGCCGCCTCGTCAGCCTCCTCGACCAACTCCACGTCTCCGGCGAGCCTACCGCAGACTTGGAGTCGGTCGGCTCCACCGACCCGATGCTTGTCGACTCCGACACAGCATCGCTCGACGCCTTCCCCACCGACGTGATCGTCTTCGACGACCCTCTCCCTCGAGCTGACAGTGGCGGCAGCACCGTCACTGAAGTGTTAGTCATTAGCCATGGCGCCGCCTCTGACGAGAACACCCGCGACGCCTTGCAGGCCGCGTTGCACGATCTGTCCGCCCCCATCCCGGCGGATGCTGACGCCGAGACGCTGGAGGCAGGCCGCCTTGCCCTCATCGCGGAGGCCCAGAAGATAGCCACCATGAGACGCCTCACGGAGGCCCACCAGCGCGAAGTCGACCGCGCCGCCTTTGGCACGCCGCCTCCAGAAGGGCCAAGCCGAGTCGGCATCGTCAAGAAACGCGACGCGGCCATCGCCAGCATGCTGGGAGCGGACCGCCCGGTCTACGCCACGCCTCTCGAGAATCTATGCGCGCCCAGTCGATCATTGACGAACTAAACAGACTGGGGGCCGACGAGCTCCCCTACATGACCAGACGCATCCAACAGCTGATCAACGCGGCCACAGCACGGCACGAAGCCGGCGTCCGAGCTGGAAGCCCCCCTCGCCGCGAGCACGGCTTGACGTCACGTACACTGACTACGGGCGGCGCCTGTACAAGACAAGAGAAGGAGTCGGCTGCTAGCCGCAGCCGGACTCGAATCACCATCGAGCGTGACGCGGAAGGCCGTCCCCGAGATGTGGAGCGACGAGGCGACCTGCCTCCTCCTCCGCCTCGCAGGGAAATATATCCCACTCCGCCGCCTGTTGAGCATCCGACTCTCAGCGGTCGACTTGGTCGCCGCGAAGGAGTCGACGAGAACGATGCCTGCCATCGGATCAACCGCCTTGCGCGATCCCTGGCCCTGGAAGAAGAAGATGATGTCGGCCCGCCTTGCTTCGGCCCCCGCATCCGCGACGATCCCTTTCCCAAATGGTTCTCACTCCCAAGAGACACACCCAAGTACAACCGCTCCGTGAAGCCGGAGGACTGGTTGATCGACTACTCCACTGCAGTTCGCATAGCGAATGGCAACCGACGTGTTGCCGTGAAATACGTCCCCCTGATGCTCCAAGGCACGGCGCGCACCTGGCTCAACAGCCTCAAGCCTTACAGCATCAACAACTAGCTGGACTTCACCGAAGCCTTCATACGCAACTTCACCAGCACCTACAAACGGGATCCCAAGCCCCGACAGCTCTCCTTGTGCGTACAAGGGCCCAGCGAATCAACCCGCGACTACCTCACATGCTGGGCCGAGCTCCGCAACTCCTGCAAAGGGGTGCACGAGGTTCAGGCCATTGAGTACTTCACCGTCGGGTGCCGCGAGGGCACTCTTCTCAAGCATCGACTCCTCTGCGACGAGCCGGAAACCCTTGATGAGCTATTGATCATCGCAGACAAGTATGCCACGGCCGACTCCTCAATGAAGACTGAGCTCCGGGTAAACGCCTCCGGAAAGGTGCTAGCACCGGCTCCCAAGACGCTGACTGGAGAATCAAGCCGGCACCCGTATCAAAACGACCACAAGCGCAAGGCCCCAATGCCGCCTTCCACTAGCCGGCAGGTGGCTATGGTCGAAGAAGAGTAGCTTGAGGGGAGGCCGGCTCCCAAGAAGCAGAAGGGCTGCAGGCCGGCTTGGCAGCCGGCATTCTCGTACGAGCAAACCCTCGATGCCCCCTGCAAGTTCCATAGCGGCGCAAAGCCATCCAACCACACAACCCGGAAGTGCCATTGGCTTAACCGAATTTCCAAGGGCGAGGGGTTGTTGCCGCCTCTGCCTGCAGGCCAGCCGCCTCCTGCCCCGCAGTAGCCGGTTGCTCGGCCTATAGTCGGTGCTATCCAAGACGAGTTCCCCGACGAGCAAGCCGCCTACGTCGTGTTCACCAGCCAGATAGAAGATCGGCGCAGCCGGCACCGTCAGCAGCAAGAAGTCAACGCGGTCGCCTCCAGTAACCCTGAGTTTATGCACTGGTCAGAGAAGCCCATCAGCTGGAGCCGGGACAACCACCCAGAGGTGATTCCGTCTCCTGGCTCCTATGCCCTTGTTTTGGATGCCACCCTGGCGACGGAGAGGCACGCTGCTCGTTTCTCCCGCGTGCTGATAGACGGTGGGAGCAGTATCAATATACTGTACCGAGATACAATGGAGAAGCTCAACATCAAGCCAAAGCAACTCATGCCAAGCCGGACTGTGTTCCACGGCATCGTACCCGGCCTATCCTGCTCACCAATCGGCAAGATCAAGATGGATGTCCTCTTTGGGGACAAGGATCATTTCCGCCGAGAGGCAATATGGTTCGAGGTAGTGGATTTGGAGAGCCCGTGCCACGCATTGCTTGGCCGACCAGTGTTGGCCAAGCTTATGGTTGTGCCCCACTACGCCTACCTTAAGATGAAGATACCGAGTTCCAAGGGCATTATTACCATAGCCGGAGACTATAAGAAATCTTCTGAGTGTGCAGCAGCCAGCAGTCGGCTGGCCGAGTCCCTTGTGATCGCTGAAGAGAAAAAGATGCTGGATCGAGTTGTGACCTTGGCTGGCAAGCAGCCGGCCCTGTCTCCTGACCCCAAAGAATGTGAAGCTCAAGGTTCTTTCCAGCCGGCCAAAGAGACAAAGAAGATACCCCTAGACCCGGAGCACCCGGAGAGGCACGCTGTCATAGGCACAGGCCTTGACAGCAAATAGGAAGGCGAGCTCGTCGATTTCCTCCATGAGAATCGGGACATCTTTGCATGGTCTTCCAAGGACATGCCGGGTGTCCCGACGGATTCCGCCGAGCACAAGCTACACGTCCGATCTGACGCAAAGCCGGTCAGGTAGCCCTTGCGCCGCCTGTCAGAAGAGAAGAGAAGAGTAGTCGGAGAAGAAATAGCATGGCTTCTGGCAGCCGGCTTCATTATGGAAGTGTTCTTTCCAGAATGGCTTGCCAACCCGGTCCTCGTGTTGAAGAAAAACAAGCAGTGGCGCATGTGCATCGACTACACCAGCCTCAACAAAGCCTGCCCTAAAGATCCGTTCGCCCTGCCAAGGATTGACCAAGTGATAGACTCCACAGCCGGATGCGAGCTGTTGAGTTTTTTGGATGCTTATACAGGCTACCACCAGATAAAGTTGAACCCGGCTGACCGCTTGAAGACCGCCTTCATCACCCCATTCGGAGCTTTCTGTTACCTGACCATGACATTCGGCTTGAGAAATGCCGGTGCCACCTTTCAGCGTTGCATGTAGAAATGCCTCCTCAAGCAACTCGGCAGAAATGCCCACGTCTATGTAGACGATGTCGTGGTGAAGACTGAGAAACGCGGCACCCTGCTGGAAGACCTCAAGGAGACCTTTGAGAATTTGCGCCGGTTTCAGATCAAGCTCAACCCGGAGAAGTGTGTGTTCGGGGTACTAGCCGGCCAGCTTCTAGGCTTCCTGGTCTCCGAACACGGCATTGAATGCAACCCAGTGAAGATCAAGGCCATAGAGAGGATGAAGGTCCCTACCAAGCTACGAGATGTTCAAAAATTCACCGGATGCCTGGCATCTTTGAACCGCTTCATGAGCCAGCTCGGAGAGAAGGCCCTCCCCCTCTACCGACTCATGAAGAAGTCCACTCACTTTGAGTGGAATGACCAGGCGGACCAAGCCTTCCACGAGCTGAAGAAGATGTTGTCCACGCCACCTGTCTTGGCGGCCCCAACTGAGAAGGAGCCCATGTTCCTCTACATCGCCGCCACCAGCCGGGTGGTCAGCACAGTCATCGTGGTTCAGCGTCCAGAAGAAGTCCGAGCTCAGCTAGTCCAGAGGCCGGTATATTATTTGAGCGAAGTATTGTCCGCCTCCAAACAGAACTACCCGCACTATCAGAAAATGTGCTATGGTGTGTACTTCACCTCCAAGAAACTCAAGCCCTACTTTCAAGAGCATCCCATCACGGTCGTATGCACTGCCCCGCTTGCCGAGATCATAGGCAGCCGGGACGCATCCCGTCGAGTGGTGAAATGGGCCATTGCGCTGGCTCCTTACACAATCTACTATCAGCCCCGCACCGCCATTAAGTCCCAAGCATTGGCCGACTTCCTCGTCGACTGGGCCGAGACCCAGTACCTGCCACCGGCCCCCGACTCCACCCATTGGCGGATGCATTTTGACGGATCCAAGATGCGCACCGGCTTGGGAGCCGGCATCGTCCTCACCTCTCCAAAAGGCGACAAACTCAAATACACATTGCAAATCCACTTTGCCGCCTCCAACAATGTGGCCGAGTACGAGGCGCTCATACACGGGCTCCGACTAGCCAAGGAACTCGGCATCCGCTGGATCCTGTGTTATGGTGACTCGGACTTAGTGGTTCAACAATCATCCGGCGACTGGGATGCCAAGGACGCAAACATGGCAAGTTATCATTTCCTCGTCCAGCAGCTCAACGGATATTTCGAGGGGTGCGAGTTCCTTCACGTGCCACGGGCCGATAATGAGAAAGCAGATGCCCTGGCACGAATAGGCTCCACCTGGCAGGCTATACCAACCGGCGTCGCCCTCCAACGCCTCCTCAAGCCATCTGTCAAGCCGTCTTCGGAATCCAGTTCCATCTTCGTGCCACCTGACCCCGACACAGTCGGATCCGGCTTCGGGGACCAAGCAGGCGGCTCGGGGACTTCGGCAGCCGGCTCGGGGACTGCCATAGTTGAACCCGGCCCGGGGACTGCAGCAGCACAGCAGGCGGAGGCCGACTCCAACTCCTCACAACCCAGCCCGCCCACCCTGGTTGCAGTAGCCGTTTTGGCAATTGAAAAAATCACAGCTCCATCGTGGGCTCAGCCCATCCTCCATTTTCTGGTAAATGGAGAGGTACCGACTGACGAGATCTCGGCTAGACAAGTCCAACGCCGAGCCGGAGCTTACACAATAATGAATCAAGAGCTAGTTAGGCGTAGCGCTACCGGAGTCTTCCAGCGCTGCGTCGAATAAGAGAAGGGCATAGCAATCCTCGAAGACATCCACCAAGGCGAATGCGGCCACCATGTCGCCTCCAGGGCGCTCGTCGCCAAGGCCTTCCGCCATGGATTCTTCTGGCCGACTGCTTTGGAGGATGCCAAGGAACTAGTCAAACACTGTAAAGGGTGCCAAGTCTTCGGCTCCAAGCAACACCTGCCGGCTTCTGCACTCAAGACCATTCCCATCACTTGGCCCTTTGCCGTCTGGGGGCTGGACATGGTCGGCCCATTCAAAATGGCGGGCAGCGGCATGACACATCTTCTTGTTGCCGTGGACAAATTTACCAAGTGGATTGAAGCAAAGCCGATCAAGAAACTGAATGGGCCGACTGCCGTGACATTCATTGCAGACATTACAACCCGGTATGGCGTACCACACAGCATCATCACCGACAACGGCACGAATTTTGCCAAGGGAGCCTTGGCACGTTTCTGCGCGACACATGGCATCCGACTGGACTTAGCGTCCGTTGCCCACCCGAAGTCAAACGTCCAACTCGAGCAAGCAAACGGCCTCATCCTTTCCGGCATCAAGCCCCGACTGGTCGTGCCACTGGAGCGTTCGGCCGGCTGCTGGCTCGACGAGCTACCGGCTGTCCTCTAGAGTCTGCGCACTACCCCAAACAAGTCAACCGGCTTCACCCCCTTCTTCCTTGTGTATGGTGCCGAGGTTGTCATCCCAACTGACATCAAGTTCGACTCACCTCGGGTCACCATGTATACGGAGGCGGAGGCTAAGGAAGCAAGAGAAGACGGCATCGACTTGCTGGAAGAAATCGGCTATTAGCCCTCAGCCGGTCCGCCATCTACCAGTAAGGACTACGCCGTTACCACAGTCGGAGGGTGAAGCTAAGAGCTTTCCAAGAGGGAGACCTTATGCTCCGGCTGATACAACGAACAGCTGTCCAGCACAAGCTCTCAGCCCCTTGGGAAGGCCCCTTTGTCATTAGCCGGGCTCTAGGAAACGACTCCTATTACCTAATCGACGCGCAGAAGCCGAAGGCATGCAAGAGAGACGACTCCGGCAAGGAGTCGGAGCGCCCGTGGAACATCAATCTTCTTCGAAGATTTTACAGTTGAAATGAAGTATGTATCATGCTATCTTTTGTATTAAGTATGAGACAATGGGCCCCCCGAGGAGTTCTCGGGGACTTCCCTATTTTATCTATGTATGCCGGGTATCATACCCATGGTTATCCCGCTAAATTTACTTTCTCCGTCCGGCATCGGGTTCGACTAAGTCGGCCCAGGGACTTGCCGCCTTGAGTTATGTCCAAGTTCTACCTGCGGTCAGACAAGTAATGTGCCGGCACCCAAGCCATCTCTTGCGAGAGTCACAGCTCGAAGAAATCGGCTGCCCGACTAGCAAGAGTTAAAGGCGGAAAGGATGCCCACATGAAAAATGGCTAGGACTAACGAACTTACCTAACACAAGCCGGCTCCCCCCCCCCTTGCCAACCGGCTGTCGAAGCAGTCGGCTGGCCGGCTTCCTTTCCTACTCTGCTACAATCTAAGAAAGCTTGAGTCCTTGCCTTCCCAGACGGCCAAATTCCTTACCCGGCCACAGACTGCAGAGCAGCTGTACGGCTAGGAAGGTGGCAACCAAGGGAAGGCGGCAAAGGAAAAAAGCCAAGAGATAAAAAGCAAGTAGGAATGGAAGCCAAGCACATGCATAATAATATTTACACCAAAAGCTTTCGAAAGGCTGGCATTCAACGAAGTTTGAATACACCCCCAATGGGTGGAATTGCGCAAAGATAAAAAATCTGTTCAAAAGAGTGACAAGCAGGAAAGTAAAACGGTGAATCAAGCCAAGGGAGCGCCCGGAGCATCAGGAAGAACGATGGAGACGGCAGTGTCGGCTGGAGGAGTGGCCGGCTGGTGAGTCTCGGCCTGGTCGTCGCCGGTGGCAGGCGGAGCATTTGCACGCGCTTAGTTGCTGGAGGGACGGTCAGGCTGAGGCTGGCTGGCTGCTCCGACATCTGGCACAGCATCTTCGCCGTCTTCCTCCTCCTCCTCTTCACCTTCATCGCTGGACTCAATATCCTCCGCCGAGTCTTCACCATCGGCCGGGTTCAGCCCAGACCATTCTTCCGGCTGCGTGACGCCGTCCTCGTTCACCTCAGGAGCAAAGGCGCTGGTGTCGGTGAAGTCGGCGATTGCCGAGGCGTGCTGGATGATAGCCGGCCGCACCGCCTCCAGCTCCTCGTCGGCCTCCTGCCGCCAGGTGCGCAGCTGATCCAAGTTCAGCCTAGGGTACCAAGCCCGGACGAACTCTAGCACCCGTCGAGCGCCGGATCGAGCTGTTGAAGCCTTCCAGGCCTTAAGGAGGCCGACGGCTACCTCCAGCCAGTCGGCAGTACGGCTGGAGGTGCGAGGAATCACTTCGCCAGGCCAAAGGGCGGCCAGCACCTGTGCTCCGGCACGCTGAAGCCGGTGGAGCATGCGGTAGGGGCCTCGATCGCTAGAAGCTGCTCTTCAAGCGACCGGTTGGCATCCGGCGCGATTTCAACCCCAGCCTACCGCCGGGCCTCACGGTGGGCTTCGATGGCTTGGTTGGCGGCGACAGAACAGCTAGGAAAGTACTCTTCACAAAGAAGAAAGAAACAAAGCAAGTCAGGAGATAAACTGGCTTACAAGGATAAGCAAGAGTGAAGAAGAAGGCGGCCTACCGTCAACCAAATCCTCTACTCGGTCATATCCTTCACTCAGAGCTTGCCTTGCCTCGGCCCAGCTTGCTGCCTTGGTCTCGTATTCAGATTTGAGGGTGGCCTCGCTGTCTTGCGCCACCTTCAGGGCCGCCTTGTGGCTTTCCTCCTGGTCGGCCAGCTTCTTGGCCAGGCGGTCACGCTCCTGAGCCAAGGCACTGAACTCACCCTCCTGGGTGCGAAGGGCGGTCTGGGCCGCACCCAACTGCTGCCTCAGTTCGGCGTTGGCTCCTACCAGCAAGGAAAGAAGAAGGTAAGAAAGAAGTCGGCAAGAAAGATCCGACCCGACTGCTCAGCAGTCGGCCCGAATCTCGGGGACTACACCCAGTGGATGCGCTGATGCGCCCCCACATGAGATAGAAAGACAAAGACACTCACGCCGGCTCTCCGACAGATCGGCGGCCTTTTTGTCCGCCTCCCGGACCTGGGAGTTAAAGGTAGCGGCGTGGAGGTTGTGATAATCCTGCAAACAGGACGAAGAAGCAAGCAAGAGCAAGTCAGTAAAACAAAGCCTTCGAAGAAGTTCCAAGCCGCCTGCTCAACAGCCGACTCGGAACTCGGGGACTACACCCAGTGGGTGCGCTGACGCGCCCCCAAGGAAAAAATCTAGAGCAAGAGAACTCACCCGAACGATCGTTCGTGTCGCAAGAAACTCCTGGGTACACTGCTGCAGCGCGGTGGCTTGAGCCTGGAGCCGGCTACGGACATCTTGCGCCGCCAAGTTCAATGCGGCCGTCCCACCGCCCGGCGTCCACCCTGGCGAGCTAGTAGTGGCCGACTCCAGGTCACGCGACAGTGAGCCAGAACCGGCCGCCCTCTGCGGATCCGGCTCTGAAGCCGCCCTCACCGCACGACGGCGAGTCGGCGACAAGACCACAAGGTCCGCCTTTGTGGTCGGCCCTCCTCCAGCCGGCTGCTCAAGCGGCACCTCGGGCTGGCCGCCTTGGCCGGTCCCGATAGAAGGAGGCGGCACCGCCTCTCCCTCTGGGACGACTATGTCGCCCCCCTCCTCTCCATCAACGGCGGGTCACGGTCGGTCTCCTCCGGCGGGGGCACCAGGACGTCCGGGGGCGTGGAACGGAGGGCGATGACGAGTTGCGGAGGCTGGCCACGCAGGGCCTCCACCGCCCTCTTTGCGGCCTCGGCCTCTACCTGAGCCCTGGCTGCCGCGTCGGCCTGCGCATCAGCCGACTCCGCCGTCGTCTCCAGGGCCGGCTCGGCGGCAGCTGCCCTTCGCTCCTCCGCCTCCCGTGCCTCCCGCGCATTTCGCTCTGTCGCTGCCTGAAGCTCGGCGTGGGGTCTATGCGACGGGAACCCCCTACCCTCCCGCTCCGCCGACTATGGAGGCGGCGGTCGTCCGCTCATGAGAGAGCGGGGCCTTGATTGATGAAACGGAGACAGGACTTAGAGGAGTATCAATTGAAGAAAGAAATAAAAGTGCGTAAGGACTAGAACTTACGCCGAGACCGCCTGTGGCTGCTTCACCACCTTGCGGAAGAGGACCACCTTCACGGCCGCCTCGTCCCGCTTGGTCGCCGCCGCGGATCCCTTGGGCTTCTTTGGCTGGCTGCCGAAGAGAGTCGGCGTCACCCGACGCTTCTGTGCGCCGCCTCGCGCGGCCGGCCCGCCGGATGGGTCGGTGCCTTGGGGGTCGGGCGCCGGCTGGCGGCGTGGAACGGGGTCGACCTCGTCATCATCGGGCCAGTCTTCAAAACCGGCGGTGAAGCCGGAGCCGCCTGTCTCACCGCCGCCCCCCACGGCGTCATCATCCAGGGAGGCTGCCCCCAAGTCGGCGTTGTCAGGGTCGTCCGCCTCGCGGTCGGGGGCGAACTCGCGCTCCGGCCCCGCGGTCCCGGCCGAAGGATGGAGAAGGGGGTTCTGATTAAAGATAGGCCGACGGATCAAGAGTCGGCCAGAAAAGAAACTCAGCAAAATAAGGAAGAAAGAAAAGCTTACCATGGGTGGTGGATCGGCGCGCGAGTACGGCGCCTTGCCATACTGCCAGTCTGGCGTGAGCTTGCAGTTGGCGATGTAGTTCACCAGGTAAGATACCTCATCGTGGGGCATCTCCCTGGTGCTGAGCCGGCTCGGGTCGAAGCGGCCGCTCATCTGACAGATCAGATGAGGGCGGCCTTGAAGTGGAAGCACCCGGCGCTCGACGAAGGCGGCGATCAAGTCGGGCCCGGTCAGGCGCTCCGACTGGATCAGCACCCGAAGCCGGGCGACGGCACCAGCTCTAGCCGGCGTCAGCGACCTGGCCCGATAGGACCATGAGGCCGGCCTCCTAGGCGGCGGGCCGGCTACGTAACCCGGCAAGTTGACGTAATCGCCGTTCGGGGCAACGTTCTTCACATAAAAGTAAGACCGTTGCCAGAGCTTCACCGACTGGATCAGCGCGATAGGAGGGAATGGATTGTCGGCGGTGGACCTCCTTATGGCAATGAAGGTGCCGCATGGAGCCGGCACGCCTGCGACGACCATGCCGAGCTTGGATTGGAAAAACTCCCCCAGAGCTCAATGGTGGGGAGGACACCGAGGAAACCTTCGCACAAGGAGATGAAGGCCGACAGCAGCACCACCATGTTGGGGGTGAGGTGGTGCGGTTGAAGTTAGTAGAAGTCAAGAAACACGCGGAAGAAGCCGCTCGCGGGGAGGCCAACGCCGCGCAGGCAGGGCAAGTAGAAGATCACTCGCTCGCTTCCTCCGACACCGGCGAAAACTCCCTCGCTAGCGCGAGGCGGACTCGCACAAGATCTTCGCCCGGCAGCCGCCGCATCTTGTGGAGAAACTCGATGTGGTCGTCGCGGATGGTGGAGCCGTCCCAAGAGCTCGACGTCGGAGCCATGACGGTGAGCGCGGCGGCGGAGAGCGCTCGGCATGGAGGTAGCGAGCCTGTGGCACTCTGGGAAGAAGAAGGAATGGCGGAGCAGAAGCACGGCGGAAAGCGACCGCAACAAGGACGAAGAGGGAGGAGGCAGGGCGAGGGCGAGCGTGCAAACGACTGCCGCTCCCCCCCCCCCCCCCGCCCCTACTTATAGCCTCGTGCGGCGAAGCCGAGGAGGCGAGGCCTGGGGGGTGTGGGATTAACTGCGCCCACTCCCCCACGACCCGCGTTTATCGCGCCTTGATGACAAGTGGGAACGCCGTCGGAAGTAGTGCGGTCGGTTTGGGCCACAGAAGATCCGCGCATGGGCCGAGGTGCGGAAGTGGCGGGCCCCGGCCTGCGGCGGCGTCCCGTCATGCGTGTGGGCTGGCAGGCCCTTCCAGCCGAAGGGTGCCACATGGCACGCAGAAAGCGGGCGGTCAGCCCGCCGCTTGGTTAGCACGCCAGCTGGTTCCCGCCTGCGAATTTTAAGGAGGCTTCGCCGAGAAGGCACGCGCAAGGGAGGCCGGCTCCTAGCTGTCGGCCCTTCGGGATAGGAAGCTGGCCGAGCTTCTCGATTCCCCCTTCAGCCACAAAGCCCAACCAGCTTCGGGGACTGCTGTCGGAGTAAATGACCACGGGTAGCCTAACCGGCTCCCTTTGACCCTCAGAAGAAACAATGGGCCGATCGGGCCTTGAAGCACCGAAGACACGAGGCCGCCTTCTTCAGGCCGGCTATCGCATAGGCCGGCTGGCGAAAGGTGGCCCGGCCATGAACAACCTTTGGAGGACGCCATGATAAGGCTGACTCCAAGAAGCTGGCCCATGAAGGACCGATTCTACGAAGCCGGCCCATGAGGGACCGACTCCAAGAAAGCTGGCCTATGAAGGGCCGACTCCAAGAAGCAGGCGGCCGTGGGCCGCACCCCAAAGTCCACCCCCCATAACGGTGACGGGACAGGGCGTGGCTATAGTGGACCCTGCCACCCCTGAAACCCGGAACATGCATGGCTACAGTACGCCGTACAGGGCGGCCATCTCCTGTCCGGCGAGGCACTATTGCCATGCGGATCATGACGCCATCCACGACGGGTCGCCAATACGGCCCGTAGGCGGCGGGCCCCTTCGGTCAAAGAGACATCCGAAGGCGGCCCGTCCTCCCCTAGCCGGCCTAAGGCCGGGCCGGCTTCCTACAGCCGGCTTGCTCCCCCCCCCCTCAGGGCGCGCGCACCATTAAGCAGGATGGGACGTGGTAAGGCTACAGTGGGAGCCCGCAAGGCGGCTGCACTGTAGCCATGCTTACCTCGATCAAACCCTCGTCATCAGAAATGAGGCAATAGTAACCAGCCCCCGACAAGACCCCCAAGTGGCGGGGCCGTCCTGTCAGCCAATGGGCCGGCAGTCAGCGGGACCCACCGATCGGCGGCTCCCTGCGGTCGGCGGAGAAGCCGGTGGACATAGACGCTGACGGTCTGGGCCCGCACCCGGCCGGATTACCATTGTACCCCCGGGGGTAGGCCTACATAAACCCCCCGGGGCACCCATGCAAAGGGTTGATCTCAGAGAGTTTTAGACACCACCATAGGGAGAGAAGATAGCTAGCCTTGCCCTTCTTCCTCCTTTCACCGAACAGCTCAAGGAGCCTCTTGTAGCTTCTTATCGATCTAGTGATCATGCGAAGACCCCGCAGAGCAGGGGTAGGGGTATTATCTCCACGGAGAGCCCCCAACCTGGGTAAGATCCGCCGGCGTGCATGTCTTCGCCTTATCCCGTTTCCAGGCACCAGCGATGTCTTACTGGCTCCCACAATGATAAGCCATCCGTTGGCATATGTCGCACCTACCACCCAATAACGGTGATGATGATGCTCTTTCGGTGGTGCAGGTGAAGATGGCGGTGTGGGAATGGAGGTGGCGTGAAAGACGAGGGGAACATCGGGGCAGCTCCTTGGAGGTGGAGGACGGGGTGGCTGAACCGGCGGGACGATGAGATCGACGACGGATCCTCAACCGGTACGGTGGATGAGGGACGTCGAGGTGTTGCTGTGGACGACGTCGTCGGGGAAGAGGCTCCGGCTGGGTGGCGGACGGAGCAGGGTGTGGGGTTTCGTCACGGGTTTTCGTGGCCTCGGTGTATGAATGGGTGGGCGGATGGGATGGCAGTGGGGAACCATGGCTTAGAGACGCGCTTGACTGAAATGTGGGGTAAGTTATGAAAGTACCCCCCCACTGATTTGAGGCGGTTCTTTCAGTTCAGGGGTACCACGGGCATTTCGCGTGTCGGGATTTCACAGGAGGTGGAAGTTTTCGCGCGGGTTGTAATTTCGGAATAGCAAGGCGCGGGTTGAGACGGAGGGATTTGTCGTAGCACAACAAGACAAAGATATATCTTAAATATTTCGGGCTAACAAGGCGCGGGTTGAAGAGGCGGGAGTTTCGCAGCACGATAGACAGAGACGCTAGCTTGAATTTTTGGCATAACAAGGCGCGGCTTGAAATTTCGGAAGAACAAGCTTAACGTGTACCCAAAAAAAAGACACCTCAACACGCACAACACACACACAAACATCATTTAGACTAGAGTTAGGTACACGTGCATTGCACGGATGAGATTTGGCAACCAAATTATGAATAAATACCACATTATAGCATGCAAGCTTTGAGTCATATATGCATGATGTAGTTTAATTCTTATAGTTCATTTCATTCAAAATCATCTAGTTTTTATAAGAAAGCTAATCTATTTTAAGATTCATGGAATTGTGCGTTGTAAGACATAAAGTAAAAACAAATAATGGCAAATCATGTAGAAAAACATTTGGGCAATTCTGATACGGAAGATTCTAGAACAAATAAGAAGTGCTTGTGTTTTGATGTTTGTGCATTATGCTTAAGTTCAACCATGGAGTCTTCTAGATTATACATGTGGCGAAATCTGGTGGAATCTAGATGATATCCAATGGCTAGTAGTGCTCATATTTGCCATCTTTGGACCATCGGATTCGCCTCATCCAACGGCCATCTTTCAAAGTTAAAGTTACCCGCACACAATATAAAAAAATATAAAATATAATATATATATATATATAGGAGTATAGATATAGATATGTGATACGAAAGCCGCCCATCATCTCCAATTAGAATAGTGTGTCCATGCACGGATGCGACGTGGCCAAATGATGTCTGCCATCGGTATCTCAAATTCAAATCAGTCTGACCTTGTTCAATGTGTATACATTACAACATGCTCATTTCCAAACCACACCGTGCAGATCTCCGTTATATTCATGCATGCATGGGTTTCAAATATCAGGATCTCTTATTCAAATATTTGAATTCAACTTTACATTGATTATGACCTCACCTATTCTTTTACACCCACACAGTAGTCTTCTCTTTATAATTGTACCATTAACTTTCTCTCGTGCATCCATGCACACACACTACCAGTCGGCATTATCCATCACACGCATGCAATTTTTTTTCTTCAGGTCGGTCTCCCATGAAGGCACACACCCACACACATCCCCCTCTCCATCATATCGGGCATTCTTTATCTCTCACGCGTGCATGCGCAACGATCGATGTTCCTTTATGTATGTGTGTATATAGCTAGGTCTTTCATAGTTTTCCACACAAACCGATCAATCGATATATCCAGTGAGGTCTCACCCTCTTTCCCACGTCCACATCGATCAATCTATACCACTCTATATAGGATTAACATATATAGCTAATACACCCACATTAATTATATACCCAACATCCCCCTCTCATCATCCATGCCTTCCGCTTCATCTCTCAGACGCGTGCACAATGGCGAAGACAGGGGGCAGTAAGGGCCCTGCCCCCCCCCCCCCCCAACATCACTATATATCGAGGCTAATATGAATGTGATCATTAGACAATTGCTGCTAAAAATGGTTTAAGTTCATGAATTGACCCTCCTTGTAAAGGATTAGCAATGCTTGGCCCCCTAGCTCATTTATTTTTCATGGCTCCGCCACTGTGTGCAACAACACACGTGTTCGCCCCCTCTCTATAAATATTGATCTCGCACTTGTGCATTCCTTCATAGTCTCCCTCCACTAGGCCCCTCGCACCATATTCTAGACCCCCACCGGATTTTGCCATATGTACAATCTAGCAGACTCCATGGTTGAACTTAAGCATAATGCACAAACCTCAAAACAACAGTGGTTCTCTTTTGTTCTAGAATCTTCCGTATCATAACTGCCCAAACTTTTTTTCTAGTTGAATTGCCATTATTTGTTTTTACTTTATGCTTTACAACGCACAATTCCATGAATCATAAAATAGATTAAGGGCTTCTTTGATTCAAAGGATTCTCAAAGGAATTTTGGAGGATTCTAATCATTAGGAATTTTTCCTATCTTGGTTGTTTGATTCGTAGGATTGTAAACCATAGGAATTTTTCCATATGATTCATTTGCACTAGATTTCATAGGAAACATCCCATCCACTCAAACCTATTTGAAAGAATTCTACGCTTTTTCTATGCACAATCAAACACTCGTACAATCCTGTAGGATTCAAGATGACATTCCACTATAATCCCATGTTTTTCCTATTCCCGTGTTCTTAGCTTTTTTATAAAAACTAATTGATTTTGAATGAGATGAACTATAAGAATTAAACGAAGGGCTACATCAGGCATATATGACTCAGAGCTTACATGCTATAGCGTGGTATTTATTCATAATTTGGTTGCAAAATCTGATGCGTGCAATGCACGTGTACCTTACTAGTACTTCGAGTATGTGCAAAACACGTAAATTAGAATACCAATGGCATGCTACACAGTGTCTCTCTTACAGTTCATGAAGCCACGTGGCACATGTGGAGGCGTTGTCGCGACCTCCTTGCGTGGATTGATCACAGTGACGTGCTGCTGGTTCCAGAAAATGTACTCGTCCTCCCTGAGCCATACTGGCGGTACATGCACGAAGCAAAGATGTGCACGCATGCACTCATTCCCTCGCACGCACACGCGGGTACACGGGCGAACGCAATTTTGTACCAAGATCCACCCCATGTGATAATTTCACGCGTGTAAAGTCGTTCACTTCATTGATGGTCAATTAATACAGCGCATGCAAATTGAGTGGACGTGAGGGCGGAAGAAAGACATTATTACTCCATTGCGCGCATGCGAGTAGTTAAATCGTGGGTTGCTAGTAGTACTTCCATTGGTCACCTTCGTATTTTATGCAAATTTTTGACAGTAACATAATATTTACGCATTTGAGCAGTGTAGTACTTGAAATTTATGTTCCGCTAAACTCATCGGGAGCCGTTTCGGGCCTCGAAACCAAAACCATCAATTAATCTTTACCTTGTTCCCATCACATTCGAAAGCCTGCTCACACCTACTAGTATGTACCAAACCTGAACGTGTTCCCACTATGCAGGCATTAGTACTAGTGCTAGTACTTAGGTTATAAAAAGGGGAACTACCTAACCGAAAATTACTCTACCTTTCCTCCTCATAAGTGCTTCTTCTTTGTCCGTCGTTGCCATGACCGGTGAGCAGAGCTCTAGGTCGAGAACTACTCGTAACAAGGGAGCGGAAACCAAGGCTGCGAAAAAAAAAGAGAGGGCTCGCCGCCACGCAGAGACCTCGAAAGATCTCTCACAGGCAGGCGATGGCTCCCAGGAGCGCCCTAGCCGCAGAGGCGAATATGCCGAGCCGGCGGAGCTGGAGTCGTTATCCCTCGGCGGCATGCCCGATCATCTCAATAAGCACCTCAATAAGCAGAAGGAGTTCATCCAAGGCTTGATGGAGTTGCTGAAGGAGAGCCTCGACGACATGCCCGCTGAGCTCAATCAGCAGGGGGAGTTGACCGTCGGCTTGGTGATGCTGTTGAAGAAGAGCATTGCCTCGGAGAAGAAGGCGACCGACGAAATCCTGCGACTTCAGGAGGACAAGGCGAAGCTCTGCCACGAGATCAACCTGTTGAAGGAGAAGAACGCCGGCTGGAAGAAGCTGCATGAGAATAGTAGTTCCTCGATGAAGATGCTGCACGCCCTCGTCATGGAACAGAAGGAGGAGTTGGCAAAGCTCCGCACCGAGCACCCGGCTACTGTCAAGGTACATAATGCGGCTGTGGAACACATGATGAAGGCTCGCGTCGAGAAATCCCGCGTCATGGACATAATGAAGAAGATGGCGGAGGAGACGCGCAAGGAGATGGAGGTCGTGGAGGCGATGAAGAAGCAGTTACGACTCCGCGGTGAATTAGATCATTTGGGGTGATAATCTTCCTTCTTCTTTTGCTCTTCTGTTTCATCTTTTGCTTCGGGTGTTTCACCGCACGTGTCACGTTCTCTGCGAGGCATGAATAGAACAATGGTTTTTTTGAGGGAATGAATAGAACAATGCTAACAATGAGATGACTAGCAAATTAGATCATTTTTTATCACCGTATGGCACTGGGCTGCCGTGTTTCGTGCTCCTCCATTGCAGTACTACTCCAGTGGAAAACTTGAGTATACCGCATGGTTCTTTGCTCCTCCTCGATCAGGTCGTCAGCGCATTTATACGAGCAGTCAAATCACAAGGCCCTGCCTTCTAGCAGTAATGAGCCGTCAAATCACAAAGGCCCTCGCCTCTCATAAAACCGACCAAGCTAGACTGCCCCGCCCTCTAGCCTTTTAAAAAATGTATACTTTTGTACAGCAGTAGTATCGATGGATTGCACCATGGAGCAAAACTTGAAATTAAAAAAAAGGTGGTACATATAGAGAGCGCTCGTCGCCAAATTATGCATATAGTACTATTAAAAAGGCTAGTCACAATAATGGTGTCCAGCACAACCCACCCCTCAAATAAAACTAAGCATCCTGGAATTCTTTGACAAAACTAAGCACCCTAAAATTCTTTGACAACTAAACTGCTGGCTATATGATGTTGGCCATATATACTGTACGTATATAATGTGAAGAAATGAGTGGTAGTACTGTACCAACTAAAAGATGAAATGTAAGAAATACTAGTATGTACGTACTGAAGAGTTAAAGTAACGAGAAGAAACATAACATAGTTCTGTTGGGGGCTCAGCACAACACACCCCTCAAATTAAATTAAGCACACCTGAAATTAAACTTTGCAACTATTCCGGTAGACACTGCATTAGAACCACCATGAGAAACGACACTGCCACCTTACTCGGAGTCCTCGTCCACGTCCTCGACTTCGTCCTTGTCCCTCTTCCTCTTGGCCGATACTTCTTTGCTTGAACCGCACACTTGGCTGTTGCTCTTCATCCAACCCTTGTAGATATTGAAGCAAAGGTAGCCATCCATTGCAGCGTAGTGGAAGTGGTCTATATCTAGTACATTCCGCTGCCATGCATGACGATGAAATGTGTATGGAGGTTTCTCTAGTTTACGATACGGAGGATGAACCATGGCTCCTGCCAGGGTCAGCATTGAAGGCTGACGAGAGGGCACCAGCCGATTCTTCTGGAGGTCGAAGGTGTTGCCTACAACGAGGCCTATCCGACGCAGGACTTCTTTGTCGTTACCAAAGTCTACATTAACGAATTTGACTAGGTTGCTCTCGAGGAAGTTCTTAAAATCCTGGCACTCAACGTTGGCATGGCATATGTGGTAGACCAAGCATAAGTCATGCACGCAAACCTGGATCACAGCGGGCTTCGTCCTCTCTTCGTCCTTCAGATCCTTCTCTCGTCCCAGGACTGTGGTGTACTCAACATCTAGCCCAGCGACCCACTCATCATCTGAGTTTTCGAACATGCGTCTGAAGCGAGAAAGGCATCCTTTCACCGTCGCAGAAGAACGGGTGTAGATGACGTCGAACTCATCGCCGGTGATGGTTCTAACCTTGTACTCATCACCGATCGTGGAGATTTGGGACGCCATGGATTTGGGAGGAGGGTTAGGATTAGTGGAACTGCCATAATGTGAATGGACGGGTCGACTAGGAGCGAACCATTGTAGTATTGAAGGACGTGCAGGGACGAGTAGGAGCGAACTGCCAGCGTGCGAACGGCAGGGTAGTGGCTTTCCATTCTCCCATGATACGGGCTTCCGAGAGCCCTTGGATCTGAGATCGAACGATTGCATGGCGTGATTCTAGACCTATGGGTGAATATCCTATCCTGGAGGGTTATTCTCCAAATTTTCAGCAACTTAGCATGCGACCGTTTGATCTCAGATCCAAGGGCTGCCGGCAGCCCGTATCATGGTCGCGCCTACCACGACCGTCGCGTCGCTCGTGCGGTCACGCCCTTGGAGATTTAACACGGTGCATTAGGCTATCTGATGTTGGCATGTCATACATAGTCATCACTTAGTCACTCATACTACAACAAGGTTTTGGCTATAAGGTTGGCTATAAGTGTATTTATTTATTTTACTTCTTTCTATCTCTGTCTTTGTACTCCCTCCGTCCAATAATATAAGCTTTTTTGACACTAGTGTAGTGCCAAAAACGTTCTTATATTATAGGACACAGGGAGTACTAGTATTTATTGCATTTGCCAAGGAGTGACCTCTTCCAATGAAATGGTGTTGCTAAGTTTGCTTCATTTAATTAGCTATAGACTCAAAATTGTCTTTTCACCTAGGTACACGCGCTAAGCACAGTTTCTTCCTTGGGTCACCAAACTAGTCTCTCTCTTCTTGATTAACTTGCCACGTCAGACTTTATGCCTATGTGGCAAGCTTAAGCACCTGTAGGAGCAAGTAAGTACAATAGTGCGCTTTACATGGCATTTTTGCATATGTGGAGGAAAGAGAGGCAAGGAAAAAGTGGAGAAGTGGGCTCTCATGCAAGAGCCAGCCTCTACTACATGGTGGAGCATTGGGACAGGCACCTGTATGGAGGTGGTCAGGAATCGGGAGACTCACGCCGGTCGTAGCGCCGCAGTTAAAATGATAATGGCAAGTCAAATCACGGGGCCCCACCTATCCAGCAGCAACTAGCTGTCAAATCACACAGTCCTACGTTTGCAGTAGCCTACTCCCTCGTCTTCTCGCGTCTTTGTCGAACCGACTAGGCGGAACTACCCCGCCGCCTACCGTGCAGGAAAAGCCCCGCCCTCAACTTTTAAATAGTATACAATATACTAATTTTGTATCCATGGATTGCGCCTGCGCCATGGAGCAAAGCGTCTAGAAAATGGCAGGACACATGTACAGAGTATACAACACGCCAGTTGCGTTCGCGTTGCACCCCAGACGGTCGGTCGGTCTGGCATGCTACTCTCCGAATGGAACGCGCGTCATATTGCGTTTGCACACACACGTGGGACGACAATTGAGAACCGACAATAGGCACACTCGCCGGCCCTGCAAGTCGGGTGACTTAATAGAAGAGGGAGACGAGCGATAGTACTAGAGAAGTGTTGTACTACGTTGGTGCCTGGACGATCCCTGGAAGACACGGAAGATCAGTTCGTCCATGCATGTGACCAGACTCCAACAGACACGCCTGGATTGGCTATCGTCTACATATCATGTAGGCTGTGTTGTACATGGCTGTAGTTGTCGTGAGAAATCTAAAAAAAGGTTTCTTGTCATCTCGCAAAATTAGGTGTCATGTGCTTCAGATCACTGCGAGGGTTAAACAGCGACAACTGAGTTGGGCTAGTCATTTGGGGCACATGCACGAACAGTGACTACTCGGCTGCCATCTTGGTCAAGCCGGCTATGTTAATTAGGACATCTATCGACGGGCCCCTTTTCTATGAGTTTATCTTTAATTTGAGCTTTGTTCCTTGTCTAGTTTGTCCGTCGGGATTCATGTTGTCTCCTTTGGGCAGTGAGGTTATGATTTCTTGTCATGTGGCATTTTTTCGTGTTATATGTTATAATCCGGTGCTTCAGATCAAAATGACGACAACTGCGCCTCCGGGCCACGTGCATGAAGACTTCTCAACAGTCATTGACGAGGTCAAGCCAGCTCCGGTGGACAAAAGAAAACTAGTACTACTCCACTATATAGGCAGGAGCCTCCGCGCTTGCTTGCTAGTGTTGCTCTCTTCACACTGTCTCGGCCCCTCCAGATCTAAACACGACAGTGGTGGCCACACACTCTCTCTTTCTCTCTCTCTGCTCACCGCTGGTCACAGATCCAGCCGGATCCTCTCCGCTGGGGAAGGTTAGAAGGTGCAATGTTCATGTGGTCGTCCTCGGCAACGGCTCTTACCCACTGTTGGGCGCGTCCCGATCAGCCTACCTTGACGTTCTCTCCCAAGCACCGCTGGCAAGGGAGGGCCTCCGACCCCTTCTTTCTCGCTGCCATAGTGTGGGCAGATCCGGCCTCCTGCCGCCCACCTAGCGACATCCCGGCGACCATCGGGTATAACTTCCTTCGGAACCGGCCTTGCTCTACTTCCCGAGCTCCTGACGTCGCTGCATTTGTATCTTTTACTATTTCTTAGGCCCCCTCATAGCTAGGATCGATCGGCTATTTGAAAACCACATAATTTTTTTTACGTTTAAGAGGTAAAACTAGTTCATGCACTCGAATCTAGTACTACTTGGTTCAAACAAGGAAGAAAGGGGGTGGGGTGGGGGTGGGGGAGGATTTGTTACCTGAATCTAGGACTTGGTCGAAAGAGGAAATAATGGGGGCGAAAAGTAGCAGAGACTGGCTATCCAATGGTCTCTAGGTCTAATAGGGAAATGAAGGGAAACACAGTACAAACTCAATATAAACCTGATCTATTGGTTGAAAAAGGAAAGAAAGTGGGGACTGGGGGACAAGTCAACACAGTAAGTCCAGCACTAGATTTGCTAGCCTCACACAGTATAAGGTGGCTATACCGAACAAAAATGGGACCAACCCAGATATCCTGTTCTGATGTTTGTTGCCCCGAGCCACTCTTATGTAATGCCATTGGTAAAATGTAGCAGTCGCACTTTTAAAAGTAAGGACACGTTAAACCAATGTTGTTTTCAATGTAATGCCTCCAGTAATATGAACCAATGGCACTTATTTACATGTCCTGCTAAAGTTTCCCATTAAGATAAGTTGGTTCTTTTTGTTAGAAATGCAACTGTCCTGGTCCGCCTACTCTCCCGTGCCCAAAGTAATGTCGTATTTAACGGTTGGCATAGTTAATCGTAATGCCCACACTAATATCTAGCAATGCCACTGCTTTAGAAATTGCTACTGTCCTTGTAGGATTGCCATTCAGATAAGGAACATGCTTCTTTTCATTTGATGCATGTTTCATCACTTGTTAGTCACCCTCCTTTCCACCTTTTTGTGCAAACAGAGATATACATTTCACGCTCGATCTTAGTTGAACTGCACAAATGATATCCAAATTATAGTTGAGCATTCCAGGAGCTTCACAACCAACCTTGATGTTGCTCAATTTTATTGCAACTAATGAAGAAGAAGCTCTGTGGGTTTCGTTTTCTGATGGAAATGGAACCGGGGCTGGAGCCCTTTTCTTAAAAAAATTGAAGAAGCTGCTAGCTCACGGGACATTGCTTCATTTTAGGTGAACTGCACCAAAAGGTCCCATGAATTGAATCATCCATGTTGGTGACTGAAAGAGCCAGCTTCAGCATCCCAGTCTAAGCACCCCCAGCCTCCATCCTTGCGACGCACGGTACACCTCGTTTGCCACCTGCTCGACCCTAGTGTCACTGATAAAATGAAGTAATAATATAATTAAAATAGAGCGAGTGTCATCTCTATCATTTCATTTCCAATGTAGATAAAGAAAGTGCTTCTCTTTGTTAATGTATGTTTCATCAACTAGTCCCGTTGTTAATGTTTAAGCGTTTATGCAAACTGGGGTGCTTAATTTTAGTTTATCTATACAAAAATAGAGATTTGAATGTCTCAAGGCGCCTCCTTGTACTACCGCTGTACACTGATGTTCATCACTGGCAGAAGGTGTATCTGGGAGACTTGGGATGATGTCCAGTATGAGGCGTACCGTATGAGGCGTCGCAGGGCCCATCTTGCCCTCGCAGCATGGCATACTATGATACTATCGCAATATTTCTTCTATTTATTTTGTGTGTTTCATCAACTAGTGCCACTATAATGTAATCATGCTTTTTCATTATCTGTGCAAACAGGGTTATTCAGCTGCATTTTGGTGGGACTACACAAATGTACGTATGGAACCAGCATATATGCAGAGTGTGAGGTGTGCCAAGTAAAAATTACCGACACCAACCATGCTGCATGCACGCATTGTCATCCACCACCACCAGTGGGATGTGTGGCGCTCTCTGTGGACGGATCTTTCTCAGCAGCAAATCCTCTAACCAAATACTAGTAGCTTATATTGGTAGTTTTCTAGGGAGTACTCTTTTCTGAAAGAAGCACCAATCTATTTTTATTTATGTGTACACTGTGTCACAACTTTGACCCAAAGGTCCAGAGCTATTTTAGGCTGATTGGCGTAGTACTCAAAGACTGATTGTCAGCATGATTTTCATTAGCTGTCACACTGATTGTAAGCATGAGCAGGTGGAAGATTAGGTTAGTGTGAAGCTTACCTTCAACCCTACCGCCGCCGTTGAAACGAGGCGAGCGTCGAGGGAACCGTGGAGAACGGCGGGGAAGCGACATCGCACCATCCGGCTTCTTGCGGTGGGAGAACGAATACTCCTGTGGCTTCGGCTGGCTCTGCACCCTCACGAATGGCACACCATGCTCGATCGATTTGTTATCCTCTGGGTGCTCGACCTTCGACCTGTATGCCCACCACCTCTGCCTGACTGTCGCCTTGGGCGAATCTGTCTGCTCCATCGCCCAGAGGAGATACTCGATGAACTCGAAGGACTGCGGCGTGACTGCCGCCGAGGAGTACATGTACATCGTCGCCCTCATCACCGCCGTCTCGCTCTTTCGCATACATTGCCACATGGCCCGCACCGTCCTCGAAATCTCCCACTCATTGCCAAACCAACTAAGGATCTCCTTCAACCTGGCTAACTTCGCCTGGTCGACGCCAGCGATCTGTCTGGTTCGCTGCTGCATCCTCTCCATAGATGTCCTTTTGAGTGGTCCGGTGCTAGCTTTGGAAGATGGGAGGAGAGACGGTGGTTTTGCAATAGAGAAGAGGGAGAGGCGAGATGGTGGTTTTGGAATGGAGATGATGGAGAGGAGAGGAGGTGGTTTTGCAATGGAGAAGATCAGAAGAGGGAGAGGCGAGACGGTGGTTTTGGAATGGAGATGATGGAGAGGAGAGGAGGTGGTTTTGCAATGGAGAAGATCAGAAGAGGGAGAGGTGAGACGGTGGTTTTGGAATGGAGATGATGGAGAGGAGAGGAGGTGGTTTTGCAATGGAGAAGAGGGAGAGGAGCGTGCGGCAGCGATTTAGGATTGGACGAGAGGGCCGGCGCGCTGTGACTGGATCAAAATCAAAATCAATTTACCCTTCAATTAAGAAAGCGACCCCACATTAACTAGTCTCCCTTTTATTCTGGGTCATAATTGACCATGATTTTCGCACATAAAATATATGGTATACGTTGCAAAAATAATATAATTTGAAAGTACATTCAGATACGAACCAAACGATACAATTTTTGGTGACATGCAGTCACATTTTGCTTGTCAAATATAGTATGTGGTCAAACTTTGACCCAAAATATGCAAAACAACAAAAAAATACTTCCAAGACCAGCGCCGCTCTTCCACTCTTCTCCTCTTAAACCACCACCGCTCCTCTCATGTTCCAATCTAAATCCAGCGCCGCTCCTCTCCTCTTCCATTTCAAAACCACCGCCCCTCCTCTCCTGTTCCAGTCCAAAACCAGCGCCGCTCCTCTCCCGTTCTAATCCAAAACCAGCGCCGATCCTCTCCTCTTCCATTCAAAAACCACCGCCGGCGAGTGAAGGTGCTGTGGAGAAGTAGATCGATGGAGGAGTACAACCGATACATGAGGATCGCAGACGGCGATCCTATGAAGCTAGCTAGGATGTTGGAGATACAGTCTTGGTTTGACAACAAGGACCAACTAGTGGCGACGGCGACATCCATGGCCAAATATCTGCAACAGAGCGAAAAGGCAGCGATACTCCCGGAGGGAGTCACGCCGGAGTACATAGAGCTGCTCCTCTGGGCCATGGAGCAAACAGATTCACCAAATCCGATCATGAGGGAGCGGTGGTGGGAGTATCGGTCCCAGATGGAGCATCCACCAGAGATTGAAGGATCGAGCATCTACAGGGTGTCGTTTGTGAGGGTGTCCTGCCAGAGCGAGTCGGTGGAGTCTTCGTCGACCGAACCCAACTGCAAGAGGAGAAAAGCAGTTGGCCCGAAGACGCTTCCCCGCCATCGTCTCCCTCACCGTTCACATCGTCTCACGGGGCGGCTGTCTGCCGCCGAGGAATAGGAGGGGGCTGCCCCTCCCTCTAGCCCAATAATCGGGCAGGTTGTGAATTGTCAGGAGGAGGTTAGGGTTGTCAGTATTTGCATGTTGTGAATTGTGTTTTGTGTTGTGTATTTTGAGAGTACTTTCAGATATGAATGTATTTTGAATTTCAGATTTGCAGTATTTGGCACATGAAGTATTTTATGAATTCCAGAGATCTATTTTTAGCACTTAAAAAATGTAGTTTCATAGGAGTATAAAAGTGCAGACAATGTGATTCTCAGAGAAGAAACTGCAAGTTTCAGTTTCAGATAAGAAACTGCAAGTTCAGTTTCAGATAAGAAACTACAACTTTCAGAGGCAGAGCATTTATATTAACACGGCCTTTTCAAACAGGGTTAACATCATGTTGGAAGTTTTATTCATGGTCAAAAATGGAACTACCAGCCAGTTAATATCATGTTGATCAACATTCATGCATAGCACATCTTCATATGATGCACTGTCAAAATACCCACACAATGTCGAGTATGCGAAACACAGAGAAAACGAGGGAGGAAGTTTTGGCAAGTGTTGGACGTGGTTTTGGGCTGCCCCGTCTAGGCTTTCATTTTTAACATGCGCAGCCCATGACCTCGGATGGGAGGTCCATAGGTGTTTGTATTTTCTTAGGGCCGTCATGTATCGACCGGCCTATGGACCTCCCATCCGAGGTTTTATTTTTGGCAGCCCAATTTATGTATTTTTTAAAGAAAACACAGAGGTCTGTTCTATTTTCTTATATAAGAATAGGAACATCAGGTCCAACTTATGTTTCCCTTCTAACTATATTATATATATTTAAATTATTTTATATGTTATTATATATTATTTTTATTGTCATCATATATTTAACAGATACTTACATATGTAAGAAAACAATATCCCACATCTTATTAACTTATAAAAATAATTTTTTAACAAATAAAATCCTGGATTGTTTTGGCACGAAAATCCTAGTGATTGTGTACAAAAGCTTGGTAAGATTTAAGGACGAATGTAATAATATCACTTATTATTTAAATATATTTATAACAAAACGCTCAGCCTATTTTTATTTTTTGATAACATTGCTGGCCCAACCCAACATTATAATTAGAATCAGCCCAGCAAAATTGTGTATTTCGAGAAAGTGCAAATGGCCTGTAATTTTTTAGGAAATAAAATAAATGGGCCGCATGGACGCTACATTATTTGTTCACCCAACCCAGCTACTGGCTGTAATTCAAAAAAAAGATCAAATTGAATATAAATTCTACCGTGCAAAAAAAAAGATTGTAAATTCTGAAAAAATGGGTTGAATAGGTGCCACATTTTTGGAGGTTGAAATGTGGGCCAATAGGTCGAAGCCAATGCAAGTCATTGTCAATTTAGTCAACAAATGATTCTGACATGTTAGCTGTTGGATTTACATCCAATGACCGGCATCCATCTTCAATCTCTCGTCTTCTTCCTCCAGCGCCGCCGGGACCACCTCCCGCCTCCTGCTGCTAGTAGCTCTGCTTAGCACGCTTCCCTATGAAGCGCTACTCCACCGTTGGCCAGGCCATCCCTCCACCCCTCCACACCTCCTGTTCTTCTCCACCGACTACCGAACCACACCGCACTAGAACCAGTTAACCCTCGTACACCTCTCTGTCTGCGACTCTACTCCCGCGTCTTCCCATCTCCGGCTCGTTGCTGTCCGAGGCCTCGCCGTTGTCCACCACCTTGGATGCGCTCGGTGCGGCATGGTCCACGTGGTCAACGAATGACACCATCGAAAGTAGACTGTACGTGGAGAGGCTGATAGCTGGGTCCACGGCCGTACACAAGGAAATGCCTCCTTATTACACGCAAAATAATGATTCCTCCACCTGACATCTAGGACCCACCGGAAGGGCCTCTGTATTTCGCAAAAAAAACGTGCCCCCCGCTGACATGTCGAATCCACCAGCTATCTTCGCACGCAAGGAAGTGCCTCCTTATTACGCACAAAAAAATGAATACTCCCCCTGCCAGCTGGAACCCAGCATAGTGGGAGGCTGACTTGTGGGCCTACCAAGTTGATGGGGACGGAGGGCTTTGTCAACTTAGTCAATATGAATGATTCTAGCTCCTGTTACCGTACGATGTTCATCCAACGGCCGTAGTGCTTCTTCAACCTCTGGTCTTCTTGCTCCAGCCGCCCAAACCAGCGTCGGTCGTGCCGCGTGCTCCTGCCTCCCGTGGCCAGCTGTGATGCCGCGGAGGCCTCACCGCCCCCTACTACTCCCACCGCTGGCCAGGCCATCCCTCTACTCACCCACACCCCTTGTTATTCTTTGGCGACAGCAGCCTCACACCACAGTCGAACTAGTGAACCCTCGTACTCCTCTTCGCGTGGGCATCCACTGCTACGTCTCCCCCGGCTCCGAGTCGTCCCCTTCCTAGTCCTCGCCGTCATCCACCACCATGGTGCTCTCGGCGCAGCGTGGTCAACATGGTCAAGGAACAACTTCCATCGGACGTGGATTGTACATGGAGAGGCTGACAGCTGGGTCCATGGCTGAAACAAGGAAGTGCCTCCTTATTACGCGCAAAATAATGATTCCTCCACCTGACAGCGGGGACCCACCGGACGGGCCACCGTATTTCGCGAAAAAAATGTTTCCCCCTGACTACTGGGACCCACCAGCTACATCTTCGCACGCAAGGAAGTGCGTCCGGGCAAAAAACGATTCGTCCCCCTGACTGCTGGGACCCACCAGCTACATCTTCGCACGCAAGGAAGTGCGTCCGGGCAAAAAACGATTCGTCCCCCTGACTGCTGGGACCCACCAGCTACATCTTCGCACGAAGGAAGTGCGTCCGGGCAAAAAAAACGATTCACCCCCCTGACTGCTGGGACCCACCAGCTACATCTTCGCACGCAAGGAAGTGCCTGACAGTCGGGACCCACCTGGTCGAAGCATACGTAGCGTTGTCATTCTGGTCATGAACGTGTACGTACATATATACTGGTTGATGTAGAGGCGCGCATGTGTCATAGTAGGGGCACGTGCATGTTGTAGTAGAGGCGTGCATGTAGCATGTACACGTACGTACAGCGGCTAGGGTGCAAGAAAGAAAATACGGCCACGTACGTACATATGGGCGGGGTCTCGAATGCCTACTCGCGCATACGTACGCCCAGGGCTCGTGTACATGGCTAGGTTGGAACGGAGAAACAGCGCCGTCGTCGTGTTCATGGGGAGGCAACGGAATGTGTCGTGTTCATGAGGAGGCAACGGAATGCGTCATGTTCATGGGGAGGCAACGGAATGCGTCGTATTCATCGAGAGGCAACGGAATGCGTCGTGTTCATCGGGAGGCAACGCAACGCGTGGGAGCCAACCGGCTAGGTCGGAATGGAATGCGTGGTCGTGTTCATCAGGAGGGCTTGGACGGAATATGTGATGGAAACAAGGCCTGGCGTACCGCAGAACGGAGGAAACGAACCTCCTACGTTCGGAATGGGGTCCTGTTGATCGGGAGGGGTGTGGCGTACCGCAAAACGAAGGAAATGAACCTCCTACGGTTGAAACGGGGGTCCTGTTGATCGGGAGGGGTGTGGCGTACCGCAAAACGGACAAAACGGACCTCCTACGGTTGAAACGGGGGTCCTGTTGATCGGGAGGGGTGTGGCGTACCGCAAAACGGACGAAACGGACTTGTGTTGGAGCGCTACGGTCGAAACGGGGGTCCTGTTCATCGGGAGGGGTGTGGCGTACCGCAAAATGGGACTCCACGGGATACTGTTCATCTCCAGCGTCGACCTCCTCCAGCCTCCACGGGCTACCGTCGACCTCCTCCAGCCTCCACGGGCTCTTGTTCATCCAGCCTCCACTGCGCGCTACTCCACCGGCTACTGTTCAATCACCCCTCCACGGGCACCCCTCCACCGTCTACTGTTCATCCAGCCCTCCACACCACGGGGTCCTGTTCAACCACCCCTCCACAGGCACCCCTCCACCGTCTACTGCTCATCCAGCCCTCCACACCATGGGGCCCTGTTCATCTAGAGGCAACGCCACCGCTCACTGTTCATCCAACCCCCCCCCCCCCCCCGCAACGCTCACTATTCATCCAATCGATCGGCTTCAGTTAGTAGCAGTAGCGAAGGAATAGCTCGATCGGGTTCAGTTAACAGCCATCGATCAATCGCTCAGGTTCAGTAACGCGTAGCCTGCAGTGCAATCGCTCGGGTTCAGTTAGATCCCAACGCCTCACTCAGGTTCAGTTAGAGCCAATGCCTCGCACACATGCGCGTACATGTACGAGAGAAACACGCATCGCTCGGCCCCCGACCTCCCACCGTAACCGGGAACTCCCCGAAATTTTCCTCCCTCTCGCTTCTACCACGGTTTTTTCCGTCATGGACGGCCCAAAGAATGTCATGCAGCTGCGTCTCCAGCCCGCCCAGGACGAAAAGCCCATCTTCTGTCATGATTTCTTGTCATAGAAGTAGGAGCCCACCATATCTATGATGATACCGGATTTTTTTCACAATTATCGTCATAGAAGTGTCATATGTATGACAGAAAAAAAAATCGTTCGGCCCAAAATGTCACAGATGTGTCTTTTTTTTTGTAGTGCTTGTCGAGGCTTAAGATCAACTTTGCAAAGAGCGAAGTAACTGTCACAGGGGTGTTGAAAGCCGAGGCCCTCCGGGTCTCTCAACTTCTTAATTACTCCTTGGGCTGCTTTCCTTTCAAATATCTTGGCCTCCCTATTTCTCCTGAGAAGCTTCGTGCTAGAGACTTTTCTCATGTGGTAATGAAAGTGGGCAATTGAGTTATGCCTTGGAGGGGCAGATATAATGCACAAGCTGGCAAGGTTTCCCTTATTACTGTTTGCCTCTCGTCAATCCCCATGTTCTTGATGGGCTTCTATCTTCTCTCTGGTGGTACGCACGTGGGGTTTGATAAGCATTGGGGTGCGTTCTATTGGCATGCATCGAATAACAAACGCAAATATAGGTTGGTTAAATGGAAATAGATTTGTAGACCCAAGAACCTTGGGGGCTGGGCATTGTTGATACCGTGACTATGAACAAGTGCCTTATCATCAAATGGTGGTGGAAGATCATCACTATCGAGGAGAACCCGCTCTGGCTCAATATACTTAAAGCCAAATACTACCCTGGCACCCCTACTACTAAGTTTAAGCTGATTTGGCGGGCCCGTATTCCTCCTAAGGTCAAGATCTTTTTGTGACAAGCCTATAGAGGATGGCTGCCTATGGCTGATCAAATTCATAAACGAAATGGGCTTGTGTCCGATAGGTGTGCGTTGTGTGGTGAGTTGGAGGATACGAATCACATCTTTTTCAAATGTGTTCTGGCAAAGCTTGTTTGGTGTTGTATCAGGTCCTATCTCCATGTGACTTGGAGCTCCTCCTCGTTCTCGGATCTCAGGAACCTTGCCTCTAGTCTGGTTGGGGCCTCTAAACGGCTGCTCTGGGTGGGATTCACGGCTATTTACTGGGCGTTGTGGAATACTAGGAACAATTTCACTATCAAACATATTTTTCTTGCTAAACCTGTTGAGTGCTTATTTAGAACTTGTCTATTCCTGCAGCAGTGGAGATTATTGACCAAGGAGGCCGCTCGCGAGGCTTTTGACTTGATGACTTCCGAGATTCAGGCTACAGCTACTTCCCTTTCACGGCATCAGACTGGCGGCTAGAGGAACTTGGTGGTCCCTTTTGTCGTTCTTTGTCTTAATCTCTTAGCCTGTGTGTCGTATGTTGGCCTGGGCGCCATGTACTTCTTGCCTTTCAGTACTCTTTGTGGTGTCTCTACTCTTATGTCGTTGTCTGGTTGTCTGTCGTGTGGTGAACGCTGCCTGGTGGCTTTATTTATAAAATTGGGCTGATGCCTTTTCTCTAAAAAAAGACACAAAGGTCCCGAGATATGAAAACTAAAATTGTAAATTAGTTGACTCACAAGGCCCATACAGTTAATAGTTAGTGCTCTCTCCCTCCCTCCCTCCCTCCCTCCCTCTCTCTCTCTCTCTCTCTCCGGTCTATCGTGCAAATATCTAAAAAGCTCCTTAGGAACCGTCAACCGTTCTGAAATGACCTTGAAACATATTTTCATTTTTTTATTAACCTACATAGATAGGCCCATGATTTTATTTGTACTAGTGGTAATATGTCGCTACTAGTTGGCATTTTGTCTACCAAACAAAAATCCTAAGCTATTAGTTTAATGAAGCTTTTTGTGATATCAAAGACAAGTCAAGAGAACCTTTCATCGCGAAGATTATCCTTCTAGCTTCATGTAGAATTTGGATACCTAGTGATAACAAAATTGTTGGTAGAAAAGAACCCTTGTTTTAGAAGTGGAAGCAAGTTTACAAGCACAAATGGTTACGGTATCTCACATAGTAAAAAAACAGTATGTTGCCTCCTTAAAGGATTGGTTAGGATGTTTGTAACTATTCTTTTGTTTATTTCATGTAGAAAGCTATTGTATAGTTTATTTTGTAAATGTAGTTTAGTTTGCATGGATAAAGAGAATTTGCAATGGGGATTTGCCCTGCTATACAACTAAAAAACTCTTGGGGATATATGTTACATGGTGTTTGAGTTGAGCATGTGTAACTCTGAACTTTCTAAAAAAACAAGCATCGAGATAACCAATCATTGGTTGGATGGTTAGGATGGTATTACCCTATCCCACTAGAGATGAAACCACATGTTTAATGCTTTGGTGTTATGTGGATTATTCTTTATTTACTAGTCTTGAAGCTACGCAACTCTAGTATTTAGTAGGTGTTGCATGAGTACATGAGTGTGCATGCACGCCTACATTGTATTTGGTTGTTCCAATCGATCGTGATCAAACATGTAGTTGCAATTCTTATTGTTACTGTTGTGAAAAAAGCAAGAGAGTGTCAATTTTCAAGTTATACCAAAGAGAAACTGTCAATCAATTTTCTCTTGCCATGGATTAACATATAGTGAGGGGTATTTGCTGAATAAAATCTCTATGCTTCATTGGATTTTATTTCCCTTTGGACCTAAACAAAAGGATTAAATGAAGTAAGCTTAAAAACATTCAATGTCATTAAATGCATTGTAACATGCATAAAAACTACAAGCATAAAATAACCAGCGGGTAGTGTTAATCCCCAAAGAATAAGGAAATCAAAGAAATAATGAGTCTATAATTCCAAACAAAAATAGAGAAGGGACAAAATCACACATACACAAAAATGTTCTATGAAAGAAAAAAGTAGTGTGTCCATAAAGTATTAAACATAAGTATACAAATTAAATTCAGACGTAACTGATCATTGCAATAAAATTAAGACATAGGTATAAATTATAAACATAGGTATGCAAATAAAAAAGTAGGTATAATGGATCAATGCAATCAATTATTTCAGGAGCACGGCTACCCAACAATAAGGACAAACAAAATTAATTTGTACAAAGGCCTGTTGTGGAAATACTTAATTTTACATGGGTGTCGTACCTAGTCAAGCTTGGTAAGTCAACAATAGTCCAAGGCAACCAACAAAAGTCCAGAAGGGGCATTCACGCACAGGATTATGTAGTTAGTGACGGGCGGTCACGCTGCATTTTTGATTAATGGCAGGGTCAGCAATTTCTTCACCAACGGCAGGGGCCTGAGGTAAGGGGACCTGGCCTCCCCTCTTTTGTTTAATTTCATCACAGATGCTTTATCCCATATCCTGTCGACGGCGGCTGTAGCCGGACACATTTCCCCCGTTAGCTCACATCTTGTTCCTGATGGGATCACTCATCTCCAATACACACACGATATGATTTTCATGGTCGAACTTAATGATGAATGTCTTGCCCACCTCAAGTTTTGTTGCTATGCTTTGAAGCCTTGTCGAGGCTTAAGATCGACTTTGCAAAGAACGAAGTAATTGTCACAGGGGTGTCGAAAGCCGAGGCCCTCTGGGTCTCTCAACTTCTTAATTGTTCCTTGGGCTCCTTTCCTTCCAAATATCTTGGCCTCCCTATTTCTCCTGAGAAGCTTCTTGCTAGAGACTTTGCTCGTGTGGTAACGAAAGTGGGCAATCGAGATATGCCTTGGAGGGTCCGATATAATGCACAAGCTGGTAAGGTTGCCCTTATTAATGCCTCCTCTCGTCCCTCCCCATGTTCTTGATGGGATTGTATCTTCTCTTTGTTGGTACGCATGCGGGGTTTGGTAAGCATTGGGGTGCGTTCTATTGGCATGCGTCGGATCAAAAACGCAAATATAGGTTGGTTAAATGGAAATAGATTTGTAGACCCAAGAACCTTGGGGGTTGCGCATTGTTGATACCGTGACTATGAACAAGTGCCTTATCATCAAATGGTGGTGGGAGATCATCACTATCTTGGAGAACCCGCTCTGGCTCAATATACTTAAAGCCAAATACTACCCTGGCACCCCTACTACTAAGTTTAAGCTGATTTGGCGGGCCCATATTCCTCCTATGGTCAAGATCTTTTTGTGACAAGCCTATAGAGGATGGCTGCGTGTGGCTGATCAAATTCGTAAACGCAATGGACCTGTGTCCGATAGGTGTGCGTTGTGTGGTGAGTTGGAGGACACGAATCACATCTTTTTCAAATGTGTCCTGGCAAAGCTCGTCTGGTGTTGTATCAGGTCCTGTCTCCATGTGACTTGGAGCTCCTCCTCACTCTCGGATCTCAGTAACCTTGCCTCTGGTCTGGTTGGGGCCTCTAAACGGCTACTCTGGGTGGGATTCACGGCTATTTACTGGGCGTTGTGGAATACTAGGAACAATTTCACTATTGAACATACTTTTCCTGCTAAACCTGTTAAGTGCTTATTAAAACTTGCCTATTCCTGCAGCAGTGGAGATTATTGACCAAGGAGGCCGATCGCAAGGCTTTTGACTTGATGACTTCCAAGATTCAGGCTACAGCTACTTCCCTTTCGCAGCATCAGACTGGCGGCTAGAGGAACTTGGTGGTCCCTTTTGTCGTTCTTTGTCTTAATCTCTTGGCATGCGTGCCGTATGTTCGCCTGGGCGCCATGTACTTCTTGCCTTTCAGTACTCTTTGTGGTGTCTCTACTCTTATGTTGTTGTCTGGTTGTCTGTCCTGTGGTAAACGCTGCCTGGTGGATTTATTTATAAAATTGGGCTGATGCCTTTTCTCTAAAAAAAGACACAAAGGCCCCGAGATATGAAAACTAAAATTGTAAATTAGTTGACTCACAAGGCCCATACAGTTAATAGTTAGTGCTCTCTCCCTCCCTCCCTCCCTCTCTCTCTCTCTCTCTCTCTCTCTCCGGTCTATCGTGCAAATATCTAAAAAGGTCCTTAGGAACCGCCAACCGTTCTGAAATGACCTTGAAACATATTTTCATTTTTTTTATTAACCTACATAGATAGGCCCATGATTTTATTTGTACTGTTGGTAATATGTCGCTACTAGTTGGCATTTTGTCTACCAAACAAATATCCTAAGCTATTAGTTTAATGAAGATTTTTGTGATATCAAAGACAAGTCAAGAGAACCTTTCATCGCGAAGATTATCCTTCTAGCTTCATGTGGAATTTGGATGCCCAGTGATAACAAAATTGTTGGTAGAAAAGAACCCTTGTTTTAGAAGTGGAAGCAAGTTTACAAGCACAAATGATTATGGTATCTCACATAGTAAAAAAAATAGTATGTTGCCTCCTTAAAGGATTGGTTAGGATGTTTGTAACTATTCTTTTGTTTATTTCATGTAGAAAGCTATTCTATAGTTTATTTTGTAAAAGTATTTTAGTTTGCATAGATAAAGAGAATTTCCAATGGGGCTTTGCCCTGCTATACAACTAAAAAACTCTTGGGGATATATGTTACATGGTGTTTGAGTTGAGCATGTGTACTCTGAAATTTCTAAAAAAACAAGCATCAAGATAACCAATCATTGGTTGGATGGTTAGGATGGTATTACCCTATCCCACTAGAGATGAAACCACATGTTTAATGCTTTGATGTTATGTGGATTATTCTTTATTTACTAGTCTTAAAGCTATGCAGCTCTAGTATTTAGTAGGTGTTGCATGAGTACATGAGTGTGCATGCACGCCTACATTATATTTAGTCATTCCAATCGATCGTGATCAAACATGTAGTTACAATTCTTATTGTTACTGTTGTGAAAAAAGCAATAGAGCGTCAATTTTCAAGTTATACCAAAGAGAAACTGTCAATCAATTTTCTCTTGCCATGGATTAACATATAGTGAGGGGTATTTGCTGAATAAAATCTCTATGCTTCATTCCATTTTATTTCCCTTTGGACCTAAACAAAAGGATTAAATGAAGCAGGCTTAAAAACATTCAGTGTCATTAAATGCATTGTAGCATGCATACAAACTACAAGCATAAAATAACCGGCGGGTAGTGTTAATCCCCAAAGAATAAGGAAATCAAAGAAATAATGAGTCTATAACTTCAAACAAAAATAGAGAAGGGACAAAATCACACCTACACAAAAAATGATCTATGAAAGAAAAAAGTAGTGTTTCCTAAAAATATTAAACATAAGTATACAAATAAAATTGAGACATAACTGATCATTGCAATAAAATGAAGACATAGGTATAAATTATAAACATAGGTATACAAATAAAAAAGTAGGTATAATGGATCAATGCAATCAATTATTTCAGAAGCACGGTTACCCAACAATAAGAACAAACAAAATCAACTTGTATAAAGGCATGTTGTGGAAATACTTAATTTTACATGGGTGTCGCACCTAGTAAAGCTTGGTAAGTCAACAGTAGTCCAACGCAACCAACAAAAGTCCAGAAAAATTATCATGGTCAACAAGTCAATGGGGAGAAAAAAATGAAGATCGGGTCAAAAGAACCCAAAAGGCAAAGCGACTTAAGTCAAGAAAGAGGCTCATGAAGATAGGCCCATCATGGAGGAGGTACGAGATGGATAGGTGCACCATGAGCTATGTACTCATCTCCTTTCCTAGTAGCCTAAAAAAATCTCCTTTCCTAGTCTTCCATGGATCTATTGACCAAAGGTTACCTCCACTACCCTTCTCACCTACCATCTTGAGGGTAGTCTTTGTCATTTTTAAGGACTCCTAGCATATAGTATATAAGCCCCCATGGGCAAGTGCACTATGGAGAGTTCAAGCTTTAGTACCCTTCCCTCACTATTGCAGGATGTTACTAACGCGACACTACAATCAGAGACCCTTCCACGAAACTGTGTGCGATGCATTAATCGCAAATGATGATGTCAAAAAAGATGCAAAACATTTGCGATGGCGGATACATCAAACACGGTTCAGATTTTAGTTGGGTGTGCGATGCGGGGCATTCGCTTCAGTTCAATGAACTGTTTGCGCTAAGGCAGAAGAACAGAACGGGGCAGCCAAATGAAGGCTTGTGCGATATACGACATATAGTTTGGTCCGATTAACTATTTCTGATTAGGCGGAACAACAGAAACAGGCAGCCGGATGAAGGTGTGTGCGATTGAGGGCATACACTTCAGACGGATGAACTATTTGCGATTAGGCAACACAACAGAAACAGTCAGCCAGATCAAGGTGTCTATGATTGACGGCATACACTTCACACGAATGAACTGTTTGCGATTAGCCACAACAAACAGAAACAGTTAGACAGATCAACATGTGTGCGCTAGACATGCACACATTTCTAATTAAAAGAAACGTGCGTGATGGTAATAACGAGCACGCACATTGATGGAACAAGGTGTGTGCTGACATTGCCTATTTTGGTGCACCCTATGGTGCAAACACCACATACGCGGCCGACAACGCGTGCCCACGTTATGTCGTCTGGGAATAGAGCCGCACTTAGAAATTATAGAACCGTCAATAAATTTGAGCCTGCGTCCCGTCACATTCCAAATTACTACCACGCTATATTTAATTGCAAACATGTTCACACCGATCAAAACCTAAACGAGCGCATGTGCGCTATGCTCGATGACCTGATGGGTCAGATCTCTGACTGGATGAAGCTACAGGACGAGATGAATGCCTCGTTTGAAAATGCTACCAGGGTCATCCAAGGACTAGTGGAGGACAAGGCGAAGCTCCGCACCGAGCGCGACTTGCTGAGGGCGAAGATCGCCGGAACGACAAAGCATCACGAGGAGACCACTGCTTTGTTGAAGAGGACCAGCGTCATCATCAAGAAACTTATGGACGATAATGCCATGCTCCACATCGAGTGCCAAAGGTTGGTGGAGGAATTCGTGGAATCTCTCAAGCAGCGTCTTGAGGACACGAAAGAGCTCATCGCCGCTCGCCGAGAGAACTAGTCTCTGTGGCCGGCAGCAACGCATCAAGAAAGTAGAGATCAGCGAGCCAGATCGTTATCTACGTCTTCCTTCTTCTTTTACCCTTGTGTATTTTTGCCGCATGTGGCTTTTTTAATTGTCTTCCTAAATATGTAAGACAATTATTATCCACTGTCATCGTTCTTATATTCATCAATCTTGCTATAAGTCGCAGTCAATGCTATATAGGTTTGTCAGATCTTATATCAAGATCCATGCAAAACTTTCTTTTCATATTTTCTTTTTTTTCTCTTAAATCTCAGTCAAGTGAGACATAGCCACGCCATTAATCAGGGCCTCAGGCGCCATTAATGGAGATGTTGGGAGAGGTGGGTGGCGGATAGAGGTCAAAGGGCTCTCCTCCCGATAGCACGCGCAGGGGTCTGATCGCACGCCTTCGGTGCTCAAATAGTTACCCCGCACTACACCTCCTAGCCAATAAAAAAAGGGGTCGCGTGGCAGCACGTAAATGGTAAGTAGAACGTCCACGGTTGCAATAATACTTGTGTTTCCAATTTGTAACGTGATAGCACTTGTTCCAAAATGACTTTGTTGATTGTTAATGTGTGCGCCTTCGCAAATCGGACAAAAAATTAACCATGGCATGTTGGTGCCATGTCATGACACCATGCCAAGTTTCATGATTTTCAGGCGAGTTTTGGATTTACGAGAATTTTAACCAAGTTTCTCGATGCTTCCGGCCGAGCCCAGACGCCCATATGTTTGAATGCCATTCCCATTTCTTGCATGGGACCTAGAAATTCGCCCAAGTACACAATGATTTTTCAACTAACTTTGGCGCTCTGGAGCATGTGCTTGTAGTTCAAATTTGAATTATGTGTATTAAATGCCTAGAAATTCAATTAATGTATAAAAAAGGCCAAACGAACCAATTCCAAAATTTAGCTCGAAACTCCTATTGGTCTAAGCTGCCTATGTAAAAAAATCAAGGCGGGAGAAGGCAGTGTATGTCGTTTCGCACACGGAGGTGACACATTCCCTCTCAGAACCACGAGCTTCTTGAGAGAAGCTTCGGTTTGCAAGAAGCTTATACCAAAGCTTGTCTCAATTCAGCTACAAAATTTACCCCAGCATGTTGGTGCCATGTCATAACACCATGCCAAGTTTCATGATTTTCGTGCGTGTTTTCCATTTGAAGGATTTAAAAAACCAAGTTTCTCTATATTTCTGGCCGAGCCACGACGCCCAGATGTTTGAATTTCATTCCCATTTCTTGCATGGGACCTAGAAATCCATCCAAAGACACACATGTGGTTTTTCAACCAACTTTGATGCGCTGGAGCATGTGCGTGTAGTTCAAATTTGAATTATGCACATTAAATGCCCAGAAAACTCAATTAATGTATAAAAACACCAAAGGAACCTGGAATAATTCCAAATTTTAACACGACACTCATATAGTTCTATGTTGCCTCTATAAAAAATGAAGAAGGGAGGCAGCGTATATCGTTTCGCACACAAAGGTGACACGTTCCCTCTCGGGAACCACGAGTCTTCTTGAGAGAAGCTCCGGTTTGCAAGAAGCTTATACCGAAACTTGTTCCAATTCGGCCAATTTTTTACCACAGCATGTTGTTGCCATGAAATGACACCATGCCAAGTTTCATAATTTTTGGGCGAGTTTTAAATTTACAGGAATTTAAAACACAAAGTTTCTCAATGTTACCGGCCGAACCACGATGCCCAGATGTTTGAATTCCATTCCCATTTCTTGCATGGGACCTAGAAATTCACCCAAGGACACACATGTGATTTTTAACCAACCTTGGTGCACTGGAGCATGTGCTTGTAGTTCAAATTTGAATTATTCACATTAAATGCCCAAAAACTCAATTAATGCATAAAAAGGGCCGAACAAACCCGGAATAATTCCAAATTTTAACACGACACACATATAGTTCTATGTTTGCTTTGTAAAAAAATCAACAAGGGGGGCAGCGTATGTCGTTTCACACACAAAGGTGACACGTTCCCTCTCGAAACCACACGCCTTCTTGAGAGAAGCTCCAATTTGCAAAAAGCTAATACCAAAACTTGTCCCAATTCGGCCAACTTTTTTACCATAGCATGTTGGTGCCATGAAATGATACCATGCCAAGTTTCATTATTTTCAAGGGGAGTTTGGGATTTACAGGAATTTAAAAACCAAGTTTCTCAATGTTTTCGGCCAAGCCACGACGCCCAGATGTTTGAATTTCATTCCCATTCTTGCATGGGACCTATAAATTCACTCAAAGGCACACATGCGATTTTCCAACAAACTTTAGTGCACTGGAGCATGTGCTTGTAGTTCAAATTTGAATTATGCACACTAAATGCCTAGAAAATAAATTAATGCATAAAAATGCCAAACGAACCCGGAATAATTCCAAATTTTAACATGACACTCATATAGTTGCATGTTCACTGTAGATAAATGTTCTAGCAATTCAAATACCATCCTTTCCCTCTGTAACACCATTTTGCCTTCCAAAACAGAATGCAAAAATTAGGTAAATGATGTCTACTACGCAACCTTCTTCTTGTAGACTCATGTTGGGCCTCCAAGCGCAGAGTTTTGCAGGACAGTAGCAAATTTCCCTCAAGTGGATGTCCTAAGGTTTATCAATCCATGGGAGGCATAGGATGAAGATGGTCTCTCTCAAACAACCCTGCAACCAAATAATAGAGAGTCTCTTGTGTCCCCAACACACCTGATATAATGGTAAATTGTATAGGAGCACTAGTTCGGCGAAGAGATGGTGATACAAGTGTAGTATGGATGGTAGATATAGGTTTTTGTAATCTAAAAATATAAAAACAGCAAGGTAGCAAGTAACAAGAGTGAGCGAAAACGGTATTGCAATGCTTGGAAACAAGGCCTAGGGTTCATACTTTCACCAGTGCAAGTTCTTTAAACAATGATAACATAATTAGATCATATGGCAATCCCTCAACGTGCACGAAGAATCACTCCAAAGTTCCTATCGCGGAGAACATAAGATGAAATTGCTTGTATGGTACGAAACCACCTCAAAGTTATTCTTTCCTATCAATCCATTGAGCTATTCCTATAGGTGTCACAAATAGCCCTAGAGTTCGTAGTAAAATAACACCATATGACACACATCAATAAACCCTAGTGTCACCTAGATACTCCAATGTCACCACAAGTATCCGTGGGTCAATTATACGATATGCATCAAACAACTTCAGATTCATAATATTCAATCCAACATAAAGAACCTCAAAGAGTGCCCCAAGATTCCTACCGGAGAAACAAGGACAAAAACATGCATCAACCCCTATGCATAGATTACCCTAATGTCACCTCGGGAATCCGCGAGTTGAGTGCCAAAACATACATCAAGTGAATCAATATAACACCCCATTGTCACCACGGGTATCCCAAGCAAGACATACATCAAGTGTTCTCAAATCCATAATAGTATTCAATCCGACAATAGTGAAACCTCAAAGGTAAAACTCAATTCATAACAAGAAGGTAGAGGGGGAAGAACACCATAAGATCCAACTATAGTAACAAGGCTCGTGATACATCCAGATCGTGCCAAATCAAGAACATGAGAGAGAGAGAGAGAGAGATCAAACACATAGCTACTGGTACATACCCTCAGGCCCGAGCGTGAACTACTCCCTCCTCTTCAAGGAGAGTGCCGGGATGATGAAGATGGCCACCGGTGATGGATTCCCCCTCCGACAGGGTGCCGGAACAGGGTGCCGAGAGGTTTTTCGTGGCTACGGAGGTTTGCAGCAGCGGAACTCCCGATCTAGGTTTCTTTCTGGAGGTTTTGGGATTTATAGCAGGTGTTAGCGTCGGAGACAAGTCAAGGGGGCCCACGAGGTGATGACAAGGCAGGGGCGCGTCATACGAGGGTGCCCCACCCTTGTGGTTGCCTCGGGACTCCTCTCTGATATCTTTTCGTTCCAGTATTTTTTATATTTTCTGAAAATATACTCCGTAAATTTTCAGCTTGTTCGGAGAACTTTTATTTCTGCACAAAAACGACACCACGGTAGTTCTGCAAAAATAGCGTCAATCCGGGTTAGTACTAATCGAATCATACCAAAATCATATAAAATTATTGTAAACATGGCATGAATACTTCATAAATTATAGATACGTTGGAGACGTATCAGCATCCCCAAGCTTAATTCCTACTCGTCCTCGAGTAGGTAAATTATAAAAGAAATAATTTATGAAGTGTGAATGCTAGCAAGTGCACAGGTTTGATCAATGATAATTTCAATCACTTTTTATAGCATCATTATATATCATAAATAGTAGCTCATCTCATAAAACTTCTCATGATCAAGTAGCAAGCTATTCACATGTTAAAGCACAGATCATAAACTTTCTTGAAAACTAACGAACTAGGTTCTCAATCATCAAAAAAATACAATTCATCTTATTTTTGGGAAGGGTCTATGTAAGAGCTTTGATTCAACAAATCCCACATATTCAACTATCATATAGTCTTCCATGATTGCTACCACTCAAAGCATATTTTTAGAACAAATAGCATCCATTGAATGCAGAGAAAGATAGGGGCTTAATGTTTCGCCTCCCAACTTATTTATCATATAGATAATTGTCAACAATAATAATTCATGATCAAATATATTTGAATGGCCATATATGCTTAGATCTTTCCCCATACATGATGCTTGCCAACTAAAGAGTAGGTTGGAATGAGAAGGAATACTACTGACTCTTGCATAAAAGTAAAAGATATGCCCTTCGCAGAGGGAAGCAGAGATTTGCAGAGGTGACAGAGCTTGAAGCTTTTAAAACAGAGATGAAAATAATTTTGAGACGCATGCTTTCATTGTCAACATAACAACCAAGAGTTTTCACCATCTTCCATGCTAGACACATTATAGGCGGTTCCCAAACAGAATGGTAAAGTTTTTACTCCCCCACCACCAACAAGCACATTCCACGGCTGGTCCGAAACAACGGGTATTGTCCAACTATCAACAATCCCGGGGGAGTTTTGTTTGCAATTATATTTGATTTGATTTGAGCATGGAACTGGGCATCCCGGTTACCAGCCATTTTCTCATAAATGATAAGCGAAGTCCACTCATCGTGAGAATAACCGCCTAGCATGGAAGATACTGGCAGCCCCTAGTCGCTACATGAGCAATTCGGGCATACAAAACAGATTATCATTTGAAGGTTTAGAGTTTGGCACATGCAAATTTACTTGGAACGGCAGGTAAATATCGCATATATATAGATATGGTGGACACTCATGGAAGAAATTTGGTTCAAGGGTTTTAGGATGCACAAGTAGTATCTCTACTTAGTACAGAAATTTTGGCTAGCAAATGATTCTAGAAAGCAAGCACCACATGTTGGAGGATCCATAACAATATAACTTGTATACAAATATACCCAAACATAACTCATTAAGTTGTCTTCCTTGTCCAACTTCAACTAATTTGATCAAGTTTGAAAATAATTAATGGGGCTCACAATCATAAAAGATGTCCAAGATAGTATATTTATATGTGAAATCTCTCTTCCTTCAATATTCTTTCAAGAATTGTCCAAGTGACCAATACTATGTTTGCTAACTTTCAATAAATTTACCACTGATGTCTACTATGCAACCTTCTCCTTGTAGACGTTGTTGGACCTCCAAGTGGAGAGGTTTGTAGGACAGTAGCAAATTTCCCTCAAGTGGATGACCTAAGGTTTATCAATCCGTGGGAGGCGTAGGATGAAGATGGTCTCTCTCAAACAACCCTGCAACCAAATAACAAAGAGTCTCTTGTGTCCCCAACACACCCAATACAATGGTAAATTGTATAGGTGCACTAGTTCGGCGAAGAGATGGTGATACAAGTGCAATATGGTTGGTATATATACATTTTTGTAATCTAAAAATATAAAAACAGCAAGGTAGCAAGTAGTAAAAGTGAGCGTAAACGGTATTGCAATGCTAGGAAACAAGGCCTAGGGTTCATACTTTCACTAGTGCAAGTTCTCTCAACAACAATAACATAATTGGATCATATAACTATCCCTCAACTTGCAACAAAGAGTCACTCCAAAGTCACTAATAGCGGAGAACAAACGAAGAGATTGTTGTAGGGTACGAAACCACCTCAAAGTTATCCTTTCCGATCGATCTATTCAAGAGTCCGTAGTAAAATAACACGAAGCTATTCTTTCCGTTCGATCTATCCTAGAGTTCGTACTAGAATAACACCTTAAGACACAAATCAACCAAAATCCTAATGTCACCTAGATACTCCAATGTCACCTCAAGTATACGTGGGTATGATTATATGATATGCATCACACAATCTCAGATTCATTTATTCAACCAACACAAAGAACTTCAAAGAGTGCCCCAAAGTTTCTACCGGAGAGTCAAGACGAAAACGTGTGCCAACCCCTATGCATAAGTTCACAAGGTCACTAAACCCGCAAGTTGATCACCAAAACATACATCAAGTAGATCACGTGAATATCCCATTGTCACCACAGATATGCACATGCAAGACATACATCGAGTGTTCTCAAATCCTTAAAGACTCAATCCGATAAGATAACTTCAAAGGGAAAACTCAATCCATTACAAGAGAGTAGAGGGGGAGAAGCATCATAGGATCCAACTATAATAGCAAAGCTCGCGATACATCAAGATCGTGCCAAATCAAGAACACGAGAGAGAGAGAGAGAGAGAGAGAGAGAGAGAGATCAAACACATAGCTACTGGTACATACCCTCAGCCCCGAGGGTGAACTACTCCCTCCTCATCATGGAGAGCGCCGAGATGATGAAGATGGCCACCTGTGATGGATTCCCCCTCCGGCAGGGTGCCGGAACGGGGCCCCGAGAGGTTTTGGGTGGCTACAGAGGCTTGCGGCGGCAAAACTCCCGATCTATGATGCTCCTGGATGTTTTTGGGGTATATGGATATATATAGGTGAAAGAAGTCGGTCAGGGGAGCCATGAGGGGCCCACGAGGGTGGGAAGCGTGCCTAGGGGGGTAGGGCGCGCCCTGGACCCTCGTGGCCACCTCGTTGCTTCCCTGACGTCTACTCCAAGTCTCCTGGATTGCTTTCATTCCAAAAATAACTCTCCCGAAGGTTTCATTCTGTTTGGACTCCATTTGATATTCCTGTTCTGCGAAACACTAAAATAGACAAAAAATAGCAATTTGGGCTGGGCCTCCGGTTAATAGGTTAGTCCCAAAAATGATATAAAAGTGTATAGTAAAGCCCATAAACATCCAAAATAGGTAATATAATAGCATGGAACAATCAAAAATTATAGATACGTTGGAGACGTATCAACCACCTCTACTTCTTATATGTGAAGTCATTACTCCCCATGGTATAAGCATATGAAACATATATAAATTCAGATTTATGATATTTAATTCATTCAACCATTTACTCATGGGATATAAGTGAAGCACGACAGTAAAGGACAAACTACTCCAAAAAGATATAAGTGAAGATCAATGAGTAGTCAAATAATTATTTAGCTATGTGAGGACTCTCTCTTATTTAAGTATCTCATATCTTAATATTTTATTCGAACAACAAGCAAATCCTAATAAAATAAAATGATGCTCCAAGCAAAACACATATCATGTGGTGAATAAAAATACAGCTCCAAGTAAAGTTACCGATGAACAAAGACAAAAGAGGGGATGCCATCCGGGGCATCCCCAAGCTTAGGCTCTTGGTTGTCCTTGAATATTACCTTGGGGTGCCTTGGGCATCCCCAAGCTTAGGCTTTTGCCACTCCTTATTCCATAGTCCATCGAATCTTTACCCAAAACTTGAAAACTTCACAACACAAAACTCAACAGAAAACTCGTAAGCTCCGTTAGTATAATAAAGCAAATAATCACTTAGGTATTGTTGTGAACTCATTCTAAATTTATATTGGTGTTGTATCTACTGTATTCCAACTTCTCCATGGTTCATACCATCCGATACTACTCATAGATTTATTAAAATAAACAAACAACACATAGAAAACAGAATCTGTCAGAAACAGAACAGTCTGTAGTAATCTGGAAACTTTCCATACTTATGTAACTCCAAAAATTCCGAAACATTAGGATAATCTAGACAATTTGTATATCAATCTTGTGTAAAAAAATCAGATAAAAAGCATGTTCCAGTGAATTCTCAAAATTCCTGGACTGGGAGCAAAAGTTTCTGTTTTTGCACAGAATCAAGTCAACTATCATCCACACTATCCCAAAGGCTTTACTTGGCTCTTCATTGAAACAAAAGCTATAAAACATGATTAACACAATATCCTAATCATGTGAACACACAAAAATAGTAGGGTTAAATATTGGGTTGTCTCCCAACAAGCGCTTTTCTTTAATGCCTTTTTAGCTAGGCATGATGATTTCAACGATGCTTACATGAAAGATAAGAATTGAACCACAAATAGAGCATCATGAAACATATGACTAACACATTTAAGTCTAACCCACTTCCTATGCATAGGGATTTTGTGAGCAAACAATTTATGGGAGCAAGAATCAACTAGCATAGGGAGGCAAAACAAGCATAACTTCAAGATTTTCAACACATAGAGAGGAAACTTGATATTATTGCAATTCCTACAAGCATATATTCCTCCCTCATAATAATTTTCAGTAGAATAATGAATGAATTCAACAATATAACTATCACATAAAGCACTCTTTTCATGATGCACAAGCATAGAATATTTACTACTCTCCATATAAGCAAATTTATTCTCATGAATAGTAGTGGGAGCAAACTCAATAAAATAACTATCATGTGAGGCATAATCCAATTAAAAATTAAAATCATGATGACAAGTTTCATGGTTATCATTATTCTTTATAGCATACATGTCATCACAATAATCATCATAGATAGCAACTTTGTTCTCATAATCAATTGGAACCTCTTCCGAAATAGTGGATTCATCACTAAATAAAGTCATGACCTCTCTAAATCCATTTTCATAAATATTATAAGATTCAAAACCATCCAAAATAGTTGGATCATTAATTCCTAAAGTTGACACTCTTCCAAACCCACTTTCATCAATATAGTCATCATAAATAGGAGGCATGCTTTCATCATAATAAATTTGCTCATCAAAACATGGGGGACTAAAAATATCATCTTCATCAAACATAGCATCCCTAAGCTTGTAGCTTTACATATCATTAGCACCATGGATATTCAAAGAATTCACAATAACAAAATTGCAATCATGCTCATCATTCAAGGATTTAGTGCCAAACATTTTAATGCGTTCTTCTTCTAACACTTTGGCACAATATTTCGATCCATCATTTTCAAGAAAGACATTATAGAGATGAATAATATAAGGCAACCTCAATTCCTTTTTTGCAGTTTTCTTTTATAAACTAAACTAGTGATAAAAAAAGAAACTAAAAGATTCAATTGCAAGATCTAAAGATATATCTTCAAGCACTAACCTCCCCGGCAATGGCGCCAGAAAAGAGCTTGATGTCTACTACGCAACCTTCTTCTTGTAGACTCGTGTTGGGCCTCCAAGCGCAGAGTTTGTAGGACAGTAGCAAATTTCCCTCAGGTGGATGACCTAAGGTTTATCAATCCGTGAGAGGCATAGGATGAATATGCTCTCTCTCAAACAACCCTGCAAGAAAATAACAGAGAGTCTTTTGTGTCCCTAACACACCCCATACAATGGTAATTTGTATAGGTGCACTAGTTCGGCGAAGAGATGGTGATACAAGTGTAGTATGGATGGTAGATATAGGTTTTTGTAATATGAAAAATATGAAAACATCAAGGTAGAAAGTAACAAAACTGGGTGAAAACAGTATTGCAATGATTGGAAATAAGGCCTAGGGTTCATACTTTCACTAGTGCAAGTTCTCTCAACAATGATAACATAATTAGATCATATGGCAATCCCTCAACGTGCACGAAGAATCACTCCAAAATTCCTATCACAGAGAACATAAAATGAAATTGTTGTAGGGTCTGAAACCACCTCAAAGTTATTCTTTTCGATCAATCCATTGAGCTATTCCTATAGGTGTCACAAACAACCCTAGAGTTCGTAGTAAAATAACACCATATGACACACATCAATCAACCCTAATGTCACCTAGATACTCCAATGTCACCACAAGTATTCGTGGGTCAATTATACGATATGCATCAAACAACTTCAGATTCATACTATTCAATCCAACATAAAGAACCTCAAAGAGTGCCCCAAGATTCCTACCGGAGAAACAAGGACGAAAACGTGCATCAACCCCTATGCATAGATTACCCCAATGTCACCTCAGGAATCCGCGAGTTGAGTGCCAAAACGTACATCAAGTGAATCAATAGAAAACCCCATTGTCACCACGGGTATCCCACGCAAGACATACATCAAGTGTTCTCAAATCAATAATAGTATTCAATCCTATAATAGTGAAACCTCAAAGGTAAAACTCAATTCCTCATAAGAAGGTAGAGGGGGAAGAACACCATAAGATCCAACCATAGTAACAAGGCTCGCGGTACATCAAGATCGTGCCAAATCAAGAACACGAGAGAGAGAGAGAGAGAGAGAGAGAGAGAGAGAGATCAAACACATAGCTACTAGTACATACCCTCAGCCCTGAGGGTGAACTAATCCCTCCTCGTCATGGAGAGCGCCGGGATGATGAAGATGGCCACCGGTGATGGATTCCCCCTCCGACAGGGTGCCGTAATAGGGTCCCAAGAGGTTTTTTGTGCTACAGAGACTTGCGGCGGCGGAACTCCCGATCTAGGTTTCTTTCCGGAGGTTTTGGGATTTATGGAGGTGTTGGCATCGGGGACAAGTCAAGGGGGCCCACGAGGTGATGACAAGGTAGGGGGGCGCGCCCCCCACCCTTGTGGTTGCCTCAGGACTCCTCTCCGATATCTTTTTGTTCCAGTATTTTTTATATTTTTCGAAAACATTCTCCGTAAATTTTCAGCTCATTCCGAGAACTTATATTTCTGCATGAAAAACGACACCATGGTAGTTCTGCTGAAAACAACACTGGTCTGGGTTAGTTCTAATCAAATCATATCAAAATCATATAAATTATTGCAAACATGACATGAATACTTCATAAATTATAGATACGTTGGAGACGTATCAGTAAACCACAAACAGTTTACTAGCAAGAATCATGTGGGATGCGATATAAAATATCTTGGCGCACCGTCTTGTCTGGCTTATGCAGGAAGCTTCGTCGTCTACAGTCCACCACCCGCGCTTGAACCACACTTGCGCGCCAGTTTCTCGTGGCACCGAGCGAATTTTTTCTGCCACCGCAAAAATATCTATCTTCCCCCCACCAAAAGCCACATTTCCATTGTTCCTCTTGCTTTCCAAGTTCAAACCTTCACTGCTGCCTACTAGCAGCACTGCCTCCTCGCCGGCGACCCTTCTTCTTGCAGCACTGCCTCCTCGCCGGCAACCCTTCTTCTTGCTGCGCGGTCTCCTCACTGGTGACCCTTCTTCTTGCTGCGCAACCTTGTTGATCAGGTAATCCACACCTCGCCCACACCATCCCCCTCCTTCCTCGTCCCACATGCCCCGACCGACGGCGCGACATCTTTCGCCAAAATCACTGGCCCTGTCCTCCAATTAAGCGTCGCCCACAACCATTTTGCACGCAGTATAACATGGAGCTCAGTAGCATCTGGCAGCGGAGAGGCAAATCACGGCTGAACGTGCGAACGAGGTCTCTATGGCTGCCATGCGTGCTGACCGCCAGATCTTGGAGGAGCACCTCATCTTCGAGGCCACCGTCGACACCGCCACGTGGTTGTCTACTTTAAAATACAGTTCATGTTGTTTTCTCAAGGCCACCGCCAGTGCCTTCTAGTGATTGTCCTCTATAATGTTAATATGCAATCTGATATTCTAAAATGTAATGTTTGGTTAACAGTTTGGTCTAACAATTAATACATTTTGTAGTACTGTTCACAAGCATTCTTAGTTTCATTAACTGTCTTATCTTCTAGTATATGTTCTATTCTGCAATGTCGTGCTTAGTTAACTGTTTTGGTTCATTTGGTCTGCTGTCCATTTAACTGTTTGGTTCAATTCTGCAATTTGATTTTCATTTGTTGCGGGTACAATTTTGTATTGTTATGCACGTGAGAAATTAATCAAATTTGGTTTTACTCAATACATATACTACCGATAGTGTGGCAACTCTCAATTAACCTGATCAAGATCTTCCTTATATGTGTTGCAGGGGAAACAATGGTCGGGAGACACTGCGGTTTACCATCGAGATTTGCTCATGCATGGTCCTTTTGCTAATAGCACATTATTGTGCAGTTGCAGGAATCATTCTAATATTTAGGTTTCTTACAATTTGGTCTTGCACATCTAGGTCCTGCTGTCAGAGGCTTAGACCCACTGTTCGACCCATTTTGCATATGGGGAAATGAGATGTCCATGAATATCAGTCAAGTCAAGAAACTCAGAAAAATTGTTAGGATAAAGAAACTTGCGACGAATAACAACAATATCTTTGTTTGCAAAATGAAGAAGACATCAGTAAACTATAGGATGGTACTAACTCTTTTATCTTGTTTTTACCCCTTGCGTCATTTCAAAATTTATAACAGTGATTTATGCATATCTTTGTTTTCACCACTTTTCAAAGCAGTTCACCGATGATTACCTTTCAAACCACCTACATGGTCAAGAGGCGAGGAAGGTATTCATTCAACACCTACGGTACAATATTGAAGTCTTTCTGAAGAGGACGAAAGGTTGGGCGGGCAATTATCCATAGCCACTGACCTAAAGTTGCACGGACATTCAACGTCACTGAAGGCTCAATGTTCACCTTCCGCTTCTGCAGTTTTCCAGATGAGATTCATCTGTCTATTTACCGTGTATGATGCTACATTTCCAAAGGTTTTCGATGTTGCATGTGAAACTTGGTGATGTTGTGTAATGGCGTAGCTAGCTATATCCCTCTTTGGTGTATCTGAGTGCTGAAGCTATCTGATGTAATTCGATTATGAAATCCTGGTTGTCATTATACAGATATGAAACATCAAATATTCACAGGAGTGCACGAGAGCGCCTGCTCATGGAATCGCCAAGCACACGTTCTCCTCGGGATATGCCATGAAGCAGTTAATTCATCCGTATAGCACATGGCTGGTCCCACGTGCATGCTGGACGGCCGTTAAGGAACGACGGCGTCAGGGCCAAAACGGCACGCGAGTTCGAACGCAAAACGGCACGTAACATTGATGTATTTATGCACGCCAGCACCCTAGGTGGGGTCACTACGTGATTACATTATATTTCTTTTTGCGGGGTGTGATTAGACTATACTCATACTACAAAACGAATCCACTATCTTCCTTTCAAAAAAAAAAAGAATCCACTACGTGATTAGAATATACTATACTATAAAGCTGCAGATTTGATACTTGCAATTTTTGCTTCTATCAAGCAAGAACATTTTTTGTATATTACTCAAAAAAAGCTGCAGATTTGATGTTTGCAATTTTTCCTTGCATCAAGCAATCACTTTTTTTTACAGTTAAAGCAAGAACAATTTAAACATTTGAAAGAAGGAACCCCTGTATTATTCGGCCAAAGCTAATATGATTCCAAAAGCTTTAGCCATGCGAAAATTCATAGAAGCGTCCATCCTCGCCTAATCATTTTCCCTCTATTAAGGATTTTTCTATTGGACCTAAGCCCGGACATAAAAATTGAAGACCGAAGATCGAATCCGGAAAGACTGAGTCCAAACCCGTAAAGGTCGAACTATAAAAGACCAAACTACAATCGGTCATCAAAACTGAAAGACCAATTTAAATTTGGCCGGATCGGGCTTCTTATCTGGATGACCACATAAACCAGATAGATTGAATTACCACAATTCTCTGAAAGTATATGGGACAATTAGCACAATCCGTGGTTATCTCTTGATGTTTATGACACAGTTCGGTTGAATACACCTACTACACACACGTTGTTTCAACTCTGAATTTTTGGTTGCATATACCTGTTACACATACCCATTATCTCAATTGTGTTTGCATACATATGTACTGTAATGTACATGAATTTTAGTTGTAGTATGACATTTGGTCTATTTGGTCGGGACCGAACACCATCCTATATAAACCGAAGACTGAATAGAGAAGAACCGATAAGACCAAATAATTTCAGTGTTAATTATGACATATAGAATTCTTGAAAAAACAAAAAATTGGAACCAGCGGGTACTTATTCGCGTCAGGATATGGGCCACCGTCCGGATTGTATACTTATTTCAACCGTGTAGGGTACTGTTGGCCTCACGTGCTACTCGGAAACTAAAAATGAGATGGAGATGAGCCCTTTAAATCGGAATAACAAAAAAGTTGAGATAAGCCCTATAAACCGGAAAGGAGGGAATAGCAAACGACGTTTCTTGAAACACGACATTTAGGTGAACATCTCCTAAATACATTGAACATTTTGTAAGATATACATTGATTTTTTAGATAGACCATGATTATTAGTTTTAAACACATGATGAATTTTCTTTTTCTTTTTCTGTTTCTTTCTTGGAAAAATGCATGCTTTTGATGATACATACACAAGCACAATATAATACATGATTCTTTTTAGAAATGCAGAGTGATTTTTTTTAGTAATGATGTATTTAAAAGATATGCCATGCACATTTTTTAATACAAGGTGAATATTTTTTAATTACATTAGAATATTTTCTATACACGATGAACACTTTCAAATATACGCTAAATGGTTTTGAATTACATTATGAACAATTTTGGAAAACACCATGATTCTTAATGTTGATGTAACTATAAAACGTGTTAACGCACGATGAATATTTTGAGATTACACAATGAACATGTATGAATTACACTAAGAATAGTTTTTACTGCACGACAAACAAGTTTACAATATCCATCATACATTTTTTTATAGATATGAGTTGATTTTTTTAACACGATGGATATTTTTAACACACGCATAAAAATATTTTTGACATACACATGAAAGTTTTGTATATCCATGAACATTTCTTTGATGTGTGTGAATGTTTTTTTTAGCATGTGTATTTACCCAAAAGAAAAAAATTAAAATGTAAATGAAACCAAAAAAGAAAAGAAAAATAATAATACTAGAGTGTTCGCTCCACTAGTTTTTTTACGAAGTGCGCTCCTAATCTTTTCTGTTTCGAGAATGTGTATAGCTAACCTCACAGTCACGAGCCGTTATGCACCAACGTCGTCATATCGAACGACGAAGTCACTACAGTGCTGGATGCTAGGTAGCTTTTCCTCTCCTATCTACCATCGCATTCAATACCTGTACGGCTGTACCAACTACTCGTTGTCCCATTGGAACACGTAGCATGAGCAGGCGCGCCCGGGAGCTCTATCGCCGCACTCTATGAAACATCTGGTACGTTTTATAAAAAATGTCAATTTGATTACTACGTGGATTATCAATAATAGGCTAATTACTCTGCTTATTGGGGTTTTCTATGGCAGACAGTTACTCAGACAACACCATGGGCGATGAGCTCAAACAACCCACACGGTTTCTAGAAAGTAGGCACGTTGGATCAACTAACAACCACATACAACTTCCGACAGAGAACTGTTTGCGTTAGGCCACCTTGCACAAACGTTTCCACACAAACAAAAGTTGTGTGTGATATACGTACGAACAGAAACGTTTTTCTGTGATTCACTGTGTGGGATGTACACACGAACGGAAACGACTAGGCTTTGATGCCTCGCCCGATTGCACACGAGCTCATTTTGCCCCCGCCTGTGTGGCCGGAGGGCCTATCCCGACGGTTTCTGGGTCGTGTGGGTAGGGCCCCCTATCGCACACACTCACTAGGCGACGGTTTAAAACTTCGATGCGGAAATGAGGTAAAAACCGTTTGTATAGCACGTCTCTGCACTAGTGCCTTGACTATATTCAAGTTGCCCTTAGCTCTTTTGTGACACCCTGCCAACACTATTACCCTCGGAGCCATGGCGGAGTCACTGACACCACTATTTTATTCTCTCTTTGGTTCGACTAGGGCTTTATGGGAATATATCGACTGCAATAACAAAAATACATAGAGAAAAATGAGGCCATGATTGTATCGTGCATTAACAGGCCATTTTTGCTTTTTTCTTTGTATAGTGACCAAAGTGAAGTAAGACGAGAAGCCTAATAAGCATGAACACATTTTACTTCTTCAATTACTATCGAGAGAAGTTTTTCATCATACTTTGACACACTTGTTCACTAGAAAGCCAAGATACATGATGCTTGGACCTAACAAACTGGGCAAACGATGTGTCCTCAACAAAACACAAAGAAGTAGTGTTACAATCAAGCATACAAATAGTTATGGATCCTAATAAGTGCCGCACGTGTGGCACGAACACATGGCAACTCCTAACATTTTTTAGGCAAATTTAGTGACGCGAGGATGACAACTTTAGTTGTCAAGCACGACAACTTTCTTTTCGGATGGTAAGTTTTAGTTTTTTTTTGTGGTTTGTTTTTTTCTTTTCGGATGACAACTTTGGTTGTAAAAAACGTCAGGGCGGGATTGCTTCGTGCCACCCGTGTGAGACCTATCATCCAAAAAAACCATAGGTATACAAATAAAAAAACATAACAGTTACTGCAAAATAAAAACAGAAAACAAACCAACAGTTAATCCTATGAAATCATAAAGACGTAAACAACACATGCTAATTTTCCGGTGGTTTTCTTATACGAACGCTTTCTTCTCCCACCAAGCTGCTTTCTGCATTTCCCCCCAGTAAAATTCGTTTTATCTTTTTCTCGACCCCTGCTAGAACTCTTCGGAACCTTGTTCGACTCACCGGCACATGTATTTCTTTTCTCTTTGGTTTGACGCATCGGCTTTACGAAAACGTATCAACCCCAACAAATCTCTCCCTAATAATAAAGATTGGGTCTCCGGATTCACCGTCATAATACGCTTTCTTCTCATGTCATAATACGCTTTTACGATTTGTATAGACAAAATCGTAGCATAAACGAGGGGTACTAATAATATAATAGAACGGAGTCCTCTTATCCATAGCGCCCGTTCTGTCGTTCGCCGGCAGCCGTTGTGGCTCGCGCAGGAGGATGGAGGACGCTCGCTGGGGCGTGTGCTACGGAGACGGCTTCCGCCGCGCGGCGAGGTGGAGCAGGGACGGTGGTTGTCGGGCTACATGAGGAGGTAGAGGCGACCAAGGCAAGGGGGCACAGGCGTCGGCTAGCCAAGGGGCGGCCAGAGCAGAGGAGGATGGGAAGACAAGGAGGCATGGGCGTCGGCTAGCCAAGGGGCGGACGAAGCAGAGGACGACGGGAGGCGGTCGACCATGGACGTGGAAGTGCTCGCAAGCAGCGAGGAGCAGAGGCGACGACAGAGTGGCTCGGGCGCTCGCGCAGTGTCAAGAGGTCAAGATTTCCACCACGAGAGAGTGGTCGGTGCTGGTGCTGGACCGCCATGACCGCTAGCTGTGGTGGAGGAGGGATGACGCCATGGTCGCTGGTCTTGGTGGAACAGGGGAGCCGGGGGATTCCGTGGCGCGCGGGGGGTCCTGGCGATGTGGAGCGGGGGATCCGACGGCGACAGTGGTGGAGGGACGCCCGCCATGGCCGCTCGTGTCCTGGTTGAGCAGGGGCTTGGTGGCGCGGGGGAGCGAGCGTCCCGGCAGTGGGGAGCGGGGGGATCCAGCGGCGGTGGGCGCGTAGGCGGCAGCGGCGGCGCATCCTGGGGTGGTCGTGTAGTATCCGGGTGGGGGGTGGGGATGGATAAGAGCTGCGCTTTGGCGACGGGGCTCGCGGAAGAGAACTGACGAGCAAAATTTCTGGAGAGAACGCGTGTTAGCTTTTTTAGCGATCAGCTGACGTGTTGACCGGATTTTTTTTCTCTTGTTTTGTAAGAAAAAGGGGTGCAGTTTGGATCTTCACGGACCGTAAAAATCTAAGCCCATCACGGCAACGTGTCAACGTGCACAAATGTGTTTGTGTTTGTTTCTCCCAACTACGTTGTCCAGTTTGGCGCTACATATTTTCGTTTTAACATTGAATTTAACTACCCCTCACGAATTCATATTAATTGGCTACCAGGAGACGAAAAATATATCAACCGATTTGGGATAATGACCATATCCCGAACTAAGTAAAAAAACACCCTTGGTCAGTTAATTGTTCTTTACATAGATCAACTGATTCGTGATCATGTCTCATGTCTCGAACTAAGTCCAAAAATCACCGCCCTCAAAATATGCCTTTTTTTGCAGGGTATGCCATTTTTGTTATCAGTGTCTCATGTCCCGCAACCCAGTTTCTCGATCGGATAAACCACTATTCATGGCAACTGACATTTGCTCCATACCAAAGCACCTGTAATGATTAGGATCCATTCAGCGAAAGAAGATTTCAAAACATGCATCGTGAATGATGAATTTTGTCATTGAATATATACCGCAAGCCTATGTCAATCTCGATGAGAAATTTCCAGTTACTCACACCAATATACTAATCTAGATACCATTGACAATTTAGACATTGTCCCTCATCCGATTGTTTCGTTGGCCACAAACCAAATCTGTGCCATATGTGCACGTGAATCAGATGTTGACAGCTCTGGCATCACCTTCAGAGGTCATCGGAATGTCTTTCCTAAGTAAAAGTTTCGTGTCACATTACAAATTTAGAGCAGTGAGCCTCTAAAGCTTCGCCTTTCACCTTTTTTCTCACCTGTCATCTCATACAATACCGTATTGTAACGTTATATATTTTTGCTACACTCCTGGTGCAACGCACGGGAATTTTTTCTAGTAACATTAAACAGACCCAAAACGAGTCAATCATTGTATCGTGCCTTAACAACCTACATGCTCCACTTTACTTAATATGGCGAGCGAGCAAAGCGAGCAAGACAAGAAGTTCAATCACCACAGACGCATTCCACTTCCCCAATTGCCATCCACACAACCCCTTAAGCATACCTCGCCACACATCTTCACCGGAAAGCCAAAGACACATCATCCCCAACCTAACAAAGTAACAAAGCCGTGCAAACGAGCTGTCCTCAACAAACCCAGCCTCATCGTCGCCAAACAGCACGTAAAACGGGAAAGGAAACGATGCGGCCCGACGGCTGGCTCCACGCCGCCCCTCTCCCCCTCCCTCTCCCCCTCCCTCTCCCTATCGGAGTGGGCGCGCCTCCAAACCGAACGGGGCCAAGCGATTTTCTTTTCTGTTTTTATATATAAACAACGGATAAACAGAAGCAGGCCCGGAAATCTAGTTAAACAAAGAGAGAAATAAATCTCCGGTATAAATTCCGAAAGCGGAGGCCACCGGTGGCCTTCTCTCTCCTGACCTCCCAGCTACCACCGCCCCCCTCCCCTCTGTCCTCGAGCTTCGCCTTGGATCGCAGCGCAGCGCAGCTGGACTCCTCCCCCTCGTCGTCGTGTGCGCGCGTGAGCGAGTGAGCTCCCTCCCCTCCCCCCCCCCCCCCCCCCCCCCCCTGCTTCTCCCCCGTCCCCCATCTCTCTTGATGGACCGGGCGTGCTCAAAGATCTCGCCTTTCTTGCGCAAAGATCCCCTCTCCTCTCCTCTCCTCCTGGGAGAGATCTGCCGCGAGGAGTGCGGCAGGGGCGGGCGAACAAGGCCGCGCCCCTCTCTCTGTTCCGCGGAGACTTTCCGCCGCCCCCCGTGCTGGGACTTAGCGGCGTTCTTTCTTTTCTTGGAGTAGATTGGTAGTGTGTTCTTGGCTCGAGATCTTGGCGAGTTTGGAGCTTCTGTTTGCCCAACCGCGAAGCTGCGGTGTTCCGGTGTTAGGTCTGTTTTATTTATTCCCCGCTGTGAAACTTGGCGGCCAAACGGATCCACTCGATTCGGAGTAGCTTTGCTTTACAGATTCGCGAGCGTAATAAGATGCCAGCAGCACGTTTTGGTGCAAAGAATTGGCGCCGGCTGTTTTGCTCTTGTAGGCCTTGTCGGCTCCTCTTTTGTAGGTCGATGACGCTCGGTAGTAATGGCGCTACTGTTCATACACTGATGATGCCCTGCTACAGGGTTTCTTTTGAGACACCTCAATTCGAGCCATGAAATGAAACCAACTTGGTTACTTGAGTCGTTGCTGTTGTGTTTACATTTATTTTTTTACCTGCCTCTCTGTGCGGCAATATGCATGCTTCATGTCAATCCCAATTCGGCAAAAGTTTCATCTTGTTTTGGAGAACGAAAGTAATGAATGCCCCCTAGTCATCATTGTAACATGTGGTTCTAGTGCTGTTCATTTGTTTCTAAGCAACTTTTCAGATAAAATTTATTACTTGATGTTTAGATCATGCTAGTTTGCCTTGTATAAATTCTCCATGGAACTTAATTTTCGCATATTATTTGGCTAGTGTCCTTTTGTACATAGTCCTCGTCGCTTGCCAAATTATGACTCTAATATCTATTTTTAGTGTCACCATCTCACCATGTCATACTAAAGAACACAATTCATCAGTGCTCAAGCTGACTCTTATTCTGTTTTGTGTGACACAGACATCTCAAATGGACTTTTTTACTGAGTATGGTGAGGGAAACAGATACAAGATTGAAGAGGTTATAGGAAAAGGGAGTTATGGCGTGGTCTGCTCTGCTTTGGATACTCACACGGGTGAGAAAGTTGCTATCAAGAAGATAAACGACATCTTTGAACATGTGTCTGATGCGACACGGATACTCCGCGAGATCAAGTTGCTTAGGCTCCTAAGACATCCCGATATCGTGGAAATAAAACATATTCTACTTCCTCCGTCGAGGAGAGAGTTCAAGGATATATACGTTGTTTTCGAACTCATGGAGTCTGATTTGCACCAAGTTATAAAGGCGAATGATGACTTGACTCCAGAACATTATCAGTTTTTCTTGTATCAGTTGCTCCGAGGATTGAAATACATACATACAGGTAACCGATTTATTTTCACATCAAAGATGGCTCTTTTGCATATTCCAACAGCTGGATGTCAGGCATCTCAATTTACTAATAATTGTAGCAGCCATAAATGGTCAATGTGTTTAAAAGTGATACACATGTCAGTAGATAACAATGCCATGTCAAATTCGAAACTATATTTCTAGTATCTGGCGATGATGCATTGGTCGTGTTGGTATTTGTGAAAACCCTTTAAAACCCATGGTATGTTCCATAAACTTTGTAGTCAAGGGATCAATATGGGCCTGTGTAGTACTTTGATACAAGTCACACAGTTCGCTATAGTGCTCAAAGAACTCTGGAAATCAAGATCTTATTTGTGATTTGTTGAATTTGTGCTAGCTTGTCACAGCCTGAGTTGTTTGTTCTAGTCTAATCACCTAGTAACTGATCAATGATGTGATGAAAAGTAACTGTTAATCATTTACGTAGCTACAATCTGGACATGCTCCCAAGCTTCTTGTGATGCTACAACAGAACTGTGGTCCTAGTGAGGATGCTATTTGTGCTGCTCTTTGTGCCAAAAGTCAGCAACTAGATAGGCATACTATTCTTGTAAAGCACTGTTTGAGGCTAGAGAACTTCTGTTTAAACATTTTTATAAATATAAGTAACTTATTTGTGATCAAGTAGGTATTTTCAGTTCTCTTTTTTCATGCTAAGAAATAATATTTAGCTGGTATAATAACAATGAAAAATGCATGTGTCGTCTCTCCATTCAAAGAGCAATATTATAGAAATCCCTATTGTTCAGATTATTTAAACAAATGAGTATTAATACTTTTGCTATAGATACAAATGTGGCATTATGAGTTGATTGGCAATAATATAAAACAAGACTCGTAGAAAAATCATTTTGGCTGATGCATCTTCCAATAGCTTCTTGCAGCAAATGTATTTCATCGAGATCTCAAACCAAAGAATATCTTGGCTAATGCTGATTGTAAGCTCAAAATATGTGACTTCGGTCTTGCAAGGGTAGCTATAAGTGATACTCCAACCGCCATATTTTGGACGGTATTGCAATTTCTCCCTACCATGCTGACCATTTCTTTTGGCTACTCAATATCAATAACAGCAGCTAATTTCTTATCCTGTTTTTAGGATTATATCGCAACAAGGTGGTACCGAGCACCTGAACTATGTGGATCTTTTTTCTCCAAGGTCTGTATATGTTAAATTTCATATAAATCATGGTATCGACAGTTTCATTATTTTCCCCTCGTATGAATCTGATTTACTTCGTTTACTGTTTAAGGCTTTAAGGGTGCTGCAACTTTGTGACAGCAAAGCAAAGTAACCTCCCCCTGGCATTTCCTTAGTAGTTCTTTTCCTATTTCATAACAGGTTATGTTCTAATATATATTAGCTATGGGAAACAATGCCAATCAGCCAGCTTAGTTAAAAAATAAATGGTTAAGAACACATTCCAACATCTGGCACCGTTCATGTTTTTTTTTGAATTCCACCCTCAACGGATCAAATATTTTTTAATGTGCATATTGTTTTTATGTTCAGGGTAATCATATTGCTTCAATGTCATTCAGGAACTACCTTGTTTTCTGTATTTCTTTTTGCAAACCGAATGATTAAGCTGTGAAAGGAATAAGGGCACCTCTAGTTGTAACTCAAGTACTTTATGTCTAGATTTGATTAATCCAGTTAAACATATTCTGGAATGTCTTGAGCGCTGTATAACATTATGCTCTTCATTATCTTGCAGTACACACCAGCAATAGATATATGGAGTATCGGATGTATATTTGCGGAACTTCTAACTGGCAAACCTCTTTTTCCTGGGAAAAATGTGGTGCATCAACTTGATATAATCACAGATCTCCTGGGAACGCCTGCTCCAGAAACAATTGCTAGGGTCAGTATAGTTGGCACAAAACAGCGTGTTGTTTCCAATACAATCCTCTGATGTTTGTAGCTATCCTACAGATTCGAAATGAGAAGGCCAGGCGCTACTTGAGCAGTATGAGGAGGAAAAAGCCTGTACCGTTTACGCAGAAGTTTCCGAATGCAGATCCACTTGCATTAAATTTGTTAGAGAGAATGCTAGCATTTGATCCAAAAGACCGGCCAAGTGCTGAAGAGGTAGTTTGTTCTAGTACCATGCCTCCCAGCAATTTTTCCTGTGTTTCTTCTTTCCTTATAACCTTGAGTACCATTAGCTAATGTATTAGGCATGTTGACAGGCTCTTGCTGATCTTTATTTCAAGAACATAGCTAGTGTGGATAGGGAGCCTTCTGCACAGCCCATTACTAAGCTCGAATTCGAGTTTGAGAGACGAAGAATTACGAAGGACGACATAAGGGAACTCATATACAGAGAAATTCTGGAATATCATCCAAACATGCTGAGGGAATTCCTTGAGGGGGCAGAGCCAACTAATTTCATGTACCCAAGGTGCGAAGTTCTCTTTCAATACTTTAACATCCTTAACTTGAGTGGAGTGCCTTGTTTAATTCCAGAGACAATGTAGTGACATTATTCTTGTGGGTCAGTCTAGTTCTACAATTTTTTTTGTATCATTAATGTCTAGGCAGGCTCATGAATAAATATCAAGTGTTATACACACACTATTATGGGTTTTTTTTCTGCTCTTTTGGTGATATTGATAAATAAAGCATGCGAAAATTGTTTTTGTTTATTGTTGATTAGGTAGTGCATACCTATTCTCTGTGTTCTAATTTGTTGCTTGGAGTCAGTCGCGCACTGCATAAGATAATGACCGATTCATTGATCTAACATCGTTTGCTCTATTCGGATTTCAGTGCAGTAGATCATTTCAAAAAGCAGTTCACATTCCTTGAAGAGCATTATGCAAAGGGATCAACAGCAGCACCGCCTGAGAGGCAACACAATTCATTACCAAGGTATGATATTGACTTTGCTTTAACATTGTATGGAGTGATGTCACTTCTAGACACAAATTGGAAGTGTGGTTCTTGACTATCTATTTTTCTGTTAACAGGCCGAGTGTTATCTATTCGGATAACCGGCCACAGGGTTCAGATAGCCGACCACAGGGTGCTGCCAACATTACGGATGATCTTTCCAGGTGTATAATCAGAGATAATGCACAAAAGCCACGCAGAGATCCTGCTTCAGTTGGTGCAAACAGAGTTCCTCAAGGTAAGCACCTGAGTCGTCCAATACTTTTGAATCTGCAAACAAGCCTGCATGATTGTATCCTTAACTGTATCTATCGGGCCTCGTAACTCGAGACTAACTTGATACACCACTTCATCATACAGGTGCTGCTGTCGCAAGGCCTGGTAAAGTGGTTGGTTCGGCACTTCGTTATGGTAACTGTTCAACATCTGGTACTGAGCAATATGAACAGCGAAGGGTCATCACAAGCCAAGGAATTGTTCCAAATGGCGTTCCTTCGGGTAGCTCATACCCTAGAAGAAATAACACTTGCAAGAGCGAAACAGGTGAAGCTGAAAGGATCGACGTGAGCCAAGCTGTGCCACCAAAGCCATATACAGGAAATAAACTACCTGCAACCGTGGATGGCCGCAACGGGCACTGGTAGACTGCAGTAGGAATGCCAGAAAATCCTTGTCACTGGATCAGGAGGTTTACACATTCCAAGGACACACCTTCAAACATGCCATTCTGTACAGAGTTATATTATCTGTCACGCTTACAAGCCCTGAGACGATAAAACTGTATGCGAAGTCGTTGCGGCAGGCTAGTCTCCTGTTAAGCTCAACTCTGGTCTGGTTACCTGCAATTGGGTAGATCCAGTTCAACTGTTCAACAAGTATAACAAGAAAACTGGAAACTTTGAGCCGCATTTGCGACAAAGGTCTGTTACTGACCTGACTGATGGTGTTCCTCAATTTGTTTCTCCAAGCTGGTGGCCCTGAGGGAGGTTCAGAGAGCCCACTGTACACTATCTAATGTTGTAACACGGAGTTAATTAATTGACTTTAATTAGTCTGTCATGCAGCTGTAGTATTGAACTATTGAACACTGCTATTTCTGATAACACATTATTTGGACCCTGCTCGCCATTGAAACCCCAGGTTTTTTGTGCGGAATTTGTAATATGATATGCAGTAAGTTAGTAGCCTGAGTAAAACGGAGTTGCGACATATGTTTCCTGAATTGCGCAACAAGTTAGTAGCTTGGTTTCTAGCATGTCCAGTAGAAGCTTTCCTGGTTACCGATGCTTTGGCCCATGTCCAAATCCATTAAACTGTAGCGTGCGAATGGGATGCCCCTGTTTTGAATGCATTCTGTTTTTTTTTCCTTTGTATAATTCATTTGAAATTCATGTGTTTCAAATATGAACTACATATTACCCCAAAAAGCGTGATTGGCAAAATCACTAAGGTGTCACTCGGTTGAAACTGGGACAAAATGTTATGTATATGCAACAAATGCCCATTGGTCGCAGTAAATTGTCATGCGTATGTAGGATGGAAGCAAACTTTTAGGAAAAACACTTGCATAACGAAAACACAATGTTTGAAGTAGATACAATGGAGTCATTGCAACATGTCTCGCACCCGAGTTTGCAGCATGTCGAGAAAACATTCGAAACTTTAAAAAAATTGCAAATCACTAACCTTATTTTTAGTATCCGACTTCGCCGGATTGAGCTCCTCGACAACAAATCCAGCTCGCCAAAGCCCCATTGAATCTAACATCCTCGGTCCACCGCCTCCCCCAGGCCTAGCACGATGAAGAATCTCGAATCTATGCTACATCGTGGTTGTGTCCATTGCGATACAATGAGCTCCAACGACCACCATCTCCGACGATGGAAGACAACAATGAAGGAGCAGAGTGAGCAAATTAGGATGAATGTGCAACATAGTGGAGGTGCAAGAGGAAACACAAAATCAACAGTGGAGATTTGCTGATGTATGGGAGGGGTGACACATGGTGAGAGTGCAACAAATCCCCGGATGTTTTTGATAATTCATAACAACATATATCTCATTGAATTAATATCCATTCAAGTTAAAGATTTCATGAAGTTCAATGATTGGCATGGAAAGGGCTAGTGATTGTGAAACCCTCAAAATGTTAAGGACATGGATTGGCAAAAGCTCAAGACTCTACATTTTTGGTTGAGTGATCCAAGATCATATTGAGTCCATAGGAAAGCCAATACTATTAAAAGGGGATGAGGTGTTGCTTAATGATCTATTTGCTCAAGTGCTTAGTGATATTGCTCCAAAACCCTCAACCACTTTCTCCATCCAAATACGTTCAAACCCTACATTCCTACTCGGCCCCATCAAACTTTTCTATCCGGAGCCACCGAGTTCATCTGGACTTAACCACTGCCAAACCTTAACAAATCGGATCCATCGATATGGATCTCGGTCCCACCGAGATGACCTTGCCAACTCTCTATTACTAGTTGCAATTATTTCAGCCCACTGAGTTTTGCAATCGGTACCACCGAGATGGCTTGCCAACTCTCTGTTGCCTTATCGCTTCACTTCGGTCCTACAGAGTTGACGCAATCAGTGCCACCCAGACGAGGTTTGCCCTAACCATTGCACATCGGTCCCTCCGAGTTGTTCCAGTCGGTCCCACCGAGATTCCTAACATTCATATCTTTTACACAGGTTGGTGCCACCGAGATTTCTGATCGGTGCCACCGAGTTGAGTCAAAAGTGTGTAACGGGTGGATTTTGTGTGGAGGCTATATATACCCCTACACCCCCTCTTACTTAGTAAGAGAGCCATCAGAACGTGCCTACACTTCCACCATTCATTTTCTGAGAGAGAACCACCTACTCATGTGTTGAGATTAATAGATTCCATTCCTACCATTTGAATCTTGATTTCTAGCCTTCCCCAAGTTGCTTTCCACTCAAATCCTTCTTCCACCATAGCCAAATCTGTGTGAGAGAGTTGAGTGTTGGGGAGACTATTATTTGAAGCATAAGAGCAAGGAGTTCATCATCAACACACCGTCTATTACCTTTTAGAGAGCAGTGTCTCCTAGATTAGTTAGGTGTCGCTTAGGAGGCTCCGACATGATGTGGAGTTGAACCAAGTGTTGGAAATATGCCCTAGAGGCAATAATAAAATGGTTATTATTATATTTCCTTGTTCATGATAATTGTCTATTGCTCATGCTATAATTGTATTAACCGGAAACCGTAATACATGTGTGAATACATAGACCACAACATGTCCCTAGTAAGCCTCTAGTTGACTAGCTCGTTGATCAATAGATGGTCATGGTTTCCTGACCATGGACATTGGATGTCATTGATAACGGGATCACATCATTAGGAGAATGATGTGATGGACAAGACCCAATCCTAAGCATAGCACAAGATCGTGTAGTTCGTTTGCTAAAAGCTTTTCTAATGTCAAGTATCATGTCCTTAGACCATGAGATTGTGCAACTCCCGGATACCGTAGGAATGCTTTGGGTGTACCAAACGTCACAAGTAACTGTGTGGCTATAAAGGTACACTACAGGTATCTCCGAAAGTGTCTGTTGGGTTGGCACGAATCGAGACTGGGATTTGTCACTCCGTATGACGGGGAGGTATCTCTGGGCCCTCTCGGTGATGCATCATCATAATGAGCTCAATGTGACTAAGTAGTTAGCCACGAGATCATGCATTACGAAACGAGTAAAGTGACTTGCCGGTAATGAGATTGAACGAGGTATTGGGATGCCGACGATCGAATCTCAGGCAAGTAACGTACCGATTGACAAAGGGAATTGTATACGGGATTAATTGAATTCCCGACATTGTGGTTCATCCGTTGAGATCATAGTGGAACATGTGGGAGCCAACATGGGTATCCAGATCCCGCTATTGGTTATTGGCCGGAGAGTTGTCTCGGTCATGTCTGGATGATTCCCGAACCCGTAGGGTCTACACACTTAAGGTTCGGTGATGCTAGAGTTGTTATGGGAATTAGTGTGCGGTTACCGAATGTTGTTCGGAGTCCCATATGAGTTCCCGGACGTCACGAGGAGTTCTGGAATGGTCCGGAGGTAAAGATTTATATATGGGAAGTCCAGTTTCAGTCACCGGAATAATTTCAAAGGTTACCGGTATTGTACCGGGACCACCGAAAGGTGTCCGGGGGTACACCGGGTGGGTCCACCTGCCACGGGGGACTAAATGGGCTGAACAAGGGTGGGAACCAGCCCCCTAGCGGGCTGGTGCCCCCCCCCCAAGGGCCCAAGGCGCCTCCCACCAACTTGGGGGGCAAGCTCCCCCCTTGCCCCCCCTTAGATGAGATCTAAGGGGGGGGGCCTCTCCCCTTCCCCCTATAAATAGTGAGGGGTGGGTGGGAGGGCTGCCATACCCTTCCCCTGGCGCAGCCCTCCCCCTCTCCAACTCCATCTCCTCCTCCTAGTGCTTGACGAAGCCCTGCCGGAGAACTGCAAGCTCCTCCACCACGCCGTCGTGCTGCCGGAGCTCTCCCTCAACTTCTCCTCTCCCCCTTGCTGGATCAAGAAGGAGGAGACGTCCCCGGGTTGTACGTGTGTTGAACGCGGAGGCGCCGTCTGTTTGGCGTTAGATCGGATCTTCTGCAATTTGAATCGCCGCGAGTACGACTCCCTCATCCGTGTTCTAGTGACGCTTCCGCTTAGCAATCTTCAAAGGTATGAAGATGCTCATCCTCTTCGTCTCTTGTTGCTAGAATCTCCATAGATTGATCTTGGTGATGCATAGAAAATTTTGAATTATTGCTACGTTCCCCAACAGTGGTATCAGAGCTAGGTCTATTGCGTAGATTCTATGCACGAGTAGAACACAAGTAGTTGTGGGTGTTGGTTTGTTCAATTTGCTTACCATTACTAGTCCTATCTTGTTTCGGCGGTATTGTGGGATGAAGCGGCCCAGACCGACCTTACACGTATGCTTACGTGAGACAGGTTCCACCGACTGACATGCACTTGTTGCATAAAGGTGGCTAGCGGGTGCCAGTCTCTCCCACTTTAGTCGGATCAGATTCGATGAAAAGGGTCCTTATGAAGGGTAAATAGCAATTGGCATATCACCGTTGTGGCTTTTGCGTAAGTAAGAAACGTTCTTGCTAGAAACCCATAGCAGCCACATAAAACATGCAACAACAATTAGAGGATGTCTAACTTGTTTTTGCAGGGTATGCTATGTGATGTGATATGGCCAAAAGAATGTGATGAATGATATGTGATGTATGAGATTGATCATGTTCTTGTAATAGGAATCACGACTTGCATGTCGATGAGTATGACAACCGGCAGGAGCCATAGGAGTTGTCTTAATTTATTGTATGACCTGCGTGTCAATGATAACGCCATGTAATTACTTTACTTTATTGCTAACCATTATCCATAGTAGTAGAAGTAATAGTTGGCGAGACAACTTCATGAAGACACGATGATGGAGATCACGATGATGGAGATCATGGTGTCATGCCGGTGACGAAGGTGATCATACCGTGCCTCAAGATAGAGATCAAAGGCGCAAGATGATATTGGCCATATCATGTCACTTTATATTTTTACATGTGATGTTTGTCATGTTTACATCTTATCTCTACTCTTAATGGAGCAGTTGGTGAATAGTCTCCACGGTTTATTTTTGCTGGGTTTTTTTCATCTCTCCTCCCACCACCCCCTCCCATCCTGGTCCATCGGTTTATTTTTCTCTCCACTCTTTATTACAACCAGGACTTTCCTAACGTATAACAAATCATGGATCTAACTTCCTTAAATTATTCATATCAATTAATTCGTTTTATTGGTTCAATTTGTCTTAGGGAACAAATAATAATTTTTTAAGAAACAAATAATAGATTTGAATCTAACTTTCCTAACTTATCTAAATAAATCGATTTCTCTCATTAGTGAAATTTGTTTTAGGAAACAAATAACAGACACGTCACAAACTTTCCTCCCAATAAATAGTTTCTTAACATTTGCAAACTTTCCTAATCAGACACGTCACAAACGGGCAGGTACTGATATCATGTTACCAAACAATAAAACCCCATTTGCATAGAAATCAGTTCAAAATCCTAACTTTCCTAAATTTTACCTTTCCTTGATAACATCCAATATTTCCTATGTTTTCCACCTATTGAAGGAAATCACCCCTCCATCGATATTAGCATTTTTCTGGAATTAGATCTCCGGGTTATGATTTTTTTGTGATTCTTTCCAATTGTGACCTCTCCTTCCGCTCCGGCTCCTTCTCGCATAATCACCTCCACCACAGCCAGCTGACACCACCCTAGACCTCTTGCCTCTTTGCACCTTCTCCGCCACCTCCTCCTTGTACTCCATTGACAATCCTTCCGTCACGTTTGTCCACGGCGGTGTCGAGGGAATGGCGCAACAACATACCAGTGGTAGAGCAACGCATAGCAGCAGGAAGAAGCATGCAGCAGGCGAGGCGAGCGGCCGACGGTGGAGGGCAGAGATGCGGGCGGCGTGGCTAAGGGGGCAGCCGGCAGAAGATGGCCGCGACAGGAGGCGGCGCGAGGCAGGGGCGCGATAGTGGGGCGAGCGAAGGAATATGCTGCAGCAGACGGGGCGAGCGCAACCAGCGAGAGTGTGACGCGCGGCCAGGGTGTGCGTCGCGCGGGGCACAGTAGTGCGGTGGCTATGGCGAGCGTGATGGCAATGGCGGGCGTGACGGACGCGGTGTGGCACGTGTGTGGGCATGGAGAGCCAGAGAGGGAGTTGCCCTGCGGGTGCGGAAGAAGAGCTGAAGGCTCGGGCATGGGCGCGCATAGGAGCGGGCATGTGCCATGGGGTCAATCCGAGGAGCTCAGTGGCTACCCCTGCAATGGCCATGGCGGACAGCGGTTCTCGGCCACGGCGAAATACCTAACGAGAGCAAATGAGAGGGGAAACTGGGGAAAGGCAAGAGGAGATCACGACGGTGTCAATGGCACCCTAGGGGAAGACAGGGGAGCTCGGGGTGGCGCGGATCAAATGGCAATGTCGCGGTGGCCGAAGGTTGAGGAAGATGGCAATGACGTCGATCTGGGGGTGCTGGACTTGATCTCGTTGGTGCAGACGAAGTAGCGGAGGCATCCGGAGCTCCTCGACAAGCTCCTAGCCAGCAGGGAGGGCAGTGACCGTGGCATCTGACTTCGTCCAGATCACCGGGATCGAGCGAGCGAGGAGGAGAAGTGGATCTGGGAGGGGGCGTCGAGGAGGAGTGAGGCCATGGGGGCACGGGAGGCAGGGCATCACCCTTATCCATTCCCCTTCGATGCTGGTGAGGTGGTCGGGCGGGGGCCCGGCTCTGTAGCGACGGGCTCGGGGAACAGGAGAAGACGACCGTGCGGGGACTGGACCACTGGGCCGGTTCGGTGGCGAGGCCCGGGGGGTAGGGGAATCCCCTTTTTCATCGTCCTTTTGGTTTTTAATGTATTCTAATTCGTTTCTCCTTTTTAACACTGTTTTCTATTTATTCTTATATCAACTAAATCGATTTTGTTAATTGTGAAACTATGCACACAATTCGAGCACAATATTTTTAGGTGGCACAAAAAGTTTGGGGCCAAAAGGAAATACATAAAATTAGGTTTATATTTAATTGATTATTTTAACTACTGTTGGACCTCTTATTAATTTGACAAGATTTATTTTTTGGGTCAAATAATGTTGGGCTCAACATGTCAAAGATCAGTGGAATTTATAGAATATGGTGAACATTTTAGTTTTACCGTTTGACGAAATAATTTATTTGACTTTATTTTAAATTTGAATTAGGCTTTGATTTTTATCAAGTGGCGGTTTGGCTTAGCAAGCCTGATGACATGGCATCATTAGGGGGAGGTCACTGTAGCTAACGACTTGAGGTGTTACATAATCTTCACATTTCTGAAATTTCATTGTCAAATGATTGGGGAATATATCACACTATCCATTAGTTTAGTCAAGCTCACCACAAGTCCACACATTATTGCCAATTGAGTAAGTCGTATTGGCGGGGAGAATAGGCTATGTGTGTGTGTTAGAGAGAGAGAGAGAGAGAGAGGAAGAGGGAGGGGGGAGAGGGTGTGTGTGAGGATTTGATGGTAAAAAAGGTCGCCAATGTCGTAATATTGAACTCTTAAACTTAATGTGGCCCCGTTGCAACGCACGGGCGTTCTTTTATTTGCTTAGAACGACGGTAGCATAAATAAGATGATTCCTCATCAAAATTTCAAGAAAGTGTTCCCCCTAATTGTGCACCGTTGTGAAAGTTCGTTGTCTCAAAGCACCATGTGATGATCGGGTGTGATAGATTCTAACGTTTGCATACAACAAGTGTAAGCCAGATTTACACATGCAAAACACTTAGGTTGACTTGACGAGCCTAGCATGTAAAGACATGGCCTCGGAACATAAGAGACCGAAAGGTCGAACATGAGTCATATAGTAGATACGATCAACATGAAGATGTTCACCGATGATGACTAGTCGGTCTCATGTGATGATCGGACACGGCCTAGTTGACTCGGATCATGTATCACTTAGATGACTAGAGGGATGTCTATATGAGTGGGAGTTCATTGAATAATTTGATTAGATGAACTTAATTATCATGAACATAGTCTAAAATATTTGCAATATGTCTTGTAGATCAAATGGCCACGCTAATGTTGCCCTCAACTCAACGCGTTCCTAGAGAAAACCAAGCTGAAAGATGATGGTAGCAACTATATGGACTGGGTCTGGAACTTGAGGATCATCCTCATAGCTGCCAAGAAAGCATATGTCCTAGAAGCACCGCTAGGTGAAGCACCCATTTTCCCAGCAACTCAATACGTTATGAACGCCTGGCAGTCGTGTAGTGATGATTAGTTGATTACTCCCTGGTTCAGGGCGGCATGCTTTACAGCTTAGAACCGGGGCTCCAAAAGCGTTTTGAGCAGCACAGAGCATATGAGATGTTCCAAGAGCTAAAAATGGTTTTCCAAGCTCATGCCCGGGTCGAGAGATATGAAGTCTCCGACAAGTTCTACAGTTGTAAGATGGAGGAAAATAGTTCTGTCAGTGAGCATATACTCACCATGTCCGGGTTACACAACCGTTTGTCTCAGTTGGGAGTTAATCTCCCAGATGACTCAGTCATTGGCAGGATCCTCCAGTCGCTCCCACCTAGCTCAAGAGCTTTGTGATGAACTACAATATGCAGGGGATGGAGAAGTTCATTCCTAAGTTATATTCAATGCTAAAATCAGCAGAGGTGGAAATCAAAAAGGAACATCAAGTGTTGATGGTGAATACGACCACTAGTTTCAAGAAAGGCAAGGGTAAAAAGAACTTCAAGAAGGACGGCAAGGGAGTTGCCGTGCTCGGTAAATTAGTTGCCGGGAAGAAGCCAAACAATGGACCCAAGCCCGAGACTCAGTGCTTTTATTGCAAAGGAAATGGTCACTGGAAGTGGAACTGCCCCAAGTACTTAGCGGACAAGAAGGCCGGCAACACCAAAGGTATATGTGTTATACATGTTATTGATGTGTACCTTACCAGTACTCGTAGTAGCTCCTGGATATTTGATACCGGTGCCGTTGCTCATATTTGTAACTCAAAACAGGAGCTGGGGAATAAGCGGAGACTGGCGAAGGACGAGGTGACGATGCGCGTCGCGAATGGTTCCAAGGTCATTGTGATCGCCGTTGGCATGCTACCTCTACATTTACCTACAGGATTAGTTTTAAACCTCAATAATTATTATTTAGTGCCAGCTTTAAGCATGAACATTGTATCTAGATCTCGTTTAATGCGAGATGGCTACTCATTTAAATCCGAGAATAATGGTTGTTCTATTTATTTGAGAGATATGTTTTATGGTCATGCCCCGCTGGTCAATGGTTTATTCTTATTGAATCTCGAATGTGATGTTACACATATTCAGTGTGAGTACCAAAAGATTGAAGGTTGGTAATGATAGTCCCACATACTTGTGGCACTGCCGCCTTGGTCACATTGGTGTCAAACGCATGAAGAAGCTCCATGCAGATGGACTTTTGGAGTCTCTTGATTATGAATCATTTGACACATGTGAACCATGCCTCATGGGCAAGAGGACCAAGACTCCGTTCTCCGGAACAATGGAGCGAGCAACCAACTTGTTGGAAATCATACATACTGATGTGTGTGGTCCAATGAGTGTTGAGGCTCGCGGTGTCTATCGTTATGTCCTCACCCTCACTGATGACTTAAGTAGATATGGGTATGTCTACTTAATGAAACACAAGTCTGAGACCTTTGAAAAGTTCAAGGAATTTCAGAGTGAGGTGGAGAATCAACATGACAGGAAAATAAAGTTCTTATGATCAGATCGTGGGGGAGAATATTTGAGTCACGAGTTTGGTACGCACTTAAGGAAATGTGGAATTGTTTCACAACTCACGCCGCCTGGAACACCTCGGCGTAATGGTGTGTCCGAACGTCGTAATCGTACTCTATTGGATATGGTGCGATCTATGATTTACCGCTATCATTTTGGGGATACGCTTTAGAGACAACCACATTCACTTTAAATAGGGCACCGTCTAAATCCGTTGAGATGACACCGTATGAATTATGGTTTGGGAAGAAACCTAAGCTGTCATTTCTAAAAGTTTGGGGATGCGATGCTTATGTCAAGAAACTTCAACTTGAAAAGCTTGAACCCAAGTCAGAAAATTGCGTCTTCATAGGATACCCTAAGGAAACCATTGGGTATACCTTCTACCTCAGATCCGAAGGCAAGATCTTTGTTGCCAAGAATGGGTCCTTTCTGTAGAAAGAGTTTCTCTCAAAAGAAGTAAGTGGGAGGAAAGTAGAACTTGATGAAGTGCTACCACTTGAACCGGAAAGTAGCGCAGCTCAGGAAAATGTTTCTGTGGTGCCTGCACCGACTAGAGAGGAAGTTAATGATGATGATCAAGGCACTTCAGATCAAGTTGCTACTGAACTTCGTAGGTCCACAAGGACATGTTCCACACCAAAATGGTATGGCAACCCTGTCCTCGAAATCATGTTGTTAGACAACGGTGAACATTCGAACTATGAAGAAGCGATGGCGGGCCCAGATTCCAACAAATGGCTTGAAGCCATGCAATCCGAGATAGGATCCATGTATGAAAACAAAGTATGGACTTTGACAGACTTGCCCGATGATCGGCGAGCGATAGAAAATAAATAGATCTTTAAGAAGAAGACTGACATGGATGATAATGTGACCATATATAAAGCTCGGCTTGTCGCTAAGGGTTATCGACAAGTTCAAGGGGTTGACTACGATGAGACCTTCTCACCCGTAACGAAGCTGAAGTCTGTCCGAATCATGTTAGCAATTGCCTCATTCTATGATTATGAAATATGGCAAATGGACGTCAAAATGGCATTCCTTAACGGCTTCCTTAAGGAAGAATTGTATATGATGCAGCCGGACGGTTTTGTCGATCCTAAGAATGCTAACAAGGTGTGCAGGCTCCAGTGCTCCATCTATGGGCTGGTGCAAGCATCTCGGAGTTGGAACATTCGCTTTGATGAAATGATCAAAGCGTTTGGGTTTATGCAGACTTGTGGAGAAGCCTGCGTTTACAAGAAAATGAGTGGGAGCTCTGTAGCATTTCTCATATTATATGTGGATGACATACTATTAATGGTAAATGATATAGAACTTTTGAAAAGCATAAAGTCCTACTTGAATAAGTGTTTTTCAATGAAGGACCTTGGAGAAGCTGCTTACATATTAGGCATCAATATCTATAGAGATAGATCGAGACGCCTCATAGGTCTTTCACAAAGCACATACCTTGATAAGATATTGAAGAAGTTCAATATGGATCAGTCCAAGAAGGGGTTCTTTCCTATTTTGCAAGGTGTGAAATTGAGCACGTCTCGAAGCCCAACCACGGCAAAAGATAGAGAAAAAATGAGTGTCATCCCCTATGCCTCAGCCATAGGGTCTATTATGTATGCCATGATGTGTACCAGACCTGATGTAAACCTTGCCGTAAGTTTGGTAGGGAGGTACCAAAGTAATCCCGACATGGAACACTGGACAACAGTCAAGAATATCTTGAAGTACCTGAAAAGGACTAAGGATATTTTTCTCATTTATGGAGGTGACGAAGAGCTCGTCGTAAAGGGTTACGTCAATGCTAGCTTCGACACAAATCTGGATGACTCCAAGTCACAAACCGGATACACGTATATTTTGAATGGTGGGGCGGTCAGCTGGTGCAGTTGCAAGCAAAGCGTCGTGGCGGGATCTACATGTGAAGCAGAGTACATGGCAGCCTCGGAGGCATAACATGAAGCAACATGGATGAAGGAGTTCATTACCGACCTAGGAGTTATTCCCAATGCGTCAGGCCCAATGACTCTCTTCTATGACAACACTAGTGCTATTGCCCTTGCCAAGGAGCCCAGGTTTCACAAGAATACCAGGCATATCAAGCGTCACTTCAACTCCATTCGTGAAAATGTTCAAGATGGAGACATAGATATTTGTAAAGTACATACAGATCTGAATGTCGCAGATCCGTTGACTAAACCTCTTCCATGAGCAAAACATGATCAACACCAGAACTCTATGGGTGTTCGATTCATCACAATGTAACTAGATTATTGACTCTAGTGCAAGTGGGAGACTATTGGAAATATGCTCTAGAGGCAATAATAAAATGGTTATTATTATATTTCCTTGTTCATGATAATTGTCTATTATTCATGCTATAATTGTATTAACCGGAAACTGTA